>CM076854.1:34859663-35459663 GCA_039519185.1 Astragalus membranaceus | reverse complement strand
TGATTTTTGATTCTTGCGATTATTGAATTTGCAGTTATTTTTATGGATGCGAGAAAAGAAGAAGCTTGATGTGTATTCTTACTCCCATTATATAAGGTTCATGGCCAACAAACTTGATGCTGCCACTGTGCTAAAACTATACAACAGCATTCAAGATGAATCGGTGAAGGACAATGTCTATGTCTGTAATTCCATTCTCAGGTGTTTAATCAAGAAAGGCAAATTGGATACCGCCATTAAACTCTTTCAGCAGATGAAACAAGATGGTTTAATCCCCGATGTCGTTACCTACAGCACTGTATGATTATCTGATTCCTTTTGATACTAATTCGCATGCTTGAAGCAATAACTTAGAAAAAGAGGAAATTGTCAACCACCTATCATTTAGTATTCTCTGTCTGATTTTTCATCTAAAGCATTGACTTATTGGCCAAACAAGGTTTGTTTTCTTTGTCATTCACCATGTTTAAGACGACAATTTGTGACTAGTTGGATATCATACATGTGGCTTTACATCACTGAATGTTAGATTTGGTTTTATTTAGTTCGCAAACCTTTAGATGAGCCGGGGGCATGCTTCTAGTACAATACATTATCTTTTGTTTTTCTCATTGAAATGCAATATGCTTTTGTATTTACTGTATCTTGATTTTTCATATTTGACTGAAGAGCATACCTCACAAATGGCAGGTTATTTTGACAACCTTACTAAAGGTATATGTTAGAGGAGGTTTATTTGAGAAATCACAAGAATTACTAGCTGAACTGGAATCTTTGGGTTATGCTGAAGATGAGGTAATGGTAACCTTTGAATTACTAGAGGAGGTTGTTTGCTTTATTTGTATCTCGAACATTATTAAATCATTTTATACATATTAGCATTATCTCTTTTCTCTACTTTGTAGATGCACTAAATTTTATTTCATATCAAAAATAATATATCCTTTTGAGTGTCTTATTTGACTACTTTGAATCTATATGCAGATGCCATACCGTGTATTGATGGATGGCCTAGCTGAGGCAGGACAAGTGAATGAAGGGAATTATAAAGCACATCAGGTCTGGTAAGTTCTTACTCAGAGTTTGTTTTAGTGTAATAATACATTAAACATCTACATTTCTATTTTTCTTTTATCATATGTTATCCACCTTAACTGAGCTTTCTAGTTTTAGTAACTCTTCAAGATTAAGATCTTTCACATGGCACTAATTTACAGATTTGACTGCTGCATGCAGATGGCTATGCCCACTGTATCATGATATCAGCATTTTGCCGAGCCAAGCTTTTTCAGGAGGCAAAGCAGTTGGCCAAGGATTTTCAAACTACCTGTAACACATATGACGTAGTTATGATGAACTCAATGCTCTGTGCTTTCTGCAGAGCGGGTGAAATGGAAAGTGTGATGGAAACTTTAAGAAAGATGGATGAATTGGCAATCAGTCCTGATTACAATACCTTCCATATTCTAATCAGATACTTCTGTAGGGAAAAAATGTATCTATTAGCTTATCGAACCATGGAGGACTTGCATAGTAAAGGCTATCAACCAGTGCAGGTATGTTTTCTTTATTCTTTTATTTTCGTTTCCTCTACAAAGATATTGTTATTTATTTTCTTATTATACAAGTGAGCCTTTTAGTCTTGCTCGATTTTAAAGGCTGCATTCCTGAAGAAAAAAGGAAAGACCCCTAAAAGAATGATAGAGAGAAAGAAAATGATTCTAAATGTGCAGTTGCACTTACCGGATTAAAATAAGCTGGGATTGCTTCGTTCAATGAAGTTTGCTGTAAATGTTTTCCATCTGTTATCAGTTCAGTGACCAAACAAAAAATTTCTAATACGTTTCTCTCTTTGTAGGAGCTTTGTTCTTCTTTATTATACCACCTTGGTCAGACAAATGCTCATTCAGAGGCATTTTCTGTTTACAATATGTTGAAATATAGCAAGAGAACGATGTGCAAGGCACTTCATGAGAAGATTCTGCACATTCTCCTGGCTGGAAAGCTTTTGAAAGATGCGTATGTAGTATTCAAGGTATTCCAAGTTTTGGGAATGCATAAATCCTAATTTTTCTCATAGCATTGCAGTTCGTCTCATGAATCTTATCTTGTTCAGGATAATGCGACGCTTATTTCTCGTTCCACCACTAAAAAATTTGCAAGGGAAATTATGAAGTCAGGTAACATCAACTTGATTAATGATGTTATGAAGACACTGCATAGTTGTGGCTACAAGATTGATCAGGTAATAATATTGGTAGTATTGCAATTAGAATAGTGGTATTAGAATGGCAATTAGTTCATGGTCTAATTTCTTGATTGTTGTTTTTAAATAACCACACCCACACTATCTACAAACTACAAAGCTGTGTCAATTGGGATTTCTGGGAATAAAGCCGGGTTGACAGAGACTTACTGGCCTCTCTATGTTGTTGCTGGTGGAGTTGGGACTGTTCTTGGATGGACTTGGATGTTGTTGTTGGGTTCTAACGCTACTCAAATGATGAAGGTGACTGTTCATATATTGACTACTTATTTGGCTGTCATCAGTGTTTTGTGTTTCTGGGCTGAGCAGTTTTTCTGGGGGTTGCTTTTGCTATTGGAGCTGTTCTTCAGTTCTTGTATGTCATATCCGTTATAGACAGGTATTGTCTTGAAATCATCCTTTACATTACATGTCTTGGAGTGCATTGAAGTTGTTTTTCCTATTATCGAATTGTTGCATAAAGTGTGTTGTATTGGTTATTGGTTATAGACAGTGATTGGCTTTGAATGTGTTGGTGCAAGTAAGATTATTTGGCGGTCTTTTGTATCACAGCCTCTCAATTATTCATGAATTCACTGTTATTTTAGAACCAAATTTTCTGTTTTTTTTTGCCAGCTAATAGGATTTGAATAGCAAGTTGTTTCGGAGGTTAATTTTTCTTCTTTGCTTTATAAGATGAAGATGAAGACGAAGTGGGCT
Source organism: Astragalus membranaceus (assembly GCA_039519185.1). Taxonomy (NCBI): domain Eukaryota; kingdom Viridiplantae; phylum Streptophyta; class Magnoliopsida; order Fabales; family Fabaceae; genus Astragalus; species Astragalus membranaceus. Next base: position 35,456,698 of record CM076854.1, on the reverse strand, counting down.
ATTTTTTTTCTTTTCCCCCCAATCATTAAGATTTCAATAGCCTTCCATCCCTGGAAAATGCAAATAAACAGTTGTTAGTTCAGTTTTTGAAGATTTTTTCTTCTTCTCGCTGTGTATACTTTCTTCTATCTCAGATTAATGTCCTAGGTATATAGTTTTGTAGTGTAGCTTCTTTAGCCTCCTCTCTTTTTGCTTTTTATATTAATTGAGTCTATAATCCGGTTCCGTGTGTTCATGGCTTCTTTTTCTCCAGACTTCCATTTACAATGTTGGTTCTGTAAAAAGCTATGAAGTTGGTTTGGAATCTTCCTGAGGTTATGAGAGTGGCATATGTAATTATGGCTGTTGTGCTTTTATGGATGACCTTATGGTCATTTGGAGCAGCAGGTGTTGTGGCTTCAAGCTTGAGTGATGGGGAACGCTGGTGGCTTCTTGTGGTGAGCTGGCAAGTTTTGCTCTTCATTCTATCTCTTCTTGTTTGGAGTTTGGACTAGTTATGGAAGCGTATTATTTAAACTTTCCTTTCCTCATCTGATTACACTGATATTCCAATTCATGCTTGTAGGTTTTCTCTGTAAGCTTATTTTGGACAGGTGCAGTGCTGTGTGATACTGTACATGTTATAGTGTCCGAGATGGTGTTTCTTGTTCTTCTCCATAGTGGTAGAGAGGCAGCTTCAATTCCTGCTAACTCCTTAATGAAATCTTCACAGTATGCTCTAACAAAATCTTTTGGTAGCATTTGTTATGGCTCATTATTTACTGCTGCCATTAGGACACTGCGGTGGGAGGCAACCTTGTGACCAATTTCAAGTTCAAAGATTTTAATTATGGAGGCCTTTGGTTTTGTTTTTTCTTTTATTGAAGTTTAGAGTTTTCTTCAGATACGTGGATTTCGGTCAAAGATTGGCAACAATGAGAGTTTCCTTTGCTGTGTTGATTTCCTTTTCCATCTTGTGGAGACTCTTGTTCGATTTTTTAACAAGTATGCCTATGTTCAGGTATACTTCTGTTTCCATGTCATTGACTAGTCCTGTATTTGATATGAATTGCATCCTCTACATGACAATCAACTACAGAATATTGTTGATTTTCATTTGGTTTAGCGAAGACAAGGGTGTCTTCAAGCAGCCTTCCTCAGTATTAGTAATGCAACATTGTGTCTCAACAAGAGAAGATTTATCAGTAATATTAGTGCACACAAAATCTGGATGGTCATAATAGTATTAGTAATGCATCATTGTGTCTCAACAAGAGAAGATTTATCAGTTATCAGCAAGTGCACACAATCTCTCCCTCCCTATATTTAGTTCTTTGTTTATCAGCAAACATTCATCATAAACATTCATTTATTTTCTAATTTCAAGAGGGAAATTTATTATTGTATGTGAATGTTTTGATTTACTTAATGATTTTGCATGTTCTGTTATGTGTTTATGATGAATTTACGACAACCCTTTGTAGGTGAAGTTCCCACAACCCTTCAGAAGATTTTATTTTTTTTTGTTTATTTTTTTTAAAATTTCCGATGGATTTACGACGGAAATTTTCGTCGGAAATGGTTTTTTGCGACGAATTTGCGACGAACATTTGTGACGGATTTGCGACGGATTTCCGACGACTTTGCGACGGAGTCATTTGCGACGAAAAAAACCTGCGGAAACGATTTGCGAGGAGCGATTTTGCGACGGCTTTTTGTCCGTCGGAAACGTCAATTTGCGACGAAAATTGCTGCATTTGCGACGAAAAACGCTGTCGGAAATCGTCGATTTTCTTGTAGTGCATATCTTCCGAAACATCATCATGCACTAACCAAAACATCAAACAAAAACACAATAGACGAATAACTCACCTAAGTACCCCACAAGCTCCCCTAACTCCAAATTTCTTTGGATATTAAGGATTGTTAAGTTAATTGCTTTCGCACAAACTTTTACTCTTTCTGATTGTCTAGGCATAATGATTGAGTAGTTTCATTGATGTGTTGAAGATTTATTACCTTATGTGTGTAAAGTTTTCTAAATCCAATGTGATAATGTCTTATACCATGGGGAGGGGTAGAAGAGATAAAACTCGCATGGGACCCACACGTTTTTCCCACCTCACACACTAAACTCTCAGCTGAACATTTAAGTCTTAAAAGTACCACTCATTTTATCATTTTTAAAAAAGAGAACAACCTTGAGAGAGGGAGAGAGAGAAGTCAAGTATAGAAGAGGAAAGAAAGGAAAAACCCATGGTCTTCTTCATCTCCACCCTTATTCCTCTTTGATTATCAATCATTTCTCAAGCTTCTTCTTCAATCAAATTTGAAATACTCCATTAGTGATATTCGATGTTTTAATCGAGTGAGAAAATGAAGAATATAATATATATATATATATAAGAAACTATGGGATTACGAACCAAATTTTAAAGGTAGCGTGCTTGGAATGGGAAGTCATGTCTCCTGAGTTCAAGGCCCAAGATTGTTACTCGATGAAAGTTGGGTTGGGTTCTCCGCTGAAAGTGATATAATTCAATTTCTCATGGATTACGCTAAGATAAGATTATAACAAAAAGACATCGAGAGGTAAATGGTGAGGAGTCCTGAAAGAACTCACTGAGATTGTAAATCTCGTTGTTTATGTTGTTGTGTTTCAGTTGGACAGGGTAAGACCAAGCAAGGCGAGCAGAAGTAAGTAGTAGTTGTGGTTACATAAATTTAAGAGATCCTTAAGGATTAAGTATACTTGCTTAGTCCACCCTAGATAGATGCTAAGTGTTGTATTATGAGACTTGAATCCTTGATCATTAGACTCAAGGTTAATGTACTATGTAAACCGTTCTTTTGAATTTGAGCTATGGTTGTAAAACTGACTTAAGTAAATTGTTCTAAATTTTGTCATGGAGTTATCCTTTTTGGTATTAATGTCTTTCGGAAGTTATAAGAGATTGTTTATTTCCGTCTAGTTAAGTAATTTCAAATCCATAAGTCAGTGTAAACTCTGATTTTTATTAAATGTTAGATTCTCATTATTTCTTTGAAGATTGAAATATTAGAATGTTACAGTGTGTAATTTTTAGGGGACATCTCATTTGAGAAACTATTTTCCCGGTTGTTTTGCCTTGGTGCTAGGTAGAATATATATGTTCATTTTTTAAAGGCAAACGTAGAGATATAATATATAGATTATTTATGCTCTTTGTACCAAAAACAAGAATATTTATGTTGTGTAGTTAAATCTATATTCAATAACGTGTAATAAATTGTTATAAGATATACATGACATTGTTGATTACTTGTTATGTTTTTTTCATGTTTTCATTTACCGAAATGATTAGAAAGTTTAGCAATAAAATTCATGTTTCAATACTAAAGGTTATACATAATAAGGAGAAAAGGGATCAAATGAATCAATAATAACTGCTCAGTACCTAGCAGTGTTGTGGTGACTGCTGTTGGTAGGACTCTTGTTGTCCGAGCAGTGTGTTGAAAAGATCCCGGGTGGGGCACCTGCGATTCCACTCCGACGCTCAAGTCAGTAATGGGAATAAGAGAGTAGTCGTATCTAGGAAAGAGAATGTACCTATTTATGGCAATGTGAGCCAGTACTTATAGGGATTTGTGCAGGTTTTGAGCCATTGGATTGCTTGGACAAATCAGCGCCATTCAAGTATATGAGTCATAAATGGGCTGATTTATTGTGGATAAGGATCAAAGTGATTGGGCCTATCCTTGTCTAATTGCTCAATAGACCTCTTGGTCCAGTCTTGAATTGATGCCCCCAAGCAGAGATTATTTCGGAGAATGGTCTTCGCTTGAAGAATAGTTGCTGACGCCATCAGTGTCGATTTGTATGCATCAGCATGTCGTCTTAAATCTTTTCAAAGAGTGATAACTGTGGTTTTGTCTCAAAAACTGGAAATAATAATTTTTCTGATAATTTTCCATCCATTATAAATTGGCGTGCTTCCAACATTTGGTCTTTTGGCAAAACCTCATTCATTTCACTTAAGATGGAGAGATAAGATCTTCATAGAGTACTAAGAGGAAAGAGAAAGAGAGAGAAGTACGCAGGACCTAAGCTTGGGACCTCGCGCCTTGCTATAACCCTGTTGATCTTCACCTATGCATTCTTGGAAGGAAGGAGACACCCGTGACCCGAGGTAGTGATCTCGTGAGGCGCCTCTTTGGTTTCGCACCCGAGACGCGAGATTGGGCAAGCACGCCATTCGCGCCTACCCGACCTGCTCTCCCGGTGCCCGAGACCCGAGACCGTGGGTGTCTGGCCGCATCGTCTCAACTCACGCCTTTGCTTCCTACGCACCCGAGAGCCGGCATCATTCAATCAAGCCTCCTTGCTCACAACTCACGTCTTGGATTTTTGACCGACAGTCTTCGCGCTCGCTTACCCAAGACAGGGGGACCCGAGGCGCGAGATCTCTCCACGCCTTCCCCGTCGGGCTTTCGCGCCTTCGTAGGCGAAAAGGCTTTGACTAAGGCACCCGAGACAAGTGGGTTCCCGGAAGCGCTGCTGTGTGTCGTCCTCCTGAGACCCGAGACGGGGCGGCCTCATCCTCAGTGTCTCTCTTCGCGCCTGTTCGTAACTTTACAGCCTCGCCAAGCCTCAGATCAGCTTCTGTGCTAGCGCCTCCATCAGAGACTTGTCAGCCAATCGTGCTTGATGTCTGTTTGTCCAGGTACTTCTTCTGATTTCTAGCCTTTTAATACTCGTGTATCTAGAATTTGAACTTGATCCTTTTTAGTCAGGAGAGTAATGATCAAAGTCAGAGAGTGACAATATTTTTTTTAGACCTTGTATTGCTTTGACTTTGGGTGGTAAGTTGATGAGTCGACAAATTTTTTTGAGTCTGGTTAGCGAGAGCGTCTTTATGAGCGCATGTCATGCCTTTCTCATAGCTTTCAATGACGACCTTGGGAAAAGGGGGGTTGTCAAAAAGTTATCTTTCTGTCTCATAATACTTCTTTTGACTGCCTGCCCTCTGTCCTGCAGGTTGTGATTGATTTCTAGAACGAAGAAGACAGCTCGAGTCTATGGACTGTTTCAAGGGCCTATTGCTGCTTTGAGGGAGGCTGTCTACACGATTGGTGGTCTGTCGGAGGGACCTAGTGAGTCTGAGTCTGTGGCATGAGAGGTTCCTCGAATGGCCATCTCCTCCTCGCCAGAAGACTCTGGCTTTCAGACCGATCTTGAGGTAGTGGAGATAGATGGAGTTAACTATGATTGGGTTGCACGATCTATTTGGTCCATCAGAAGTGTCTATGCCCCTGGGTGTGACATTCCCGGTGTACAGGATTTGATCGGGAATGATTGGAGGGTAGATGGAGTTTATCCGGATGACAGGGTTTGTCGTGCTCCCGATGGTCTGAAATTTATGATGTATCACTGTCTTATATTTATGATGGGTATCTGTCCCTTCTTTACGCCATTTCAGCTAGAAGTGATGAAGTTTCTCTTGATTTCCCCATCCCAATTACATGCTAATTCTTGGGCATTTGTGAGATCTTTCACGACTGTGATGAGGGCTATGCGAAGAAAATCTAAGGTTAGAGTATTTTTCACGGTCTTCGAGGTGCAGCGCCGACAGGAGCTCCTACACGACGGTCCCCGTTATGAGTTCGTGTCCATCCGGGCACGTAAGGATTACCCTTTCGTTAAGGTGCATTCTGAGTCTTAAAAGGATTGGAAGGGTAAGTATTTTTATCTTGTTCCTTCGAGTCAATGCGTTATGGACAGCCTGTGAGAGTTTGATGAGGAAGGGACCTTAATAAGGGAGAAATTTTATCTTTGTTGGTCCAACGTTGATGCCGCACAAGTCAGTGCCGCCTACGCCATTCCTTCGAGTCTATTGTCTGATGCGGAGCGTAAGACTTTGGATATGCTTAGGGTTGTTGATAACCACTTAACCTCTAAGCCCAAACTACTTCAGTGTAGTGTGTTAGTTAAAGCCGAGACCGTGGGGGGGTGCTAGGAAGATGTTAGGTATCTTGCTCATTTGTCTTTACCTTTCTTCCTTTTGACCCTATCTTGTTATACTAATGTGTTTTGCCGCCCTTTTGCAGATAGCATGGTCCCTCCACTTTCTTTTGATAACTTGGTGTCATTGACTGAAAGGTGATTCCTCCGGGTGCAGAGTCTAAGCCAACCAGTCCTACCCCTGCTTCTGCTGCTATGTCTGTTCTCCCACCGTCAGGGGCTCGCCTCCGTTTGGGAGCGCCCTCCAGGGCTCTCAAAGACTCCTCCCGAGCTCCTCCAGGTTCAGCTGACTGATGTGGCAAGGAACTCTGTGAGCCAAATGATGTTCCTCCGAAATTGTAACACCCCATTTCTACCCGGTAAAATAATACGAAAATCAGAGTTATAAAAATTTCCAACAAATAAATGGAGCGCTACACTTTCAACTAAAAACAAAACAACATAATCAATTCGCCTGTGAAATCAGATACATAACACGCTAAGTTGGATGAACCAGTAAACAAATCCTTTTAGTCTTTAAAACAAGTCAACTTTCAATATTACGTAACGGATTCACAACAAAAGTCAATTCAAAATGATCGTGGCATCTTTAACCAACTTAAGACAACTCAGATTTAGCAAAACTCTTAATAGTAACAACTTTTAGTTTCAACAATAAAAATAACATAGCAAATAAGGAAAACAAGTGTTCATCCCCCCGAGTGTTACGTATCAGAGCGACGACACCGACTCGATCTAACGAAGGTAAGCAGCCTTCATTCGTGATTACCTGCATGTTACCAACAGGAGGGTAACATTCAAACAGAAAAGGGTGAGATATCAAACCATATAATAGGACATAGGAAAAACAGTATGTTAGAATCAGAAAATATGAATTCACCACTTCGCAGCCCTCAAACAACTTCAATCAATCACAGGTCATCAACATAATCACTCAAGTATGCAATATGAATGTGACTCAATACTATGCACATGCATGTGGTACCATTGGAGCAAAACTCCCGTCGTCGTCGTAAAAATCTGCCAGTAAATAGATGCATCAACAAGGCATAAGCCTTCACGTCACTTTGCCAGTCCAGGCCATCGTGTTTTGAGCATAGCTCCAACATGAAAATGCTATGTATGCGACGCGATGTGAATGCACAAACAATCAACAATGATTACATAGCAACACACAACAACAACGGAATTCAACGTTAGCCATAGGTCTACAACATAATATCTCGCCAATAATTAGAGGCAATCCAACCAAATACACGTCGCCAACTTCACACAATGGTGATCACAACTAGGTGCAACATCATCAACAAATCAACAACTGAGCTAACAATTTAGCAACTTAACAAGTTAACAGTTTCACAACTCAACCAACAGTTAACAACTCGACAAATTAACGATTAACAATTTAACGACTTAACCAACAATTAGCCAACCGTGGGCCTAATGCGCCTAAAGCGCCCAACAACCCACAAGACGGCGCCCAATGCACCCAACTAATGTAACACCCCATTTCTACCCGGTAAAATAATACGAAAATCCGAGTTATAAATCTTTCCCACAAATAAATGGAGCGCTACACTTTCAACTAAAAACAAAACAACATAATCAATTCGCCTGTGAAATCAGATACATAACACGCTAACTTGGATGAACCAATAAACAAATCCTTTTAGTCTTTAAAACAAGTCAACACTCAATATTACGCAGCGGATTCACAACAAAAGTCAATTCAAAATAATCGTGGCATCTTTAACCAACTTAAGACAGCTCAGATTTATCAAAACTCTTAATAGTAACAACTTTTAGTTTCAACAATAAAAATAACATAGCAAATAAGGAAAACAAGTGTTCATCCCCCCGAGTGTTACGTATCACAGCGACGACACCGACTTAATCTAACGAAGGTAAGCAGCCTTCATTTAAGATTACCTGCACCTTACCAACAGGAGGGTAACATTCAAACGGAAGGGGTGAGATATCGAACCATATAATAGGACATATGAAAAACAGTATGTTAGAATCAGAAAATATAAATTCACCACTTCGCAGCCCTCAAACAACTTCAAAAAATCACAGGTCATCAACATAATCACTCAAGTATGCAATATGAATGCGACTCAATACTATGCACATGCATGTGGTACCATTGGAGCAGAACTCCCGTCGTTGTCGTAAAAAGCTGCCAGTAAATAGAGGCATCAACAAGGCATAAGCCTTCACGTCACTTTGCCAGTCCAGGCCATCGTGTTTTCAGCATAGCTCCAACATGAAAATGCTATGTATCCGACGCGATGTGAATGCACAAACAATCAACAATGATTACATTGCAACACACAACAACAACGGAATTCAACGTTGGCCATAGGCCTACAACATAATATCTCGCCAATAAATAGAGGCAATGCAACCAGATACACGTCGGCAACTTCACACAATGGTGATCACAACTAGGTGCAACATCTTCAACAAATCAACAACTGAGTCAACAATTTAGCAACTTAACACGTTAACAGTTTCACAACTCAACCAACAGTTAACAACTCGACAAATTAACGATTAACATTTTAACGACTTAACCAACAATTAGCCAACTGTGGGCCTAATGCGCCTAAAGCGCCCAACAACCCACAAGACGGCGCCCAATGTAACGCCTTAAAATTTAATTAAATATTTAATTGAATTGTTTGGGAATTTAATTGGTAGAAAAATAATAGAATAATAATAATGCTAGTATACGTGGGCCTAATGTTAGGGCTGGGAGTAGTAAAATGAGAAGTGTTAAGTGAGGCCCATGATGCAATTCGCATAAGCTATAGAAAAGCCCATAAAATTAACTAAGTATAAATAAGAGGTATTTAGGGTTTGGCTCATTTAGAAAGAACAAAAAAATAGAATTAGAGAGATGAGAAGAGGGAGAGAGCGACGGCCAAGAGGAGAGAAGAAGGAGGGAGCGACGCCAAGAGGAGAGAGAAGGCTAGGGTTCGTGATCTTCAAAGGCTAGGGTTCGTGATCTTCTAAGGCTAAGGTAAGGGTAGGATTCAAGCCTTATAATGGAATATATGAATTACTTTATGTGGGGGTAAGGGTTTGATGATTGTCATAGGTGTGAGCATATATGTTGTGAATGCCTTGTTGAATAATTATGATTGTGTGATTGATATTCTTATGCCCTAGAATTATTCTGGCATTTTGCCATGATCATGAGAATTCGAATTGATATGCTGGAAGTGGCGCCCTAGGCGCCCATTGCTGTTTTTGATGTTGCTGGAAGTGGCGCCCAAGGCGCCCAATGCTGTTTTTGATGTTGCTGAAGGTGGCGCCCTAGGCGCCCAGTGTTGTTTCTGAGCTACTGAGAATGGCGCCTGTAACACCCCGATAAATTCTAACATATAGAATCACCGAAATGCACCAAATGGCATACATCAGAGTAACTTCCTGTTATTGAAATGTTGAACACAACTAAAACTTTTGACAATACATAATAACTGGTTCTCTGAACCTCATAAACTTTCTGAAAATGCTTAAGTTCCAAAACTTAAGACTTGTACATATCCTGGTGTTCAATACTCAAAACATAAATTAGCGGAAACGATTTTACAACTTGACAATGAAAGTTATACAATCGGAACATAGAAACAATAAACAGAACACTTCAATGACTCCAAGAGTCACACCCGCTAACCATGCTTTACCGCCTTTGCTTTCCCCTGTTTCTCTGTAAAAACCACAAATATGAAGGGTGAGATAAACATTATCTCAGTGAGTCCTATCGAGACCCCTTACAACTCTAGCGGTTCATTATGCCTTGTTTTGAACTCGTGGTCCTAAAAAGCAACCACGTGGGAATACATTCAGTTCCTGTAGCCTTCATGCTCATGGCCCTCCTAAGCGACACATGAAGCATGCAATCTTTGTTCCATGTTTTTAGCATAACACCTCAGTCTACCTATTTTATAGGCATCTCTTGACCTTTTGGTGAACCCATCCCGCTATTTCTAGCAGGGGAAACATTCTTGAGTCTAGGTTTTGGGGCTCATGACTTCCCCTCCCCTAGTATGCTAACCTCTTAGGGTCGTAACCCTTTTTCCTCTTGTATTGATTATACATTTACAGTCTGTGTACCCGCAATGGGCTGTTAGTCGTTCCAGTCAAGTACCATGTACCATATCAGTCAATTTCAGTGTATAATATCAGTCAAGTACCGTGTACCATATCAGTCAATTTCAGTGTATAATATTAGTCAAGTACCGTGTGTTATTATCATTCTTTGACATTTGCACTCTCGCGTTCTCTAAGAGCGGTTTTCCATTTTATTCATAACACACAATCTTTCTATCGAACATGTTCAATCTCATACCATTGTTACCTTTTCATTGTTGTGGGACCTTGGGGAATGGATTAGAAGAGGATTTGAATCATTTGGAATGGATAAAAAGGTATTTTGAAATTGAAGGTCAGAAGGTCTCACACGACCCGTGCGTATAGGCGCACGACCCGTGTGTGGTTGAACGGTTTGCAGAAGATTTCCAGAAAGATACGCACGACCCGTGCGACTTGGCGCACGATCCGTGCGTGATCCACTAAAATTTTATAAAGTCCCAGAGACATACGCACGACCCGTGCGACTAGGCGCACGATCCGTGCGTGTTTTAAAAACCCAGTTCCTGTCGTATCAGAGGGAGGCGCACGACCCGTGCTCGTAGGCACACGATCCGTGCGTCTCTATCAGTTTTCCAGAAAATAGTGTTTTCATGAGTAATCCATTCCGTTCCGATTCCAAAATCCCTTCTGATCGAGACCCAAACTCAATCACACATTAAAATAATATATCACAGCGTTCCAACACAATCGATCACACAATATATGATTTAATTCACGATTCTTTGAAGAAAACGGTTTTTAATAAGTTTCCTTTCGATAACAAAAACGTGTGACCATGGTTTTCGAAAATAAAACTCAGAACGCAAAAACATTCCCTAAGCGAGTTATAGAACTCACCTATCGTGATGAAAATCACGTAAACACCGAGACTTTGACGGAGGCCACGAACTAAGAACGCACGAACTCTCTTTGAATCCGCTCCAACAACGAACTCAGGTACTTAAATCTTTGGAAGGCTACCCAACTCGAATCCTAGCTGTTCCAATGAACTTCAAACTGAATTTTGGCTTGAATACGAACCTTGGTACTGGTTGTATGGTTATAACAATGACATGCAACTATGTGGAGCATCAACACTCCATTTTTGAGCTTGGAGCTTCAAAGGTTCACCAATGGTGATTTTTGATGAAGTGGGTTGATGGGAGATTTCTGGGCATCAATGTATAGAGGAAGAAGAATGATGAACAATGGTGGTCTTGGATTCAACATGCATGAACAATGGAGGTAGGGCTCCTCCCTACTCCTTGCTGAATTTCAGAAAAATGAGGGAAGTGAAGTGTGTTGTGGTGTTTTTGTCAGCAGGAGCCTCATTTAATGAGGTGAAAGGACCAAAATACCCCTACTCACTAATACTCTCTTAAATTACTCCTAACACCACACTAATCCCATAACTCACTAGCTTAATGTAACACCCCGATAAATTCTAACATATAGAATCACCGAAATGCACCAAATGGCATACATCAGAGTAACTTCCTGTTATTGAAATATTGAACACAACTAAAACTTTTGACAATACATAATAACTGGTTCTCTGAACCTCATAAACTTTCTGAAAATGCTTAAGTTCCAAAACTTAAGACTTGTACATATCCTGGTGTTCAATACTCAAAACATAAAGTAGCGGAAACGATTTTACAACTTGACAATGAAAGTTATACAATCGGAACATAGAAACAATAAACGGAACAAAGGTCTAAAACATTAAACTAGGTCTTCAATGACTCCAAGAGTCACACCCGCTAACCATGCTTTACCGCCTTTGCTTTCCCCTGTTTCTCTGTAAAAACCACAAATATGAAGGGTGACATAAACATTATCTCAGTGAGTCCTATCGAGACCCCTTACAACTCTAGCGGTTCATTATGCCTTGTTTTGAACTCGTGGTCCTAAAAAGCAACCACGTGGGAATACATTCAGTTCCTGTAACCTTCATGCTCATGGCCCTCCTAAGCGACACATGAAGCATGCAATCTTTGTTCCATGTTTTTAGCATAACACCTCAGTCTACCTATTTTATAGGCATCTCTTGACCTTTTGGTGAACCCATCCCGCTATTTCTAGCAGGGGAAACATTCTTGAGTCTAGGTTTTGGGGCTCATTACTTCCCCTCCCCTAGTATGCTAACCTCTTAGGGTCGTCACCCTTTTTCCTCTTGTATTGATTATACATTTACAGTCTGTGTACCCGCAATGGGCTGTTAGTCATTCCAGTCAAGTACCATGTACCATATCAGTCAATTTCAGTGTATAATATCAGTCAAGTACCGTGTACCATATCAGTCAATTTCAGTGTATAATATTAGTCAAGTACCGTGTGTTATTATCATTCTTTGACATTTGCACTCTCGCGTTCTCTAAGAGCGGTTTTCCATTTTATTCATAACACACAATCTTTCTATCGAACATGTTCAATCTCATACCATTGTTACCTTTTCATTGTTGTGGGACCTTGGGGAATGGATTAGAAGGGGATTGGAATCATTTGGAATGGATAAAAAGGTATTTTGAAATTGAAGGTCAGAAGGTCTCACACGACCCGTGCGTATAGGCGCACGACCCGTGTGTGGTTGAACGGTTTGCAGAAGATTTCCAGAAAGATACGCACGACCCGTGCGACTTGGCGCACGATCCGTGCGTGATCCACTAAAATTTTATAAAGTCCCAGAGACATACGCACGACCCGTGCGACTAGGCGCACGATCCGTGCGTGTTTTAAAAACCCAGTTCCTGTTGTATCAGAGGGAGGCGCACGACCCGTGCTCGTAGGCACACGATCCGTGCGTCTCTATCAGTTTTCCAGAAAATAGTGTTTTCATGAGTAATCCATTCCGTTCCGATTCCAAAATCCCTTCCGATCGAGACCCAAACTCAATCACACATTAAAATAATATATCACAGCGTTCCAACACAATCGATCACACAATATATGATTTAATTCACGATTCTTTGAAGAAAACGGTTTTTAATAAGTTTCCTTTCGATAACAAAAACGCGTGACCATGGTTTTCGAAAATAAAACTCAAAACGCAAAAACATTCCCTAAGCGAGTTATAGAACTCACCTATCGCGATGAAAATCACATAAACACCGAGACTTTGACGGAGGCCACGAACTAAGAACGCACGAACTCTCTTTGAATCCGCTCCAACAACGAACTCAGGTACTTAAATCTTTGGAAGGCTACCCAACTCGAATCCTAGCTGTTCCAATGAACTTCAAACTGAATTTTGGCTTGAATACGAACCTTGGTACTGGTTGTATGGCTATAACAATGACATGCAACTATGTGGAGCATCAACACTCCATTTTTGAGCTTGGAGCTTCAAAGGTTCACCAATGGTGATTTTTGATGAAGTGGGTTGATGGGAGATTTCTGGGCATCAATGTATAGAGGAAGAAGAATGATGAACAATGGTGGTCTTGGATTCAACATGCATGAACAATGGAGGTAGGGCTCCTCCCTACTCCTTGCTGAATTTCAGAAAAATGAGGGAAGTGAAGTGTGTTGTGGTGTTTTTGTCAGCAGGAGCCTCATTTAATGAGGTGAAAGGACCAAAATACCCCTACTCACTAATACTCTCTTAAATTACTCCTAACACCACACTAATCCCATAACTCACTAGCTTAATGTAACACCCCGATAAATTCTAACATATAGAATCACCGAAATGCACCAAATGGCATACATCAGAGTAACTTCCTGTTATTGAAATATTGAACACAACTAAAACTTTTGACAATACATAATAACTGGTTCTCTGAACCTCATAAACTTTCTGAAAATGCTTAAGTTCCAAAACTTAAGACTTGTACATATCCTGGTGTTCAATACTCAAAACATAAAGTAGCGGAAACGATTTTACAACTTGACAATGAAAGTTATACAATCGGAACATAGAAACAATAAACGGAACAAAGGTCTAAAACATTAAACTAGGTCTTCAATGACTCCAAGAGTCACACCCGCTAACCATGCTTTACCGCCTTTGCTTTCCCCTGTTTCTCTGTAAAAACCACAAATATGAAGGGTGACATAAACATTATCTCAGTGAGTCCTATCGAGACCCCTTACAACTCTAGCGGTTCATTATGCCTTGTTTTGAACTCGTGGTCCTAAAAAGCAACCACGTGGGAATACATTCAGTTCCTGTAACCTTCATGCTCATGGCCCTCCTAAGCGACACATGAAGCATGCAATCTTTGTTCCATGTTTTTAGCATAACACCTCAGTCTACCTATTTTATAGGCATCTCTTGACCTTTTGGTGAACCCATCCCGCTATTTCTAGCAGGGGAAACATTCTTGAGTCTAGGTTTTGGGGCTCATGACTTCCCCTCCCCTAGTATGCTAACCTCTTAGGGTCGTCACCCTTTTTCCTCTTGTATTGATTATACATTTACAGTCTGTGTACCCGCAATGGGCTGTTAGTCATTCCAGTCAAGTACCATGTACCATATCAGTCAATTTCAGTGTATAATATCAGTCAAGTACCGTGTACCATATCAGTCAATTTCAGTGTATAATATTAGTCAAGTACCGTGTGTTATTATCATTCTTTGACATTTGCACTCTCGCGTTCTCTAAGAGCGGTTTTCCATTTTATTCATAACACACAATCTTTCTATCGAACATGTTCAATCTCATACCATTGTTACCTTTTCATTGTTGTGGGACCTTGGGGAATGGATTAGAAGGGGATTGGAATCATTTGGAATGGATAAAAAGGTATTTTGAAATTGAAGGTCAGAAGGTCTCACACGACCCGTGCGTATAGGCGCACGACCCGTGTGTGGTTGAACGGTTTGCAGAAGATTTCCAGAAAGATACGCACGACCCGTGCGACTTGGCGCACGATCCGTGCGTGATCCACTAAAATTTTATAAAGTCCCAGAGACATACGCACGACCCGTGCGACTAGGCGCACGATCCGTGCGTGTTTTAAAAACCCAGTTCCTGTTGTATCAGAGGGAGGCGCACGACCCGTGCTCGTAGGCACACGATCCGTGCGTCTCTATCAGTTTTCCAGAAAATAGTGTTTTCATGAGTAATCCATTCCGTTCCGATTCCAAAATCCCTTCCGATCGAGACCCAAACTCAATCACACATTAAAATAATATATCACAGCGTTCCAACACAATCGATCACACAATATATGATTTAATTCACGATTCTTTGAAGAAAACGGTTTTTAATAAGTTTCCTTTCGATAACAAAAACGCGTGACCATGGTTTTCGAAAATAAAACTCAAAACGCAAAAACATTCCCTAAGCGAGTTATAGAACTCACCTATCGCGATGAAAATCACATAAACACCGAGACTTTGACGGAGGCCACGAACTAAGAACGCACGAACTCTCTTTGAATCCGCTCCAACAACGAACTCAGGTACTTAAATCTTTGGAAGGCTACCCAACTCGAATCCTAGCTGTTCCAATGAACTTCAAACTGAATTTTGGCTTGAATACGAACCTTGGTACTGGTTGTATGGCTATAACAATGACATGCAACTATGTGGAGCATCAACACTCCATTTTTGAGCTTGGAGCTTCAAAGGTTCACCAATGGTGATTTTTGATGAAGTGGGTTGATGGGAGATTTCTGGGCATCAATGTATAGAGGAAGAAGAATGATGAACAATGGTGGTCTTGGATTCAACATGCATGAACAATGGAGGTAGGGCTCCTCCCCTTTCTTCTCCACTCTCTCTCTCGAATTCTCTCCTCCTCCTCCCTACTCCTTGCTGAATTTCAGAAAAATGAGGGAAGTGAAGTGTGTTGTGGTGTTTTTGTCAGCTGGAGCCTCATTTAATGAGGTGAATGGACCAAAATACCCCTACTCACTAATACTCTCTTAAATTACTCCTAACACCACACTAATCCCATAACTCACTAGCTTAACATAATAGTTCGATTATGCACAACAATAATTTATAAATTTATGCTAATTAATTAATTCAACCTCTTGCTAATTTAATTAATCTAATTAGCTAATTAGGGGATGTTACAATAACCCCAACTTCTAAAATTTTGTCCTCAAAATTGACAAAACATACCTTACTCGAACAAATACGGATATTTCTCCCGCATGCTCTCCTCTACTTCCCATGTCGCTTCG
This sequence comes from Astragalus membranaceus, assembly GCA_039519185.1. Classification (NCBI taxonomy): domain Eukaryota; kingdom Viridiplantae; phylum Streptophyta; class Magnoliopsida; order Fabales; family Fabaceae; genus Astragalus; species Astragalus membranaceus. The sequence continues at coordinate 35,440,440 of CM076854.1, read as the reverse complement.
TCAGGTGACGCACCGTCCCAAAGCACCTTGACAATAGGAATTGACCTCGTCCCGAGCGTTTTCTCGCCACGTTCGATGATCCTGATTGGGGTAGGATGATAAGATAGATCCGTTCTGATGTCAATCGCTTCATAACTTAATGGTTGATTCGGATCATGAATATATTTCCTCAGCTGCGATACATGAAACACATCATGTAGTCTGGACAATTCTTGAGGTAAGGCAATGCGATACGCTACCGGCCCAACTCGCTCGACAATCTGGAAGGGTCCGACATACCGAGGACTGAGCTTCTTCGCTCGCAAAGCAATACCGGTCCCGATGGTTGGAGAAAGTTTCAAAAAGACATGATCTCCTTCTTCGAATTCTAACGGCCTTCTTCGCTTTTCCGCATAACTCTTTTGCCGACTCTGCGCGGCTTTCATCCTTTCTCTTATTTGACGGATCTTCTCCGTAGTCTCACGAACCAAATCCGGTCCCAACAATCTCTGCTCACCTACATCCCACCAACACAATGGTGTTCTGCACTTCCTTCCATACAATGCTTCATATGGAGCCATTCCGATACTAGAATGATAACTGTTGTTGTATGAGAATTCCACCAATGGAAGATGATCCTCCCATCTGCCTCCACTATCAAGTACACAAGCTCTCAACATGTCTTCCAATGTCTGAATTGTCCTCTCAGTCTGCCCGTCTGTCTGAGGATGGTATGCAGTGCTAACACACACCTTTGTTCCCAACGCCATATTCAATGCTCTCCAAAATCGAGATGTAAACTTGGGATCTCGATCACAGATGATACTCGTAGGGATTCCATGCAACTTCACAATATACTTGAGATATTCATCTGCTAACCTACCAACCTTGTGAGTCGAACGCACTGGAATAAAATGAGCGGACTTGGTCAGGCGATCCACCACTACCCAAATAGAATCATTTCCGGTTTGGGACCGCGGCAATCCCATGACAAAATCCATAGATATGCTTTCCCATTTCCATTCAGGTACATTCAACGGTTGTAACTGGCCACCTGGCTTCCGGTGCTCTATCTTAACCTTTTGACAAGTCAAGCATCGAGACACAAACTCTGCAATATCCACTTTCATACCCGGCCACCAGTACAATTGCTTCAGATCTCGATACATCTTGGTAGACCCCGGATGTATTGAGAACTGACTCTTATGAGCCTCCTCTAAAACTTGCCTCTTCACATCCTCATCATTCGGCACACAGATTCTGCCATCAAAACAAATTACACCATCACCGTCTTCGGTGTAACTCGGCAATCTCTTCTGCGCTTGCAGTTCTACATCACTTTCTTGGGCTGAGCGAATCTGATTCCTCAATGAACTTGAAATCTGAATGTGACTCAACACCAACCTGCTCCTTTTTGACTTAACTCTCAAATAGAGGTCTCTGAATGATTCCAACAATGACATCTCGTGCATCATCAACTTTGCAGTATGGATAGACTTTCTGCTTAAAGCATCGGCAACAACATTAGCCTTACCAGGATGGTACTTCAATTCAAAATCATAATCTTTCAGGAATTCTACCCATCTCCTCTGCCTGTTGTTCAACTCCTTTTGGTCAAACAAATACTTGAGACTTTTGTGGTCACTAAAGACTTCGAAACGAGACCCATACAGGTAATGTCTCCAAATCTTTAGGGCAAACACAATCGCCGCCAACTCTAAATCATGAGTTGGGTAATTCTCTTCATGCGGCTTCAACTGCCTGGAGGCATAAGCAACTACTTGTCGATTCTGCATTAGGACACATCCTAAACCCTTACCAGAAGCGTCGCAATAGATTTGGAATCCTACTGACGGATCCGGAAGAATCAGGATAGGTGCAGAAGTCAAACGACCCTTCAATTCCGTGAAACAATTTTCACAGTCTGAGTCCCAAACAAACGGCTGACCCTTGCGAGTTAACCGAGTGAGTGGAAGAACCAACTGGGAAAATCCTTGAATGAGTCTTCGATAATACCCAGCTAATCCTAAGAAACTTCTTACCTCAGTAACCGTAGACGGCTGCTCCCAGTCTACCACAGATTCGATCTTACTGGGATCCACTGCAACACCTGTCCTAGATATTACATGACCCAGAAACTTAACTTCTGGCATCCAAAAATCACATTTGGACGGCTTGGCATACAATTTCTTCTCTCGGAGTACGTTCAGAACAATTCGGAGATGTTGTACATGCTCCTCAATCATCTTAGAGAACACCAAGATATCATCAATGAACACTACCACAAACTGATCCAGATAAGGATTAAAAATCCGATTCATATAATCCATGAATACAGCTGGAGCATTGGTCAAACCGAAGGGCATCACTACGAATTCATAGTGTCCATATCTCGTACGGAAAGCGGTCTTCAGGACGTCCAAAGCTCGAACCCTGATTTGGTGATAACCGGACCTTAAATCAATCTTTGAAAATACAGAGGCTCCCCTCAACTGATCTAGCAAATCATCAATTCTCGGTAGAGGGTACTTGTTCTTGACAGTCACCTTATTCAACTGACGATAATCGATACACAATCTCATACTTTCGTCCTTCTTCTTGACAAGCAACACTGGAGCACCCCATGGTGAGGCACTCGGCCGGATGAACCGCTTCGAAATTAGCTCTTCCAGTTGAACTTTCAATTCCCTCAACTCTAATGGCGACATTCTATACGGGGCTATAGAAATAGGTCCAGTGCCCGGAACCAACTCTATAGAAAACTCCACCTCACGATCCGGAGGAAATGAAGGAACTTCATCGGGAAACACATCAAGAAATTCATTAACAACTTGCACAGAAGATAAATCCTGACCTGTCTCAGTGGATGCAGACAGCATCATGACGTAAGCTTCCGCGCCTTGGAACAGATAATTATTGGCCGAAGTGAAGGAAATAACAGCTTCAGAATTTGGCGGTTGTAGCTCTACTGACTCGGAGGCGAAACTGATAGTTCGATGGAAACAATCTGTTGTTACATGATTGGCCGTCATCCAACTCATGCCTAGGACAACGTCCATGCCCTTCATTGATAAACAAATGAAGTCTACTACAAAATTCCTGTCTCCAATGGATAGAAGACAATTTTCACATATCGCTTGGGTCTGAACACTACCTTCAGCAGCAGTCTTAATGGAGATTGGTTGAGGCAAAGGAGTTAAAGCCAATCCCCACCGATCTACAAAGACTTGAGATATAAAACAATGGGTCGCACCCGAATCATATAAAATACTAACGGAGTTATTAAAAAGAGATCCCATACCCCTTAGTAGATTATCTGACGGTGTGACCTTCTGGGCGTCCAAGGTGTAAACTCTTCCATGGGTTGTAGTAGCAGCAGGGTTACTTCCTTGAATCTTCTCTTTCTCTGGGCAGTCCCGTGCAAAATGACCGTCTTTCTTGCAGAAATAACACTGGTTGGATCCCATCTGGCATTTACCCTGATGGTACTTTCCATAGTTGGAACACGTACTGAATCTTGAGGAGTTCGATGACTGAACCTGTTTCCCTTTGTTGGAGTTGTGCCTGGGACCCGTCTGATGGTTAGATGATCCAACATTCTTCTTATTCTAATGGAATACTTTTCTGCTTGCATATAACCTCTTCAAGTCACTCTCAGCTATGTGTGCTTGTTGAACCATGGCAGCATAATTAGTATAGGCAAAAGAACTCAAACTCTGAGCAATGTCTTCCCTTAGCCCATACTTGAACCTTTCGGTTTTCCACTTGTCGTTGGGAGCATACCCGGCCAAACCGAAGAATTGATATAACTCTTCAAACTTAGCCGCCTACTGACCCACAGTTGAACTTCCTTGAGTGAGAGTCAGAAATTCATTCTCCTTGTCGAACCTCATGGCTGTCGGAAAGAACTGCTCCAAAAATACCTGCTTGAAATGTTCCCAAGTCTGGGGAGTATCCATAGTTACCATCATGGCTTTGGCATTAGTCCACCAGTTGTTAGCTTCGCCTTTCAGCATATGAGTTGCCAATCTCAACTTGTCATCATCAGTGACTTGCATAGCTATGAAAATCTTCTCTATATCATCTAGCCAATGCTGGGCTTCCATGACATCCGGTCCTCCTCTGAAGTCGGACGGCTTCATTTTCAGGAATTCAGAGAAAACCCTCCTTGGGTCAACTTGAGGCTCAGGGACTTGCTGGGGCTGAGCTTGAGCATTCTGTTGCATCTGCAACATATCTTCCATCATCTTCTGTTGCCTCTCGATCACGTTCCGCATCCATGCAGAATGCGGATCAACTGGTGGGTTATTCCTCGATCCTCCTGCCATAATTCTGCAAATGATACACCAAGTATTAAGTTGATCAGTCTCAATGTCTCTTAGTATCACAAGAAGCAAGATAGCAGAGTTACTCGAGGGACCAAACCACCCTAACTGTCTAAGCCCGACTAGGTCGAACTGCTCTGATACCATAATGTAACACCCCGATAAATTCTAACATATAGAATCACCGAAATGCACCAAATGGCATACATCAGAGTAACTTCCTGTTATTGAAATATTGAACACAACTAAAACTTTTGACAATACATAATAACTGGTTCTCTGAACCTCATAAACTTTCTGAAAATGCTTAAGTTCCAAAACTTAAGACTTGTACATATCCTGGTGTTCAATACTCAAAACATAAAGTAGCGGAACATAGAAACAATAAACGGAACAAAGGTCTAAAACATTAAACTAGGTCTTCAATGACTCCAAAAGTCACACCCGCTAACCACGCTTTACCACCTTTGCTTTCCCCTGTTTCTCTGTAAAAACCACAAATATGAAGGGTGAGATAAACATTATCTCAGTGAGTCCTATCGAGACCCCTTACAACTCTAGCGGTTCATTATGCCTTGTTTTTGAACTCGTGGTCCTAAAAAGCAACCACGTGGGAATACATTCAGTTCCTGTAACCTTCATGCTCATGGCCCTCCTAAGCGACACATGAAGCATGCAATCTTTGTTCCATGTTTTTAGCATAACACCTCAATCTACCTATTTTATAGGCATCTCTTGACCTTTTGGTGAACCCATCCCGCTATTTCTAGCAGGGGAAACATTCTTGAGTCTAGGTTTTGGGGCTCATGACTTCCCCTCCCCTAGTATGCTAACCTCTTAGGGTCGTCACCCTTTTTCCTCTTGTATTGATTATACATTTACAGTCTGTGTACCCGCAATGGGCTGTTAGTCATTCCAGTCAAGTACCATGTACCATATCAGTCAATTTCAGTGTATAATATCAGTCAAGTACCGTGTACCATATCAGTCAATTTCAGTGTATAATATTAGTCAAGTACCGTGTGTTATTATCATTCTTTGACATTTGCACTCTCGCGTTCTCTAAGAGCGGTTTTCCATTTTATTCATAACACACAATCTTTCTATCGAACATGTTCAATCTCATACCATTGTTACCTTTTCATTGTTGTGGGACCTTGGGGAATGGATTAGAAGAGGATTGGAATCATTTGGAATGGATAAAAAGGTATTTTGAAATTGAAGGTCAGAAGGTCTCACACGACCCGTGCGTATAGGCGCACGACCCGTGTGTGGTTGAACGGTTTTCAGAAGATTTCCAGAAAGATACGCACGACCCGTGCGACTTGGCGCACGATCCGTGCGTGATCCACTAAAATTTTATAAAGTCCCAGAGACATACGCACGACCCGTGCGACTAGGCGCACGATCCGTGCGTGTTTTAAAAACCCAGTTCCTGTCGTATCAGAGGGAGGCGCACGACCCGTGCTCGTAGGCACACGATCCGTGCGTCTCTATCAGTTTTCCAGAAAATAGTGTTTTCATGAGTAATCCATTCCGTTCCGATTCCAAAATCCCTTCCGATCGAGACCCAAACTCAATCACACATTAAAATAATATATCACAGCGTTCCAACACAATCGATCACACAATATATGATTTAATTCACGATTCTTTGAAGAAAACGGTTTTTAATAAGTTTCCTTTCGATAACAAAAACGTGTGACCATGGTTTTCGAAAATAAAACTCAGAACGCAAAAACATTCCCTAAGCGAGTTATAGAACTCACCTATCGTGATGAAAATCACGTAAACACCGAGACTTTGACGGAGGCCACGAACTAAGAACGCACGAACTCTCTTTGAATCCGCTCCAACAACGAACTCAGGTACTTAAATCTTTGGAAGGCTACCCAACTCGAATCCTCGCTGTTCCAATGAACTTTAAACTGAATTTTGGCTTGAATACGAACCTTGGTACTGGTTGTATGGCTATAACAATGACATGCAACTATGTGGAGCATCAACACTCCATTTTTGAGCTTGGAGCTTCAAAGGTTCACCAATGGTGATTTTTGATGAAGTGGGTTGATGGGAGATTTCTGGGCATGAATGTATAGAGGAAGAAGAATGATGAACAATGGTGGTCTTGGATTCAACATGCATGAACAATGGAGGTAGGGCTCCTCCCCTTTCTTCTCCACTCTCTCTCTCGAATTCTCTCCTCCTCCTCCCTACTCCTTGCTGAATTTCAGAAAAATGAGGGAAGTGAAGTGTGTTGTGGTGTTTTTGTCAGCTGGAGCCTCATGTAATGAGGTGAAAGGACCAAAATACCCCTACTCACTAATACTCTCTTAAATTACTCCTAACACCACACTAATCCCATAACTCACTAGCTTAACATAATAGTTCGATTATGCACAACAATAATTTATAAATTTATGCTAATTAATTAATTCAACCTCTTGCTAATTTAATTAATCTAATTAGCTAATTAGGGGATGTTACAGCGCCCTAGGCGCCCAGTGTTATTTCTGTGTTGCTGAGAAAGGCGCCCTAGGCGCCCAGTACCTGATGATGTTGCTGAAGTTGGCGCCCTAGGCGCCCAGTGCCTGTTGATGTTGCTGAAGTTGGCGCCCTAGGCGCCCAGTACCTGTTGATGTTGCTGAAGTTGGCGCCCTAGGCGCCCTGTGACTTGTGTTTGTTGTGTGCGGATGATGGCGCCCTATCCCTAGGCGCCATGCTCTATTCTGTTGCTGTTGGTGTTGGCGCCCTGTCCCTAGGCGCCACACCCTATTTCTGTTCTGTTGGTGTTGGCGCCCTGTCCCCAGGCGCCACACCCTATTTTCTGTATGACTGATGATGGCGCCCTGTCCCTAGGCGCCATGCTCTATTTTGTTGTTGCTGGTTTGGCGCCCTTTCCCTAGGCGCCACACCCTAGTTCTGTGGCTGGTGTTGGCGCCCTGCCCCTAGGCGCCACACCCTAGATGTGCTGTGTTGCTGTGCTATGTTGCTGCTGCTGTTGCTGTGCTGTGTTGCTGTGCTGTGTTGCTGTGCTGTGTTGCTGCTGTTGTTGCTGTGTTGCTATTGCTGTGCTGCGTTGCTGTGCTGTGTTGCTGCTGCTGTTGCTGTCCTGTGTTGCTGTGTTGTGTTGCTGCCGCTGTTGCTGTGCTGTGTTGCTGCTGCTGTTGCTGTGTTGCTATTGCTGTGTTGCTGTTACTGGGCTGCTGTTCCAGTGTTGCTGTTGCTAGGCTGCTGTTTCAGTGTTGCTGTTCCAGTGTTGCTGTTGGTGTTATTGCTGCCGTTGTTGCAGTGTTGATGTTGCTGTTGTCGTTGTTTGCCAAAATGTTGAAAGTTGCTAAAATATTGCGATGTTGCCAAAATGCTGAAAATTGCTAAGTTGTAAATTGTTGACGACGAAGGTTGTGCGAAGACGAATTTGCCTCTATTCATTGGCAGGTGATGTGTTGTAGGCCTACGGCCAATGTTGTTTCCGATGTTGTTGCGTTGCTATGTAACCGTTGTTAATTGTTTGTGCATTTACATAGCGTCGCATGCATAACATATTTTTACGATGGAGCTATGCTCAAACCACGACGACGATGTTGCGATGTTGATGCCCCTATTTACGGGTTTGAGTTATGGTACCACATGCATTATAGAGCGGTGGCCCTGAGTCGAGTCACGTTCTGCATTCATGTTGCATATTTATGCGATTGAAACGATTTTGACTGTTGTGATGTGATGATATTGACCGCTGCGATATGATGATATTGACCGTTGTGATATGATGATATTGACTGTTGTGAAATGATGATCTAATGTCCTGACTTTATACATATTGTATTTCATATGATTCATTATATGGTTCGATATCTCACCCCTTTTGTTTGAATGTTACCCCTATGTTGGTAACGTGCAGGTAATCCCGAATGAAGGCAGTTCACCTTCGTTTGATCGAGTCGGTGTGGTCGCTCTATTTATGTTATTTAAGTTGTTTACTGTTGGATTTTGAGTTATGAATTTCGCATAGTTGCCACGATTGTTTAGTTGAACCGTTTGAATTTCCGCTGCGTAGTTAAAAGAAGTTTGACTTGTTTTGAGATGTCGTTTTATCGGTTCATCCAAATGTGTTATATAACTGTTTTCAAAAGCGAATTAAACCGTTTATTGTTTCCACGAAGAAAATGTGGCACTCCATTGTTTGTTGAAAAATATCTTTATGAACTCTGATATTTTTGCATTATTTTGCCGGGTAGAAAAGGGGTGTTACATTAGTGGTATCAGAGCAGTTTCGGTCTGTTCGGCCAACTTGTCAAGTTATTGTATCATTGACGATCAAGTATTGTCAATTAGTTGTAACTGTTGTTTATGTTGTAGTGATTAGTTGAGATGGCTGGAAGGAACGATGCTGCTATTGCTGCTGCGTTAGCTGCTATGGCTCAGGCCGTGGAGGGTCAGCAGAATGCTGGTGAGAATGATGGGTCTCGAGGGTGGCGACCTTTCAAAGAGAGAATTTGCCTACTTTCAAAGGCAAGTATAATCCTGATGGAGCGTTGGCTTGGCTGAAGGAGATGGAGAGGATCTTTCGTGTGATGGACTGCACTCCAGCGCAGAAGGTTCGTTATGGTACTCATATGTTGGCAGAAGAGGCTGATGACTGGTGGTTAGAGACTAGTCAAAGGTTGGTAGCTGCAAGTGAAGAGGTCACTTGGGTTGTGTTCCGTAGGGAATTTACGAGGAAGTATTATCCGGAAGATGTTCGGGGTAAGAAGGAAATTGAGTTCCTTGAGCTGAAGCAAGGAAAACTGTCGGTCACTAAGTATGCTGCTAAGTTTGTGGAATTGGCTAAGTTTTATCCGCACTACAATGAAGCAACTGCTGAATTTTCGAAGTGCATCATGTTTGAGAACGGGTTGCGACCAGAGATCAACAAGGCCATTGGATATCAGAAGATCTGTGTCTTTGCTGATTTGATTGACGGCTGTAGGATCTACGAGGAGGATAGCAATGCTCATTATAAGATGCTGATTTGATTGACGGCTGTAGGATCTACGAGGAGGATAGCAATGCTCATTATAAGATTGTTAATGAGAAAAGGAGCAAGTCTCAGAGTCGTGGTAAGCCGTATGATGCTCCTGCTAGTAGGGGTGAACCGAAAGCTGCTGATGGTAAGAGGACTAGTGGAGGGGATGCTCCTGCTGGTATTGTGTGCATCAAATGTGGCGAAGCTGGTCATAAGAGTAATGCGTGCAAAGCTGAGACGATGAGGTGTTTCCGTTGCGGTAAGATCGGGCATGAGGCATCCGGGTGTGAGCACAAGGAGGTGGCTTGTTTCAACTGTGGCGAAGGAGGGCACATCAGTAGTCAGTGTCAAACCGAAGAAGGAACGAGCTAGTGGAAGAGTGTTCGCTTTGGCAGGGGTAGAGAATCCCGAGTTGTTCGAATCAGGTGAATTTTCGAGGACGAAAATATTCTAAGTTGGGGAGAGTTGTAACGCCTCAAAATTTAATTAATTATTTAACTGAATTGTTTGGGAATTTAATTGGTAGAAAAATAATAGAATAATAATAATGCTAGTATACGTGGGCCTAATGTTAGGGTTGGGAGTAGTAAAATGAGAAGTGTTAAGTGAGGCCCATGATGCAATTCGCATAAGCTATAGAAAAGCCCATAAAATTAAGTAAGTATAAATAAGAGGTATTCAGGGTTTGGCTCATTTAGAAAGAACAAAAAAATAGAATTAGAGAGAAGAGAAGAGGGAGAGAGCGACGGCCAAGAGGAGAGAAGAAGGAGGGAGCGACGCCAAAAGGAGAGAGAAGGCTAGGGTTCGTGATCTTCAAAGGCTAGGGTTCGTGATCTTCTAAGGCTAAGGTAAGGGTGGGATTCAAGCCTTATAATGGGATATAGGAATTACTTTATGTGGGGGTTAGGGTTTGATGATTGTCATAGGTGTGAGCATATATGTTGTGAATGCCTTGTTGAATAATTATGATTGTGTGATTGATATTTTTATGCCCTAGAATTATTCTTGCATTTTGCCATGATCATGAGAATTCGAATTGATATGCGGGAAGTGGCGCCCTAGGCGCCCAATGCTGTTTTTGATGTTGCTGGAAGTGGCGCCCTAGGCGCCCAATGCTGTTTTTGATGTTGCTGAAGGTGGCGCCCTAGGCGCCCAGTGCTGTTTCTGTGTTGCTGAGAATGGCGCCCTAGGCGCCCAGTGTTATTTCTGTGTTGCTGAGAAAGGCGCCCTAGGCGCCCAGTACTTGTTGATGTTGCTGAAGTTGGCGCCCTAGGCGCCCAGTGCCTGTTGATGTTGCTGAAGTTGGCGCCCTAGGCGCCCAGTCCTTGTTGATGTTGCTGAAGTTGGCGCCCTAGGCGCCCAGTCCCTGTTGTGTTGCTGAATCTGGGGCCCTAGGCGCCCTGTGACTTGTGTTTGTTGCGTGCGGATGATGGCGTCCTATTCCTAGGCGCCATGCTCCATTCTGTTGTTGTTGGTGTTGGCGCCCTGTCCCTAGGCGCCACACCCTATTTCTGTGCTGTTGGTGTTGGCGCCCTGTCCCCAAGCGCCACACCCTATTTTCTGTATGGCTGACGATGGCGCCCTGTCCCTAGGCGCCATGCTCTATTTTGTTGTTGCTGGTTTGGTGCCCTGTCCCTAGGCGCCACACCCTAATTCTGTGGCTGGTGTTGGCGCCCCTGCCCTTAGGCGCCACACCCTAGATGTGCTGTGTAACACCCCTAATTTTTTAAAGACTCGTACTATGATGCCTAATGCCGACTTAATTATTTGTGGGAATAATTAGTCGTGTCTCGGGGATTAATAGTCGAGGAAATTGTCACAGTATTTTAATCCCCATCAAATTATGGTTTAATTATGATTTAATTGAAGAATTTGGGCTGAAGGGCAAATCTGTCTTTTTCCCTTTTACATGAATCAGCCACTTAATGCTGAGTCCTCTATTAGTCTCACCTCTCTTTCCACACTTACTCATTTCCAAACATTTCATTTCCAATCTGAAATGAAGCCCCAAAACAGAACCTAGAACATCCATTTTCTTTTCCACCTCAAAAGCACTTTGCATGTGTGTCTTTGTGATTTGAATCTAAAGTTGCGATTTGAATCTGAACAGGAATTTTTATACTCTGATTTAAACCAAATTGTATACTCAGGTGTTTCTTTGCTAAAGAAATACCAGGGTGTTACATGTTGTGTTGCTGTCCTGTGTTGCTGCTGTTGTTGCTGTGCTGTGTTGCTGTGCTGCGTTGTTGTGCTGTGTTGCTGCTGTTGCTGTGCTGTGTTGTTGTGCTGTGTTGCTGCTGCTGCTACTGTGCTGTGTTGCTACTGCTGTTGCAGTGCTGTGTTGCTGCCGCTGTTGCTGTGCTGTGTTGCTGCTGCTGTTGCTGTGCTGTGTTGCTGCCGCTGTTGTTGTGCTGTGTTGCTGCTGCTGTTGCTCTGTTGCTATTGCTGTGTTGCTGTTGCTAGGCTGCTGTTCCAGTGTTGTTGTTGCTGGGCTGCGGTTCCAGTGTTGCTTTTGCTGTGTTGCTATTGCTGGGCTGCTGTTCCAGTGTTGTTGTTGCTGTGTTGTTGTTGCTGGGCTGCTGTTTCAGTGTTGCTATTCCAGTGTTGCTGTTGGTGTTGTTGCTGCCGCCGTTGCAGTGTTGCTGTTGCTGTTTTCGTTGTTTGCCAAAATGTTGAAAGTTGCTAAAATATTGCGATGTTGCCAAAATGCTGAAAATTGCTAAGTTGTAAATTGTTGACGACGAAGGTTGTGCGAAGACGAATTTGCCTCTATTCATTGGCAGGTGGTGTGTTGTAGGCCTACGGCCAATGTTGTTTCCGATGTTGTTGCGTTGCTATGTAACCATTGTTAATTGTTTGTGCATTTACATAGCGTTGCATGCATAACATATTTTTACGATGGAGCTATGCTCAAACCACGACGACGATGTTGCGATGTTGTACCACATGCATTATAGAGCGGTGGCCCTGAGTCGAGTCACGTTCTGCATTCATGTTGCATATTTATGCGATTGAAATGATTTTGACTGTTGTGATGTGATGATATTGACCGATGCGATATGATGATATTGACCGTTGTGATATGATGATATTGACTGTTGTGAAATGATGATCTAATGTCCTGACTTTATATATATTGTATTTCATATGATTCATTATATGGTTCGATATCTCACCCCTTTTGTTTGAATGTTACCCCTATGTTGTTAACGTGCAGGTAATCCCAAATGAAGGCAGTTCACCTTCGTTTGATCGAGTCGGTGTGGTCGCTCTGATACGTAGCACTCGGGGGGATGAACGTTTATTTATGTTATTTAAGTTGTTTACTGTTGGATTTTGAGTTAGGAATTTCACATAGTTGCCACGATTGTTTAGTTGAACCGTTTCAATTTCGGCTGCGTAGTTAAAAGAAGTTTGACTTGTTTTGAGATGTCATTTTATCGGTTCATCCAAACGTGTTATATAAACTATTTTCAAAAGCGAATTAAACCGTTTATTGTTTCCACGAAGCAAATGTGGCACTCCATTGTTTGTTGAAAAAGACCTTTATGAACTCTGATATTTTTGCATTATTTTGCCGGGTAGAAATGGGGTGTTACACCCAATGCGCCCAGCAAACGAACGAGGCAGCCACACATGGCGCCCATGGCGCCCAGTGCGCCCAGCAACCAGCAGACAACAAGCAACAGGCAACCACACATGGCGCCCACGGCGCCCAGTGCGCCCAACAACCAACAGACAACAAGCAACAGGCAGCCACACATGGCGCCCATGGTGCCCAGTGCGCCCAGCAACCAACAGACAACAGGAAACAGGCAACAACACATGGCGCCCATGGCGCCCAGTGCGCCCAGCAACCAACAGACAAAAAGCAACAGGCAGCAACACATGGCGCCCATGGCGCCCAGTGCGCCCAGCAACCAACAGACAACAAGTAACAGGCAGCAACACATGGCGCCCAGTGCACCCAGAAACCAACAGCCAACAAGCAACGGGCAGCAACCCATGGCGCCCAGTGCGCCCAGCAAAAGAATGGGGCAGCCACACATGGCGCCCATGGCGCCCAGTGCGCCCATGGCGCCCAGTGCGCCCATGGCGCCCAGTGCGCCCAGGAAACAACAGGAAACGGCGCCCTATGCGCCCATGGCGCCCTTCGCGCCCAGGAAACAACAGGGCAGCCACCTACGGCTCCCATGGCGCCCAGTGCGCCCAGTACATCAGCAACGGCGCCCTATGCGCCCAGGGACCCAAGTTTTGTGCATCATTGTGTTCAAAAACCCCTAAACCGATTTCAATCATCAACAGATATATTCAAACATTGACAAATAGTTTTCTAACATCAACAATAGTTTTCAAACAACAACAATAGATTTCAAAGATTAAACAAACACATAGGATCCCTTTTTTTCCCACATAAAGCCCTTCATGTACCCTATTATAGAGTTAGAACCCCACCCTTACCTGGGTTTTGAAGATTTCGCAGTCACCTCCCTTCTTGGATGAAAGAATGCGCAGCCCCCTCTCTATTTCTCACCAAAGTTGCGCAGCCCCCTTCTCTCTTTGCTTCTAGGTTTTCTCTAATCCTTATTTTTCTTTCAGCTTATGACAACTTAACTTAATTCTAATTCTTACTTACTTATACTTCTCTTTGTTATTCTGATTAGTCTCAAGGGCCACTCTTCACACCCCCTTATATTACTAATTCTAACATAAACATAAGCCCAGATAAAATAATATATTATTATTACTCTAATATTATTTTCCACACTTAATTAACCTATTAATTAAATAAAAGTCAACATAGAAACTATACTAATAATTCCCAACTTCAACAATTCTCACACTTAATTATTGAATAAAATAATTAAATATTTGGGGCGTTACATAAGTCGCATGAAAAGAATAAACGCCGAAAATATCAGGATCCTCGCAATGATTTTGACGATGTGGTTAGGGACTTCACCTTAGCTGATCATGAGGGGTTTTTGAAAGATCCATTCTCTCTTGCCACGATATGGTTAAGCTTGGGTCAGATTTGTATGCATCATGGCAAGCTGAAGTCGGGGGTAGTGAGTCAGGTAATCCTCCTGGGAAGGCTTGCGGCTGCTTTCACAGCATCTTTGAGATCCTTGCTCAGTTGTGTGGGGTTAAGCCCACCATCTGCTTTAGGCATCTTAGTGCGCTTCTTCAGCTTCCCAGCTATGACATCATCACTCTCCTCGTCCTCACTGTCTAGGCCATACAGAGTATCTAAGTCAGCCAGGTTCACCTCACATTCCTTGCCCATTGTAACATTTTAGTTTTTTTATTTATTTATTAGAATGTAATTAAGTATATGTGTTTGTTTAGTAAAATAATAATTAAAAGTAAAGTGAGAGATGTGTGTGTGTGTGCAAGGAGGATTCTAGAAACAAGAAAGAAAAGAGTTTTTTTAAAAATAATAATCATAAAAAAATAGAGAAATAAAAGTAAGGTGTGTAGGATTGGAAATGAAAAAAAAAGAAAGAAATGGGAAAAGTAGAGAGAGGCTGAGAGGAACGTGAGAGAGATAAAAGAAGAGAAAAAAGAAAAGAAGAAGAAAGAAGAAACATGAGAGAGCAGAGAGAGGGATACGAAGGAGAAGAAGAGGAGCTTGACTTACCAATATTGGAGCATGCGTGGAAGAACAATAGGAGAAGGAAGAGGAAAGATTTAGGGTTCCATCAAGAAGAAAAGGAAGCTAAACTCAAGATTCTAGGGTTTTACATCTTCTCCAAAAATTCCTTCAAGGTAACAAAGAATCCCCTTGAGGAAAGAAAACCTCTCTTAGGTTGTGCTTAGGTTTCTATTTAATTTTTGATGAATGATTGAGGATGTAAAGGTTTTTGCATATGGTTAGAGAAAAGTTATTTTGGATTGCTTGTAAGGTGTTTGTTAGATGTTGTGTGTTGAATGTTTAAGTTTTGCTCAAAGTTTGCACATTTACTAATTCCTTGTTGATTTGATTGTGAATATCTATACTATGGAGTAAACTTTATTCTTATGTTTTTGGGTTATTAGTTGAATAAGGTAAAACATAGTTTGAAGTCAAGGGTACTTAGATACTTAGATGAAGATAAAGATCGTTTAAAGTTGTATGTGGGTAATTTTGGATTTCTGAAAAATACTGCATAAATTAGTCCCGGTGCGTAAATTTTCCTAAATTATTGGCTTTGAACTTTGACATGGGACCAATTGTATTACGTTGTCATGTCAGCTGGCTATCTCCAGTAAAATTAGAAAAATTATCTGAATTCATTTGATATTTTATTCCAAATTTATATTCACTGTTGTCCCTCAGACCCGATTTTAACATCGTGCTGGTGCCTTACTTATATCTTTCTCCACAAAGATCCTTTCGAAATGATTTATGACCCATTGGAAACTAGGCAAAACTGTAAACAAAATAGACTGTGAAATGGCATATTTACATTTATTATTGATTGAGAAACCTTACTTGTAAGTTGTAGATAAAAACCGAAAAAACGTCACTGTTCAGTACCTAGCAGTGCTGTGGTGACTGCTGTTGGTAGGTCTCTTGCTGTCCGAGTAGTGTGTTGAAAAAATCCTGGGTGGGGCACCTGCGATGCCACTCCGACGTCCAAGTCAGTAATGGGAATAAGAGAGTAGTCTTATTTAGGAAAGAGAATGTACCTAGTTATGACAATGTCAGCCAATATTTATAGGGATTTGTGCAGGTTTTGAGCCATTGGATTGCTTGGAAAAATCTGAGCCTTCCAAGTATATGAGTCATAAATGGGCTGATTTATTGTGGAAAAGGATCAAACTGATTGGTTCTACCCTTGTCTAATTGCTGAATGGGCCTCTTGGTCCAGTCCAGAACAACAACACTTATGTTTCTCAATTTTAAACGAGATTTACATGCCATAGATGGTTGATTATATCCCACTTGAATGTGATAGTAGTTACATTTAACAAATGTTCGATATTGATTTTTATAAACAATTAGTTACTTATTTGTGATGACCATTTAACATATTTTTAGTTATTCACATAAATCTATGCCATCAAGAAAGAGATCCAATGGTTCTTGACAACCGTCAAGACCATGCACAACCGACAAAGTATTGGCAAGAGCACACAATATTACCATTTAGTTCTTACCGGTCAACAATCGGCCAAATATAAAACTCGAAAGCAAGATCACAGAGTGTTACCAATTTAAATCTTAGTCTAGTAAGTTAAAATATTTATTTTTAAATATATATTTAAAAAATACATACCTATTTACCAATGAATTTAGTTTAGATAAGATATTAGATCAAAATATATGACAGGATAACCAAAATATACAAACTAAATAATATTTAATCAATTACTATCAAACTTGTCATATTTATATATGATAAATATATTTCATAACTATATAGATAAAAGTTGAATCACTAAATGTGATATTTATTAAATATAAATATGATCAAAATAACTTCACAATATTATAATAGGTAAGTATTATTTATTTTATGAAAACAAATAATTTTAGTATATATATATATATATATATATATATATATATATATATATATATATATATTAAATATTATATAGATATGGTATGGTAGTCTTAAATAATTTTTTTTGGTTTATCAGTTTTTCTCAAAATTATTCAAAACAGTAATTTAGTATGTGAAAGTATTTTCATTTCTTTTTGATCAAATAAGGTTTGGATTTTATAAATAAAATAATAAATCAGTTGGTATTTAATAATTGGTTGTTGTAATATCCCCAATTTTCGCTATTTAAATTATTTGGCGTGAAATGATTTTTTTTTAATTTAAATAAGTTGCTTGAAAAATAATTTGCTTGGATTGACAATTAATTTAATTATGTGACAAATTGAGTTAATTGCATCATATTAGTTTTTAGGAGTGAGGGAGTCATTAGGGAAGAAATGTGTAAGTGAGGGGCGCAATGTAGTCTTTTACCTTATTCCTTTATAAACCCATTTTTCAGCTGAAACATAAACACAAACATATCACTTATTGAAAATCTGAAATCAGAAGGTTGGGAGAGGAGAGAGTGCGTGAGGGCTAGGGGAGGAAGGAGAAGAGAGTTCTCTCTCAAATCTTAATGCATGTCTCATCTATCACCACCATTCACCTCCATATTTCATGCTCTTCAATTTGATATCACTTTTGAAGCCATAGACCACCTACTGTACCAATATCACGAATTGGGTTTTCTGTTGTGAGTTACTAGAAGCAAATTGTTGAAGTTCTTGGTGCAAGCACAGAATCCAGTGAAAAATCCGTTGGAACCCTTTTCAGTGTTCGCATCATATCTCTCTGTACAGACCTCCATTTGAGACCATCTTTATTTCTTTAGAAACTAGACAGAAAATGGTCCAGTTTAGACCCAAGAACCATCTGATTTCACTGAGAATGTAGGGAGATATCACCTTCCTAAGTTTCGTTTCCAGAATCAGCTTCAGTCTTGACCCAGCTTCATTGTTTCGGTTGTAACTCTCTGGATATAATGTAACACCCCGATAAATTCTAACATATAGAATCACCGAAATGCACTAAATGGCATACATCAGAGTAACTTCCTGTTATTGAAATATTGAACACATCTAAAACTTTAGATAATACATAATAACTGGTTCTCTGAACCTCATAAACTTTCTGAAAATGCTTAAGTTCCAAAACTTAAGACTTGTACATATCCTGGGGTTCAATACTCAAAACATAAAGTGGCGGAAACGATTTTACAACTTGACAAAGAAAGTTATACAATCGGAACATAGAAACAATAAACGGAACAAAGGTCTAAAACATTAAACTAGGTCTTCAATGACTCCAAATGTCACACCAGCTAACCATGCTTTACCGCCTTTGCTTTCCCGTGTTTCTCTGTAAAAACCACAAATATGAAGGGTGAGATAAACATTATCTCAGTGAGTCCTATCGAGACCCCTTACAACTCTAGCGGTTCATTATGCCTTGTTTTGAACTCGTGGTCCTAAAAAGCAACCACGTGGAAATACATTCAATTCCTGTAACCTTCATGCTCATGGCCCTCTTAAGCGACACATGAAGCATGCAATCTTTGTTCCATGTTTTTAGCATAACACCTCAGTCTACCTATTTTATAGGCATCTCTTGACCTTTTGGTGAACCCATCCCGCTATTTCTAGCAGGGGAAACATTCTTGAGTCTAGGTTTTGGGGCTCATGACTTCCCCTCCCCTAGTATGCTAACCTCTTAGGGTCGTCACCCTTTTTCCTCTTGTATTTATTATACATTTCAGTCTGAGTACCCGCAATGGGCTGTTAGTCATTCCAGTCAAGTACCATGTACCATATCAGTCAATTACAGTGTATAATATTAGTCAAGTACCGTGTGTTATTATCATTCTTTGACATTTGCACTCTCGCGTTCTCTAAGAGCGGTTTTCCATTTTATTCATAACACACCATCTTTCTATCGAACATGTTCAATCTCATACCATTGTTACCTTTACATTGTTGTGGAACCTTGGGGAATGGATTGGAAGAGGATTGGAATCATTTGGAATGGATAAAAAGGTACTTTGAAATTAAAGGTTAGAAGGTCTCACACGACCCGTGCATATAGGCGCACGACCCGTGTGTGGTTGAACAGTTTGCAGAAGATTTCCAGAAAGATACGCACGACCCGTGCGACTGGGCGCACGATCCGTGCGTGATCCACTAAAATTTTATAAAGTTCCAGAGACATACGCACGACCCGTGCGACTAGGCGCACGATCCGTGCGTGTTTTAAAAACCCAGTTCCTGTCGTATCAGAGGGAGGCGCACGACCCGTGCTCGTAGGCACACGATCCGTGCGTCTCTATCAGTTTTCCAGAAAATAGTGTTTTCATGAGTAATCCATTCCGTTCCGATTCCAAAATCCCTTCCGATCGAGACCCAAACTCAATCACACATTAAAATAATACATCACAGCGTTCCAACACAATCAATCACACAATATATGATTTAAGTCACGATTCTTTGGAGAAAACGGTTTTTAATAAGTTTCCTTTCGATAACAAAAACGTGTGACCATGGTTTTCGAAAATAAAACTCAGAACGCAAAAACATTCCCTAAGCGAGTTATAGAACTCACCTATCGTGATGAAAATCACGTAAACACCGAGACTTTGACGGAGGATACGAACTAAGAACGCACGAACGGTCCTCGAAATCGCTCCAATCACGAACTCAGCTACCCGAGTGGAACTTAGCTACTGAAATAACTCCCCCGGTTACTCAATCAAACTCTGAACAGGATTTTGGCTTGACTATGGTTCTAGTACTGAATGGTGGAGCTGGAGCAAGACATGCAAACTCTTAAAACTCCATTGTTATGAACTTTGAGCTTTGGAGAGTGAAAATGGTGGATTGAGAAGGAGAAGGAGATATGTTGCAATGGTAGTACCAATGGATGGAGAATGAAAAACTGAGGTTGATGGTGGAGGAAAATATGACATGCATTAACTCTTGGTTCCTCTCTTCTTCCTCCCCCTTCACTCGAGCTCTCTCCCTCCTCTCAAGCTCCCTCTCTTCTCTTCTTTCTTTTGCTGGAAAACTGAATAGTGATGTGGTGTTTTTTTTTTGGGTTTCAGCTGAAGCAATTATATATATATGGTATGGTTAAAAGACAGGTTTGCCCCTCACTTAACCTTTTCATCCCCTATGACTCCCATCAGCCTTAAGCATCCTACTAACCTCCCATTAATCACTAACTTAACATAATATTGCCATTATGCATAAATATAATTTATTAATTTATGCTAATTGATTAATTCAACCTCTTGCTAATTTAATTAATTTAATTAGCTAATTAGGGGATGTTACATATAGGATGCATGCGTTTGAAACCTCCACCTTCAGAAACTAGAGAAAAATCCCTTCACCGTAGACTCTCGTTTTACTAAGTTTGGTTGAGATTTGAGTGAGTTACGCTCGTTGCCAATTGGCGATTTGTTGCTGGAAGTAGCTGGAGCGGATTCGTGATTCTCCGTTCGTCCGTATTCGCGAGGTTTCGGTGTCGGGTGTATCGTCGTCACGAAAAGGTGAGTTCTATACTCACTAGGATTAAAATTGTATGTGTTGTGAATTCTGGATCGAGTCTCGCTTTTATGAAAAAACCGGTGTCGAAACCGTTTTGTGAAAATGCCGCTTGAATGATTGAAATACATGATTGGTTGATTGGGACTTTGATTTTTGTTGTGATTGAGTGATTGATATGTGAATCATTTGGCTGGATGATACTCTGTTCTTAAAGGTTGATAAGTTAGGTATCGATCGGGAAAGGAATTGGACACGAAACGGAGTTAAAAACAGCATGAAATGGCCATTTTACAGGACTGTGCATCAGGCACGGATCGTGTGCCTTGGCACACGGATCATGCGGATCCTTCTGATGCTTCCTGAAAAATTTCCATTTCGCGCACGGATCGTGCGCCATTAAGCACGGGTCGTGCGTATCTGTCTGACCCAGAATTTTTAAAGGTGTCCAAACGCTTCCCAATTGATTCCAAACCTATCCTAATCCCTTCCCAATGTTATGAAATGATAAAATAACCGTAATTCGTTGGAATTGCTTAAGTTTAATGATAACAACCTCATGCCATGATTGAATGATTATTGACGGCCCAATGCGGGTAGACGGAACGTGTTATGGATTTGATTGTCATGCTATGATTGAATGATTATTGACGGCCCAATGCGGGTAGACGGAACGTGTTATGGATTTGATTGTCATGCTATGATTGTGATTGATATATTATGCGACTGATTATGACTAAGTTAGATAATCATAATGTTGAGTATGGGCGATACATTATGTTGTGGACTAGGTAATGGATAGTTATAAGCCAAGATAACCATGTTAGTCATTCCGTGTGAGATCACCTAATGACAAGATCATGTTAAGTATAAGATTAGGTTAAGATTAAGACCATTGTTATACAAGTTCATTGTCATGTTCACAGATCATTGTTCACTGCTCATTGTTCAAGGTATATTAAAATATATACATCAGGTTAGGGTGACGACCCTGTTTCAGTTTAGTGTGCTAGGGGAGGGGAAGTCATGAGCCCTATGAACCTAGGCCCCTTGAGGTTTGCCCACTAGTGATTAGTGGATTGGGTTCACCGGAAGCTTATTATGCCAAGTGACCGGTGACACGCTAATAATCATGGATAGGCTCAGTGATTGAGCATAGTTCATTGTTAGGCTCAGTGATTGAGCATAGTTCATCCACATAGTCAACTTTAAGGACTATGAGTTTTAGATAATGAATCAAGCATAATTGAATCGAGAGGATTAGTAAGGGGTCTCGATAGAACTCACTGAGACAAGTTGTCTCACCCAATCCATGTTGTTGTTTTTTCAGAATTGCAGGCTAAGTTGAAGATGATGAGGCATGGTCATGGAGATGCTTGAGGATGGTATGCAGTGCTAACACACACCTATCAAGTACACAAGCTCTCAACATATCCTCCAATGTCTGGATTGTCCTCTCAGTCTGCCCGTCTGTCTGAGGATGGTATGCAGTGCTAACACACACCTTTGTTCCCAATGCCATATTCAATGCTCTCCAAAATCGAGATGTAAACTTGGGATCTCGATCACAGATGATACTTGTAGGGATTCCATGCAACTTCACAATATTCTTGAGATATTCATCTGCTAACCTAGCAACCTTGTGAGTCGAACGCACTGGAATAAAATGAGCGGACTTGGTCAGGCGATCCACCACTACCCAAATAGAATCATTTCCGGTTTGGGACCGCGGCAATCCCATGACAAAATCCATAGATATGCTTTCCCATTTCCATTCAGGTACATTCAACGGTTGTAACTGGCCACCTGGCTTCAGGTGCTCTATCTTAACCTTTTGACAAGTCAAGCATCGAGACACAAACTCTGCAATATCCACTTTCATACCCGGCCACCAGTACAATTGCTTCAGATCTCGATACATCTTGGTAGACCCCGGATGTATTGAGAACTGACTCTTATGAGCCTCCTCTAAAACTTGCCTCTTCACATCCTCATCATTCAGCACACAGATTCTGCCATCAAAACAAATTACACCATCACCGTCTTCGGTGTAACTCGGCAATCTCTTCTGCGCTTGTAGTTCTACATCACTTTCTTGGGCTGAGCGAATCTGATTCCTCAATGAACTTGAAATCCGAATGTGACTCAATACCAACCTGTTCCTTTTTGACTTAACTCTCAAATTGAGGTCTCTGAATGATTCCAACAATGACATCTCGTGCATCATCAATGTAACACCCTGGTATTTTTATTTGTTAAAAACACCCAAGTGCACATTAAACATACATCAGAGATAATATTTCCTGCATAAATACTGAACACTGCAAAATAGTTTTCACTGGACAACAGCCAAGCAGTCTTAATACACATAAGACCATAAAATTCAGCGAACTATCCTGCTCAGTATCATACAAGAAAGCGGAAATAAAAAGATTTACACTAAAGTCGTAGTGTTGCGGTACATAGACAACAAGAGGGAATATAAACTTAAACATAATGCTAAGTCATCCGCAACCAGTCCGAGCCCAACCTACTCGTGCCTCTTGGACTTCCTCTGTCCCTGTGTCTCTGTAAAACAACAACATTTAAACAGTGAGATACAATCTCAGTGAGTTCTACCGAAACCCCTACTAACACTCTCGACTCAATTATGAAATCCGGTATTAATTCAATACAGCATCGGCTGCGCGAACGCTACCCCCGATGGACCGCATAAAACATTTTAACAGATTACCGCTGACGCGAACGAAGAACCCGGTAACCTATTAGTTTAGTACGATACCGCTGACGCGAACGAAGAACCCGGTAGACGTACTACAAACAACATAACACCGCTGACGCGAACGCTGCAAGGCGGTGAACCCCCCTACCAATAGTACCTTCTCCTATTGGCATGGAGCCTAGGTAAAAGGATCATGACTGCCTCCCCCTAGTATGTTAAATAATGGGTCGTCACCCAACTCGATATACTTTATACGTATATCTACAATACTATGAACTCATAGTCCATCAAATCAGATAATGCCAATTGAACACTTAACCCACGTTTTTATAAAACCAAGTTCACACTCGTACTCTAATTTACTTCTTTTCGACACAATTTACAATTTCTAAAATAGATCATTTTGCCTTAAAAATAGAATATTCAGTTAGGCCTCTGAATAAGCTTTCCAACGCATTTTAGAACACCCCAATCGGATTCCCGGATCAAAAGATATCGCGAAAACAAGATCAGTGAAAAACTGTTGAAAATCTGCAAAACGTCGCGACGCGAATTGCTACCGTCGCGACGCGAAAAACGACAGAAACATTTTGCGTGACAAAACTGCACTTGGTCGCGACGCGATGCCCTGCGGGTCGCGACGCGATGGGGGTCTGTCTGGTGCAGATTTTGCGATTTTCGCGAAATCCGCTATTCCGCTCAATTCCGATTTCAGTTCCGATCGAAAACAGATTTGACAACCAGCAAAACCAGTCCAACCAATACCATACAATAAATCAATCAAATCAAAAACTCAATCAAAACGAATTTTATCAAAAACGACATATTTTTCCGAATAGCGGTTTTGTATCAAAATCTTTCGGAATCAAAGCACATAAAATTTATCGAGACACAAAAACATCCTAAGCGTGAGTAAAACTCACCCTTGAAGCGAGAGTCGTTGCCGAGCCGAAATCACCGACGTGTCGAAATCACCGAATCGAACCCAAACAACACCGAACCGCTCCTAACTTCGTTTCGAATTCCCAAAGGCGATCCACCGCTCTTGGCTTCGATCCTGACCATGAATCAATCATTAATTCCAGCTCACAACTCAAGATTTCAACAAATTCCCCAACCAAACCCTATAATTTCGTAGGTCAAATTAATGGGGAAAAATGGAAGGGAATCTTACCAAGTTATGGGGTTATGTTGAGGGAGAGGAGGTGATGAAGATGATGAAGTTTGGAGCTTGGAGGTTGAGGATTCTTCTTCTTCTCTTCCCTTTTTCCTTCTTCTTTTTCCTTCTTCTTTTCTCTTCTTCCTTTCTCTGTTTCCAGCGCTTCCTTTCTCTTTTCTTTCTTTCCTTTCTTCTTTTCTTTCTTCTTTTATTTAACACACACACACATATTTATTCAATTAATAAATAAGTGGTGGCGTGGTCCAATTACCATATCGATCTTAATCCCTTATTACAAATCCAAAACGCCCTAGATCCGTATTATTCGGTCAACGATCCTGTGACAGCCAATAATTAATTTTAGCACTCAATAATTTTACCAATTAAGTACCAAATTAATTCAATTGGGTTAACATCCAAATAATTCGATTAATTATTTTGAGGATGTTACATTCTCCCCAACTTGAAAGAATTTTGTCCTTAAAATTAAACACAACATACCTCAAGAGAACAAATACGGATACCGAGTCCGCATATCGTCCTCCAACTCCCAAGTAGCTTCCTCGGCGGAAAAACCATCCCATACCACCTTGACAATGGGAATTGACTTTGTCCGTAGCGTCCTCTCGCCACGTTCCATGATGTAATTCGGATTTGGTTGGAAGGACAAGTCCGGTCGAAGATCAATCGTTTCAAAATCTAACGGTTGACTTGGATCGGGAATGTACTTCCGCAGCTGAGACACATGGAATACATCATGCAGATTTGACAATGGTGGAGGCAAAGCAATACGGTATGCAAGAGACCCTATTCGCTCAATAATCTGGAAGGGTCCAATATACCGAGGACTGAGTTTCTTCACCCGTAATGCCCTACCTGTGCCAATTGTTGGTGATAATCTCAAAAACACATGATCGCCCGACTCAAACTCTAACGGCCTTTTCCTTTTATCAGCATAGCTCTTTTGCCTGCTCTGGGCAGCTTTCATTCTTTCTCTGATTAACCTGATCTTCTCAGTAGTGTCATGAATCATCTCAGGTCCTAACAATCGGTTTTCACCGACTTCCCACCAACACAATGGAGTTCTACATTTTCTACCATACAAGGCTTCAAAAGGTGCCATTCCGATACTGGAATGATAACTGTTGTTATATGAGAATTCAACCAATGGAAGATGATCCTCCCATTTCTTCCCGTTATCAAGTACCGAAGCCCTAAGCATATTCCTCTAATGTCTGGATAGTTCTCTCGGTCTGACCATCGGTCTGTGGGTGATAAGCGGTACTAAGAAGTACTTTAGTTCCCAATGCTTCATTCAGAGCTTTCCAAAATCGAGAAGTGAATTTCGGATCTCGATCCGACACTATACTGGTAGGAACCCCATGTAACCTTACTATGTTCTTCAAATACACTTCAGCTAACTTGGATACTTTACTGCTCGAACGAACTGGAATAAAATGAGCTGATTTAGTTAACCTATCCACAACTACCCAAATGGAATCGTTACCGGCTTGAGACCTTGGCAACGCCATTACAAAATCCATAGAAATGTCTTCCCATTTCCACACTGGCACGTCTAGTGACCGTAGCAGACCAGCAGGCTTCTGGTGCTCTATCTTAACTCTTTGGCAAGTTAAGCATTTTGATACAAATTCAGCAATCTCTAACTTCATTCCATGCCACCAATACATCTGCTTTAAATCTCTATACATCTTGGTGGATCCAGGATGTACAGAAAATAAACTTCGGTGTGCTTCCTCTAGCACTTGCTTTTTAATACACTCATCGTCGGGCACACAGATCCTACCGTTGAAACAAATAACCCCATCACTATCCTCGGTAAAATCTGGCAACAATTTTTGCGATTATAGCTTCACATCGTTTTCCTGTGCTAAGCGAATAGAATCCCTTAATGAGCTAGAGATCCTCATGTGGCTCAGCATTAACCGGTTCCTTTTTGGCTTTGAATCCACATTTAAGTCCCGGAAAGACTCCAACAATTCCATTTCATGCATCATTAATCCTGCTATATGAATGGATTTCCTACTTACTGCATCAGCTACAACATTAGCCTTTCCCGGATGATACTTCAATTCGAAGTCATAATCCTTCAGAAACTCCACCCATCTTCTCTGCCTGTTATTCAACTCCTTCTGGTCAAACAAATATTTCAAGCTTTTATGATCACTAAAGACTTCGAAACGAGACCCATACAGGTAATGTCTCCAAATCTTCAGTGCGTACACAATAGCTGCCAACTCCAAATCATGAGTCGGATAATTCTCTTCATGAGTCTTCAACTGTCTGGAGGCATAAGCTACAACTTGTTGGTTCTGCATGAGAACACACCCCAAACCCTTTCCAGAAGCATCGCTGTAAATTTGAAAATCCAAAGACGGATCTGGAAGAATTAGGATTGGAGCAGAAGTCAACCTAACCTTCAACTCTTGAAAACATTCCTCACAATCGGCATTCCATATAAACGGTTGGGCCTTGCGAGTCAACCGAGTAAGTGGAAGAACCAATTGTGAAAAGCCTTGGATAAACCTCCTATAGTAACCGGCTAGACCCAAGAAACTTCTTATCTCAGTAACAGATGTTGGTCGTTCCCAATTCAACACCGCTTCTACTTTACTGGGATCCACCGCAACTCCCGATTGGGAAATCACGTGTCCCAAAAACTTCACTTCCGGCATCCAGAAGTCACACTTCGACGGCTTAGCATACAATTTCTTTTCTCGGAGTACGTTCAGAACAATGCGGAGATGTTGAACATGGTCCTCAATGGTCTTAGAGTACACCAAGATATCATCAATAAATACTACCACAAACTGATCGAGATAAGGGTGAAATACCCGGTTCATGTAATCCATGAATACCGCTGGAGCATTAGTCAAACCGAAGGGCATCACTACGAACTCGTAATGTCCATACCTCGTACGGAAAGCTGTCTTCGGAATATCTAAGGCTCGTACCTTTATTTGATGATAGCCCGACCTCAGATCAATTTTTGAAAATACCACAGCACCTCTAAGTTGGTCTAGCAAATCGTCTATCCTTGGCAAGGGATATTTATTCTTGATCGTCACTTTATTCAATTGTCGATAATCTATGCACAACCTCATGCTACCATCCTTCTTTTTGACTAGCAACACCGGAGCACCCCATGGAGAAGCACTCGGTCGGATAAACCTTTTCGATATTAATTCCTCAAGTTGAGACTTCATTTCCTTCAACTCTAAAGGAGACATTCTATAAGGAGCAATAGAGATTGATCCTGTACCAGGAATCAATTCTATTGAGAATTCTACCTCTCGGTCAGGAGGTAAGGATGAAACTTCTTCTGGAAAGACATCTAGAAATTCATTTACCACTTGCACAGATGACAAATCTAAACCCGTTTCAGTAGATGCAGACAACATAATAAGAATAGCTTCCGCACCTTGGAATAATGACTGGCTTGCTTCGGTGTAAGAGATCGTCGCTTCAGAATCTGCCTGTGTCAATCCTACGGATTCGGAGGCGAAGCTAATAGTTCGATCGACACAGTTGATTGTTACATGATTTTCAGCCATCCAATTCATACCCAGCACAATGTCCATGCTTCTCATAGGCAAGCAAATAAATTTCACAACAAACTGTCTGTCGCCTATGACAAGTAGGCAATTTTCACATAATGATTGGGTCTGGACACGACCCTTGGCAGCAGTTAAAATAGTTATCGGTTCGGATAGCTCAGACAATGCTAATCCCAACCGATCCACACATGCTTGTGAGATAAAACAGTGAGTTGCACCAGAATCATATAAAATATTGACTGAATTATTAAAAAGAGATCCCGTACCCCTCAGAAGATTATCGGTAGGTGTGATGGTCCGAGCATCCAAGGTGTTGATCCTTCCTTGTCCAGAGGCATTTGGTGCCCCATGGAAGCTCTTCCTTGTTGGGCACTTATTTGCATAATGGCCCTCCTCATTACAAACATAGCACCGATCAGATCTTAACGGACACTCGCCACGATGATGCCTTCCGCACTTGGAACAATTCCTAAACTTCATTTGGTCGGCTGTTTGCACCTGTTTCCCCTTTATAATTACCACCCCTGCCTGAGTCGTGTTTGGGACCCATCTGAGAACTAGATGACCCAGTGCTCTTTCTATTTTGATGGAATGCCTT
This sequence comes from Astragalus membranaceus, assembly GCA_039519185.1. NCBI lineage: Eukaryota > Viridiplantae > Streptophyta > Magnoliopsida > Fabales > Fabaceae > Astragalus > Astragalus membranaceus. The sequence continues at coordinate 35,412,003 of CM076854.1, read as the reverse complement.
TCTGCTTGCATACAACCTTGACAAATCACTTTCGGCGATATAAGATTGTTGTACCATGGCTGCATAGTTGGTCCTCGGAAAAGAACTAAGACTTTGAGCAATATCCTCCCTCAACCCATATTTGTACCTGTCAGTTTTCCATTGGTCATTGGGGGCATATCCAGCTAAACCGAAGAATTGATACAACTCTTCAAATTTAGCCGTGTATTGGCCCACGGTCAAGCCTCCTTGTGTAAGAGCCAAAAACTCATTTTCCTTATCAAACCTCATAGCCGTGGGGAAGAATTGTTCCAAAAATGATGTTCGGAAATTTTCCGAAGTCGGGGGAGTTCCCATTGTCTCCATCATGGACCTAGCATTTGTCCACCAGTTATTGGCCTCTCCCTTCAACATATGGGATGCCAACCTCAACTTATCTTCATCGGTCACTTGCATTGTTACAAAGATCTTTTCAATGTCATCCAGCCAATGTTGTGCTCTCATGACATCCGGCCCACCTCTAAACTCGGAGGGCTTCATTTTCAGGAACTCTGAAAATTCTCCTTGGGTTCACTTGTGGCTCTAGAGCTTGATGCTGCTGAGCATTTTGCTGTTGGATTTGTTGCTGCTGATGCATAAGCATCATGTCTTGCATCATTTTCTGCTGGTTCTCAATGACATTCTGCATCCACTCAAAATTTGGATCAACAGGAGGAGGAACGCCTCTACCTCTTCTGGCCATGATTCTGCGAAATATGCACAAAGTATTAAGTTGATCAAGCTCAATGTCTAATAGCATACTAAGAAAATCACGACTGGAAAAAGCAAAGACCCTATAAGCTAAGTACGACTAGGTCGAACCGCTCTGATACCAACTGTAACACCCTGGTATTTTTATTTGTTAAAAACACCCAAGTGCACATTAAACATACATCAGAGATAATATTTCCTGCATAAATACTGAACACTGCAAAATAGTTTTCACTGGACAACAGCCAAGCAGTCTTAATACACATAAGACCATAAAATTCAGCGAACTATCCTGCTCAGTATCATACAAGAAAGCGGAAATAAAAAGATTTACACTAAAGTCGTAGTGTTGCGGTACATAGACAACAAGAGGAAATATAAACTTAAACATAATGCTAAGTCATCCGCAACCAGTCCGAGCCCAACCTACTCGTGCCTCTTGGACTTCCTCTGTCCCTGTGTCTCTGTAAAACAACAACATTTAAACAGTGAGATACAATCTCAGTGAGTTCTACCGAAACCCCTACTAACACTCTCGACTCAATTATGAAATCCGGTATTAATTCAATACGGCATCGGCTGCGCGAACGCTACCCCCGATGGACCGCATAAAACATTTTAACAGATTACCGCTGACGCGAACGAAGAACCCGGTAACCTATTAGTTTAGTACGATACCGCTGACGCGAACGAAGAACCCGGTAAACGTACTACAAACAACATAACACCGCTGACGCGAACGCTGCAAGGCGGTGAACCCCCCTACCAATAGTACCTTCTCCTATTGGCATGGAGCCTAGGTAAAAGGATCATGACTGCCTCCCCCTAGTATGTTAAATAATGGGTCGTCACCCAACTCGATATACTTTATACGTATATCTACAATACTATGAACTCATTGTCCATCAAATCAGATAATGCCAATTGAACACTTAACCCACGCTTTTATAAAACCAAGTTCACACTCGTACTCTAATTTACTTCTTTTCGACACAATTTACAATTTCGAAAATAGATCATTTTGCCTTAAAAATAGAATATTCAGTTAGGCCTCTGAATAAGCTTTCCAACGCATTTTAGAACACCCCAATCGGGTTCCCGGATCAAAAGATATCGCGAAAACAAGATCAGTGAAAAACTGTTGAAAATCTGCAAAACGTCGCGACGCGAACTGCTACCGTCGCGACGCGAAAAACGACAGAAACATTTTGCGTGACAAAACTGCACTTGGTCGCGACGCGATGCCCTGCGGGTCGCGACGCAATGGGGGTCTGTCTGGTGCAGATTTTGCGATTTTCGCGAAATCCGCTATTCCGCTCAATTCCGATTTCAGTTCCGATCGAAAACAGATTTGACAACCAGCAAAACCAGTCCAACCAATACCATACAATCAATCAATCAATCAAAAACTCAATCAAAACGAATTTTATCAAAAACGACAAATTTTTCCGAATAGCGGTTTTGTATCAAAATCTTTCGGAATCAAAGCACATAAAATTTATCGAGACACAAAAACATCCTAAGCGTGAGTAAAACTCACCCTTGAAGCGAGAGTCGTTGCCGAGCCGAAATCACCGACGTGTCGAAATCACCGAATCGAACCCAAACAACACCGAACCGCTCCTAACTTCGTTTCGAATTCCCAAAGGCGATCCACCGCTCTTGGCTTCGATCCTGACCATGAATCAATCATTAATTCCAGCTCACAACTCAAGATTTCAACAAATTCCCCAACCAAACCCTATAATTTCGTAGGTCAAATTAATGGGGAAAAATGGAAGGGAATCTTACCAAGTTATGGGGTTATGTTGAGGGAGAGGAGGTGATGAAGATGATGAAGTTTGGAGCTTGGAGGTTGAGGATTCTTCTTCTTCTCTTCCCTTTTTCCTTCTTCTTTTTCCTTCTTCTTTTCTCTTCTTCCTTTCTCTGTTTCCAGCACTTCCTTTCTCTTTTCTTTCTTTCCTTTCTTCTTTTCTTTCTTCTTTTATTTAACACACACACACATATTTATTCAATTAATAAATAAGTGGTGGCGTGGTCCAATTACCATATCGATCTTAATCCCTTATTACAAATCCAAAACGCCCTAGATCCGTATTATTCGGTCAACGATCCTGTGACAGCCAATAATTAATTTTAGCACTCAATAATTTTACCAATTAAGTACCAAATTAATTCAATTGGGTTAACATCCAAATAATTCGATTAATTATTTTGAGGATGTTACACGAGTTTTCAGTCCACCGGGCGCTCCTTTTTGCCTAGGCCGCCCTTTGCGGGTTTTCAACCTAGCGAGCTTGCTTTCTTGTTTATTATATTATTATTATTATTATTATTATTTTTTGAGAGACTTGCACTGAAGGAATATGATACCGACAAGGAAAATTAGTGATCACAGACTTGCCCCAACATGGAGGACTTGAATCAAAAGTCAAATACGCACTGATGGGGAGAATATGCACTTTATGGGTGGACGGGGCGGGACTAGACTTGGACGGGAAACTGTGGTAAGGGAGGAAAACCAACGGACTCAGACAAGAGAATGTACTCATAGCATGCACGCTCATTAGAAGAATGCTTCACAGAGAGTTAACATCAGTTAAAAATTTGTTTTTTCTTTGATACACTATTTCAGTCTTTTGTCATGGATGGGATGCAATGCTTTTGAAAAAAAATGCAAATGAGCTATTGATTTGAAAAACTGAGTGCCTTGGAACACCTTGAGTTTGCAACCAAGTAAGGACAAAATTTTCAAAAAGGATGATTGTTTCGCAAGAACGTCTCGCTTCTCATCACAACTCTTATTTTATGCAATGAATGAATGAACCAATTATGATATGCAAGTATGATGCAAATGCGTGGAGAATGACCACTCGAAGAGTGTGGCTTATTCTAAATAATTTTGTTATTTTTAATGCAAAACAAAATATGGAATGCCAATGTGAATGATGCCCCCTTTTTTTTTTTTCAAAATGATTTTTGATTTTGATTTTTTTTTTTAGAGGCGAGACATGGTACGAAATACCAATGCCCCTTTTTTCTTTTCTTTGAATGATGAAAGATGCAGGAATGATGTTTTTCTCTAAATGATGCATGATGATTTTTTTTTTTTTAGAGGCAAGGCAAGGTATGAAGTGCCAATGCCCCTTCCTTTTTTGAAAGATGCATGTATGGAGGAATGATGTATTTGAACCAAAGTGATGAGGTTAATGAAATGGTGCATGAATGCTATATTTCGAATAAATTTGATGATGATTTTTATTCATGATTATGAATGAGATGCTTTCTTGTTTTCATTTTTTTTTGTGCAATGAAATGCATGATACTCACAATGATTTTCTTTTTTGTTTTTTAGTTTTGGAATATGATTTTGAAAATTATTTGGAGATGCAAATGATTTATTGGAAAAAAGGTTTTAGAAAAATGTGCTTGACGGGGTATGACCCGCTCCTACGTATCCCCATTGTAATGAGGAATCAAAGCTTACGTAGTTCTACTGTGTCTTTTTTGAAATAATGCTTATGCATGGATGTCTCGTCTTGGATGAACTTGACGAGGATTTTTTTTGCATGATTATAAATGAAATGCTTATGCTATGCAGATGATAATTGTTTTTGTTTTATCTTTATGTGATGAAAGGGAATGCAAGATGAATGGTTTTTTTGGAATTTTATGCAATGCCAATGATGCAATGATGCAGTGATGCAATGATGCGAAACGATGTGAATGCGAAATGATGTGGATGCGAAATGATGTGTCATTTACATAAAAAGAGGGTAAGAAAATAAGGATATTATTTTCTACGATTTTTTGAAATAGAGTTTAAGAAAAAGGAATGCCTAAACTAATGCAACAAGCAAAGGCATGCCCCCGTGTCCTACAAAGGGTGGGAATCCTAGGGTCTAAAGTAGACGAAAGGGGTAATCCTCCCATGTAGGTTCTAATCACTTCCTTACAATGGCAACCAAGAGCTAAAGTCTCTCTCATGATGGCACCCACAATCGTAGAAAGCTACCGAGTGTGGGGTATCATGACAAAGAGTACTCTTGGGCGGAGCTTTCATGAGAGCCATACAGACAAAGGTCTACGAATGGCAGTCACTAATCGTTCCCACTCTCCTAAGTTTTTGTTCAGACCTTGGGTTTTAGGCCCCACTCAATGCTCACAAGTACAGGATGTGAAGTGTGTGTCGAAGGCACAACACCTAGGAATAACTACCCTTCCCCACCTGCAAATGAAAATCCAGAGCAGTCCAGACGAATAGCATGTTGTTTATCCTAGGGTTCAAATATCGATCCAATATAAACTAATCTAGGGTGTCAATAACAATGCATTACTTACCTCAAGAAAGGGAGCAAAGAAGAAGGGGACATGATAAGAAAGGGGAAGAAATGCATGAGGGAACTAAGCAAAGAAGTAACTATCTATTGCAAAAGCAAACATAGAATAAGAATGCACATGGACGTAACATGCTTTATGAAAAAGGAAAAAGAAGAGAGGCAAAGAAAGATATTCAAATCAATCATATAAACCACACATTTAATTAATTTAGGCTTGACCCACTTTTGAAAAAATGTTTTTTAGTGTCCCCAGCTGTTGCGCCCGAAAAAGTCCCCAGGGGAGAACCTTCCTCGTTCACAACTTTTCTTAAGACAATGAAGCCGCCACCAATATTTATTAAGGAAAATATTAGGAAAACCTTTTTTGGAAAGCGATTGGTCTTGCGAAACTAGAGAATAGGGTTCGGGGGTCGGTTACGCGCAGGGAAGGTGTTAGCACCCCACACGTCCTCTCAACTGAGAGGGAACCTTTAATTAAATGTGTGGTTTTAGTGTGTTGACTTGAAAATACTTAATTTTGCCTCTCTACTTCTTATTGAAAAACTCTTTATGAAAATCTTTATTTATTATGAAAAAGGGGAAAATGGTTTTTTTAGAAAAAAAACGCTTGACGGGACATGGCCCGCTCCTACGTATCTCCCGGTGCGATGGAGAACTCAAAGCTACGTAGTTCTTCTGTGTAGAAAATGTTTGTGGGTTGGTGTTTTTTAATGTAGGGGTTTTAGGACTGTGTGATCTGTGTTGGAGGACCACTGGGGGTCTGAAGGAGCACTGGGGCTCTGAAGGGACACTGAGGGCTGAAGGAGCGCTGGGGCTCTGTGGGACCACAGTTCACTTATCTTAAAACGATGATTAACCCGGCCGTACGACCGACTTAATCCCCTACTTTGAAAATAAGACTTTTGCTTTTGAAATAAAGGAGATCTGTTTGTATATTCTTTAATTTTAGAAATTGTTTATTTTTGCGCTTGACAGGGGCATGGCCCTGCTCCTACGTATCTCCAGGTGGAGAATCAAAGGCGACGTAGTTCTAGGTTCTTTTGAAAATAATTGTTGAAAACTTATTGTGAAAATGATTTTTATTTGTTATGCTTGACGGGATGTGACCCGCTCCTACGTATCTCCTGGTGCGATGGAGAATTCAAAGCTACGTAGTTCTTCTGTGTTTGGAAAACGTTTTTTGTTTTTTTATTTTTATCTTGTTTAATTATGAAAATTGGGCATTCATGGTGATCAATTGAGCAAAGGCTCCAAGTGATCACCACTAGTACCTCATTGTTAATAATCATGTAAGCAAAGGCTTCACAAGACTATTAACAAAGTTTTTTTATTTAGTGAAAATTTTTTAGGAAAATTCAGATATTCATGATGATCAATTGAGCAAAGGCTCCAAGTGACCACCACTAGTACCTCGTTGCTAATAATCATGCAAGCAAAGGCTTCACAAGATTATTAACAAAGTTTTTGATTTATGAGAAATTATTTTGTCTTGAAGAGGATTAAATTAAATTAAAAAAAGGAGAAAGGGGGTGAAATGGTAAAATAGGGTGTTATTAGAAGGGGGCTGTATAATTAAATAGAGGGGGTGCGAATAACACCCAGCAGCCCAACTTGTATTGCTGCGAAATCTGGGCCAAAGTAGAGGGAGGTGCGTAATGGAAAATGAGAGGTGTAAAGAGTAATCTGAATATTAAAAATAAAATTAAAATAAAATAAAATGGGAATTGGGAAGAGGTATAAAGGGAAAGTAGGGTTTTTTTTATTAAACCTAATTTCCTCTTCTTGCTGCGCTGCAGTACTTCCTTTGTGGAGAGAGAGAGAGCGCTAAATTCGCGGAGAGAGAGAGAGCAGATCACGGAGCGAGAGGAGGAGAGTGCGACTGAGAGGGAAGCGGAGTGGTGACCGGCGATGGTGTGGGTGACGACGGACGGTGGCTCCGTTGAGTTTGACGGCGAGGAGAGAGGGATTTCGTGGAGAGAAAGAGAAAGAAAACGAAGGGAAAGGGAGAGAGATTCTGCGGTGACGGCGGTGGGAGGAACGACACCGACCGACCGTTCCTTGGCCGACGATGACGGTAGTGAGTGGGAGCGCGCGAACGGAGGGAGGACAACGGACGGGGGTTGGCGACGGAGATGACCACCGTACGGCGGTCACGCGTTTCTGGTTCAGTTTTGGAGACCGGCGAGAGGGCGGGGCTTCCGACGGTGGCTCGTGGTGGCGACACGGTTTACGACCACCGTACGTGGTGGCCGGAGGTATGTTCAGATCCTAGTTTTCCTTTTTTTACAGTTTTCTTCAGTTCTCCCCTCCTCCTATTCTTCTTTGAGTAATTCTGAGTTCTCCTTTTTTATTTTTATAATTGTTTCTTTTTATATTTTTTGTGCCTATTGTTTGTTCTAAAAAAAAACCTAATTTTCTAAAACTAAACTAGTTACTTAACTTCATTTTTTTGGGGACAGATTATTCTAACCTAATTTTTTAACTAGAAAGAAAACTTTTTGTGACATAAATACATTGACAGTATCAGTATTCAACCTATTATGTTCCTAATCCCTAATTTAATTTGTTCATTATGTTAATATATTTACAGGCCTAATGGATTTTTAAAACCCTAAATCATCATCTATGCATTCTGTTTACATTTTTCTGGACGTATTATATGTTCAAAAGGGGATCCTATTTTTAACAATCTTAGGGTCTATAGAAAGGCATGTTAGTATATTCTAGAAAACTAACAAACTAATATTAGTTTATAGATGAACCAACCTTTACTCCAGCTTCTGCTATTTGCCTTCTGCTATTGCTGTTTACTGGTAATTTTTCTTGCTGCTACTGCCTATTACTGCTGCTGCCTTCTGTTCTGAATTTTGCTAAACCTTCTTACTGCTACTACAGCCCTTGCTTCTGTTTCTGAATTTTTGCTGTTTTGCGATTAGGGTTCCGGCGTGAAACACTAATCTTTTACTCTGATTCTTCTCAATTTTCTGTGTCCGTTATTTCTCTGTATTCAGCTTGCTTATATAGGTAAAGAAATTAGGGTTTTTGCTGATCCTTCTCCATTTCTTTCCTTTTTCAGGTATTTGGACCTCTTGGGGGAACTTGCTCAGCAAGAACAGGCCCAAGGACTGCTATTGCTGCTTTTATTTTTATTTATTTTCGGATTTGTATTTTTGGTATTTTTAGTATTATCATTTTTTTGTATTTTTGGACTTTTGGACATCTTGGACACTATTAAATTGTAAATAAACAATAAATATAATTTTTTTACATTTTTAGACTATATTTACTAAGTAAAAATAATAAAAGAGATTGGGCCAAATACAAAAGTGATATCGGACCCAACTAGACAAGTGTATGAGAACGAGACCCAAATAGAATAAATAAGCCCATTGGCAACTAAACACTAAAATTATCTCAGAATCGCGTTCTTAAGCCCAAATTGAAACGACAAGCTCGATCGCGAGAAAAATGACTTTGTTAGTCCCAATTAAGTTCGACTAAATCCAAATACGAAGATTAAATTGAAGAACGCACGAAACGATCGATCATTCGCGTGCATGCCTAATTTAAAACAACGGTATTTCGATTTAGTTGAATAGGGTCGCTGAAATTGACCAGGGTTAGTAACTGAGACGCCGTACTGATAATTCTCGTAACCACGCGACTTCAAAACACGATTTAAGTAAAATAAACGACTAAAACTAGAAAAGGAAGACGGACAAAATTGGGGTATAACAACGTTATGAGATTGGTTATGACTAAGTTAGGTTATCATAATGTTGAGTGTCGGCGATACATTATGATGTGTGTAACACCCTAAATAATTAATTAATTTATTTAATTAAGTATTAAGGAATTTAATTTAATTAATTGGATATAATTTAATTATTAGAGATTATATTAAAATGGTGTAGGTGGTATTAGGAGATGAAGGCGCCAATTAGCTAGACTTGGGCTTAAGTGAAAAGCCCAAGCCCATGATCCAAGTGATATGCGAATGTGGCTAAGTCAATTGGGGGCTAGGGTTTTGTGAGGCATTTGCGAAATTGAGAGGAAAAGAAAGAGGAGAAGCGCCGTAGAGAGGGAGGAAGAGAAGAGAAGGCCGCGAGCTCAAGGAGGAGAAAAGGAGCGTGATCTTGTTGCTGGGTTCTGTTCGTGACCGTCTCTAGGACTCCTATTCTTCAAATCTGAGGTAAGGGGATGTCCTATCAATTTATATAATAGGTCCTATGATAGGTTTTAAGTAAAGATGGCCTAGATCTAATCCGTGAGTATGATTTACGTGTAATTTCATGTTGTTAATTCGATTGGTATGTGGTTTGATGAATTTGTTGCTCAAAGATCCGTTGTTGGTGTTATAGGCGCCTAGGGCGCCATGTTTGTGCTTGTGATGTGCTGAAATTTTGATGTTTGATGAATGATTTTGATGATTACATATGTGCTCATGAATTGTGGTAAATTGGTGTTGCGATTGGTCATGTGAAAATTTGAAGAAAAATATATAAGCTGAATTTTGTGCTGAAATTTTGTTGCTGGAAGTGTTCTGGGCGCCAGGCGCCCTGTGCTGGGCGCCAAAGGCGCCAGTGCGTGTTGCTGTGCGCGTGCGTGTGTGGAGCGCTGGGCGCTGGGTGCCAACGCTGGGCGCTGAGCGCCCGTGTCTGTGTGTGTGTGTTGCGCTGGGCGCTGGGTGCCAGCGCTGGGCGCTGAGCGCCCGTGTGTGTGTGTGTGTGTGTGTGTTGCGCTGGGCGCTGGGTGGCAGCGCTGGGCGCTGAGCGCCCGTGTGTGTGCGTGTTGCGTTTTGCTGGGCGCTGGGCGCCAGGTGCCTGGGCGCTGGGCGCCCAGGGCGCCAGTTTTTCAGGATGTTCCCAAAATTTTTATGAAAACTGTTTTCGCTATATCTTTTGACTCGGACATCCGTTTTAAACGTTTCAAAAAGTGTTGGGAAGCTCTTTCAGTTACCTATCTGTGTGTCCCATTTTGAAAAATAAAAACTTAATATTTCTGAAGGTTGCTGGGCGCCCCTAGTGGCTGTTCCCGGTGGTCGTTGCTGTGACATTGAAAAATCGTTTTGGTGTCTTTAAAAATCCTCTTTTGCGTATAAATAGTGGTTTTAATGTTTTAGTGTCAAAAGTGATGATTTTGACCATGATGCCCTTAGTGGTTAGTTAAACGACCTTTTTGCCCTTAGTGGCCAATGTTGTTGATAATGATGTGTAAATCACGATGATGCCCTTAGTGGCTAGTAAAATGACCTTTTTGCCCTTAGTGGGCAATGTTGTTGATAATGACGTGTAAATGACGATGATGCCCTTGGTGGCTAGTAAATGACGTTTTTGCCCTCAGTGGCTATTATTTGAGTTGATGATGTTTATGAATAAGTGACGATGAAAATAAGTGATGTTGAGGCCAAAAGGCTAAGTGACGATGAGGCCCAAAGGGCTAAGTGACGTTGTGGTGTGTAATTGTGAATTGGCAGGTGCTGTGCTTCTTATTTGATAAAATTGGTAAGTGATGGGTCACATAGTTGACCGTGATTGTGTGTTTGTGCGTGGTGCATGTCATAGTGTCTCATGTCCCCATATGCATAAACCCAGTGACGTTTTGAGGCCCAAAAGGCTAAGTGACGATGAGGCCATAATGGCTAAGCGACGTTTGTGAAAAGGTACCTCATGCATATGCCCGCGAGTGGGTTGCATTTCATATGCCTACATGACATAGTGATGAGTTATTGTAGTGATGTAATTGGTGATTGTGATGTGATTATTTCAGAGCAGTGACTTGACTTATTGCTTATCATGTGATTTATTATATGGATTGAATTGGACTCACCCTTTTGTTTGAATGTTACCCCTATGCGGTAACGTGCAGGTGATCACGAGTGAAGGACTAGGTACCTTCACTACTTCGAGTCGAGTCGTCACGCTCTGATACGTAGCACTCAGGGGGGGAACGAACTTGATGTTTCTGAATGATTTCAGTTGTTATGTTTTTGTTGACGATTCTGTTTTATTTTGTTTATTCCGCTGCGTAGTTGGCTTTTATTGACGTTAAGTTTATTTGCGATGATAACTGTGTTTTTTTTGAGGTTCTCCTCTTAGTGACGTGCTACGTGATGCAGGATTGTTGTGTTTGAGCTGTTTTCTTGAGAAGCATTATTTTATTGAAGTATGTGTAACATTCCTCGTGCGAAACAAAATTTATGAAAGCTCTGATATTTTTCCAATTAAATTAATGGGTAGAAAAGGGGTGTTACAATGTGGACTAGGTAATGGATAGTTATAGGTTAAGTTAACAACGTTAGTAGTACCGTGTGAGAACACCTAATGATAAGATCATGTTAAGAATAATGCCATTATTTTGTATAAGTTCATCGTTATGTTCAAAGATCATTGTTGTGTTCATGTTCAGGTATATTAAAAGATATACATTATGTTAGGGTGACGACCCTATTTCAGTTTAGTGTGCTAGGGGAGGGGATGTCATGAGCCCTATGAACCTAGGCCCCATGAGGGATCCAGCTGATTAGTGGAATGGTTTCACTAGGAGCTTATTTTTCCAAGTGACCGGTGACACGCTAAAAATCATTGTTCATGTTTACCGTTGCCTCTCGTAACCGACTTGAGGGTTATGAGGACAACATCATTGTTAGCCACATAGTCAACTATTGGACTATGATTTATGAATCAAAAATAATGAATCAAACATAATTGAACCGAGAGAGTTAGTAAGGGGTCTTGATAGAACTCACTGAGACAAGTTGTCTCACCCAATCCATGTTGTTGTTTTTCAGAGTTGCAGGTTAAGCTGAAGACGATGAAGCTTGGTCATGGAGACGCCTGAGGAGTTGCTGACGCTGTTTATTTTGTCATGTTATGTATCTCTGTATTTTTATTCAGTTTCTTAGATGTACGATAGTACGACTTATGTTTATAAGTTGTAAATCGCTTCCGCAGACTTTGTATTTTGGTACTGAACACTAGTTTGAGTGGTGTAAGAACCGAAGTTATGTATTTTACGTTAAGTTACGTAAGCGCACTTGATGGGTTTTAGCATCGAGTATTAGTATGTGTTCAGTCTTTAAAACAGGAGGTACTCTGATGTATGCCAGTAGTGCATCTCGGTAACTTCTACAAGTTAAAAATTATCGGGGTGTTACAGCTGCCCTCACGGAAAATCAATTTTTTAAATACGCACGGATCGTGCGCCCTGACGCACGGGTCGTGCGTCTAGCTCTGTTTTAAAAGTGAAACTTCATTTTTCACGCACGGGTCGTGCGCCATGGCCCCCAAACCGTGGGCAGTTTTCTGTTCCCGTTTCTAAAAACACGTTTAAGGCTATTCCATTTGTTCCAAACCTCTTCCAACTCATTCCTTAACCCTTCGCAATGATCATTAACCAAAGACATGTTAATTCTCAAGTGTTTTATGAAATTGTTATGTTAGGGTTTTAAATACAAAACCGAAGTAAAACGTAACGAATGACTGAGGTTTCACCGTATACAACGAATAAGTTAATGAACGTTTTGAATGCAAAACGAGTGAGGGTTGTATCGAGTGTGAAAACATATAAGTATAAATTACGGACTTCATGTCTGAGTTAATGTTTAAGAATACGACATTGTGTCGAGTAACGGACTTTGTGTCCGAGTTAAAGATAAAAGATCACGACATCCTGTCGAGTTACGGACTTCATGTCCGAGAGCATAGGAGATTTCGACTTCGTGTCGAGAAAACGGACTTAATGTCCAAGAGTTTAATAATAAAAGATATTGACGGGATGACGATCCCGAGTTCATGTAGCATACCTAGCTGAGGGAAGTCATGAATCCAAAGCTAGGACTCTGGCATTATTCTTATAGCTATACGGATTGGGGTTTCCGCAGGTATTGGGTAGTCTAGACTATCTGGCATTATATCTCGGATTATGCTAAGCCAAAGAAAAGATTAAAAGACAGGTATGAGCAATAATGGCTCATAAGACAGGTATGAACAATAAGGTTCATAAGTTGAGGTTGCTCCACAAATAAGACAGGTATGAGCGAGAACGGCTCATAAGAAAAAAAAAAAAGAAAACCACCGACAAAGGATATGTGAGGGGGTGCGTAAAAACTCACTGAGATTTGTAAATCTCAGATATTATTGTGGTGTTTTCAGATGTACAGGGAAAGCAAAGCAGATTGAGGAGAAGTGGCATATGCAGTAGCTGCTTAGTTAGAGGGAAGATTACTTGGTGATTTTCGTTATGTATTTTGCTTTTCCGAAAATGTCCGAAACCATAAACCCTAGGATTCCTGGGCTTCTTGTTTCATCAGTGTATGCAACGGAAGTAGCAGGCATCCCAGTTGGTTCGAGGAAGTTTGGGCGACCGATCAGTCATTGGAGCAGGTTTGACCATTGAGTCATTCCGTAAGTGGTACAGGGTCACCCAGAGAGTTATAAGTTGAGGAGCCTTCACGTAGAAGAAATGTTAGTGTCCTCAGACTGTTCAGGATTAGTGAACAACATAGAACACAGATGACGCCTAGTAGTCAACCTTACGGTGTAGCATAGACTAATTCCAAGTTATGGTTCAGCCAAGTAAGATCCTTAGGGATATTCAAGGTTCTCGGATAGGTTTCCTTTCCTAAGAAACATCTTTTCCCAAGTTAGGAAACCGAGTTAGTAAACCGTCATTGTGCTTGCCACTTTGACAAGTAGTACCGCCCAATGTTCATTAGACCAATTAGTTTATAAAAACTATGAGTTAGGTTCCTATCAAGAAGGGACTAGTAGTTCATGTGAGGAAAGTAACCATGTCACGACTCTCCGATTAGGAGCATGTCAGTTTACAGCTGTGAGAAATTTCGCTAGTCTTCCGACTTGTTTTATCCGTAACTTTTGATTCGGAACACCGATTTAGGTAATCCGGGATGCGTGGAAAGCTAACGAAATTGTCTACACATATCAATGGATTTGGTTTAGGTTTTATCCTAGTTCCAAAAAGTAATTCTACTCTACCGAAGCCTTAGATTCTAAGTGCTAGTAGAATAGAAACCCTAGTTGGGCGTAAGACGCATGTAGCGAATCCCCAACGAGTAAGACTATAGAAGGTAAGACCCAAATTAGGAAAGATTCTGTTTGGTGTAACACCCCTTTCTACCAATTTATTTTTTTAACATCAGAGTGCGGAATTTTAAAAACTAAGCATGCAAGGGGCGTCACATTCGACATTTCGCAAATCCAAAAGTTCAAAATCGCCATTTAATAGAAGGGTAATACGTAGCACTTTATAAGTTCAATCATCACGTAGCAGAAATAAAACAACCCCTCAAAATGTCATCTCAAACGTCTCCAATAAAACGGTTTCAAAGGAACATCAAATAGTAAAGGCAACAGTCATAATAAGACAACTAAAAATTAACGTTCGTTTCCCCCCAGGTGCTACGTATCAGAGCAAACGACACGACTCGATAGAGGAAGGAAGTAAAGACCTTCACACGCGTCTACCTGCACGTTACCCACGTAGAGGTAACATTCAAACAGAAAAGGGTGAGTCTTCTAGCAGCATAAAGGCATATATAATAGTCAATATATTAGAGGACAATATCTATAACTACCATAGCACACTTAACGTCGCATTACAACCATCACAGAACAACTTCGGCAACCAACATCAAAAGCACATCAACAAGCAACTACGTCGTTTTTATGCATATGTATGAAAATGCAACCCACGTCGCCGGGTATATGCATGAGGTACCATCGTCGCAAAAATAGCCTTTCGGGCACAATCGTCGCTTTGAGCATAGCTCCGGCCGCAGCCCACATCGTCGCAATAAATGCAGCATGACATGTATGGGACACTATGCATCACTCACCAAATCAATCAACAGCATCAACAAGTCATATATCATGACACAACTTCATCAACGTCGCTTTTGGCCATAACCGACCCAACCATATAATTATCATCACTTTGGTCATAAAGACCCACACATCAACTTCGCATCGTCATTTAATCAACACACCACACATTCACATCACATCCACGTCATCATCATCATTTAGTCAACACACAACACATTCACATCATCATAGGTAACTTGGCACAATTGACACGTCGTTATATTTATCATTAGTTATATACATTGGACATCGCAACATAAGGACGGCAGAAATTATTGTAACTACAACCACTTGGAGATAGGGAAAACGACACTTTAAACTATGACGAAACAACACCTTTACATTCAAGAAACAACACCTTTAATTTCAAGAAAACAACATTTTAATTTTAAGAACACAGCACTTTAAATTTGAGTAAACAACATATTTAAATTGAGGAAACAGCATTTTAAATATAAGGGAACAACACTAATTAAGTTGAAGAAAACAACTCTTTAAATTTTAAGAAAACAGCACTTTAAATTGTGACAAACAGCACACTTTAATTTGAGGAAACAGCAACACTGTGTGCTAAAAACAGCAGCCAAAACAGCATAAAAACAGCCACAATATTTAATCGAAAACAGCAGCAAAACGACGTAAAGACAGCAGCATCTTTTCCTTACAAAAACAGCAACAGCATTGTTTACAAAACAGCAACAGCAAGAGTAGTTTTACAAAAACAGCAACAGCAACAATATTCTCATGCAAAACAGCAGCAGCAACAGCATAAAAAGGAACAGCAACAGCAACCACGATTTTTTTACAAAACAGTAACAGTGACAGCATAAAAAAAACAGCATCTTAGCAACACGAAAACAGCAACTTAGACGGAATTCCTTACGCAACTTGCGACCAATTTTTCTTTCTCATTTCTTAATGGAATTCGGTGGAACCGGTGCCTACTTTGTAGAGAATTCAGTCTATTTTCTAACTAAACGAGAATCATTCAAAACGGAATTCAATTGAGAACACAAAACTTGCAAAAACCGAACCTATTCACAGATTACTTCCAGAAATTTGACCTAACTTTGGAGACTCGTAACTTAAGCTACACAAATCCAAATTTAACCAAACCAGTGCCAAAATGACCAGGATTAAGTCTATTTCCTAACAAAATATGTCCCATAATTTTTGGACAAACGAAAGGTTTCCAGTTTTAAAAATACAGAACCTATGTCCAGAATGCTCCCAGATTATTAACCTAACTTGTGGAGCCTATAACTAGAGCTACACAAATCCAAATCGAACGAAACCGGCACCAAAACGACCGGCGTGAAATCTATTTTCACGAACAATTAAACACGAAATTTTTGGACTGGCCGAACAGTCCCAGTTTCACGAAAACCGAAACAGTGTTACGCACTACATCTCAACATTTTACAAACACAACAATACACACCAAATCAATCAATTAGACATTCTCAATCATCAAAAGAATTTAACAACCAACGACTTTAACAACACATTCAAACATCCTATTTCATTCAAACATAATAACAAATACCTCCTAGGCATCATAGAACTACCCTCCTACATACTAACCATTATATAAACCCTTATAATGCGAGACTCCCCTTACCTTAGCAACTTGGAGAAGATGAAGACCCCCTTCACGAAGCACCACGTACACACAGCAGCAGCTCTTCTCTTACTCGCGATCCCTCCCTTCTCCTTCTTCTCTCTCACGGTCGCGCCCTCTCTTTCTTTTCCTCCACCTTGCGATTTCTTCTCTTCTCTTCTCCTCTCCCTTTCTCACGCTCCCTCTCTTCTTTCTTTTCTTCTTTTCCTCTCTTCTTTTCTTCTCTCCTTTTCTATCTTTCTCACCTTCGGCTGGCCCTTTTCTTTTAATTCCTTCCTTTATTTTTCATTTAACCCTAGGCTCACTAATGGCCTTTGGGCCATTGGCCTCTTATTTGCACCCCCCCCCCCCCCCCACTCAATTACTTCCACCACTCCTAATCACTTAAACACCTCCTAAGTAAAATAAAACTCCAAATTAATTAATTCTAATATTTTTCCCACAAATTAATTCCCTTTAATTAATTAAATAATTAGCCAATTATTTTTTTGGGGCGTTACATTTGGCGTCGTAAGGAGGCCGTTTCTTGGAAATGGCTAGTAGTAAGAATATTTTCCCTTAGGAAAATATTAAGGCAGTGAAAGTCCTAAATGATTAGGCACATAGTTGAAGGTTGAAAAAGACAAAAGAGTTTGGATTATCTAAGTACCAAATGTGGTTGATAATACATGAGTAAGTCAAGTTTCCAGGTTTGTTCGACTACGACAGTTGTGATGATTTCGTCTGTATAATGTATGGGATTCGGAAAGATGGAGGACCTAAGGAATGTGTAAAGTAGTTAGAATTCATTTTCCGAATCAACACAGGATGCACTACTCGTGCGCCCGTTTGATTCCGTAAAGGAATTTTTCTATTTTCTCATTTCTTTGATGCTACAATTATCCCAATACCATACATAATCCAAACGTAAATGCTACACCTAGACTAGTCGACAATCCATCATGATAAGGATAAGTCTATAAGGATTTTAGTGAACCTATGTTTAGGGAAACCGTTATGTCGCACCAAGGAGGTCCCTATAGTAAGGAAGTTCTTGTACCTTAGGGTATGGGTAGTTGAGGCCCTAAGAGGGCTAGTAGTTTGAAAGGACGAGTGATAGAACTTCAGATAAGTTCTATCAAGGAGGATAGCCAGTCTTGTTGAATGTTATCTGGTTAGAAGATTTTCCCCAAAGGTCTTTGCACGAGTATTATGATTACAAATTTTGTAGTCATTGAGTTCAAAGTTTAGTTCATGAGTTATGGAGATTCACTCCCACTGGTAATTTGGGTTATTCGGCAAGAGTGACTTTGATAGGTCATGGCAAAAAGTATATTTTTATAAAGTCTTATCCTTATGTGAGTCATAAAGACAATATAGTCGACTCCGATAGGCAGAGGAAAAGTATTTTTTAAAATCCTATCAATATATGAGTCATTGAGACATTATAGTCGACTCCGATAGGTAGAGGAAAAATTATTTTTTTATGACATCCTATCATTATGTGGATTATAAAGACAATATAGTCAATCTCGATAGGTTGTAAAAAGATTATTTTATGAAAATCCTATCAATACAAGAGTCACTGAGAACAGAGGTAGTTCCTGAGTTTAACCCAAAGAACTAAAAGTATCTCCAAGAGGATCGAAAGGTTATGTCACAAAATTTTCTTCTGTTGCGAAGAAAAATTTGTTAGTGCATTGGCTAATGAAGAGAAAAAGTAGAGGTTTAAGCATTGAGTGGGCATTAGCCCCCAGTCATGGTGCATCCATAAGTGTCCACTTTTGTGGCGAGGTTTTAGTTTCTTAACCTCTCCGGTGTGAAGGTTAATAGTCAGGTTGCATTATAGGATTTCTGTTTGACAAGTCAAACGTGAATACAGTCATGAAAGGAGAGCTGTCTGTTGACAAGGTTATACGCGTTGATTATTCATCAAGAGGTAAAATGATTACACTGACTGAAATAATGTAAAGGCGATTGTTAAGCAATGACTTGAGGTATGTGCTTTTGTAAATTGCATCATATCTAAGGATAAGTTGATTGTGACTGCTAATGTTAAAAATCATTTTGTCAAAATCCGCCTGCTAATGTTACATTTGGAAATCCATGTGATTGTGATTGAAAGTTCAGGTTCAATAATTGTGTTATTGAATTCTGATTGACCATGATTGTTTTCCTGAGATAGGACAAGCGAGAAAGAGGTTATGAAAGGGTAGTACAAGCATGATGACAAGAGAAAGAGATTGCTGTGACGAGTTATGGTTTAAGGTATAACTTAGGATAAGTGTGGTGACAAACGGAATACATACTTTTGAAGTAAAAGATGATTTTTGAGAACTAATAAAAGAACCGGCCGTGCATTTTTGGTGCACGGACCGTGCGAGATTTTGTTTCATATTTTCAAAGTAAGATCAAAAAGTTCCGTTCCGATACCATTACTTACCTAACCTTATCATTAACCCAAGTTCAGTCGATTCCTATTAGAGCCGACTGATAGGCTTCATGGTTAGTGTCCCGAGAGTGTACAGCGGTTTACGAGCACCTGTGAGGATAGAGGTTGCGTAGTGAGAACCGATGAGGTTACGAGGTGCATTCATACGAAGCATAAGCGTTCCTAAGTTTAATTAAACTAAGGTATAAGAATCGGTTACGCTACGAAGAGGAAAAACAGATTTTCAATTAACAAAACTGTTTTTCCGATAGTTAAGGCCCATCAAAGAATCTGTATTCTCGGTTAGCAAGTGGGTAAGCCTTAAACAATTTTGGGTTAAATATGTTTTTGGTCCCTATAAAATTTTGGTTTTCGTCTTTAGTCCCTACATTAACGAAATAGGCGTTTTGGTCCCTACATTTTTTTCCGTTTTCATTAATAGTCCCTATCGTTAAATCCATCTGATCAGTCAACAGAAATATGACGTGGCGGTTAAAAAGATAGGGACCAAAACACCTATTTCGTTAATGTAGGGACTAAACTTAGAATGACCCAATTTTGTAGGGACCAAAAACATATTTTACCCTAAATAAAAAAAGCCTAATCAGATGGATTTAACGACAGGGACTAATAATGAAAACGGGAAAAAAATGTAGGGACCAAAACGCCTATTTCGTTAATGTAGGGACTAAACTTAAAAGGAGCCGATTTTGTAGGGACTAAAAACATATTTAACCCAACAATTTTTGAGGACAAAAATTTATAAGTTGGGGTGTAATGTAATATCACCAAAATAATTAAGCTAATTATTTTGAAGTTAACCCAATTAATTTAATTTAGTGCTTAATTAATAATTTTATTACTTGAGTGTTAGATTAATTATTAATTGGTGAGAAGTTTTTAAATGAGTAATAGATAGAAAGGGGTATTTTAGGGTTTTCACCCATTTAAGTTAATTGTTATTAACTTATATTTATATATATATATATATATATATATATATATAAGAAAGGAAAAGAAATGAAAGAAAGAAAAGAAAGAGTGAGAGCCGTAGAAGAAAGAAAAGAAGAAAAATGGAGAGAAAAGGTAAGAGAGAGTGGAAACCTTCATCAAATTCCTTCTTCTTTGTTCCATAAGAACCACCATTACATCCTCTTTCATTTCATACCAAAATCATTACCTATCATTCACTCTCCCTCAACCTACCATTTTCGCATATCATGAAGAAAAGGAGGTATGTTGAGTGTTCTTCTTCATTTCTTCACCTAGGAGGTTTGGGAAGATCAATTAGGTGTTTGATTGCTTATTTGGAGTGGAGGAATCAAGTTTGGGTGAGTTAGGGTTTATGAGTCAAGATTGGGGTTTTATGGAAGAGGCTGAATTAGAGCTTAGAGATGATGAATAGTAATTTGTGGATATTTAAGGATGATGGTGAGGTTCACTTTAGACGCTCAAAGCTTTAGAAATCGAATTTGGGGTTATGAGAGGAGCTTGAAGCCATAGGAACTCAATGTTGATGCCTAGGTGCGAGTAGATGTTCCGAGCGAGGATTTCATGTGTGTTGTGTGTTAGGCGTTGGGAGCGACACTCGAGGTGAGTACTTTGGGTTATGAGTGGTTTCGTTTTATATTTTGGTGATTGGTTCACAATGGACATTGAATGATATGATTGAATTCCAAATTGAGGTTATTGATGAAATTGAATGGTATCTTTGATTGTATATGATTATTGGGAAGTTTTAGTTACGTTGATGAAATTGATGTTTAGAGTATGTTTGAATGTCAAACGTATTTATGATGGATTGATTGCTGATTGGACATGTTTTCAAGGTTGTTTTGCTTGTTAATGAGTTAGGAAGCGAGTGGAACGAATAACGACGTTAAACGCAATAGCGGAATATACATGAAAAATAAGTTTTTACAAGTTTATTGAGGAGCACGGACCGTGCGCACCAGAGGCACGGGTTGTTCGTCCCTTGCTGCCCTCATGGTAAATCCGGTTTTTAGATACGCACGGATCGTGCGCCGTAACACACGGGTCGTGCGTCTAGCTGTGTTTTAAAAGTGAAACTTCATTTTTCACGCACGGGTCGTGCGCCATAGCACACGAACCGTGTGCAGTTTTCTGTTCCCGTTTCTAAAAACACATTTAAGGCTATTCCATTTGTTCCAAACCTCTTCCAACTCATTCCTTAATCCTTCCCAATGATCATTAACCAAAGACATGTTAATTCTCAAGTGTTTTATGAAATTGTTATGTTAGGGTTTTAAATACAAAACCGAAGTAAAACGTAACGAATGACCAAGGTTTCACCGTATACAACGAATAAGTTAATGAATGTTTTGAATGCAAAACGAGTGAGGGATGTATCGAGTGTGAAAACATATAAGTATAAAGGAATAATCAAGCATTCCCTCTTTTAATGTTCAAAACATTCCAACATATTTATTGCTTGGATTCTTCATTTAATGCAACTGAAGAACATTCAAGAGGAGTTAATGTATTTGTCTTGAGTTGGTTGCATTTTGCAGTAACCTTCTCAAGCTTCATTCTTCTTACTCTTTAACCTTCTCAAGTATGAACTTACACTTTTAAGATGTTGGTGAGGTCAACCTTTGTTTGACTTTTGGTCGAACCTTCTTTTGACTTTTAGTCAACCTTCTGTTAATTTGGTCAAACCTACCTTCTATTGACTTGTTTTAAGCTTCTCATTATTTAACCTTCTCAAGGTTTTTCTACCCTTGTATTTTACCATTCTTTTTAACCCAAGGCAAAGCCATATTTTTCTATGTAGGGAATTTGTTCTGAACACTTAACAAACATGTTAGATCACACTACCTTAGAAAACCTAAATCTTACTTAGTTTGTATCATCAAAACATAGAAAGAGATTTCTTATTCCAACAATCTCCTCCTTTTTGGTGATGACAAACTTGTAGTAAGTTTTGAGTTTTCTATTTTCAGCCATATGTGTAACACCCATTTCTACCCGGTAATTTATTAGCGTAAAATCAGAGTTTTCAACAATGAAACGGATGTCACACTTTTCCACTTAAAAAAAAACCTTAAACAGATACATAACACTCATCACTCGGATGAACCGACAAACAGCATTTTTAGTCTTAAAAACAAATCAACTCTTACTCAATCACGCAGCGGAAAATCATAAGGGTTCAACTAAAACAAACGTAGTGACCATATAAGATTTATAACATCAAAATCCACAAAATAACATAAACAATATAAATAGTGTTCATCCCCCCGAGTGCTACGTATCAGAGCGACGACACGACCAAACTAGTGAAGTACAACAGCCTTCACTCTTGGATACCTGCACGTTACCAACATAGGGGTAACATTCAAACAGAAGGGGTGAGATATCACACAGTTTAAAGAATCGTATGAAAGACCGTATATCTAGGTCAGAAAGTCAGATAATCATAACAGACAACAGGTCAACAACAGCATGGACATACGGTCAATATCAGCACAACGGTCAACATCAGCACAACATGCAAATATCATCTCAACAGTCAAATATCGACCCAACAGTCAATATATAACAACAACAGTCAATATACAACAACAACAGTCAATATACAACAACAACAATTCACCACAGTCAGTGACTTCAAACATGAGGTATGAATGCGGGATGCTCAACAGAGGGCCAACTACCCTATAATGCATGTGGTACCGGGTCCAGCCAAATGAGGCTTCCAACAAAAATCCATGCCAAAAGAGGCAATCCAACGTGGTAGAGACTAGCTCCGGGGCCAACTACCCCATATGCAAATGATACGCATGCGACACAATGATGCAACACGGACAATCAACAACAAGCAACATATCTTAGCACACAATGACACCAGACTCAACACTTGCCATAGGCCCACAACACAAAATCAACAATGGCCACCGGCCTACGACAACAAATCCATGCCTTACAGAGGCAATCCAACATTGGCCACCGGCCTACGACAACAAATCAACAAGACAACAGGGCGCTAAGGCTACCAACAAGGCAACAACAACGAATCAACAAGACAACAGGGCGCTAAGGCCACCAACAAGGCAACAACACTAGGGAACAATACTAGGCGCTAAGGCGCCAAAGGGCAACCCACAAAAATAGGAACAACTCGCAAAATAGGAACGACTCGCAAAAATAGGAATAGTGCCCAAATATAGGAGCAATAACAGTAATTTTTGAAAACAGTAACAGAAATTTTCGGGAACAGTTTTCAGAAACAGCAACAATTTTCGGAAACAGTTTTCAGAACCAGCAACAATTTTCGGAAACAGTTTTCAGAACCAGCAACAATTTTCGGAAACAGGTTTTCAGAACCAGCAACAATGATTTCTTAGGGTATGGGTAGTTGAGCCTAACCCGAAAAACATTGAGTGTAGTTTTCAATGAATCAAGAATCATTCAAAAAGGAGTTCAAACGAAAACGTTATACACGAAATACCGAACCTATATCCAGATTGTTTCCAGAATTTTAACCTAACTTGTGACACCTATAACTCGAGTTATACAACTCCAAATGCAACCAAACTAGTGCCAAATTAACAAGCATTAAGTCTAGTTTCTAAAAGGGTTAAATATGTTTTTAGTCCCTACAAAATCGGCTCCTTCTAAGTTTAGTCCTTACATTAACGAAATAGGCGTTTTGGTCCTCATCTTATTTTGCCGTTTTCAATTTTAGTCCCTCGTGACTTTTAATAGCGCTTCAACACTTTTAATAGCGCTTTTTTGACCTTTTATAAGCGCTATTAAAAGTTTTGAAGCGCTATTAAAAGTCATGAGGGACTAAAATTGAAAACGGAAAAATAAGATGAGGACCAAAACGCCTATTTCGTTAATGTAGGGACTAAACTTAAAAGGAGTCGATTTTGTAGGGACTAAAAACATATTTTACCCTTTCTAAAAAGGTAAACCACATAATTTTTGGACGACGAGATTGTTCCCAGTTACTGTATAACCGAACCTATACCCAGTTTTCTTTGCGAATTAAAAACCCCAAATTGATTTACAACCTCCACAACATATTCAAACATCAACAAGTGACCTCAAACATCAACAAATAGGTTCAATCATCAACAATTGGTTCAACAAGGCAACACAAACATATAATCATACATGTGATAAATCATCATACCTTAACCCCCACATGCAATCATCAAACATAGTATTAGGGCACGGGAACATCAATTACATGACAAAATCAACCAATATAGCATTTAAAGCATTTTATCAAACACATAATAAACATGATACACATATGATGACTACCAAACCCTAACCCACATACAACCCTCCATACCAACCCTTATAAAGCATGAACCTCATCCTTACCTTAGCTTTTAGAATCGAAACCCTAGCCTTAGGAAGTACCACGAAATCTAGCTTTCTTTCTCTCTCCTTGTGCTACGCCTCTCTCTCTCTCTGTTGTGCCTTGTGGATTCACGCCTTCTTCTCTTCTTTTCTCTCTAGCCGTCGCCCTCTCCTCTTCTCTTCTCACTTTCTAATTGTGTTTTGTTTCTAATTATGAGAGAAACCCTAACCTAATTCCCTTAAGTAGACTCATCACCCATCATGGGCTATTTTCCTTAGCCCTATTCGCATACCCTATTGGGCTAGTTCCCTCCACTTAGTTACTTCCAATCCTAATATGCACCAACACACTAAAATAATTAACTTACATTTCTATTATTATATCTATCACATAAAACTAATATAATTAAATAAATAAATAAATAAATAAATATTTAATTAAATTTGGGGTGTTACAATATGCATTTAAACATGTTGACAGATTTTTGCTAGTAAGTTAAACAGATTTTTTCAAGGAATCACTACAAGAAATTTGCGTAATTCCGGCAGAAAAAATCCGCCGGAAAAGCCCAAAATCTCTTGGAAATGTGGCTTTTCCGGCGGATTATTTCCGTAGGAAAATCGCTCGTAGATAACGGTTTCCGGCGGATTTTCTGCCGGTAAATCTCGAAAATCCACCGGAAAATAATTAAATTTTTTTTAAAAAAAAATTAGATCTGCCGGAAACTTTATAAATCCGCCGGTAATTTTTGTTTTTTTTTTAAAAACTGATTTTTTGAATTCGTTTATTTAAAAAATTAATTTTTTTTAATTATTTTTTTTTAAAACACATTTTTTGAATTCTTTTATTTAATTCAAAAAATAAATATTTTTTGATTATTATTATTTTTATAATATAAATATTTACTAATTAAACCAGAATTGAATAAAACAAAACAATAAAATTTCATAAGATCCATCCAACAAAGTACTAATTAAAATATCCATAACAAAATATAAATTGAAATTGAAATGCAAATTAAAATATCTAACAAAATGACTAAAACTGCTAGTCATCATAATAGCTTCTGGGGTTGTTGCTGGGGTCTGCATCAAACCATATATTAGAAATATCATCGTTGGGATCTGTGTTGAACTGCTGCTGTTGGGGTTGCTGGGGCTGAGAGTTGAAACTAGAGTACGGCTGACCATATGGGCTCTGGAAAGAAGGCTGGAAGACAGTAGAGTACAACTGAAAAGTACTGCCGTAAGGCTGCATCTGGTACGGTGGATAAAATGATGATGATGGTATAGATGGCCTCGGGTGTTGAGACATATTATCCATTAATTGTTTCCAGCGCTCGTCATTCAACCTCTGCTGCTCCTGCATCTCCTATAATTCCTCTTCATATTTTTTCTGTCGCTCGTTCATCTCACGATGTGCATCGCTTAATTGCTGCGTCAATTGCTGAACATTGTTTCTAAAGAAGATGATGGCTTCAGATTCAGAATAATGCTTCCTTGGAAAGCAGACATGCCCATACCACCAGCTCCTACTAAAGGACCACTTTTTGTTCGACCAACAGATTTCTGCCAAACATTTAAAGCCACTCTACTCTCCTCAACGGGATAAATATCAGTGCTGCCACTACTATGCTGAGTTTCACGGTACTCGGTCTGGAATGCAGAGAAAATTTCCTTAAAGTAACAACCAAGAAATGAATAACTATTAGTATGTAATATAATATAATATAATATAATATAATATAATATAATATAATATAATATAATATAATATAATATAATATAATATAATATAATATAATATAATATAATATAATATAATATAATATAATATAATATAATATAATATAATATAATATAATATAATATTATATAATATATAAATAATAAACGTTATTTACCTGAATCATCCTCGACCGGTCATCGAGATACTCACCCGTCTCCTCTCGCATATGAAGGTGGCGGTGTAACTCAGGCAAAGTAACTTGCCGACTATACAGTGCCTCCAATATACCTAGTTATTATTTAATATTATTATTTAATAAAATATAAAATACGTATGTATAATATAAATTTAATCAATTAATAAAATTACCAAGCGCCTGAGATGTTCAGCAGCATTGATAGAACCAGCTGTGTTTATGCAACCACCTTTCTCAGAAGCACGATTCTTCTTGGCTTTCTCACATTTTTCTTTATAGTCAGGGTGGGTCCATTTCAGTTTGAGCTCCTCCCAATCAGAATCGCCGATCCACGTCAGCTATTCATCCTAATTATGCACATCCCGGAGCATTTCAGAAAACGGTGAGAAGCTCTTGTATGGAATGTTTTCTCAACTTCCTTCGACATCTCTGGGAGCCATGCCATTTTTCGTATTTAAAAAATTTTAATTAACTTGTTAATAAAAACAAATTAATCAATTCAACAAAATAAAATAATTGAAAATTAAGTAATTCGTAAAACAACTTACTCTGAATGAATTAAACATCGTCTTTTTGACATCCGGATTTTTTTTTATCTCCGTCCAATTCATCCAGGGTTTAGTGTAATTCTCCTTGATGATATTTGTGATTGTGCTGGACTCAGCCATCGAAGGAGTAAACAAGTACATAAAAAAGATAAATTTTTATATAATAATTTAAATTTAAAGTTTTGATAAATCCAACAAATATCATTAATAAACTTCATTAATAAATACTTACTGTTGTTCAGCAACCTTCACTATGATACGACCGTCAGACGTAACCTCAACCACCTCATTATTAATGGTATATGTACATATCCCATTTTCACCTTCTGGGGTATGTCAGTAACGGGTGGAGGCACAAATGGGCTACTCACCTGCGACGGTCCACTGCCATCATCGGTACCAGGTGGAGGCACAAATGGGCCACTAACAACGACATGAACTGGACGATGACTACGCCGTAAAGCAGTAGAAATCTACCTCCCACTATCAATCGGTGGTACAGGTGGGTCATGAGGTGGGTCATGATCAGATCCTGATCCAGATGCCATGACTATATCTATATATATAATGAATAACATAAATAATGAATAACATAAATGATGAATACCATACATGAATCAAGTCTGATAAATATAAATATTATTTCATAACAACAAATTAATTTATTACAACTAAGATCATCTAATTAATTAGAATCCCATTCTTTCTCGAAATCACCATCATCATCAAATGAGTGAATTCCTAATACACCGACGTGATCGACTGCATCCTCATCTGAACCTTTCAAACAGATACATCCATCTGTATTAGACAGGTCCGCCAAGTTTAGCTTCATATGTGTAACACTCTCAATCTTCTATTTAATTATTTTAATGTGTTTTCACTTGTGTGTTTTTTCACGTTAACGCGTGTAAATATAGCCTCATATTTTCTGTGTGTTTTTACCAAACCGAAAGTAGATTTAGAACCTAATATATTATATAAGGTTGAGGTTTAAATTTCGTCCCAAAATCCCACTGAAAATTTGGACGTGTTTTAGACTCGTGGGCGAAATTTAACCGCTTAAAAACCTCAAATCTAAGATGAACTCGACGAAATATGTTGTCTTGCTTCTAGAAGTCATTTATGACTATTGGAGAATAGTTTTAAGATTTTTAGCTGAAAGAAAATGAAAAACTTCATTTTTTCTCTAAAGAGTTAGTCCAAAAGATAGCTAAAACGCCGAAAAAAGAAACCGACAGGGAAAACGGAATCACAGAGAATACTAGAAAATAATATCCTAATATACTCATTATCAATTTAGGATAACTCATTTAATATCAAACGTGATGTTAAACAATCCAAAACACAATTGTATTATTATATTATTATTTCTTAAAAATATCTGGATATTTATAGTAAGTTTAATCTCTATGTTAGCTTTTTAATAAAAAAAAAATAAAAGTTTAATCCCTACCTTGTGACTCCATTGGCTAACCCTCCCCACCACACACTTCCCCTTTCATATTTCATTTCCTACTAGATCTCACTCACATCTCATGACTTAACTCTACATTTCATCACATGTTTTCTAATTCTCTCCCTTGTCTCTCTCCAGTTCTTAGATTTTAGTGTTGGAAACTTAGATTTTAATGTGGTGTTGTGCCTTGCAGGTATAGCTTAGGGAGCAACTTGGTTCAACATCTTCTACTCCATTTTTCTTAGAAAATCAGTCCACCCTCTCCTCATATTTGGGTAAGAAATCTTCAGTCTTTTGCTTACTTTTTCTTGTTAAAGTAATTAGTTATAAAATGATTAGGTTTCTAAGAAGTTATTTTGATGATTATTTTGCAAGATGACTTGTTTTTCAAAATCAATATTACCCTAAGCATGTACTTTTAAAAAAAAGAAAATTACAATATTGCCCCTTAATATTGATCCCAAAACTGTGGGTTGTTGATGGTAGAATGAGAAAGAAAACAAATTAGTTTGAACTTAAAGTTTTGGTATTTGAAGGTTCATAAGGTGGATCTTGTGAAAAGAAAAGGTTTTGACAAAGATTAGATGAGTTTGGAGTTTTTGTAAATGACTTTGATTTGTTTTTTAAATAATTTGTGAAGTCTAGATTCAAATAAAACTGAGATTCTTATGAAAAGTGAATAAACTTTAAAGTTTCCACGATGTCAAAAGAATTTTTAAGAAAAATGTTATTGAGAACACATTTTTCTTATGAATTTGAGTAGACATATGTCTCCAACTTTAATAGTAACTTTTACTACACATATCCTTTTGTTAATTCTTGATTTTTTAGAAATTAGACTAAATTCCCTACTTTTTTTCACACAATAATCAGTAGATTTTTTTTATGTATTCATATTTAAAAAAAAAAATATTACTAGTTGAGATATAGAAAGTTGTTATTTTACTGACGCCGAAACATAATTTACAAATCTGCAACAAATGACCAAATTTTTGTGTGAATAAAAGTGACTTTCTAAAACTAGACACTCTGTAACATCCCCAAAATAATTAATGGAATTATTTGGGTGTTAACCCAATTAAACCAATTCAGTACTCTACTGGTAAATTTATCGAGTGCTAAAATTATTTAATTGTTGTCATCGGATCGTTAACCGGATAATACGGACCAAGGAAGTTTTGGAATTGAAATAGGAGATTTCGATCAATATGGTAATTTGACCGCGTTACAACAAATATACTAAATAAATATATATATGTATACGTGGGTGTGTGTGAGTGAAGAGGAGAAAGAATTAATTAAATTAAATAAATATAAGTGTGTGTGTGTGTGTGTGTGTTAATAAGAAAGGAAAGAAAAGAATTAAGAAAGGAAGAAAAGAAAGAATGCGAGAAACAGAGGGGAGGAGAGGAAAAGAAAAGAAGAGAGAAAGAAAGGGGGAGGAAGAAGAAGAGGAAAAAGGGGGCAATTCCGCTCATCAAAACGACTTCCGTCCAACACGAAAAATGCTCAGCGTTACTTCCTCTTCGATTTGGTACCAAGATTTTCATCATCAACTCACTCTCTCTCACTTTGCCATTTTCGAACATTGAAGGTTTTGGGGAAGGATTTCGGTTTTTGATGATGATGTGATGGTTTACGGATGATTAGAAGGCAACCCGATGAAGGTGGAAAGCGGATTGATGTTCGATTGGAAGGTTGGGAGAGTTAGGGTTTGAGAATCCAAATTTGGGGTTTTTGGATGAATAGTGATTTTGAGCTTGAGGAAGAAGATGAATAGTGTTCGGGGAAGATTTCGAGGAATTCGGCATTTCGGTCAAAAAGAGGTTTCGTGATCGAGCGGAAAGTTTTGGAAGCGGATTGGAGCGACGTCGGAACGGAAAGTTTATGCGGGGAATGTTCGTGTGGTTACTCGGCGAATTCGGCTCGATCGTGGTTCACGCTTCAAGGGTGAGTTCTACTCACGTTTAGGATTTTACGATTCGAATTGATTGATAAACTGTTTTATCGCTTTCGCTGGACTGGAATATTATGTGATATTGTCTGATTCGGGTTAGGAATCGATTGGGGCGAGTCTCGGGTTGCGTCGTGTTAAAAATGGAATTTTTGGTGATTTGATTCGAGAGATTTTGAATTAAAACCGTTATTTGGAAAATCGCCGTAATTTGATAAACTTCGATTTGATTAAGATTTTGATTGATTGTTTGATGTTGATTGGGTTTGAATATATGTGTGTGAAAACTGTTTTCGATCGGAATTAGAATCGGAATTGAGCGGAATAGCGAATTTCGTAAGAAAACGGAAAATCTGCACTTTCTGCAGAGAGTCGCGTCGCGACCCGTCCCCTTCGCGTCGCGACCTGGCCCAGTTTTGTCACGCAAAATGTTTCTGTCGTTTTTCGCGTCGCGACGGTAGCAGTTCGCGTCGCGACGGTTTACAGAATTTTCAGCAGCTAAATACTGTTTTTGTTTTCGCGATAACTTTTGATCCGGGAACCCGATTGAGGTGTTCTAAGATGCGTTGGAAAGCTTATTCAGAGGCCTAACTGAATATTCTATTTTTAAGGCAAAATGAACTGTTTTTGATATTGAAAATTGTGTCGAAAAGCGGTCAACTAGAGTGCGAGTGTGAACTTGGATTTTATAAAATATGGATTAAAGTGTTTCATTGATTGTTTGATTTGATGGACCGTGGGTTCATAGTATTGTAGATATACGTATATAGTATATCGAGTTGGGTGACGACCCATGTGTAACATACTAGGCAGGGCAGTCATGATCCCCTTCCCTAGGCTCCATGCCAATGGGAGAATGTACTATTGGTAGGGGGGTTCACCGGGGTTAGCGATGTTCCGCAGTCGGTGTTATGTTAAAGATTGTTATACGGTACTCCGGGGTTAGCGGTGTTTCGCAGTCGGGGCCGTATTTTGTTTGTTGTACGATACACCGGGGTTAGCAGTGTTTTGCAGTCGGTGTCGTACTTGTGTTAACACGTTCACCGGGGTTAGCGATGTTCTGCAGTCGGTGTTATGTTAAAGAATATTGTACGATACACCGGGGTTAGCGATGTTCCGCAGTCGGTGCCGTACTTTGTTTCTTGTGCGATACACCGGGGTTAGCGATGTTCCGCAGTCGGTGCCGCACTTTGTTTATGTTACGACATACCGAGAGTAGCAATGTTTTGCAGTCGGTGTCGTGTTAAGTTATAAAAGAACTAATAACTGAACCGAGAGTGTTAGTAGGGGTTTCGGTAGAACTCACTGAGATTGTATCTCACTGTTTAAATGTTGTTGTTTTACAGAGACACAGGGACAGCGGAAATCCAAGAGGTACAAGTGGTTGGAGCTCGGACTGGCTGCTGATAGCCTAGCTTTATGTTTAAGCTTATTTCCCTTCTGTTGTCTGTATACTAAAACATTATGTATTTAGTGTATATCTTTCTTCCGCTTTCTTGTATGATACTGAATACTATAGATGCTGATGGTATATGGTCTGAGAATCATATTGTCTTGTTGTAAATAAGACTGTTTGGGTTATATTCAGCGAAAAATTTATAGTGATATTCAGTGTCTAAGCAGGAAATATATCTCTGATGTGTTACTAATGTGCACTTGGGTATTTTTAGTCAATAGAAATATCGGGGTGTTACACACTCCAAGCTTTTGATGGAGTGGTCATTTACTCAATTTCGACGTCGTTTGCTATATTAATAAAATTGGCGAAGTTGAATTACATATTTGAGGATATCTAGTAGGGAGTTTCCTAAGATTTTGAAATAGAAAATATAAAGAAGTTATTTATAAGTTGTTTTACTTTATTATGAGTGATGGAAAAATATTTACTTTAACTTAAAGAAACTTGTTTTATAGAGGATATCAAGTAGATTTGTCAAAAAGTACTCTTTTGTTAAATTTTGAGTAGCTTCATTTTAACCCATTAAATGTTTTGAAATGAGTTAGCTTTATAGCATATAAAAAGGGAGATGGAATTTCTTGTAGAAATAAAGTCATGATTGGAGGCAAAGCTTAATTTTACAACTTGAAAGTGTTAGGGTTAAAACTTTGGGAAGAGGACTAACTTAACTGTTTTGAGATGTCTTCAAAAGATTAAAGCTTTGATCATATATATGTTTGAAAAAGTACGGTTTAATTCCTTATAGTAAATATATTAACCTTATGTTAAGTTGGGTTAGATGGTGTATTTGGATATCTTGAGAGTAACGACTAATATTGATTTTGATGTTTTGGATACAAATAAAAGTCATGGTTTTGTAAAGATTGAATCCTGAAATATTTAAAAGTGTGAATGATTTCATGAAAAGGGGTCTCAACTTGAAAGTTTCAAAATTAAGAGCTTTAAGATTTTAAGAAATGTTTTGAGAATGTATTAGTAAGAAATGGACTAGTCGCTTAAATACCCTAATTACCGTCTCTTGAACCGGTATTCATAAGGAATAGTATTGAGTCTCTCTGAAACCCTTAGTTCCAAGAGGAAGCTATGAAGTTTACCTAACCTTTTGACTAAGAATTTGATATGAAAATTTGTATGATTTATGTTGAAGGTTTCTCTATGGTCGAGGGGATACTTCAAGCGGGTCAGTGAGTTTCAGTGATTTTAGGAAAGCATTTGAGGTAAGGGCATCTAAATTATTGTTTTCTTATATTGTGTGCTAAGATGTGAAATGTTCGAGTGTTATTGTGATTAATATTTCTGATGTGATTGATTGTGGAAAATCTCAATGATTTGATTGTTTGGTTGATACTTTTGTTGTGTGATAATCTTCGTGTTATCATATGGTTGATTAGGTTAGTCTTTTTAAAGTTGAACTGATTTGACTATGCTTGGTTGTCATTGGTTAATGAATTGCTGCTATTTGATGAACTGTATTCTATCATTGAAATCATGATTCATCATGACATTGAAGCATGCATTGGATTTTGGTATAGACCTGGTGGATTGTCCCAGTGTCTTGGGAGCTAGTGGATTGTTCTAGTATCCCTGGGAACTAATGGATTGTCCTAGTATCCCTGCCTTCCGTGGACCGAATCATACTGGTGGATTGTCCCAATTTTTTATACTAGTGGGTTGTCCTAGTATCCGGTGCTAGTGGATTGTCCTAGCATCCTCTTCCACAAAAAAGGGAGCGTAATCGTGTGCACACGTGATTCATGCATAGACATGCATTGACATGGTTTCGGATTTACTAGGGATTTGATTTAGATATGCACTGTGTATTTGTTTTGCATGTGGTGATTGTGGATACCTTGTATGCAGGAAACTTATTATAGGACAAAGAGTCCTAATTGATTTTGATGATGAAAAACAAGATAAAGAAGAATGAGCAAGTGAAGACCTAGAAGAGCAAAGGAAAAAGAAAAGCAATCAAGCAACAAATCATCCAAGTCAAGGCAAGCCCAAAGAATGAAAAATTGAAGACTTTTTAGGGTTGTCCTAAAATTGAGGGTAGTCCTTAGGGTTTGGGTGAGTGATTAGGAATTTTGTAAGCTCTCGCAGAGGTCGGCTCATATCTCAAGTCTCGCGGTTTTCAAAATGCATGCATAATATATAAAACCCTAAAAGCATTTTTGAAAAACATAAAACAAGTTTTCCAAACTAAAAACAAAGTAAAGAATCGATTCACCATGATTTAAACCAAAGCATGAATCGATTCTCATCCCTATATGGCAAGTCCTAAGGCTTTTTGGAAACTAAGAATCGATTCTCTTAAAGCATGAATCGATTCACACCTCTGAAACAATTCAGGTGAGGAATCCATTCACACCTATTTTAACTAAAGTATGAATCGATTCACCTATGTTTTAAATGATCCATGAATCGATTCACTCAAGTTTCA
Organism: Astragalus membranaceus; assembly: GCA_039519185.1. Taxonomy (NCBI): domain Eukaryota; kingdom Viridiplantae; phylum Streptophyta; class Magnoliopsida; order Fabales; family Fabaceae; genus Astragalus; species Astragalus membranaceus. The sequence goes on along the minus strand of CM076854.1, from coordinate 35,377,897 downwards.
ACTAAACCATGAATCGATTCACACTTTAAAAAGGAAAGTTTTTGTGAAAAAGGCAATGGCATGAATCGATTCCTTCTTTCTTTGTAATCTTACATGAATCGATTCACACTTAATCTCCTATAAATAGGGCGCCTCTTTTCACTCTCAAATCAATCAACCCATTCGCATATCATCTCTTTACAAAAACTCTTATATTTTCTCTGGTGCTCTATTCGTTCCGTTGGTCCGTCAAAGAGCTGATCTATTGCAAGAGTTAGTGTGGGGTTGAGATCTTCAATTTGTAACATCCGCCTGCTAAGAGGTATATTCGTTTCACTGTATTGTTACTTTAGATCTGTAGATCTGTTACTAGGGAGTGGGGTATCTCTCTAGGGTATTTGCATGTACTTAGGAAGTGGGGTATCTTTCTATTTGCATGTGTTGTAACAAGGGTGGGGTATCTCTTGTTGGGTAGATTTGTGGGTTCTTCATTAGGTGGGGTATCCTAGGTGAAGGAGTGCCCAAATCTCTGTAAAGGTTTCCAAGGCACCCGTAAGCCTTGTGGTTAGTGGAAAAATCTCACAAGGGTGTGAGGACTGGACGTAGGTCACTAGGAGGTGGCTGAACCAGTATAAATCTCCGTGTGCTTTACTTGCTTTCTCTTATTATATCTCCGTTGTGCTTATAATCTGCTTTACCGCTTTATTGTGATTAAAATAATCTAATTCCTTCGCTTCCACTCTACCTGCGCGAAAACCGGATCTAAAGCTATTTGAAAAAGGGGAAAGATTTTCAAAAGATACAAAAAGTTTTTAATCTCAATTCACCCCCCCCCCCTCTTGAGACTGAAGCCACTTGGTAACAAGTGGTATCAGAGCTAGACTCTTGTATAAAGGGCCTAGCAGCTTCAAGAGAAATGGCTTCAGGTTGGTCTACGCAAGAGGGTGCTTCTCTTTTCCGTCCTCCGGGATTCAACGGAGAAGACTATGCATATTGGAAAGAAAGAATGAGAATTTTTATTGAAGGGGTAGACTTAGATGTTTGGGATGCTGTGGAAAAAGGACCTTTCGTCCCCACGCACATAGTAGATGGTATTCTTACAATAAAAAGTAGAAATGAATGGTCTGATGATGAGAAAAGAAAAGTGCAACTTAATTTACGCGCTAAAAATATTATTACTTCTGCTTTGAGCACTGATGAATTTTTTCGAGTTTCAAACTGTAAATCTGCCCGAGAAATGTGGGATAATCTTCAAGTTACTCATGAGGGTACAAGTGAAGTGAAAAGGGCAAGAATAAATACTCTTACCAGAGAGTACGAATTGTTTAGAATGAATACAGGTGAAACAATATCAGAGATGCAGAAAAGGTTCACTCACATAGTGAACAAACTGGGTTCATTAGGAAAATCATTTCCTCCCGAAGACTTGATCAACAAAGTGCTAAGATGCCTAAACAGAGAATGGCAATCAAAGGTGACTGCAATAACTGAGTCAAGAAACTTGACTAGCATGACTCTCGCCACCCTGTTTGGGAAATTACTAGAGCACGAGTTAGAACTCACTCGTCTAGCAGAGCATGAAGGAAAAGACAAGAAGAACAAAAACTTAGCTCTCAAAGCTTCCAGTTCAAGCTCATCCGACGATAGTGATTCGGAAGATGAAGATGAAGACGAGGAGAAAATGGAACTAATAGTTAGTAAATTCAAAAAGTTCATGAGAAGGGAAAGATCTCTCAAAAAGAATTCTCCAACCAAAAGAGGCTCAAGCAAAGAAAACTTCTCAAGTCCTCCAACTTGCTACGAATGTGGTAAATCCGGACACCTGACGATGAAGTGCCCGAACTTAGAAAGAAAATTGTCAAAGTTCAAGAAAAAGGGGTCCAAAGGAAACAATGGTAGAAAAGCCTACATAGCTTGGGAAGACAATGACATGAACTCATCAGATAATTCAGAAAATGAAAAAGCTCAAGTTGCTCTCATGGCCGACCACGACAGCGAAAGTGAAACTGAGGTATATTCTAACTCTGAATCTTTACAAGATGCCTATGATGAATTATATGAAGCATTTACTGAATTGCATGATAAATCCTTAAAACTAGCTAAAGCATTAGATAAATCTAAGAAAGTTATCACTCATCTTGAAAATGCTGTTACTGCTTTAACTAAAGAAAAGTCAGAGCTTAGAAAAGAAAATGATAGCCTTGCATGCGTTAAAGAAAATTATACTTGTGATAAATGTGTTGAATCTGAAAAGAAAATTCATGAACTGGAATGGACTGTTGGGAAATTGTCTAGTTTACAAAATGTGCATCATAGATTCCCTAGAAACAAACCCATAGAAAGGCATGTTCATTATAAACCAAAATTTTCCACTAGACCTTATATTACATGTTATTATTGTGGTAAACCTGGACATACAGCTTCTGTTTGCAGGGCAAGAGGTAAACAAAACATGAAAAAGGTGTGGGTTCCCAAAGGAACCATACCAAACATTAACCCACAAGGACCCAAAGAGATTTGGGTACCTAGAACCTTGTTTTAGATCATTGCAGGTACGCTGCAAGGTATGGGGACATGTGGATACCTTGACAGCAAACACTCAAAGCACATGACCGGAAACGCAATAAAGTTATCAACTCTCACCTCGGAGAAAAATCTGTCATGTGACTTGTGATGAATAGAGGGAGAATCACTGGTAAAGGTTAGAAAAGTTTTATTCACCTCTAAACTGAAAATGTGCTTAAAATCATAGTTTACTTAGTCAAACATGTGACTTGTGAAACAAATTGATCTCTAAACCGCATTTCATGCATCTCTAAGGGAACATTTTTTTTAAGGCATGAAAACAAATAAAGTATTCTGATCATCCCTCTAAAACTGAGCATGTAGAATTATCATATCACCTTCTTAGAGGTTATGGTTAGAAAGGCGATAATATGTTTGAGCAAGTTGAATCGTCAAAATCAGCTAGTTGATACTTTTACAAACCCATTGCAAAAGGAAACCTGATTTTTTATTTAAATTAAATGTTTCTCAAAGTGATCCTGTAAAGAAATGTGAAGCTTAAACAACTATTTCAAAAATAAATTCTCTATGATTTTGATGATCACTCATGAACCCGCAATGGTCCTTCAAATAGCTGTGACGCTCGATTCGCAAACTCTATCTTACGTCGACCTTTTTGATCATGACAAAAAGGGGGAGAGAAATATAGGGTTGCATATGAGCATATAGAACATATGAGCATATTATGCATCTAGTCAATAATTCAGGGGGAGCATCATGATAGGGGGAGTAACATATATATTATCTGTTTGAACTAACCTCCCACCTTGAGACGAACAATGTTTTGTCATCATCAAAAAGGGGGAGAATGTGGATACCTTGTATGCAGGAAACTTATTATAGGACAAAGAGTCCTAATTGATTTTGATGATGAAAAACAAGATAAAGAAGAATGAGCAAGTGAAGACCTAGAAGAGCAAAGGAAAAAGAAAAGCAATCAAGCAACAAATCATCCAACTCAAGGCAAGCCCAAAGAATGAAGAATTGAAGACTTTTTAGGGTTGTCCTAAAATTGAGGGTAGTCCTTAGGGTTTGGGTGAGTGATTAGGAATTTTGTAAGCTCTCGTAGAGGTCGGCTCATATCTCAAGTCTCGCGGTTTTCAAAATGCATGCATAATATATAAAACCCTAAAAGCATTTTTGAAAAACCTAAAACAAGTTTTCCAAACTAAAAACAAAGTAAAGAATCGATTCACCATGATTTAAACCAAAGCATGAATCGATTCTCATCCCTATATGGCAAGTCCTAAGGCTTTTTGGAAACTAAGAATCGATTCTCTTAAAGCATGAATCGATTCACACCTCTGAAACAATTCAGGTGAGGAATCGATTCACACCTATTTTAACTAAAGTATGAATCGATTCACCTATGTTTTAAATGAGCCATGAATCGATTCACTCAAGTTTCAACTAAACCATGAATCGATTCACACATTAAAAAGGAAAGTTTTTGTGAAAAAGGCAATGGCATGAATCGATTCCTTCTTTCTTTGTAATCTTACATGAATCGATTCACACTTAATCTCCTATAAATAGGGCGCCTCTTTTCACTCTCAAATCAATCAACCCATTCGCATATCATCTCTTTACAAAAACTCTTATATTTTCTCTGGTGCTCTATTCGTTCCGTTGGTCCGTCAAAGAGCTGATCTATTGCAAGAGTTAGTGTGGGGTTGAGATCTTCAATTTGTAACATCCGCCTGCTAAGAGGTATATTCGTTTCACTGTATTGTTACTTTAGATCTGTAGATCTGTTACTAGGGAGTGGGGTATCTCTCTAGGGTATTTGCATGTACTTAGGAAGTGGGGTATCTTTCTATTTGCATGTGTTGTAACAAGGGTGGGGTATCTCTTGTTGGGTAGATTTGTGGGTTCTTCATTAGGTGGGGTATCCTAGGTGAAGGAGTGCCCAAATCTCTGTAAAGGTTTCCAAGGCACCCGTAAGCCTTGTGGTTAGTGGAAAAATCTCACAAGGGTGTGAGGACTGGACGTAGGTCACTAGGAGGTGGCTGAACCAGTATAAATCTCCGTGTGCTTTACTTGCTTTCTCTTATTATATCTCCGTTGTGCTTATAATCTGCTTTACCGCTTTATTGTGATTAAAATAATCTAATTCCTTCGCTTCCACTCTACCTGCGCGAAAACCGGATCTAAAGCTATTTGAAAAAGGGGAAAGATTTTCAAAAGATACAAAAAGTTTTTAATCTCAATTCACCCCCCCCCCCTCTTGAGACTGAAGCCACTGTGTAACAGTGATTATATTGTTGTTATTATACTTTGGTTTGGAAGATGACCCTTGCTAGTGGTACTCCAATTCTATGGATGTTACACAGCCCTATTTTTCGTAGTGGTGACAGCACTAGTAGGTGGACTATCATTGTGGTTGGAGATTACTGCTAGATTGTCGAGGACTTATTATCATGTGGAAGCGTGACACTTCGTCTACAGTCACTCTATGTTTCAGACACTTGTGTTAGTGATCAACGATAGGAGTTTTTTGGCTTTGGTGTATCCTAATAATATATTTCTATTGTAGTAGTATTTCCTATGTGAGTATCTGTTGAGAGTACATCAATGGTATGAGTCGATCCTAGCATAAAATGTTTGTGCTTTTGATGTTATAGTTTTCTTTAAATGTATTCACGTTTTCAACTTGTACCTTCTTTGAAAGAATGAGTTGCCTTAGAGCAATATTTATGAAAGATTTAGTTGAACTTTTAGTATGTGTTAGTCTTCCATCATGTTTCATAACGTCGCATTACTTTGATTGCGATTTGAAAAGGAGTTTCAAAAAGAAAAAAATATGCTCATGTTTTCAAAAATGCAAGAATAGTATTTTACTAAAATCATCATGCATTTAAAGTCCAGCTTACTTCGTAACCCTCCAAAAATCGGGGTGTTACATTGTGGTCTCAGAGCAGTTCGGCCTAACCGGACTGTGAGGTTGGGTAGCTATCGCTGATCACGTGTCGGGGGTTGTCAGGTGTCGTTCTATGTGCTATTTGTGTTCAAACCTTTTGTTGATTGTCTGTAAAGTCATCTGTCTAAAAATTGTTTGACGTTGCTAAAACATAGTTGTTCATGGAAATATAAGAGTATGAATAAGTATTGAGCCGAGTGCTAGGGACAATTGTGTTTTAACTCATGAGCTAGTCGAGTTATTTTGTATTTCAATTATTGATCCATTATGCTTTTCATGTGTTACTCTTTATTGTTGTTGTACAAGGATCATGTTTACGTCATCAAGAGATGACTACTCAAAGCAAAATGTAAGATAAGTAATTAGTGGGTTCAAATTGTGTTTTTGACACGTGTCTTGACTGCTGGTGTTAGGAGGTTATGAATTTTCCATGTTTTTAGGGAGGTGAGAAGTCCCTTGATTGTCAAGTAAGTTCACTATTGGGGGATGCATATGTTTTGTGGAGGGGTAATAGCTTACCTAGGAGAGGCATTCGAGTATTGGAATTCCTAAAGAATGTTGGAGTAGTTGCTTTACAACAAAGATGGTAATATGAAAGTAGTAAGTTGGTAGAGTAGAAGATTTTGATTTAAATCCAAATGTAGATTATGGAATTGTGGTAAAAACTTAGTGGAACTCGAGGAGTTGTGAGATGAATATGAACACGTGCATTTTCATTCTCAGAACATCATTGAGAAAAATCACCAAGGAATTACCACTTTTCATGAATCCTTAAATGACCGTTTGATATCATGTGGTAGTATAGAAGAGTATGGATTTGAAAAATCGGTAGAGAAGTATAGGAAGAGTTATTAGTGAAGCTGATATTGGTTTAGTTAGATGTTTCGAGTTAATCTATACAATCATTTTAGCTTTGACCGGCCACTTGATGATAAGTTGTAGGACTGATCACCCTAATAAGTTGTCATAAGTCGGGAAAAACTTCAATGATTGAAATAGACCGATCATATTGATATTTCTAGAATAAGTTAAAGATGATAAAGTATGAGCATTAAGAAAAAATTTAATTAATTAAGGATTCTTTGGTAAATGTTTCTTGAATATCATACTACAAAGTTATATCATGATGTTCTAGTGATTGTTTTAAGGTATAAAGACATGGTAGGAAGTTCTCCAATAGCATTATTGTTCTAGGTAAGAGCCTTCGTTGTTATGGTTTTGAGAAATAAGACTCTCGGAGTAAGGGAAGTTTATTATTATGAAATATAGGTAGACTAGTGATCCTTACCAAAAGATTCAGACGAGAGATTAGAGAGATACGAATGCAAAAAGTTAATTGTGTTGGTTTTAGACTTTAGTCTTAGAAACAAAATTTAAGTGTGATATGTTAGAAAGGAATCTAATGAGAGCAATATACAATATAAGTCATTCGTGGGTCTGATTCCAATTATGGATTTAAGTGGATAAATGAGCCTATCTGCTAAAGAATAAATCTTGAGGAATGTAAGGATTGTAAAGGTTTATGTGGGAGCCAGTGATTCTAGAAATGGGTCTAAAAAGATATAAGTAGTTAAAGGTGGAACCTCCTAGCATAGTAGGACGTTAAGGAATAGTGATGGGACTTATTTTTTTAAGCTTGTAGTTTCGGGAGTAGTAATGTAACACTCTCGATCTTCTATTTTATTATTTTTATGTTTTCACTTGTGTGTTTTCTCCCACTAACGCATGTAAATATAACCTCATAATTTCTGTGTGTTTTTACGAAACCGAAAGTAGATTTAGAACCTAATATATTACATAAGGTTGAGGTTTAAATTCCGTCCCAAAATCCCATTGGAAATTTGGACGTGTTTTAGACTCACGGGCGAAATTTAACCGCTTAAAAACCTCAAATCTAAGATGAACTCGATGAAATCCGTCGTCATGCTTCTAGATTTAAGATCTTTATAACTATTGGAGAATAGTTTTAAGATTTTTAGCTGTTTTTTTCTCTAAAGAGTTAGTCCAACAGATAGCTAAAACGCCGAAACAAGAAACCGACAGGGAAAACGAAATCACAGAGAATACTCGGAAATAATATCCTAATATACTCATTATCAATTTAGGATAACTCATTTAATATCAAACGTGATGTTAAACAGTCGAACATGCTATCTAGAACCCAACTGTATTATTATATTATTATTTCTTAAAAATATCTAGATATTTATAGTAAGCTTAATCTCTAAGTTATCTTTTTAATAAAAAAAAATAAAAGTTTAATCCCTACCTTGTGAGTCCATCGGCTAACCCTCCCCACCACACACTTCCCATTTCATATTTCATTTCCTACTAGATCTCACTCACATCTCATGGCATAACTCTACATTTCATCACAAGTTTTCTAATTCTCTCCCTTGTCTCTCCAGTTCTTACCCGTGAGCTTCTACCCAATTTCTCTCCATCCCTTTCATTTATATTTTCTGCTATTTCTCTCTAAGTATAAGGTTAAGGAGTTTTGAAAAAAAAAAGTGTTGGAAACTTAGATTTTAGTGTGTTGTTATGCCTTGCAAATATAGCTTACGGAGCAACTTGGTTCAACATCTTCTACTCCATTTTTCTTAGAAAATCTGTCCACCCTCTCCTCCTATTTGGGTAAGAAATCTTCAATCTTTTACTTAGTTTTTCTTGTTAAAGTAATTAGTTATAAAATGATTAGGTTTCTAAGAAGTTATTTTGATGATTATCCTGCAAGATGACTTGTTTTTCAAAATCAATATAACCCTAAGCATATACTTATAAAAACAAAAAAGTAAATTAGAATACTGCCCCTTAATATTGATCCCAAAACAGTGGGTTGTTGATGGTAAAATGAGAAAGAAAACAAACTAGTTTGAACTTAAAGTTTTGGTATTTGAAGGTTCATAAGGTGGATCTTGTGAAAAGAAAAGGTTTTGACAAAGATTAGAGGAGTTTGGAGTTTTTGTAAATGACTTTGATTTGTTTTTTAAATAACTTGTGAAGTCTATATTCAAATAAAACTGAGATTCTTATGAAAAGTGAATCAACTTTACAGTTTCAATGATGTCAAAAGAATTTTTAAGAAAAATGTTGTTGAGAACACATTTTTCTTTTGAATTTGAGTAGACATATGTCTCCAACTTTAATAGTAACTTTTACTACAGATATCCTTTTGTTAATTCTCGATTTTTTAGAAATTAGACTAAATTTCCTACTTTTTGTCACACAAGAATCACTAGATTTTGTTATGTATTCATATTTTAAAAAAATATTATTACTAGTTGAGATATAGAATGTTGTTATTTTCCCGAGGCCGAAACATAATTTACAAATCTGTAACAAATGACCAAATTTTTGTGTGAATAAAAGTGACTTTCTAAAACTAGACACTCCAAGCTTTTGATGGAGTGGTAATTTACTCAATTTCGACGTCATTTGCAATATTAATAAAATTGGCGAAGTTGAATTACATATTTGAGGATATCTAGTAGGGAGTTTCCTAAGATTTTGAAATAGAAAATATAAAGAAAATATTTTTCCAAGTTATTTTATTCGTTAAGCCAAAGACTAAGTGTCAGATAATAATTATTTATAAGTTGTTTATCTTTATTATGAGTGATGGAAAGATACTTACTTTAGCTTAAAGAAACTTGTTTTATAAAGGATATCAAGAAGATTTGTCAAAAAGTACTCTTTTGTTAAATTTTGAGTAGCTTCATTTTAACTCATTCAATGTTTTGAAAATGAGTTAGCTTAATAGTATATAAAAAGGGAGATGGAGTTTCTTGTAGAAATAGAGTCATGATTGGAGGCAAAGCTTAATTTTACAACTTGAAAGTTTAGGGTCAAAACTTTGGGAAGAGGACTAACTTAACTATTTTGAGATGTCTTCAAAAGATTAAAGCTTTGATCATATGTTTGAAAAAGTACATTTTAATTCCTTATAGTAAATATATTAACCTTATGTTAAGTTGGGTTATATGGTGTATTTGGATATCTTGAGAGTAAGACTAATGTTGATTTTGGTGTTTTGGATACAAATAAAAGTCATGGTTTTGTAAAGATTGAATCATGAAATAATTAAAAGTGTGAATGATTTCATGAAAAGGGGTCTCAACTTGAAAGTTTCAAAAATAAGGGCTTTAAGATTTTAAGAAATGTTTTGAGAATGTATTAGTAAGAAAGGGAATAGTGGCTTAAATACCCTAATTAAGAACTTTATTATCATGTGGAAGTGTGACATGTGGGTTGTTGATGGTAGAATGAGAAAGAAAACAAATTAGTTTGAACTTAAAGTTTTGGTATTTGAAGGTTCATAAGGTGGATCTTCTGAAAAGAAAAGGTTTTGACAAAGATTAGATGAGTTTGGAGTTTTTGTAAATGACTTTGATTTGTTTTTTAAAGAATTTGTGAAGTCTAGATTCAAATAAAACTGAGATTCTTATGAAAAGTGAATCAACTTTAAGAGTGTGTTTGGACGAGGCATTTAAAATTTTTAGGGAATTTCAAATTCTAGGCAATTCAAATGCATCAATTGAAATACTTTCATTTTTAAAATCATTTGTTTGTATTAGATAATTAAAATTCTTCATTTCTTAAAATTCCTTGTTAAAATTCTTCATTTTTTTATTTTTTAAAAATTCTTCACTTTTCCTAAGGGTCAAATGACATGCGAGTTCAACGAACGACGGAGTCGACCCACTGGATGTTGGGCCCGACCCACTAAGAGTGGATTAGTCCCGACCTACCATGTTACCATGTTAGAGGTGGCAAAATAGACTATCCATCTCGTTCTGGACTCGGGCCTAACACAAAGATGACACCATAATAAATATTTTAGAGAACCAAATAAAGTTCCTGACTGCCTACCTTCTTTTTCTTCTTTTAGTTTCAATAACATTTTTGTGATTATACCGTAGACAGTGCTTGTCTTCTCAATTCTCTATACATGAATGATGTCCATTACCGTTTTTAGTCTTTTAGTAACATATAGTTCTTATTTCATCTCCCGCACGCAAAGGATTTTTTTCCTACATTTCAGTAGCTTGTTTATCATTTTAACTAATTATGATAATAACAATTCTGTAGCATAATAGGTGAATTTTAAGGTAATACAAAATTTGCATATCTCATTGAGAGAGAGAGGGAGGGAGGGAGGGAGGGAGGGAGGGAGGGAGGGAGGGAGAGAGAGAGAGAGAGAGAGCAATTTTTGAAAAATTATTTTCTTTGAAGAAAGTAATTGTGCAAACCAATTTTTTTTGAAGAACATTTTTACCGAGAAAGGAATTTCAAATTCTTCACTTTTTGGTGGTATTTCAAATTCTATAAATTTAGTCTTACTAATATTCCTCATAAAATCCATTCATTTTGAAAATTTTCCACCTTTATTATCCAAACAAGTTAATTTGGTTTGAAGTATTTGAATTACCCTCTTAAATTACATTACCATAAAAAATTGCCTCATCCAAACACAATCTAAAGTTTCCACGATGTCAAATGTTTTGAAATGAGTTAGCTTTATAGCATATAAAAAGGGAGATGGAGTTTCTTGTAGAAATAAAGTCATGATTGGAGGCAAAGCTTAATTTTACAACTTGAACACTACTAGAAAAACCTCAATTAGAGACCGATTTGGTGACCAAAAATAATCGGTCACTATAGAGACCGATTTAGAGACCAAAGTAAAAAAAAAGTAGTTGCCTGTCTCAAATTCTAATTTAGCAACCGAAATAGTGACTAATAAGCTTAGTGACCGAAATATCGGTCGCTAAAATTAGAGACCGAAATTTCGGTCACTAACGGTAACTAAAATTTATTATGTTTTGGCCAAATTTTTGTTCCCACCTATTTTAGGACGAAAACAATCTCGTTCCCTCTTCAAATTTCGTTCCCTCTTTAGTAAAAAAAAGAAAAACAAATAGAAATTTATTTCCCTCATCCTAACATTGAAACCCTAACTATATATGCTCCAGCCAAAAACAACTACAGCAACCTCACCTTCTCACCCTTCAACTTCCCTTCCCTCTACCTCACCCTTTCTCACTCTTTTTTCAAAGCCACTTATTTCCCTCTACCTCACTCTTTCTACTCTCTTCTGTGTGTGGTGGGGCTGTTGGACACAACATTAATCTTGCTAGGTTGACTAAAGAATAAACAAACTGAGTGTTTCTCAACTATCATATGACTCTTTATTTGTCAATTTGGTCAAACTTCTGTTCTACACATACTGCAATTTACTCTTTTACCATTCTATCACTTTTTAGTTAAACAATTACTTTAGCTTCTAACAATGGCTACCCTTAATTCCTTAGAAAGTTCACGCTCCTTTGCATCTCCATGTCATTTGTTTCATCGGCACCTTCTATCACATTTTCCATCACCCTAATCCCATTCTCTTTACAGTACTTCATTCCCTCCCCTTCTTTTAAGGAATTAAAATTCTGTTTTCCATACATCATTTCAAGTGTTAACAGATACCGACAAGTATAATCTGGAACATAGAAGTAAGGTAAGTAATTTGTTCATTAATGTATTCCTACCAAATTTGTCGTGCTTGCTTTATATGAATAACCTTATCTTGTAGGCAATGTCTGCCAGCAACTCGGAGGCTCCATCAGTATTAGAGTTCCTGCAGAGGCGAAAATTGGAAGCTGGCAAGGTAACACACGCCCCTCCCAAAACTTTATCACATCCTTGTTTCTTTGATTAATTCTACAAGATGCAGTAGTACAGCAGTTGTTAATGGCAGATTCTTTTTAATTCACGCTCCCATTAGTCAGTTTGTACCTGTAATTTGACCTCATGTGCATTGACCACTCTATATCTGGGGCTGCTGCTACTACATTCTGAGTAGTTAGCTTATTTAATGTATAAGCTGATTGAGAACAATTGACTTTTTGTTACATAAGTTGGTCTGGAGGATGGACCCTCACTTGAATTTTTAGTTTTAATGGTGACGTAGGTCTAGCAATTTGCACTTTTTGGAATACTTTTTCTTATTATTTCATTTAACAGGTTTAAAAGAAACAAGCTTTTGTCCAACCATTTAGGGGCCCTTTGGACATTACTTTCTCTTCATACTCTTGCTTGTGTGATTTACTAAATTGTGACAACTATAGTGCAATAACAGCTTTGTGACTTAAGAGTCCTACTTGTGTATGACAGTATGGTAAGTGTTAGAATGGAGAGGCATCATCTAGCCTATCATAAAGAATGGTTTCTGCATGCATTATCTGGAAAATTTATACTGGTTTGCAAATTCAATAGGAGAACTACAAGGCAACTTTACACACACATGGGAAGAATTGACCCAAGCAACATCTTTGCAAGGAGCTACTCCACCAAGTCAGTTTGACGCATGACGTGATATAGTTGGAATAAATAAAGGAACGGTGTATGACTATGGACTATATTCTATCATAGTGAGCAAAATAACAAGATGATAAAACAATTGATGGAAATGAGGAAGTCTCAACAATATCCATTTAATGAAGAGTTGGGTGACGAAGATGATGAAGAGTCTGATTCAGAGAACAAAGTGATGAAGAGAGTTAAACATTTGATGTTTTGTGTTATGATTTAAAAACTAATTACAAACTCAAATTACTGTTATGTTTTTTTATTAAGTAGATTATGTTTTTAATGCAATGAAGTGTTGTTATTGTGCAAATAATTTGGCATGAATCAATCAAGTATAAAAATATATATTTACCATCTATATGTTAGAAATTAAATTAGTAAGTAAAAAAAGTTACAATATAATCATTTTGTTCATTAAGTTGAATTCGATATGTTGAAGATCGAATTAGTGAGTAAAAAAAATAAAAAATCCGATGAATTTGGTCATACAATATGGTCTCTAGACAACTTTCAATCTCTAAATTGGACACTAAATATGTTGCTATATTCAGTCACTAAATTGGTTGCTAAATCGGTCACTAAATCGGTCACTAAAATCAGTAACTAAATCGGTCACTAAATCGGTCACTAAAATCAGTCACTAAATCGGTCGCCAAAATCGGTCTCTAAATCGGTCACAACAATCGGTCACTAAATCGGTCACTGTAAATCGGTCACTAAACCGGTCGCCAAAATCGGTCACTAAATCGGTCACTATAAATCGGTCACTAAATCAGTCGCTACAATTAGCGACCAGCGATATAGCGACCGATTTTTTTTGGTCACTAATTTAGTCACTAAACTGTGTAGTGACCGATTTTTACCATATAGTGACCGAAAAATCGGTCACTAAATGACGTCTTTTTTGTAGTGGAAAGTGTTAGGGTCAAAACTTTGGGAAGAGGACTAACTTAACTGTTTTGAGATGTCTTCAAAAGATTAAAGCTTTGATCATATGTTTGAAAAAGTACAGTTTAATTCCTTATAGTAAATATATTAACCTTATGTTAAGTTGGGTTAGTTGGTGTACTTGGATATCTTGAGAGTAACGACTAATATTGATTTTGATGTTTTGGATACAAATAAAAGTCATGGTTTTGTAAAAATTATATCCTGAAATATTTAAAAGTGTGAATGATTTCATGAAAAGGGGTCTCAACTTGAAAGTTTCAAAATTAAGAGCTTTAAGAATTTAAGAAATGTTTTGAGAATGTATTAGTAAGAAATGGACTAGTGGCTTAAAGACCCTAATTACCAAAAGATTCACACGAAAGATTAGAGAGATACGAATGCAAAAAGTTAATTGTGTTGGTTTTAGACTTTAGTCTTAGAAACAAAATTTAAGTGTGATATGTTAGAAAGGAATCTAATGAGAGATATATACAATATAAGTCATTCGTGGGTCTGATTCCAATTATGTATTTAAGTGGATAAATGAGCCTATTTGCTAAAGAATAAATCTTGAGGAATGTAAGGCTTGTAAAGGTTTATGTGAGAGTCCGTGATTCTAGAAATGGGTCTAAAAAGATATAAGTAGTTAAAGGTGGAACCTCTAGTATAGACGTTAAGGAATAGTGATGGGAGTTATTTTTTTAAGCTTGTAGTTTCGGGACGAAACTATTTTTAAGGGAGTAGTAATGTAACACTCTCAATCTTCTATTTTATTATTTTTGTGTTTTCACTTGTGTGTTTTCTCCTACTAACGCATGTAAATATAGCCTCATAATTTGTGTGTTTTTACCAAACCGAAAGTAGATTTAGAACCTAATATATTATGTAAGGTTGAGGTTTAAATTCCGCCCCAAAATCCCATTGAAAATTTGGACGTGTTTTAGACTCGCGGGCGAAATTTAACCGCATAAAACCTCAAATCTAAGATGAACTCGACGAAATCCTTCGTCATGCTTCTAGATTTAAGATCTTTATAACTATTGGAGAATAGTTTTAAAATTTTTAGCTGGAAGAAAATGAAAAAATTCATTTTTTCTCTAAAGAGTTAGTCCAACAGATAGCTAAAACGCCGAAACAAGAAACCGACAGGAAAAACGAAATCACAGATAATACGAGGAAATAATATCCTAATATACTTATTATCAATTTAGGATAACTCATTTAATATCAAACGAGATGTTAAATAGTCGTACATGCTATCTAGAACCCAACTGTATTATTATATTATTATTTCTTAAAAATATCTAGATATTTATAGTAAGCTTAATCTCTAAGTTATCTTTTTAATAAATAAAAAAATAAAAGTTTAATCCCTACCTTGTGAGTCCATCGGCTAACCCTCCCCACCACACTTCCCCTTTCATATTTCATTTCCTATTAGATCTCACTCACATCTCATGCTTTAACTCTACATTTCATCACATGTTTTCTAATTCTCTCCCTTGTCTCTCCAGTTCTTACCCGTGAGCTTCTACCCCATTTCTCTCAATCCCTTTCATTTATATTTTCTGCTATTTCTCTCTAAGTATAAGGTTAAGGAGTTTTGGAAAAAAAAAGTGTTGGAAACTTAGATTTTAGTGTGTTGTTATGCCTTGCAAATATAGCTTACGGAGCAACTTGGTTCAACATATTCTACTCCATTTTTCTTAGAAAATCTGTCCACCCTCTCCTCCTATTTGGGTAAGAAATCTTCAATCGTTTACTTAGTTTTTCTTGTTAAAGTAATTAGTTATAAAATGATTAGGTTTCTAAGAAGTTATTTTGATGATTATCCTGCAAGATGACTTGTTTTTCAAAATCAATATAACCCTAAGCATATACCTATAAAAACAAAAAAGTAAATTACAATACTGCCCCTTAATATTGATCCCAAAACAGTGGGTTGTTGATGGTAAAATGAGAAAGAAAACAAACTAGTTTGAACTTAAAGTTTTGGTATTTGAAGGTTCATAAGGTGGATCTTGTGAAAAGAAAAGGTTTTGACAAAGATTAGATGAGTTTGGAGTTTTTGTAAATGACTTTGATTTGTTTTTTAAATAACTTGTGAAGTCTATATTCAAATAAAACTGAGATTCTTATGAAAAGTGAATCAACTTTACAGTTTCAATGATGTCAAAAGAATTTTTAAGAAAAATGTTGTTGAGAACACATTTTTCTTTTGAATTTGAGTAGACATATGTCTCCAACTTTAATAGTAACTTTTACTACAGATATCCTTTTGTTAATTCTCGATTTTTTAGAAATTAGACTAAATTCCCTACTTTTTGTCACACAAGAATCACTAGATTTTGTTATGTATTCATATTTTAAAAAAAATATTATTACTAGTTGAGATATAGAATGTTGTTATTTTCCCGAGGCCGAAACATAATTTACAAATCTGTAACAAATGACCAAATTTTTGTGTGAATAAAAGTGACTTTCTAAAACTAGACACTCCAAGCTTTTGATGGAGTGGTAATTTACTCAATTTCGACGTCGTTTGCAATATTAATAAAATTGGCGAAGTTGAATTACATATTTGAGGATATCTAGTAGGGAGTTTCCTAAGATTTTGAAATAGAAAATATAAAGAAAATATTTTTCCAAGTTATTTTATTCGTTAGGCCAAAGACTAAGTGTCAGATAATAATTATTTATAAGTTGTTTAACTTTATTATGAGTGATGGAAAGATACTTAATTTAGCTTAAAGAAACTTGTTTTCTAAAGGATATCAAGAAGATTTGTCAAAAAGTACTCTTTTGTTAAATTTTGAGTAGCTTCATTTTAACTCATTCAATGTTTTGAAAATGAGTTAGCTTAATAGTATATAAAAAGGGAGATGGAGTTTCTTGTAGAAATAGAGTCATGATTGGAGGCAAAGCTTAATTTTACAACTTGAAAGTGTTAGGGTCAAAACTTTGGGAAGAGGACTAACTTAACTATTTTGAGATGTCTTCAAAAGATTAAAGCTTTGATCATATGTTTGAAAAAGTACATTTTAATTCCTTATAGTAAATATATTAACCTTATGTTAAGTTG
Organism: Astragalus membranaceus; assembly: GCA_039519185.1. Lineage (NCBI taxonomy): Eukaryota > Viridiplantae > Streptophyta > Magnoliopsida > Fabales > Fabaceae > Astragalus > Astragalus membranaceus. The sequence continues at coordinate 35,361,062 of CM076854.1, read as the reverse complement.
GGTTATATGGTGTATTTGGATATCTTGAGAGTAAGACTAATGTTGATTTTGGTGTTTTGGATACAAATAAAAGTCATGGTTTTGTAAAGATTGAATCATGAAATAATTAAAAGTGTGAATGATTTCATGAAAAGGGGTCTCAACTTGAAAGTTTCAAAAATAAGGGCTTTAAGATTTTAAGAAATGTTTTGAGAATGTATTGGTAAGAAAGGGAATAGTGGCTTAAATACCCTAATTAAGAACTTTATTATCATGTGGAAGTGTGACATGTCGTCTAAAATCACTCTATGTTTCAGACACTTGTGATAGTGATCAGCGATAGGAGTTTGTTGGCTTTGGTGTAATAGTTTTCTTTAAATGTATTCACGTTTTCAACTTGCACCTTCTTTGAAAGCATGAGTTGCCTTAGAGCAATATTTATGAAAGATTTAGTTGAACTTTTAGTATGTGTTAGTCTTCCATCATGTTACATAACGTCGCATTAATCTGATTGCGATTTGAAAAGGAGTTTCAAAAAGAAAAAAAAATATGCTCATGTTTTCAAAAATGCAAGAATAGTATTATACTAAAATCATCATGCATTTAAAGTCCAGCTTACTTCGTAACCCTCCAAAAATTGGGGTGTTACAATATGCGAGATGAACAGGAAGATGCTCCATAGAATCAAAGAAACCAGGCGAAAATATTCTATCCAACTTGCATAAGATAAGTGGGATGTCTTGTTACATTTTTGTAAGATCATTCGCTTTTAGCATTGCAGAACACAAATTCTTAAAGTATTGACTTATTTCAATGAGTGGATTCAAAATGTGTGTTGGCAACGAACTAAAGTCAATTGGAAGTAAGCACTCGATGAATACATGACAATCATGGCTCTTCATCATCATGCATTTAAAGTCCATCTTACTTCGTAATCCTCCAAAAATTGGGGTGTTACAATATGCGAGATGAACAGGAAGATGCTCCATAGAATCAAAGAAACCAAACGGAAATATTCTCTCCAACTCGCATAAGATAAGTGGGATGTCTTGTTCCATTTTTGTAAGATCATTCGCTTTTAGCATTGCAGAACACAAATTCTTAAAGTATTGACTTATTTCAATGAGCGGATTCAAAACGTGTGTTGGTAACGAACTAAAGGCAATTGGAAGTAAGCACTCCATGAATACATGACAATCTTGGCTCTTCATCCCATGTAACCTCTCATTATCCACATCGGCACATCTTGCTAAATTGAAAGAATAACTGTTTGGCATTTTCAACTCAGAAATCCACTGATAAACTGCTTTCGCTTGCTCCGTAGATAAAGTGTAATTGGCTTTGGGTTTCAATGTCCTACCGTTAGCTTGCTCAACCAACAACAAATCCTTTCGTCTACAGTAATGATCCACGTCCTTCCTAGCCTTCTCATTGTCTTTCCTTTTACCTTTCACGTTCATAACAGTGTTAAATATGTTATCAAAGAAATTCTTTTCAATATGCATTACATTGAGATTGTGTCTCAATAGATTATCTTTTCAATATGGAAGTTCCCAAAAAATACTTTTTTTGTCCAATTATGCCATAGTCCATAACCATCTGGACGAGAAACAACACCCGCAACGACTTCCACAGGAGGGATATCCTTGACACTATTCCAAACTTCTTCTTGTGTCAACCTACGAGGAGGTTCAGCTGTTTCAACATTCCCCTTGATGAATGCATATTTTTGCTTTCTAAATGGATGATCACTAGGTAAAAACCTACGGTGCGATTCAAACCATGAGGTTTTTCCTCCATATTTAAGAGTAAAATCCTTTGTATTAACCATGCAAATCGGACATGCCATCTTACCATGTGTCCCCCATCCAGACAACATTCCATAGGCAGGAAAGTCATTAATGGTTCACATCAAAGACTCCCTCATCATGAAATTTTGTCTACGTGCTGCATCATAAGTTAAAACACCATTCCACAACCTTTTTAGGTCATCATTCAAAGGTTGCAAATATATGTCAATACCAGCTGTTGGATTAGTTGGCCCTGGTATTATTGCATTTAAAAACATGTAGGGTTCAGACATACACATTTCAGGAGGAAGGTTGTATGAGGTAACAATAACTGGCCAACAAGAATAAGGTGTTGTTGACGCTTGAATATATGGTGTGAAACCATCAGAGCATAGACAAAGCCGAACATTGCGTGGATCATTGGCAAAATCTGGATGAACACGATCAAAATGCTTCCAAGCTTCACCATCAGATGGATGACGTAATTCACTAGAATTATTTCTATATTCATAGTGCCACGTTATATCACCCGCAGTTTCCATTGAAGTAAACATCCTCTTCAGCCTTGATATAATCGGCAGATAGAACATTGCTTTCCTTTGAAGTTGTTTGCCTCTGCTTGTCCCTTTCCTGCTGACACGATACCGTGGCTCTTGACAAAACTTGCATTCCTACAACTGTCCATCATTTATGCCAAACTCATTGTTATAATAGATCATGCAACCAGACACACAACAATCAATTGTTTTGGAATTTAAGCCAAGCTTCAATACCATAATAACTCTACGGAAAAAGTCCTCTAATGGGGGTTGCATCCAACATCATTTTAGTCATGTATTCCATGCACAATTCCGCAATATTAAACTGAGACTTAAGACCCAACAACCGAACACACATTGATAATTTAGAGTCTTTAGATCCTTCAAATAATGGTTTATTTGTCTCACACAAAAACATATAAAACCTCTGAGCTTCATCATTTGGAACTTCTTCAGGATCATATTGTGGTTCTTCAAAATCCAAATTTACACCGACACCATCAGATATGATCCCCTGAACAACATCAAACGGCTGATATCCCGTAGTCATTGGATTACTACAGGAACATTACTAACTGCAGGAACTCCAGGTGCTACCTCGCCATGACGGGTCCATATCCCATAATTTGGCTTAAACCCATTATTGTACAAATCAAGTCAAACATCACCTTTATTTTTTATAGATCGAAACATACATTTGGAGCAATGACATCTAATTCCACCTTGTCGCTTAAATTCTTTTTGACGCTTAGCAAAAAGAACAAACTCTTCGACTCCTTGTACAAAACGTCGCTTCAACCCAGCTTTTCCAGGATACATTCGATCATACATCTAACTACGATCCAATTTTATGTACGTGGATATACGTAATACTACAATAAATATCATATATGTTTATTAGAACGATACACATGCATTCTTTTTTATATTTTTACTAAAGATACACATTTTTATTATGACCAATAAATAAATATTACTTTTAGATTTTTTTTAAATTACTTTTAAATGTGTTATGTGTTATATTAAAATCAATATATATTTTAATGATATTATTTTTTTAAATAATATATTATCATGTTATATACCTATTTTAACTAACAAAATAAACAATACGCAATAATTACAATCTCAATTTGTCAAGAATAATTATAATCTAATTATTAAATACCAAATATTATCTCAAATAATTTCAATCTAACTAAAAATAAATTCAATCTAATTCAATCTCAATGGTTCTAATAATTAACACTAATAGTTAACACTAATTTTAATTAATAAAATAAATGAAATTATTTATTTAAAAAATTATGAATAACATTTACAAATTTATAAATTGTAAATGTTACGAATTTATTTCATTATTTATTAATATGTCTCTAATAACAAATAACTTGATATCTAACCGATCACTAGTGGAAAAATGGGATTCAAAGTCGGATATTTAGGACATTTAAAGTCGGATATTCACCCGACTTCTATCAAAGCGACTTAGAAAGTATGTTTTTTTAAAGTCGGATTAAGATCCGACTTAAAAAGTACGTTTTTAAGTTGGAGTATTAGTGCGTCCGACTTTAATTATGGCCTATTTCCTGCGGTGCTGACCTCTGTGGAAAACCTTTAACGTTGGGTTTTGCTGAAGTCCGACTTTAAAAGTGTTATTTTAAAGTCAGATGACAGAAACATCCGACTTTAAAAATGTTTATTTATTTAAAAAAAATTATATTTGCTTGGATCACATTCTACCTATCCTAACCCTGCAAGTCCGCCACCACATTGGTGCAGACTGAGAATCAAGAATTTCTCAATAAACGTCATTCTTTTCTTAATTTCTGATCCCACTAGAAAGCAAATTGTACATAAAAATGTAGCCTATAAAAAAAACACACGAGCCTGTGATAACCAAGCACACAATAAATACTGCACCTGTTACTTCGTTATTTGATGGTGTTAATACTTTACAGGCTCAACATCAAAATGCATAATAGATAAATTGTACATCATTGAAATGATTTTATAATCTGATTCTATTCACAAGGACCAAATTGTAGATCAATAAGCAAAGAATTCCAAGATTCAATACTAACCAATAGCTATTGCAAGGTTGATCAGTGCAGTCTAATTCCATATATTAAGGTATTGCTCAAAAAACATATAAAACACTGAATATGGGAAGATCTAAATCTGCACCAAAAAAGGAGTTTTAGTTGGACGTAGTAGACATGGTAAAAAGCGAAATCTGCTACTTCATTCTTTTTTTCCTCAAACAATTGCAAGAGACTGATATTCACATGCACTGAACAAAATGAAAAAGTCAAACTTATCTCATTCTAATTAATATTACCATTTGTTTTTACATATATATCTAAAGGCCAAAAAAGTATGATTCAGCACGTAGAACAAATGGATACATTACCTTTAAAGAATCAGAAACCCTTGAACTGAACTCTTGAGGAGCCCTCATGGAATTAACATAATCAATCTACAATAGTTTTACAATTAAACCTGGATCCCTTTGATACAAAACTTTAATCATAGAACAAATAATATAGAAATACAACCTGCTTGTTGAGTGGGGTAGGATATGTACGGGATGATGATGCTTGAATAATGCCACTATCATAGCCTGACAACCAAAACACAGTATCAAAGTCAGATTTCACACTCTGAAACTTATACGGGTTTTTGCTTCAAGAGAGCCCCGTTTCGAAAGTTGATGCAAAGGAGAGAATTTGAACAGGGCTTAAAAGTGAATTTGAACACAACAAAATAGTGTCTTTAAATCAATAAACCTTTCAGTTCAACACTGCTGGTGTACGCCCCATGACCCCCTTTTGCACAATCAGCAGATGGCAGAGCACTAAGAAGCCACGACAGTTTCTCTCTAAATTGTGTTGTAGGTTGTTGAGATCTGAGTGACGGAAACACTGCACAATTTTGTATGCATTAGATTAAGACCTAAGAACTGAAACATGCTAGAATTGAAACTGCTGCACTGTATGCATTACCGTTGTGCAATCTTTACATGCTCCAACTGAAACACATGAGCCTTCCCCAGGAAGACAGCAAGGAGGCTGGAAAGAAAATTTACTTTATTTGTCAGCTACCAAAATATTATATTCTGCTTCTAGAAAAAACTTATCCTACGAGACTTTTCTTTTATAGATTATAAAACTTTATCACAAACAAAGTAAAATCTTCCTGTCATGCTATTCATCCCATTTCTTTTCTATTATTTTTTTAAAAAAATAATCCTAGATTATATACCTAATAACAAAGATCCAATAAAGCAACTAAACTGTAAATCTTGGGTTAAAAAAAATCCTAGATTATATACCTAAGAAAGAAAACCAGCAGCAACACAGCAGCACAAAACAGAACCAGTACAGCAGCAACAAAATTACAGGAACAGCAGCACCTGCAAACAAAGACAGCAGCAACACAGCACCTGCAGAAAACTAACAGCAACAGAACAAGCAAAAACAGCAGCACCTGCAAACAAAAGGAATAACGCAGCAGCAGAAACACGAAGTCACTGATGCAACAGCAGAGATATCAACCGATTGCAAGAATGAGGAAGAATCAACGATTTTCCCCAATTCTCAGCAACTGAAATCGCGATGAATCAGAAGTAATTTTAACAGAAAATAGAAGAAGAGAAACACAGGATTTGGTGACCCAGTTCAGCACCAAGAGTTACAAGATTCAGTTACTGGGAAAAAAGGAATTAACAAACAGAATGGTTCAGTTGTAACAAACTGAGAAACCGAGAATAGAGGCTTCCAAGGAGTTTTGACCCGCGTTGACCGAGGGAGGTGCCACGTCATCAACTCACTTGCCACTTCAACGTCCACGTGTGTGCCACACATCACCAACAACATACTTCTTCATCGGTTGAACCATGTTTTCCTTTCCAAACACTATAGTTTCACTTTTACAAAATGCAAGAACCTGAATGGTTTCTTCAATTTGGGACAACAAAGTACTTTTTATAACAGCATGTTGATATTGAAACATATTTCCATTAAATTGTGTCACATAAGCACGGTCTAATGATTAATGTCAGACACTAGAATAGATAGAATATACAAAGCAAAAAAAAAGAAGACATCCTCCACAAAACAATTCCGAATAAGTTCTTTAAAACTTACTTCAGCCAGAATGTAGGAAAGGTATGCCATTAGCATCATAAGAGCAACCCCACGTTCTGTAGAGTGCCTGCAATGAGTGAGAAATTTGTTCAACATCAAAAAAATTGTTACAACTTATAATCACTAAAAGTTTAAAAAACTTGTGCTCAAGGTACAAAAAGAATCCTAAACTTGTGCACGAGATGGGAACTTTACTGCTAAATGAAGAGAGCATAAGCTCAATGAACAATGAATGAACTTTATGACCTAACAGGTTCCAACTCCAAATAAATAAAATTAAAGTCCATACATCAAGAACAAGAGACGTAAGCGATTGTAACCTTTGATGTCCGCGATCTGCAGAAATATGGAAAAATGGTGTAAGCACTGCGAAGAATCGTGATTTTTCGTCTAACTTCATGAGACTTTTCGTCTTAAACCAAAAGAAGACAATTTGTAAGCAAAGATACCTGCTACAAGCATAGCACACAAAATAGCCATAAGAAGCTCAGAATGAAGCAATTGATCTATTGCAGCAACATCATACACACCAGAGTCACTTCGATGATTGCCTCTTTGGATGTACTTAACTTCTAGCAAGGAAATATAGAAGGAAACTTGTCCTACACTATCATAAAATAAGAAGTCACGTGACAGATAGTAAAACTAGAAACAACTTTGCAGCTTGGAAAAGTGTATATTGGAAGACTCTTTGTCTTGACAGAAAAAGTCACCCAAGAGACAATGCGTGCCAACAAAATAAAAAAGCATATTGAAAGATCATTTTCCTAACAAACACAATATAAGGTCATCATACAATAATAATATATATATATATATATATATATATATATATATATATCAGTTCAGCATAAAAAAATGAAGCAAAACATTCTTACTTCGGATCAAGCTCGCACCCCATGCAAGCCAATATAAGGTGATTAATCATACAATAATATATAAATCAGTTCAGCATAAAAAAAATGAAGGAAAACATTCTTAAGAAACATTCTTGAGTAGATTTGATATTGACATGATTATACAAATTGGTTTTAAGAAACTTAGCTAATGGAACCTTAAAAAGTATCTGATGTAATTTCTTTGAAGAGGCAACAGTGCAAACACCTTGAATGCAGACTGTCCAAAACTAACTCTAGAGTCAATTGCAGAACATAGCAATCAAAACAATTGATCAAAATTGGTAAAAAGTACTCATATCAATAGTTTTGTCTAATATTCAGGCTAACTTCTTACTTCCAAGTTTAAATAAATTGACAAATCATACAATCATACTTGCGCTGGAATATACCATTGAGGAACATTTACATACTTCTTCATCGGTGGAACCATCGATGGACCATTTGGTAATATCACTGTTTTGAATGACCAAAGAGCTAGATGCAGATAAAGGGAAGCCAATGATGGCCACTGTCGCCGCCGTAATTGAAAACCCAAGCCAATGATGGACACTGTTGCCGCCGTAATTGGGAATGATTCTAAGCCAATCACGCAAACTTAAGAACAGAAGAAATAGGGGAAAATCAAAGTTAGGGTTTTAGAACGAAAAATCGAAATAAAGGTTTTAGAGAGGGAAATCGAAAACGCAGAGCAAACAAAACAAACAAGAGAAAGAAAAAAGCAGAGCAGATCGGATTAGATACCTTGAGATGGTGATATCAGAGGATGTGAACCAGCAACAACCTATTTCTCCTTTCTTCGTTTCAAGGAGAGAGGGAAAGAGAGAGAGAGATAGAGAGATGGTTAATTCCAAAGGAGAGGGCCATGGAGGATGAAGGCGAGTTTGGGGGAGAGAGCGAGGTCAACGTTCCTTGCTTTTGGTATTGTGCGAGAGCAAGGGGGACGGGCGAAGAAGAGAAGGGTTTTTTGTTTTATCAAAACGAGCAACGAGTTGTGTTTTGCGTAGGTGATAAAAAAAACTTGGACTTTTAACGTCGGACATAGTAGTCATCCGACTTAAATAGATGCGCATCAGACACTTTTTTATATTGTAATTACAAAATTGCCACCGCGTCCACCTTTTAAGTCGGATAATTAGGGGCCTGACTTAAAATCTCCAATTCTTTTCCAATTTTTGTACTAGTGGATAGTGAAGAGAAGTCTCTGACTTGAAACAAATTCCAAACTCCTACGAAAAACTTTCAACCAAACTCCAAAGAACTGCTAAACAAATAATATGAAAAGTATGAATTAAACAATCAGAAAAATCAAATAGAAACTAAAAACAATAGGTTCGAAATCGGAAGAACAAAGTAAGAGGATGGTTGGTCAGTATGAGCTGTTTCAATGTTGGGAGAGAGTTGGGGATTGATGGGTTGTTCATCAATGGTTTATTCATTGATAATTTTCTCCCCCAGAGGAGTTGCTTTCTCAGGTTCTTGGTCAACTGATGTTGGTTGGGATTTTTGAGTTGTTTCCTTTTCTAGAGGTGCTTTCTCACTAGGAGATTGGTTTGGTGCTTGAGAAGGTTCAGCAGTAAATGGTTTGATCATCATTTGTTTAGCACTTTTAGACCAGAAAACAGTTTTCTCTTTAATGCAGCTCTCTTTCACAAATCATATTTTCTTCATCCAAAACAGCTTGGTTAGGAACATTCCATAGGGCAGGGATGTGGTCTGTCTAAGATTTTTGGCAATGTCTATCATGTAACGGAAAATGATATAAGGAAAATTTATCACATACCTCTTGTACATGTGATAGACTACGAGAAGATCAGTTGGTTTAACCCTTTCAAACCTTCCTGCTCTAGGTACCAGAGAGTGCACCACCATGTTGTGCATGATCCTAGCTTGGTCTTTTAGTGAAGATGGCACCAAATTGTCTTCAGGATTTTTCATCAGTTCATTGAGAACATCCTGTTTGGTGGTCTTGACCTTGTCAAACCAGTCATCTCTGTAAACAGAAACACCAGATAGGGGAATGTTTAGAGCACTAGCCAGCAGCTTTGGAGTGACCACCGTGGTTTTCCCTTTCACTTGAGTAGTGAAGCTCTTCTTGTTTTCACTCACATTCATAAACCATAAAATTCTCTCACAAGCTCTGTGTAGACGAATTCTTCTTGAGACAAGATTTTGGTCCATTCTTGTCTTGCAACTTGGGGACACAAATCCCAGCCAGAGTTTTTCATCTCATCCAGTAGGTAGATTCTTCCCATAAGAACACTTCTTTTCTCCCATTTTTCATGATCATAAACTTTCGAAGGTTGAATTCCTTCAAGCTTCTCATCCATTTGTTCTTCTATTTGATCACTTTCTTCATTTTGCGTCATCTGTTCATCATCCATAGTTTCTTTGCCTTTGTTTGCACTGTATTTGACCTTGATTCTGGGTTTCTTAGAGGATGGTTGTGCGAGAGTAGCAGTGCTTCGTTTTGAGGGTTTTGAACTAGCCATCATTTCAGAGATGGTAGTATCAGAATCAGTGTCTTTAACACAGATTGGTTCAATTTTCTTCGAGCCATGACCCTTCATTGCTTTTATCGCACTGGTTTTGATCCTCGAAGATCTTCGTGAAGGGGTGGATGAGGTTATTGACGATTTCGAACTAGATGGTGTTGGTTTTGAATAAGGAGCGGGAGGAGGAAGAGAGGATTCAGTTGTGGATACTAGTTGCATTGTTCTGGTTTGAGGATTGGTGGTCAACAGAATGTTTGGGATTTTTGTTCTTGCAATTTTTGGTTGAAAAGAAGAAAAGAGTTGAGGTGGAGAGAGAGAGATGGAGCGGAGTGTTGGTAAAGAGGAAATGTGTTGGAAATGAGAAAGGCAGGTGTTGATTTGATGGAAGACTGTGCGCGCAGAAAGTGGATAGAGAGAAAGGCAGGTTCTAGCCGTTTGGATGGGACGGGTTTCAGTTATGATTTGACATTAACTGCAGTGACAGTTTTTACTTTAAAAACTGCACACGTGTTCAAACGGTTCCCTAAGGTTTTCAAGCTACTCAAATGAAGTTTCTCAAGTGAACCTTCTCATTACTTGAGAAGGTTGGGGTTTTTGACAATTCCTCTATTCTTAAGGACATTCTAAAATGTGCAAAGCCTTTTTAATAAAATTAAAATTTTCTTCTAATAAAGGCTTGGTAAATATATCAGCTAGTTGATGCTTGGTGTCAATAAAAATTAATTCCACATCCTTTTTCTGAACATGATCATGAATAAAATGATGTTTAATGTCAATGTGTTTAGACCTTGAATGTTGGATGGGATTTTTTGATAAATTGATAGCATTAGTATTGTCACAATAAATTGGAATACATGTGTACCTTAAAGAGTAGTCCTCCAATTGATTCTTGATCCATTGGACTTGTGAACAACATCCAACAGCAGACACATATATATTCTGCTTCAGTTGTTGATAGAGAAATTGAATTTTGTTTTCTACAAGACCAAGAGATTAAGGATTCTCCCAATATTTGACATGATTCACTAGTACTTTTTCTGTCAACTTTATCACCAGCATAATCAGCATCACAATAGCCAATTAGATTAAAATGAGTATTTTTCTTGTACCATAATCCAATACTGGTTGGTCCAACCAAGTATCTGAAAATTCTTTTCACTGCAGTAAGATGAGATTCTTTTGGAGAAACTTGAAATCTAGCAGATAGGCCAACTGAAAACACAATATCTGGTCTACTAGCAGTTAGGTACAATAGTGACCCTATAATACCTCTATATTATTTCTCAGACCCTTGTTTTCCCTCTTCATCCTTCTCAATTTGCATGGAGGGATGCATAGGTGTTGCCATGGCTTTTGCCTCATTCATTTTGTATTTCTTGAGAAGGTCTCTAATGTATTTTTCTTGAGAAATGAAAATGCCTTCATCAAGTTGTTTTGTTTGCAAACCAAGAAAGAATTTTAACTCACCCATCATACTCATTTCAAACTCACTTTTCATTAGATTTCCAAAATCTTTGCACAATTTTTCATTTGTTGATCCAAAAAGGATATCATCCACATAAATTTGTACAATCAACAAATCTTTTTCAAGAGATTTTTTAAACAATGTCGTGTCAATGTTTCCTCTTGTAAAACTATTTTTGATCAAGAAGCTACTCAACCTTTCATACCAAGCTCTAGGAGCTTGCTTGAGCCCAAATAGAGCTTTGGTAAGTTTGAAAACATGGTTGGGTTTCTTTTGATCAACAAAACCAAGAGGTTGATTGACATAAACTTCTTCACTTAAAAAGCCATTTAGAAAAGCACTTTTCACATCCATTTGAAATAATTTGAAGTTTCTGTGAGAAGAAAATGCAAGTAAAATTCTAATAGCTTCTAACCATGCCACAGGAGCAAAGGTTTCATCATAGTCAATACCTTCTTTTTGGTTGTACCCTTGAGCAACAAGTCTTGCCTTTGTTTCTCACCACCTTACCATTTTCAACTAGCTTGTTTCTGAACACCCATTTAGTTCCTAGGAGTGATTGATGCTTGGGGAGGTGAAACTAGGTTCCACACCTCATTCTTTTCGAATTAAGAAAGTTCCTCAGTCATAGCTCCAATCCATGGTTGATCTTGCACTGCTTCATTTATGGACTTAGGTTCAATTTCATAAATAAGAGTCATTCCAGCAGCATTGTCTCTGAATGAAGTTCTTGTTCTAACAGGATCTGAAGTATTTCCAATGATTTGATCTTGTGGATGGTGGACTACCATTCTCCAACTTCTTGGCATATAAGAAGCTTGGTCACTGGCTTTGTTAGTGTGTTGAGAAGGTTGTGAGGGAGTCCCTTGTTCATCCTTCTCAAACTTGTTTTCATTGACTTGACCATCTTCTTTGTTATTGTTGACCTCATCAACATCAATCACTTCATTTGAACTATTAGTTTCACTAAAAATGACATGCATGCTTTCTTCTACAGTTTGAGTCCTAAGGTTATATACTCTATAAGCCTTAGATGTTGTTGAATATCCAAAAAAAATCCTTTTGTCAGATTTTTAATCAAACTTTCCCAAATTGTCTTTGTTGTTCAAGATGAAACAAGTTCAACCAAACACACGAAAGTATGCAATGGTTGGTTTTCTATTTTTCCAAGTTTCATAGGAGGGTTTTCTCAACAATTTTTTGATGGTAACTCTATTCAAAATGTAGCATGCTGTATTCAGAGCTTCAGCCCAAAAATATTTCTCTATTTTTGAATCTTCTAAAATAGTCCTTGCCATTTCTTGCAAGGTTCTGTTTTTCCTCTCCACAACTCCATTTTGTTGTGGGGTTCTTGGACATGAGGGATACCATTTTCATCAAAAATGTTTTGGAAAGAAATATTTTCAAATTCTCCCCCATGATCACTTCTTACAGAAATGACATTTGTTCCTTTTTCATTTTGAACTTTCTTTAGAAATACTTTAAAGGTTTCAAAAGCTTCATCTTTGTTTTTCAAAAACAGTACCCAAGTAAATCTAGAGAAATCATCAACAATCACAAAACCATATCTCTTTGCACTAAGGCTAGCAGTTTTAGTAGGGCCAAACAGGTCTATGTGTAATAGCTCAAGTGGTTTTTGAGATGTGATCATATTTTTAGGTAGCCCGTGCTTCACACACTTTATCTTTATCAAAATTGATTTTTGGTAGCCCTCTGACTAGTTCCTTTTTGGAATGTTTAGAGATGGTTTGCATGCTTGTGTGACCAGCTCTTTTATGCCAAATCCATTTGTCATTTTCAGAAGACATAAGACAAGAGTCTTGAGATAGTTCATCAAGACATAGGCTATATAGATTTTTATTCCTAGATGTAGTAAACAATACTTTTCCAGCAGAGATTTCTTTAATTAAACATTAACCACATTTAAAAGACACTTTATGACCACTATCACATAATTGACTAATACTTAGCAAGTTATGTTTCAAACCTTCTACACACTGAACATTCTTTATTTTGGGAGAATTAGAATTACCTATAGTACTTATATCTTTGATGCAAGCCTTGTCATAATTGCCAAAGATGACATAGGCTCCATCCATTCTCTCCATGGAGAGAAATTTTTCCTTTTCTCCTGTCATGTGCCCTGAAAATCCACTGTCTAAGAACCACAGCTTTTTCTGGGATGCTAAGCGGCATTCCTGTTTCAGAAGTTAATAAAGTTTTAGGTACCTAGAATTTCTTGGGTCCTTCATGGTTAGTTCTCTTCCAATGGAAGTTTCTCTTGTGTCTAAAACATACAGAATTATCATGACCAAATTTCTTACAGTATGTGCATTTCAATCTTGGCTTTCTAGTTCTTGAGATAGTTCTAAAACTTTGTTCAACATGTCTTTCTAAAGGATTTTCAAAAGATTTTTGGTTTTCAATAGACATGGCTAGTTCTTCAGTTAAAGTCAATATTTTTCCTTTGAGAAGGTTGTTCTGATTTTCAAGGTCTGAATATGCAATGCTTGCTTTTTCAGTAAACTTATCGTTCAAGAGTTTGTGTTGTTCAGAAAGCTTGAAATGTGAATACTGAAGAGTATGAACAGTTTTGAGCAAATATTCATTTTGTTTTTGAAGTTCTTCATTTTCTCTTTTTGCATTGTAAAGTTCATTTTTGAACATCACACACTTTTGAGATAAAGTATTTGAATCAGATAATAGATTTTCAAAGGCATATTCAGTTTCTCTGCATGATGCAGAAATAGATGGTTTGAAAGTGATTACCTCTTCTAGATCAGAATCAACCATGAGACACGAGTGATGGATTCCTTACTTGATGTGGGGTGTATTTGAGAAGGTTCTTCAGAATCAGCCATGAGACACAAAAGAGTAGAATCTTCCTCATGACCTGAGTCAGATTCCTCAGAGTCATCCCATGTGCCAAGTAGAGCTTTCTTCTTTGATGGAAACTTCCGGTTGCTTCTTTTGAGTTTTGGACAGTCTTTTTTGAAATGTCCAGGTTTGTTGCATTTATAGCACAGAGGAATTTTTCTTGAGCCTTCTCCTTTGGGTTGATCTTTCTTGAAGAATGTTTTCTTGTTATTCTTTCTAAGAGCCCATCTTCTCAACCATATGGAGATAAGAGCCATTTCATCTTCTTCATCAGTGTTATCCTCATCATCTTCACTTTCTTCATAAGTTTCTGTTTGAGCTTTAAGTGCCACAGCTTTAGAAGGTTGAGGGGAATTTTGAGAAGCTTTGAGTGCAATGTTTTTGACCTTTTTAGGACGAAGTTCATCCATGATGTAACATCCATAGCTCCGTTAATTTCGGTTTACGAAATTAACTACTGATTTATTATTCGATTAAATAATAAATCTAGTCGAGGATATGAGGTTGTCGCGAAAGCAATATATAATTGCTAAATTATATGATTTGATCAGATATTGTTTGAATTATGTGGTTGTGTGTGATTGTTTTGGGTACAATTTGGGTTAAGTTAGTATTAGTGAGCCAAGGGTATTATAGTCTTTTCCCCTTCATTAACCTTCAGCTCACCCACAACAAAAACAAACACTCACCTCTCATTAGTGAAATATGGAAACAAGGAAAGAAATGGGAGAAAGGGATATATATAGAGAGAGAGAGAGGCCGAGAGGGAGAGAAAGGAAGAAGTGGGGGAAGACCAAGCTCAATGGTGGATGCATGTAAGTTCTTCTTTCTCCATTTCCTTCCATTTTTCATTCTCTATCTAATGGTACCAACATCAAGACCTGATTCTCCCTCATTCTCAAGGTGCCATTTTTGAATTTTCAAGCTCATATGATCAAAGTTGGAGATTACACCATTGCATGTTGCTATTGAAGCTTCATAATCAATTGTTGAAGTTCAATAACCATATTAGAGTACATCCACCAACCACATTTCGAAATTACTAGAGAGTGTAGGTAACTTGGTTCTTTTTTGGGTGTTTGGGTTAGCTATTCAACTCTAATTCGTGGAGACATGAAGGATTGATCAAAAGAATATGTTGCTGGAAAAGTTTTGCAGCAAACCCGTATGGAGCAGTGTCTCGTAATTTCGATGTATATCTCAACATAGACCTCCTTTGAAGTTCGTTTTAATTTCATTAGAAATTAGACTCAAAACCCTTCAAGTTAGGCACAAGAACCACCTTATTTGACTGATTATTGAGGGAGAAAAATTAGTTACAAGTTTTACTTTTGTAACAGTACCGATTTTAAAGCAGTCCCGTATTGTAGCCATAACTCCCTGAATACTCGTCGAAACAGTGTGGGACTTGAACCATATGAAACTAGACAAAATTATCTACGCATTAGGTACTGGTTTGGATAGTTTTGGTTAAGAATTGACAAAGTTATGCGCGCTCCAAAACTGCTCACAGATGCTGTCCAAAAATAGTTCGGTTTGGGTAGAACTCGATCGCGTCTTCCGTCGTTCCAATTGTTCGTCGCTCTGGGTGAGTTTTACTCACGTTTAGGATTTTATTTTATTGTTTTTTAATGACTTTAAATTCTGGTTTTGTGAAGTTATTTCGTTTCGAAAGATTTTACGAGTCGAAAACCGTTTTCGGAAAAACTATGTTTTACGGTTTATTTAACAAAATATATGTGATATGTGGTTGTTAATTGGACTGGATATTGTGTGCTTAATAACTGTTTTGATGTTTGGTACGAGTTGGATGAAGGAATGAAATCGAATCGGATTGAGAATCGAAAAGAAAACAGCGAAACGGTGCCTCTGATGCACCCACACGGACCGTATGACGGGTACCCGTGTGAGTTTCAGGTTGCACCATTTTGTTGCAAACTGGCTCACACGGCCCGTGTTGTCCCACACGGGTGGCCGTGTCAAACGCAGTGTGGTTCCTATATTTTTAACCGTTTCAACCTCAAATCGATTGTTCTTCATTCCTAATTCCTACTTTAACCTATGTATTGATAAAATAATCGTAATACATGGTAAATGCATGTGTTTGGGCTGTTTTAAATCGAATTGTTTCAAACTGCAAATGTTTTGAAAAACCGAATATTAGAACACGTGTGAGGATAAGTATTTTCGAAAGAAAACGCACTATAAGTTCAACTTGACATTGAATGATTTGTTATGGGATGATTAGATTATCATCATAGACTGTTTATGTTCACGACATATAAATTATATCGATTCGGGGTGACGACCCCTAGGAATTAGCATGCTAGGTGAGGGAAGTCATGAGCCCTTAACCTAGGCCCCCTGAAGTATCATTATTTTGCCTTTAGGGAAAGTACTATTGGCTAGTTGGGGTTCACCTAAGCTACTTCGGGTTGTTGGTGATGTGCTATAAATTAAAAAGATTATATTGTAATTCATAAATTGAATTACCAGGATATGTTTGTAATTCATAAACTGAATTACCTATTAAAGGTTTTATAAATGAACCGAGAGCGTGGTTAGGGGTCACGGTAAAACTCACTGAGATATGTATCTCACCCAATATCTAGGCAGGAATTATATCTCTGATGTATGCTAGAATCATGCATTTTAATATGTCTACTTGTTAGAGATATTAGGGTGTTACACACGATCTCTTGCTCATGCACTTTTAAGGATCCTTGTAGATCCTCTATTTTGAGAACTGACAGATCTTTAGCTTCTGTTATAGCAGTCACTTTGGGTCTCCATACTAGAGGTAAGCATCTTAGAAGCTTTCTGACTTTGGCTTGATTGGAGTAGGTGTTCCCAAGTGAGTTCAGATCATTTGTTATGGTAGTGAACCTGCTAAACATTTCAATGATAGTTTCGGGCTCTTCCATTTTAAATGTTTCAAACTTATGGATGAGAATGTTAATTTTTGCTTCTTTGACTTGATCAGTTCCTTCATGAGCAACTAGCAATGTATCCCATATTTCTTTGGTAGTTTGTTTCCCAGCAACTTTGTCATACTCAGTTCTTCCTAAAGCATATGTTAGAAAGAATTTAGCTTTAGAGTTTAAAAGTACCATACGTTTGTCTTCAGCTGTCCAGTTTGCTCTGGTTTTGGGAAGAGTGGTTCCATCATCAAAGGTTGTTGATGGAACAAAAAGTCCATTCTCAACAATACCCCCGATGTCAGTATCTTGTGATTCCAGAAACAATCTCATCAGATCCTTTCAGTAATAATAATGTTCACCAGTGAATCCTGGAGGTCTATTTGCTGAAGCTCCTTCAGAGAGGAACATAACAGAGTTTGGATTGTTCATCACTTCTTCCAGGATCTTTCCTCTCACACAGCAAAGTGTGCTCAGCCCCTAGAGGTGAGCTCTGATGCCAATTGAAGTGACTAAGTTACACAAGAAGACCTGAAACCTTCTTTACTTAATGTTCTCAAGAGATCTTGGATATGAGAAGGTTAGTAACAATAGATAATCAATATAGATTACTAACTTCTCAATGAAGAAGAATAGTTATGAATAATAGCATGTAAGAGATATGTTGATTTTAACTTAGGTTTAGACCATAGATTATAAGTTCTAAGTTAAAACTGTGTTTGAGAAGGTTGAATAAATTAACCTTCTCTTAGTTTGAAAAACAGAAAGTGGCGTATAGCAAGTTAGCAAGTAGTAAGGAAAGCTAGTAAATAACACGGTAAAGTTATAGAGGTTCACCCCAAACTTGGCTACCTCCTCTCCTCACTTCCCTGTGGGTATTTCCACTATTCTCCAAATAGTTTTTACACTTGCTTTTGATCAACACACAAAAGACTTAAGCACCACTAGCTTTGATCACACACAACAACCTAGTGAAATCTTACACAGATACGCCTAGCTGTTTCCACCCTCTTAGAAACTCTCTACTAGTTTCCTAAGAATCACCTTATCAAGTAGAATCACCACCAACCCTCACCTCTCTCTAGGTAGTTTGGTGAGATCTTTACAAGATAGTGTTTACAATAAGGGGTTTGGGTTTTGGGATGTGTAGGAGCTTGAACACAGATAACTACAATGTATACAATGGTACTTATCAAGCTAACACACACTCAAGAAAGATATCCCAGAATATCAACTATAGAAGCTTTGAGTGTGGGATGAGAAGGTTGTTTGCTTTAAGAATCTTGAACTTGTGTAGATTCCAATTCAATCTCATACTTTGAAACTTCAGAATGGAGCCTTTAAATAGCACTGGAGATTGAATATAGCCGTTAGAAGGTTGAAGAGAGCCGTTTGAAAGAGCCCAACGGTCCATAGGAGTGCCATGATGGAAGGTAGAAAAGTTGACAGCTTTTGAAGTTTCTCAAGCTGCGCTTTTTACTTTATCTGAACATCTGAACCTTCTTGAGCTAGCTTTGTACTCTTTTCTGAACGTACTAACCTACTATGACTTGACAGTGTACGTTTGGCTAGGCTGTTCCAGCTTGCGCGAAGCTTCTCAAGCTTCCTAGTATGAAACAAACACCTTTTGCACAACTAGGGAATAATCAAGCATTCCCTCTTTTAACGGTCAAAACATTCCAACATATTTATTGCTTGGATTCTTCATTTAATGCAACTGAAGAACATTCAAGAGGAGTTAATGTTTTTGTTTTGAGTTGGTTGCATTTCGCAGTAACCTTCTCAAGCTTCATTCTTCTTACTCTTTAACCTTCTCAAGTATGAACTTACACTTTTAAGATGTTGGTGAAGTCAACCTTCGTTTGACTTTTGGTCAAACCTTCTTTTGACTTTTGGTCAACCTTCTGTTGACTTGTTTTAAGCTTCTCATTATTTAGCCTTCTCAAGGCTTTTCTACCCTTCTATTTTACCATTCATTTTAACCCAAGGTAGAACCATATTTTGCTATGTAGGGGATTTGTTTTGAACACTTAGCAAACCTGTTAGATCACAATACATTAGAGAACCTAAATCCTACTTAGTTTGTATCATCAAAACATAGAAAGAGAATTCTTATTCCAACAATTACATAGTCCAAATGGCATCCTTCTAAAGGTAAAGGTACCATAGGGACAAGTAAAAGTAGTCTTTTGTTGGTCCTCGGGAACAATTGCAATCTGGTTATAGCCTGAATAACCATCCAAGAAGCAATAGAATTCCTTGTCAACTAATCTTGTCGGTATCAATTCATTTTTTTTCATTGCACATGGCTTACCCATGCACTATCTGAAATAGGATAGATAATTCCAGCATCTAGCCATTTGAATATCTCCTTCTTCCCTACCTCCTTCATGATGGGGTTCAGCCTTCTCTGCCCTTCAATGCTGTTTTTGGCATTTTCATCCAAAACAATTTTATGCATGCATATTGCTGGGCTGATACCTTTTATATCTGACATTTACCACCCAGTTGCCTTCTTATGCTTCTTTAGGGTATTGATGAGATCATGCTTCTGACTTTGAGACAGATCAGAAGCAATGATCACTGGAAGTGTATCATTTTCCCCTAAGACAGCATATTTTAATGCTGTGGCAATTCCTTAAGCTCAAGAGTTGGAGGTTTCTCAATTGAAGGTACACTCTTCTTGATTTCAGTGTTTTCAAGCTCGAAGGATTCATATCTTCTTCCCCAAACTTCTTTGACAGTGAAGTCTTCTTGTGTTGCTTTTGCTTCCACAAGTTCTGCTTTTTTTGCCACTGCTAGAGCGCTGATCAAGTGGTCATGCTGCTTATGGAAATGCTTCTGCACTACTTGATCTAGAGAGACTACAAATGAACACTCCTCATTATCCTCAGTGGGATATTTGAGAGCATCCATGACATTGAACTTTATCTCTTGATCATTGACTCTCATGGTCAGTTCTCCTTTCTGCACATCAATGAGTGTCTTTTTAGTAGCTAGGAATGGCCTTCCAAGTATGATTGGCACTTCCTTATCTACATCAAAATCAAGAATAACAAAATCTGCATGAAACACAAATTTGTCAACTTTAATCAAAACATCTTCTATGATTCCTTCAGGATAGGCTATAGACCTATCTGCTAGTTGAAGGGTCACAGTTGTAGGTTTTTGCAGTTCCAATACCAAGTTGGGTGAATATGGATTTAGGCATCAAGTTGATACTTTCCCCTAAATCACATAATGCACGCCCATTGTAAGATTTTCCAATTGAAAAGGGTATTGTAAAACTGCCAGGATCTTTTAACTTCCTGGAAATTTTGCTCTGCATGATCGTGCTGCTTTCTTTTGTCATGGCTACTGTTTCAAACTCCCCAACCTTCTTCTTCTTGTAAGCACATCTTTCATGAATTTTGCATAGTTTGGCATTTGTTGGAGTTCTTTAACTAGGGGAACATTGATGTGTAGCTGCTTCAATACCTCTGGGAATTTACTGAACAGTTTGTCTTCATGTGCCTTCCTCAACCATTGTGGAAAAGGGGGAGGAGGGTATTCTGGAACAAACTAGGGTGTTGGTACAGAAACAACATTGGGTGCTGCAGCTTTTGTTGCATTTTTTTTTCATTTTTTATCAATTTTTTCTTTTTCTTTTTCTCCCTCATTCTCACTTACTACTACTGGTGGATCTGCCAAATGCTTTCCACTTCTCAGTGACATGGCCTGGACCGTCTCCTTCCCTGATTTCGGTGAAGTCGAAGCTTCTGTGGTGGATGGTAATGATCCATTGGGTCTCTGGTAGACAACTGAGGCTAATTGTCCAACCTGTGTTTCTAGGTTTTTGATAGTAGTACCTTGAGATTGGAATTGAGTTCTGGCTTTACTTATGAATGATTTCACTAAGGACTCAAAAGGAGTATCTGGTGATGGTTCATTTTGTCTTTGGTTGCTCTGAGAGGTGAATCCCGGGGGAATTGATGATGCTCCAACGTTGGGTGCTGTGGCATTATTTCCTCCCCATTTGAAATTTGGGTGAGTTCTCCAGCCAAGATTGTAGGTGTTTGAGTAAGGGTTATTGTTTTTAGGCAAAATATCATCTGGGGTCCCTTCACTTATTTTCTGTTTTCGTTCAGGCCCCTTAACTTTTTGAGGTAACGAATAGGTCCCTTAACTTTAAAAAATGTTGCACTGCAGTCCCATTTAACGTTTTTAAACTAACACCATTAATCAGTGTCTGATGTGGCTTTTTTTATGCTTAAGTGGCAGTCCAACTTGGTTTTTATTAAAAAGACCAAAATATTATTAAAAAAACAAAATAATGTGAAACTATTCATCATCATCTTCCGAAAAGAACCCCAAACCTAGATTCCGATGACCCCTCCATTCCGGCAACCCCCTCCGTCAACCTCTTCTGTCTCCGCCGTCAACCACTCACGTTCGTTTCGTTTGTTCCTGAAATATCCACATTCAGATGAAAATTGAAAAAGTGAAAGAAAACGGAAGAAGAAGGGGTTCTTAATTTGAAGAAGCCAAACTTTAAAGAACCCAGATTTGAACCAAAATTAGAATAATGATGACTTCGTTTGATTTAAACCCAGATTTAAACCCATATTTAAACTCAGATTTCGTTCTATTTGAACCCTGATTTAAACCTAGAAGGGGCTTTGATTTCGTTTTACTTCGTTTGATTTCTGGCCAATTTCTGTTCGATTTTGTTTAGTTTTCGTTCTTCCCTGTTTCTGTGTTTGATCTCGTCCGATTTCATTTGATTTTTGTTTGATTTCATTTTCGATTTCGATTTTCTGTTCGATTTTCGTTCGTCCAATTTCTGTTCGATTTTCATTCGTTCGATTTCGTTTTTTTGTTTGGTTTCTCTTCTGTGTTCTTCCTTGTTCTTCCATGTTTCTTGTGAGACGAAATGGGAGAGGAGAGAGAGAGAGAGAGAGAGAGAGAAAGAGAGAAGATGAACTGGGTTGAAGTTTGAAGATGATGAACTGGGTTGAAGGTTGAAGATGAACCAGAGTTTTTTCTTTGAATTTTTAATTAAAATTAATAAAAATAACGACTCAGCAAAACGTGGCATGCCAAATCAGCATTGTAACAGACACATAAGACCCTGATTAACGGTGTTAATTTAAAAATGTTAAATGGGACTACGGTGCAATGTTTTTTAAAGTTAAGGGACCTTCTTCATAGTAGTTTCCTCCTCCACAGTATACACAGCTAGTTGTTCCTGGAGGAGCTTGTTCAATGGCAGCTGCTATTGCTTCTGAGGATGCTGCAGCATTGGTGTTACTAAGATTCTTTATCATGTTGGTAAGGGAAACTACTTGGGCTGATATTGCTGCTACTTCATTGTAATATTCTGTCAACTCACAAGCTTCATTGTAAGGAGAATTCAGTAACACGCCTCCTGATGATGCATCTAACATGAGTCTGGTTTGTGGCTCCAATCCATTGTAGAATGTCTCCATCTGAATGATGACAGGTATCCCATGGTGTGGGCACTTTCTTAACAGTTCCTTCCATCTTTCCCATGCTTCAAACAGTGACTTAAATTCTTTTTGTTTGAAGGAAGTGATCTCATTTCTCATCCTGGCATTTTTGATAGGTGGAAAATATTTTGCTAAATTTTTTTCTGCGATCTCATTCGAAGAAGTGATAGAGTTTGGCTCTAAAGAGTTTAGCCAAGCCTTAGCTCTATCCTTCAAGGAATATGGAAATAGTTTTAATCTAAAAGCATCCTCACTAACACCAGGAATGATGAAATTGCTACACACTTCCAAAAATTGTTTTAAGTGCAAATATGGGTCCTCATGGGGAGAACCACCAAATTGGCCCATTGTTTGTAGCATTTGGAACATCATGGGTTTAAACTCAAAATATAGGGCATTGATTTCAGGTCTAACTATGCTGGTTTGCATCGTTTAAGGATCAAACACAGCATAGTCTCTCATTGACCTGTCTTTGTCATTCTCCATGCCTGCAGCTCCTATGTTGATGAATTGCTGCCTTTCTTCATCCCTTGAATCACTTGAGGATCTAGAATTGTGAGTTCCACGTATAGATCCTCCACCACCTTTGGGAAAATTTCTCCCAGAACCACTGCCAGTACCTTGATCGGATATTTTGTCTTTTGCTGCTTCTGTTTCTTTGTTGTCTTTGAATGCTCGTCAACCTTCTAAATCTCCTCTCTATTTCAGGGTCTAACTAATATTCTGGTGTGTGGTTCCTAGGCATAAAAATTCTAACACAGAAAAAACACCAGAGTAAAATGATCACTAATTTACTACTAACTTAAACTATAAATTTAATGGCAATCCCCGGCAACAACGCCAAAAACTTGTTGTGCTTGATATATATACACAAATGTATGTACCCACAGGGTTTGGATTAATTTTAAGGTTTAAATTAATAGCTAACTAGTGAGAAGTAACAAAATAAAGCACAATTTTTGGAATGCAAGAATGTA
Organism: Astragalus membranaceus; assembly: GCA_039519185.1. NCBI lineage: Eukaryota > Viridiplantae > Streptophyta > Magnoliopsida > Fabales > Fabaceae > Astragalus > Astragalus membranaceus. The sequence goes on along the minus strand of CM076854.1, from coordinate 35,337,489 downwards.
AAATAACAGAAAGTAAACAATCAAATGGAATTGAGTTGAAATATATGATGAGAAAGTAGTTGGAATTCTTTCCACTAGTAAATCACTTTTAACAGCATTATGTTACATATGATGCTGTAGCAATTGGTGTGTCTTTCGGTCACTAACGTCAGAGTTTCATTACAAGGGACAACATGTCTGCGCCCTTAAATAGGTTCACTCATGTATATTAAGCACCCACAGTATCACCCTATGGACTATGTTGCCTATGTCTAGGTTGAGCACAGAATTACAAAGTTTCCTTTGTCAAAAAACTTATCCACATTAGTTCTTGAGTTCCAATTATAAATCATGTCTGAATTTATAATTTGCATTCATTTTTAGTTTGCCAATTCTAAAGAATGAATTTGAAAGAATTATCATGCAAGAACTAAAATGCAAACATCAATATATAACACAAAGCTAATTAAAAGATCATTACAAAGTGTATGACATCCCAACTACAAATGAGTTTAGCTTATCCTTAACATTACTGAAATAATAATCAAGTTCAAGTTACTGAAAAATACAAAGGAAAAGAAATAGGGTAGAAAGTACACAATTAATTTCCCTTGCATGAATCAGCCCAGTAATGCTGCAACATCGCCTCATAGAATTCCTTGTAGTTGCGTGACGTTGAAGGAAGAAGTTGTCACGTTCTTCCCTCTCCTTTGAAACCAGCTCTAATGATGATTTTAGTGATAAATTCTGGTCTGCTTGTAAATGAGTAGGTGAAGGGTATTTATAGTCTTCATGGGAGAGGTTTCTTCAAGGTAAAGTTTGCTTGAAAAGGAGGTTAAGTGAACTTGCATCCACTTGTTTCAAAAGGATTGACATGATGACAAAACTACCACCAAAAGGGTCCTATGGCGTAAGGACAAGTGTCCCTAAAAAGTGCAAGTTGTAGGTCATGCTGCCAATAGAGTGGCGCTGAGGTGAGCAACATGGGCCACTTGCTTAATTTTTTGACTTGTGAGCTCATAGTGACGTCATCATGGTAATGCTGTGGCATCTATTGCTTTTGCATCTAATGTTGTAGCATTCCAGTCTTCTAATGTTGTGGTATTACTCTTTTTTGATGTTGTGGCTTTCCAATCTCCCATTTGTGTGGCACTAAACAAATGCATGAAAATACCACAAAACGTCTAAAAGCGCCAAGTCCTTTCTCAAAACATTCTTTAACCCTTGTTTGGTGTTTTCTTTCATATTTAATTTTTTACAAGACAATATTATTGAGATTCAAGTATTAATTTATATCTTAGAAACATAAATGACTCTATATAAAATAGAGTCATCACACCCCCAAACTTAAACCATTACTTGTCCTCAAGTAATGACACTTGCAACAAGAGAACTTTAAAATAGACTTTTTGAAAATTAGAAGAACAGATCAGCTATATCCTTTGCTCAAAAAGATTTTCAAAGCTGGACTTGAGGGTTCGGTTGGGGAGTCCTCTCCCGAGTGGTAGAAGCATTCTTCGGTTATGGCGGAACAAGGCTCGGACATCGAGAACTACCCCCTCCTGGAGTTACAAAATCAATCTCCATAGCCTTTCCTCTCTTGGCAGCCATCAGGCGAGTGTGAATAGTGGCTCGGTCAATGTTCCCCATTGAGTTATTTGCAAAGAGGCAAAGCAAAATCAGAAACCTACATAAACAAAGAGACATGCTGGAACAATCAAATATAAAATGGGGCTCACCCATGAAAGAAACCCAACCATACAACTGATACCAAGCGATTAGAGTCCGGGTATCTATCTCGGGCAACCCCTCGAGGCACCTGATAAATGCTTGGTCCTCGGGAGAAAGCCTATCAAACTCGACCTCCTTAATGGGCCGGGGATCTGGCAACTCCTCGAGGCACCTGATAATTTCTTGGCAAAAGACTCAAAAAGTTTCAGGAAGTCCCGATCAGACAGTTGGTTGAGATAACACCACTTCAACGGGTGACTCACTTTCAGCTAAAATAAATAGAAGATGAGGGCCTTGGCATTGACGCTGTAGTACAAACTCACGAGCTCGAAGGAGAGATATTGAGCCACCCGAGAACCTCTCGCTCGAAGACGATGAAAGGAAGTTGAATCCCGACCCCGAACATGCATCGCCTTGTACAGATGTACGTGGTAGGGGCGATCGCTGGGGTAACCGTGAAAAACTCTCTCTTTGGGCTGGCAACAATCAATGCAAACTCTCTCCTCGTAGCGGTCGGTTCTTTCGATGTGGGGAACCAACTTACGGAGAGCATCTAGATCTTCTTTCCCGCAAACCGACGATTCCACATCCACGGAAGAATCAACCGAGGAATAATCGGAAGGATGTCATACATTGCTCCAATTTTTCTTTGGCTTGTGGAGAGATAACATGACCTCTCCCAGAAAAGCCATCAGAATGCCACCACACTCAACATCCGTAATCTTCAAATCCCTCAGAGCACCTTCATTTTCCAGACGCGCATCGTCGCTTGGCATGGTGGAGACCTCATTGGAAACTTCCTCAACCCCTGTAGGTTGACAGATGGGGAGTCCATCAATGAAGAAAATGAGGAAGAAGAAGAGGATAAGACTACAGTGGGTTTCTCAGGAAAGATAACACAAAGTAAAGTGGGTTGTAACATCCTCAAAATAATTAGTAGAATTATTTTGATGTTAACCCAATTAAATTAATTTAGTACTTGACTGGTAAATTTAATGAGTGCTAAAATTACTTATTGGTTGTCATCGGATCGTTAACCGGATAATACGGGCCAAGGAAGTTTTGGAATCGAAACAAGAGGTTTAGATCAATATGGTAATTGGACCACGTTACCGCGTATATATTAATAAATATATAAATGTGTGTGTGTGAGTGAAAGAAAGAAAGAAAAGAAAGAAAGGAAGCACGCGAGAGACAGAAGGGAGAAACAGAGAGAATGAGAGAAAAGAAAAGAAAAGAGAAAGAAAGGGTGAGGAGGAAGAAGAGGAAAAAGGGGAAAGTTAGGCTCATCAAAACGACTTCCTTCCAACACGAAAAATGCTCAGCGTTACTTCCTCTTCGATTTGGTACCAAGATCTTCATCATCAACTCACTCTCTCTCACTTTGCCATTTTCGAATTTGAGAGGAAAAATTGGAGTTTTGATGGTTGTAGCTCAAGGGAAAGCTCAGGATGATGTTTAGGAGCGAGCTCAAGGTGGATTACTCGAGTATTGAAGATCGATTGGATGATTGGGAGCTAGTTGGATGAGTTAGGGTGGAGAAATCACATTTTGGGGTTAGGTGTGAATAGTGGCTTGAGGTTGAAGAAGAAGATGAATAGTGTTCAGGGAAGATTTCGAGGAATTCGGTATTTCGGTCAAAAAGAGATTTCGCGATCGAGTGGAAAGCTTTGGAAGCGGATTGGGTATCGCCGGAGCGGGGAGCGTTCGTGTGGTTACTCGGTGATTTCGGCCCGGTATCGGCTCACGCTTCAAGGGTGAGTTTTACTCACGCTTAGGATGTTTTTGTGTCTCGATAAATTTTATGTGATTTGATTCCGAAAGATTTTGACCTGAAAACCGCTATTTGGAAAAATATGTCGTTTTTGATTGAATTGATTGATTGTGTGGTATTGGTTGGGTTTGTTTTGCTGGTTGTTAAATCTGTTTTCAGTCGGAACGAGAATCGGAATTGAGCGGAATAGCAAATTTCGCAAGAAAACGGAAAAACTGCACTTTTCTGCAGAGGGTCGCGTCGCGACCCGTTCTCATCGCGTCGCGACCTGGCCCAGTTTTGTCACGAAAAAAGTTTCTGTCCCTTTTCGCGTCGCGACGGTAGCAGTTCGCGTCGCGACGCTTTGCAGATTTTCAGCAACTGTACACTGATTTTGTTTTCGCGATAACTTTTGATCTGGGAACCCGATTGAGGTGTTCTCAGAGGCGTTTGAAAGCTTATTCAAAGACCTATCTATTTATATAAATTAAATGGCATAATGGACTGTTTTTGAAGTTATAAACTATTTCGAAAAACCGAACAATAGTACACGAGTGCGGATATGTTTTATTGATAATAAAACGAATTATAAGTTCTATGTGGGATTGTAACACTGACGCGGATGGTTATTATTTATTCGTCAAAACCGGTCTATGATTCACGATATATAAATTATATCGAGTTAGGAGACGGCCCAATTCGGGTGGATATATATATATATATATATATATATTTATTATATCGAGTTTGGGTGACGACCCAGGTTAACATACTAGGCGGGGCAGTCATGATCCCTTACCCTAGGCTCCGTGCCGTTAGGAAACACTATTGGTTATGGGGTTCGCCGCAGCTTAGCATTCGCGCAGTCGGTGTTATGTTAAATTGTTGTTGTGCGATACACCGCAGCTTAGCGTTCGCGCAGTCGGTGTCGTACAGTGCGGTTCATCGCAGCTTAGCGTTCGCGCAGTCGGTCCCGTACCAAGTTATAACAGGTTAGCCGCAGCTTAGCGTTCACGCAGTCGGCAGTATATTAAAAAGTTTGTCGTGCAATACACCGCAGCTTAGCGTTCGCACAGTCGGTGTCGTACTTTGTTGTAATAAGTTGTCGCAGCTTAGCGTTCGCGCAGTCGGCATCTTGTTTAAAGTTAAAGAACGTGATACACCGCAGCTTAGCGTTCGCGCAGTCGGTGTCGTGTTCGAATGGTTGTATAATTGAACCGAGAGTGTTAGTAGGGGTCTCGGTAGAACTCACTGAGATTGTATCTCATTGTTTATATGTTGTTGTTTTACAGATAAACAGGGAAAGTGGAGATCCAAGAGGCACGAGTAGGTGGTACTCGGAAGGTTGCTGAAGACTTAGCTTTTATGCTTAAGTTTATATCTTTCCTTGTCATCTGTGTATCAAGACATTTGGTCTTTAGCATTTTTTATTTATTTCCGCTTTCTTGTACGATATTGAACACTGTATTTCACTGATGGTTTATGGTCTTATTTATGTTTAAGACTATCCTGTTGTTGTTCAGTGAAAATTTTATAGTGGTGTTCAGTATTTAAACAGGAAATATATCTCTGATGTTTTAGGGATGGTGCACTTGGGTTTTTTTACTCGATAAAAATACCGGGGTGTTACATGGGTTCAGGCTCCAAAAACAAAAACAAACTGAATAAATAAACAGGGAAGAGAAAACTGACCCGGAAAACTCGAAAAGTCTGAAACTTGACTTATATAGAACGAGAATTCGAAGAGATTGCAACGGAAACTCGATAAATTCACAAAGAAAAAGAAAGAAGGAGAGCTTCTCTCCCTTTCATAGGCAACGCCCTCAACCTCGGGGAGATCTGAGCGGTTGAAGATCAAAGGGCGATTACTTTCAATTCAAGATCCAACGATCAAGATTGCATCTAGGAATCGACACACTTGATCGCCCAGATCAAAGAAGGTCGCATCAGTGGAAATTCTAAAAAAACGCGCCCGACGAGACACGAGTCGTCGCGCGTCAACCATATTGTCGTATCAAGATGTCCCTGCATTTAATAAAGCACAACGTAAATCTTCTTTGAGAAGCGCAATGATTCCACTCTTTGAGAAGCGCAATGATTCTACTACCTCGACAGCTCGGCTTGGCAAGTGATAGCTCGGACATTCTTTAGACTTCCTTCCGTTCCTCAGCGAACCAGAAGTCTAGGGGGCTTGTGTTACGGTCGCGATTAGCTTTGACCTAACCTATTGTCGAGCTTCCTCGAAATTCCTATATAGAGTAAACTTAGACCGACCACTATACGCGGGTAGGATACGAACGACCTCTCATGAAAATTTGGATCTACAACTCAGCATAACCGAGTCCCTAGGACGATCTCCTTGGTCTGCCCTGAGTAGCACCTCGGAACCAGATCCACACTGTCAACAGGGTCGGAACTAACCCTAATTCCCCTAGCTTCCCAAAACAAGCAACAACTCTTAAATAGCCAAAGATATTACTGCCGCAGCAGTGACTTGCGCTCCAAGCAACATAAGCCTCCAGCGGGTAGGGTGTAGCGACCGAAAAATCCGGGTGAGGATTCCTCGTAGGTTAAAAAATGAAGCCGCCACCAACGTTAAGCTTTTAGGGCAAACATCGGTAAATCCCTTTTGAATGGATAAAGGTCCTTGAGGCCAGATTAGGGTTCAGGAGTCGGTTATGTGTGGGGACAGTATTAGCACCCCATGACATCCTTCCTAAGGAAGGTTACCTGCTAATTAGTTGTAGGAAAAAGTTATTTTTGAAAATGTTAATTTTTACCCTTTTATTGAAAGAAAAAGACTTAATAAATTTTTTAGTTTTTTGTGCTTGACAGGAGTGGGCCCCTGCTCCTACATATCTCCAGGTGCGATGGAGAAATCAAAGCTACGTAGTTCTTGGGTTGAAAAAGTTTGGTTTGTTTGTGTTTTTTATTTAGGAGTTCTAGGACTTTTTGAACTGTGTTGATGGACCATTGTTGATCTGAAGGAGCGCTAGGGCTCTGAAGGACCACTGGGGGTCTGAAGGAGCGCCGGGGCTCCGAGGGACCACAATTCATTTGTCCTAAAACGATGACTAATCCGGCCGTATGGCCGATTTAATCCCCTATTTTTGAAAATAAGATTTTTGAAGGAATGTGTTTGTATTTTTTTTAATTTAGAAATTATTTGTTTTGAATAGTGATTTTAGGACCTGATCCGTACGGCTCATTCGTGGTCCTAAAAAGCTGACTAACCCGATCGTACGACCGACTTAATTCCCTATTTGTATTTTGGGTTTTTTTGTAAAAAAATGAATTAAGGAAGAAACATAATGAAAATTGTTTATTTTTGCGCTTGACCGGGGTGTGACCCTGCTCCTACGTATCTCTTGGTAGAGAATCAAAGGCTACGTAGTTCTAGGGTAGAAAAAGTTTATTTGTTGATTTGTGTTTTTTAATATAGGGGTTTTAGGACTTTGGAGCCGTACAGCTTATTCGTCCTAGAACAATGACTAACCCGACTGTACAGTTCACTTAGTCCCCTATTTTTTGAAAATGGAGTTTTTGTAGTTTGAAAAGTGACTCGATGTGTGGTGGTTTGATTTTATTAGAATAGGAATTTTAGGACTCTTGAGCCGTACGGCTCATTTGTGCTAGAATACTGACTAACCCGGCCGTACGGCCGACTTAATCCCCATTTTGTTTTTTGGAAAAAAGTGTTTATTTATTTTATAGGACAATGTAAGTTTGTGAGAGAAATTGCTTGTTTTGTAGAAAAAGAATGGAAAGGGGGCGTATTTGTAAAAAAGGGGGGGTGCACAGAGTAGCAGGGGGTTGTATTTTAAAATAGCGGGTGTAGAAAGCGAGCCCAGTTCGTTTTCTGTGAACTGGACTGCGTTTTTAAAAAGATGGGATTGCGCAGGGGTATTAGGTTATTAAAAATAGGGGGTGTAAGTAGTGGTAGCCCAGTTTTTTGTCATTGTGCCTTTTTTTAGCTGGGCTGCGAAAATAGGTTTAGTGCAAGGGATATGTATGACTGAAAATCAGGGGGTGTGGGTAATGGTACTTATAACTTGATTTATTGGGATAAAACAACAAATAATAAAATAAATAAAAAAAACTAAAAGATAGGATGGATTTATGTGCGCCGAGTAGCTGTCACGATGCAATGAAAGAAGTGCAGCAATTCTTTTATAAATTCTTTTAATTTTATTTTAAATAAGAAATAAAACTAACAAAGGAAATGAATAAATAATAAAATAAGCAAACCCCACCTACTTTAGTTGATGTTTGCAGTTGCAGGTTGGAGCAAAGAAAATGTGAGAAAATGTGCAGACATTAAAAAAACGGAGTGAGTGAGAGATTGTGAGGAGAGAGATAGTGAGAGAGAGGAAAAGAGAAGGAAGATATGGATCCTCAAAGAGTGAAACAAAGAAAAATTGGGAACAAAGAGATTGCGATAAGAGGGAAGAAATAAACCGTGGGTGACCTTGATGGTCACGGTGGTGGTTGTGGGTGACCTTGATGGTCACGGTGGTGGCCACCATATGGTGGCCAGAGCTTCAAGCTCCATTTTTTTCTTTTTTCCTTTTTTTATTGTTTTTTTGTTTTTGATTTCTGATCTCCTCTCCCCTTGACTATTCATTACTGTTTGGTTTTTATATGCAGGTTGGTGTGGTGCTGAGGAGTCAAAGGACAGTCAGAAATTAGGGCAAAAAAATGGCATCAAAATGACAGCATCTTTGAGGAGGAATCAAAAGGACATCAATTGGATAAGGATCAAGGACAGTAGCTGGCTGGCTATTGGTGGCACAAAGGACAGCATCAAGGAAAGAAAAATGATGACCCTAATCCTAAATGGGGCAGCTGCAAGCTGCGCCCTTTTCCTTCTTTTTTGAATTTTGTATTATGTGTTTTTTTTTTAAAAAATTGTATTATTTGCTTCTTTTTGCTTTTTTTTGTTTATATGTGTAAAAGACTTGGTTAGGTAATAAAAGGGACTTTGGTTATTCAGCTTTTGCCTGACTTTATATTACATTTTATTTATATCTGTGTTTTATGATAATAAGCAATATCAACAAAGAAACGAGTATAAAAAAAACGTCACACGTTGAGCGTTAAAGACACGCGCACGATTAAAGCGACGAGAATAAAAACTTTTTTTGGATTTTTTAATTAGCATGACAAAATTAGGGTATGACATAGGGTTAGCTTCTTGGGCCCCCCAATAACCCTGGACGGACCATCTAAAATTAGGGGTTTTCACCCCCTAGGTTTGACAGAAGCAATAGCTCACAAAACTCTGATTATTTCCTCTTCTCTCTTAAAAAGCCCTAATACATACTAACATAAGCATTGTAGTGTCTTTACATGGGTCACCTCCCGGCATGGAGACGAGAAGACAACAACCGTCGTACGAAGCTGCTAACCGCCGTACAAAGCCTCCAGCCGCCGTACGCAAACGTCAACCACCACCTCACTGTAGCATCAATAGTGGTCTATTAATAGTTAAACTTAATTTTCATAAAAACCACCTTTTTTTCAAACTAATAAATATGTCTATTAATAGTTAATACTTTGTATGTATATGTTGTTTGTCGAAAAGAACGTAAATATGATAAAATGCACAAAAAAAACTATGTCAATAAGAACGTAAAAAAAAACTGTAAAATAAGGAACAGATACTGTGTTGTTTTTGTCTTTTATTCTTTTTTTTTAGATAAGCAATTGATTCATTGAAAGGGAGCACAAGACGTGCCCAACAAATACAAAGGGAAGGGGGAGGGCCTCCTCAAAACCTCCCTGAGCCAAAACCCATTGGGAAAAAGACTCAGGGAGGAAAAAGAGTACCTCGCACAAAAGAAACTGCACAACAATGGAAATAAAACGTCCTAGCCCAGTGCTTCTCCCCCACCTAGGAAATGAAATAATTATAGTAGATATACATCAAACCCCTGAAGGTTACAATAGGGAAAAACAACCCAAAGGGCAATTAAACCAATCCGACCATTCAACCCTGCATCTCCTTCCTTTTCTTGCCTTGAACCAGCTCCTTGCACAAAATTTTATTCCGCTAACAATTTCTGAAGTCGTGGTTAACTCTCCTTTGAAAATTATCTTATTTCTTGCCAACCATATGTTCCAAATTACAGCCAGCCAAATTATATGCCTAACACCTTTGTTCTTCTTTCCCTTAACCAGCTTACCAAACTCTTCAAAATGAGTAACCATATCCACATAGACTCCCAACGGTTCCCCCATCCAAAGCGAAATCTGCTGCCATACCGTCTGTGCAGCTGCACAGTCTAAGAACAAATGCTTCGCTGTTTCTTGTCGTGAAAACACAAAACGCAGCAGTGATCACGCTGGTTTTGTAGGATACCTCTTCGAAATAATGCGTCACGCGTAGCCACTTTGTTTAACAACACCCTCCAACCATAACACTTTCGAAGGAGCATCATTTCGCCATATTTTTTTGCAAGCTTCAGCTGTGGATGGTTCCAAAGGTCCTCTTTCACCTGCAAAGAAAGAAAGCATCCAGCAGTAACAAGATTTAACCGAAAAACCAGCAGCTGTATCAATGGTCCAAGACCACCTGTCATCGTCCTGCTGCAAGGATAAAACAGGCCGCAGCATCTCCTTCAAGTAGCCGACGTTCTGCGCCTTATCAAACATCAATTCCTCCGCCCACTGCCAGTTCCAAAGTCACACATCGTCCCTCCAAAAGCCCATCTCTGAGACTGATGCATATTGTGTGTTGCATCTGCTGAAATGTGTTGGAAAAAGGACAGCAAAAGTCTCTGTTCCAAGCCACGAATCTGTTCAAAACCGAACCTTATCGCCTTTGCCAAGTTTTAGCTTTGCCAACCTATCAAACCATCCCGTAGCCAAATTTGTTCCTTCATCCAACAAGCATAAATCACGCCACCAAAGAGAATGTTTGCACCAGGCTCTCCGTACATCGTTTTCACTTGGCCATCTTCCTTCCACACCATACCTATTCACCACTACTTCTTTCCATAAATGATTACCTTCCTCCGCCAAAATTCTCCACCTCCACTTAGTTAGTAAAGCCAAATTAAGAGCTTCTAAATTCTTTATACCAAGCCCTCCCTTATCCTTCGGTGTACAAATCAAATCCCAACTCACCCAAGCCATCTTTTTCGTTTCTTCATCTCCTCCCCATAAGAATCTTCTTTGTAACTTTATAATTTCCTCGATCACCTTTTTTGGGGCTTTGTAGAAAGAGAAAAGGTATAGCAAAAGTGAAGCCAATACCGAGTTTATAAGTGTAACACGCCCCCCAATCGACAATTGCTTATTTTTCCAACTAGTTAACCACGCCCTAACAACATCAATAATTGGTTGCCAAGTACTTACTCTTCTTGGGTTTGCTCCAACCGGGATACCAAGGAACTTAAAGGATTCCGAACCCAACTTACATGCTAAGAAACTTGATATTCCTTCCATTACGCGCTCCTCTATATTAAACCCTACTACATTGCTTTTTGCAAAGTTTACCTTAAGCCCAGAGACTAATTCAAAACTCCTCAAGAATCCCTTCAAGCACCAAATACTTCTCTCACCACCATAACAAAAGAAGATGGTGTCATCGGCGAACTGTAAAAATTCTATCGAGAGAGATGAACCAATATTGATTCCATGGAGGTTACTAGATTCAACCCCCTTCCTAACTAGCCCTGCCAAGCCTTCTGCAGCTATTAAAAACAAGAAAGGTGCAAGAGGATCACCTTGCTTTAGACCTTTTTGTGCAACAAACTCCTCAGTTGAACTGCCATTGACTAGCACCGAAATGGAATTTGATGAATAGCAAACCCTCATCCACTTTCTCCATTTTTCTTCAAACCCCAACCTTTTCAACATGTAATCAAGATAAGACCAGCTTACTAAGTCGTAGGCCTTTTCAAAATCAGCTTTTAATACCATGCACTTTTGCTTTTTCCTCTTTGCCATGTCCATAATCTCATTGACCACCACTACCCCATCAAGAATATTTCTACCTGGCAAGAAAGCACTTTGGCAATCCGAAATCACCTCCTTTAAAGCTTTTTTTTAATCTTCCTGCAAGTACCTTTGCTAACATTTTATATAGACTTCCTATAAGTGATATAGGTCTATACTCATTCAGCCCTTGTGGATTGTTATTCTTCGGAATAAGAGCTAGAAACAAGGCGCTCACCGCCTTTGGAAATTTTCCTAATCTGTGAAACTCGTTGAAAAAGGCCAAGACTTCTGTGCTCATTAGCTCCCAACAATTCTTCATAAAGATAAAATTGAACCCATCCGGCCCCGGGCTCTTATTTCCATCACACTCCCAAACAACTTCCTTAATTTCTTCCAACGAGAAAGGTGCCAATAACATAACATTTTCCCTTACATCGATTTGCTTGAACTGAATCCCATCAAGTGTTGGCCTATTAAGATCTTCCTCCTTGAACTTTCCTTCAAAATTATCTCTCACCGCCCTTTTTACCCCTACCACATCCTCTATCCAGCTGTCGTCCACCTTGACTTTCAATAACTGAGTTCTACGCCGATTACCTCGAATACATGCGTGAAAAAATTTCCTATTTGAATCACTTTCTGCCAGCCACTTCACTCTAGCTTTTTGTGCTATGATACTTTCTTTTGCATGTAATTCCTCCCAGAAATCATTACTTAGAAGTTGTCTCTGAGCATCATCAATGGTTCCCTCCTCCGCTGCCACTCTTTCAATCTCATTCAGGTCTCGGACTATGTTATTTATTTTCAGATCTTTGACCCCGAAGACCTCGCGGTTCCACCACTTAATCTTCTGCTTCAACATCCTCATCTTCTCTTTAATCACAAAAGAAGCCTGTCCTTCCACTTTGAGAGAATCCCAACAATCTCTAATGAATTTATCAAAGTCTTTATGTTCCAACCATGCATTGTTAAATCTAAATGGTTTCGGTCTCCAATTCAGTTCCGATGTTACCAACCAAACAGGACAATGATCGGAGATCTCCCTATCATTAATCCACTGTGCACTAATACTCCATCTGGATATCAAACCTTCAGATAATAACAATCTATCGATCCTGGTTGCCCTGCCCTCAGATTCAAAACACGTAAATTTCTTCCCCAAAGCCGGCACATCAATCAACTCCATATCTTCGATGAAACCCGCAAATTCTCTTGCCTCACTACTATTAAAGTTTTCTGCTTGGCCTCTTCTCTCCGACCTCAAACTAACCGCATTAAAATCCCCTCCAATACACCAATCCCCTCTTTCAACTTCTCCTTTCAGACTTCTTAGACTATCCCATAATCTTCTCTTTTCTGCCATATTGCAAGCGGAGTACACATTTACCAAATAACACACATGTCCCAGTATTTTAGCACACACCCCTACAAAGTGCTCCCCAAAAAAAGAGAACATGATGTCCAATATACCTTGCTTCCATACCAATAGCATCCCCCCTGACTGACCGACGACATTCTTACTAATCCAGTCGAAATTTGGCTCCCCCCAAATGCTACCAATCATTCTTTTTGAGAGATCACTTCTCTTAGTTTCTTGAATCATGCAAAAATCTATATTTTCCTCCACAATTGTTTTCCTCAGGCGCCTTCTTTTGGCTGCACCCCCCACCCTCTCATATTGATTATTGCAACTTTCATTGAGAACCATTTTTATTCCCCTTCCTTCCTTTGATGTTCTGATCTCTAACCTCCATAGACCGAATTTTGTCTGTATATTTCTCTTCGCAGATTCTTCCACTACCTTCTTTGCTTCTCTCCGTAACACCCAAGCTTTCTTTGGAAAAACTCCACATTTTATTTGCAAGAGACAACTCAGGTTCAGCCAAGAACCGTTTATTACAGAAGCTAATACCGGAGTCCCCAACAGAAACATCACCAATAACAGCACCACCTTTGTCACAATTAACCGAGAAAGAGAGGTCAGATTTAGGAGGATTTCTAGTAACCACATGAACCTTCGACCCACCAGATTCACTACTTGATATTTTTAAAGAAGGGACCAAATTTCTTGCTTCTTCATTAACAAAACCTACTATCACCTCTTGTCTTTTTCTCACTGAATGCTCACTGTGATTGGTGCAGGGTGTATCCTTAATTTTTGAAGATTTCTTCTTTCTTCTCGAAGGCCCAAAATAATTACTGAGTGCAGGCCCAAAATCATCACTCAACAATGGTTCATTATTATTAGAGCTAGCAGACTCACCTTGGCCCATTAAATATCCTGGCCCTTTATGAATAAACCGATCCACATTTACCTTGTCCAGGCCTTCAGTACCAGACCCATAATCCTCCACATGATCTATACCTTTATTTTCCTTGGAATTTATTTTTTCTTCTTTATCAAGAGACTGATTATTCCTTGGCAGCTCCGAAAATGGATCGATTGGTTGAGGAAGTTTCACAGTTTGAGGCACCGCAATTGCCTCGGTTGAAGCCAAAACATCAGTGCTGCGATTTGTTATAGTCAAATGTGCAGCCGTTGTTTCTGTCCCCACATCATTCAAAGGCCCATTAACATTACCTGTCCCACTAACCACACCACTACCCATCATATTTACTGCTTTAGCAGCCTTTTCATCTGATCCTTGCAACTCCACGCCAACCCCCACATTTGAATTCCCACCACTAAGCATTGTATTCCCATCTTCCATACATGCATTCCCACCTTGGAAACTAGGAGCCACTTTTTCATCTTCTTCCACAATTAAGGCGTTTCTCTCTCCATTTCTTTCATCATTCTCAGTGACTGAATTCAAAAGTACCATTTTACCCTCCTGAATAATTGTTACTGTTCTTTCATCTTCCACTTCAAGAACATCCTCCATGTCATCAACATCACCTTCATGCAGATCTTCATCAACGTTGAAAAGTGGAGGCTCATTCTCCCCATCATCACTGTCATACTCACTTTCGGAACTCTCTTCAGATTTTTCTGGATCATAGGCCGATGTTAAGCCCTCCCAATGCTTTGGTCCACACCATTCCTCTAATACCTTGATGTTAAAAATTGAATCATTGATATTGGCATCTACAACCATATTAAACGCATCATAGCAATTTGTCCGGATTAAGATTCTAGCAACATCCAAGGATTTCTTCATCCTAGTGTTTTCATCCACACCCATGAACGTGCCAAATTTGCGAGCTAATGCCGAAAAGAACTCATTATTCCACGCATGTACTGGAATTCCATGACATCGAACCCACACCAACCTTTCGTTGTCCACTTCTGAGGGATTCCATTGTCTAATATCGTCGAACTTCTTGTACACCCAATCCTCCGCATTATTAATTAAAGACTGTATAAATCCTAACTCCATTTCTTAAAGAAGAACACGGTTTGCTCCCATAGGTGTTGCCTTGATAGTGAAAAGCCCTTGCATATTGAACCACTCCTGGATCATATGAGTACTTCCTGCATGATTGACAATTCCTACATACATCTTCTTGAATCCATTCAACTCCTCGGCAGAGGCGTTATACCACACTTCACATAGATTCTTTTTTCTGAAATAGACAATCTTCTGGTCATATTGGACGTGATTGATTTTCCTACCTGAGTTACCAGTTTTGTTGTTGTGTGGAGTCCACCGTCGTCCATTACCATACGAATTCCACGTGCCAACACCTCTTCCACGACCGTTATTATTCCACACACCACCTCAACTTTGCTTGTTCTCGTTCAAAGTACTGGGTTGTTTCCTATTTTCTACTTTCCTTCTCTTTTCACCCAGCGTTGCTTGACCCTTCGGTCCCCCTTTATCCCCTACTGTATTATTCACCATATCCTGGCTTTTCATTTCCCCCTTTTCATTTTCCTTCCATACTTTACGTAGCACCTTCCCTGGTGCCTCGACACCCACTTGCTTCGCCGCAACGCCATCCGTTTTCGCCTGCTTCAGTTGCTGCAACTGTCTCCTTTGAATCATTTCTAATGAACCTTGGAATATTAACGTGCATTTTATCAGCGCCAAAGATTATATTATCTAACTTCACCGCGAAGTATTGGAGTTCTTTGACATTAAGAAACCGAGCAAAACCGAAGCGCTTTCCCCATTTGTTCCTCTTTGGGGGAATGACAACCTCCACCACTTTGCCATACAAAGCAAACGCTTTAAACATCTCCTTTGCACCGTGAGAATCCAGAAAGTCAGAAAAGTAGAATGATACAGTGTCTTCCATTCTTCCCTTCCAGATCCCCGCAACGTCTGTCTTCCCCCTTTGACAGAAACTTGTTTTCTCTTTCTCTGAACCAAACTCCAGTCATCGTTTTTGTCCTCTCCCTGGTTGGAATTTTTGAAGACCCCCTGCGCATTCTTAGTCGCTCTCTCTCTCTCTCTCTCTCTCTCTCCAGCTTCTCCCATCGCTCATAATGTTGCAGTTTGAAAATATAAAATAATCTACTTAATTATTTTCGGTCCATCTCTAGTTTGAACGATCAAACCAGTTAACCTTTAATTTAAACTAGTGCCTCATCCGGTTAAACCAGCCTTCAAGTCCAAACATTATTGTTTTTTCTTATTTTTGTCTTTGAATTTCTTATATTTTGAATGTATGCTAAAAGATCTTGAAGTTTTGTAAAATCTCAAAAGTTCACAAAGTCCTCCAGAGTCCACAAAGTCCTGCAAAATCCTTATGATACAAAATCATTAAAGTCCTTTAAAATCCTAAATGAAAATCTTAAAAATCCGGCAGAGTCTTAAAAAGTCATGAAATTTCTGCAAAGTCTTTTAAAATCCGTGAGACTTTATTCAGCTAAAAAAGTTCTTTTATAATCCTATACCAATACAACACCTCCCTCCCCCCAGGACGCCAAATCACACATATATTTTTAAAAGAATGTACCAAATACATGATCCGTAAGGCCTAGCTCAACTGGAAAATATTGATACTGTTAGGCTGGATACCATGTCGAGGGTTCGAACCCGGGACCTCACAGTTATGTATGTGAGTTTCAAGTGGCATTTGCCACTCCGTCTTGAACAATAAAAAATGTACCAAATACATGAATGGGGGACCATAAGTGTAATTAAGCGTATATTTTAATATTTTTTTCTGTTTGCTTTTTTTACAATGGTGTTTCTAATAAATAACTTTGTAATAAAAAACCCATATATATATTCAATGCTTCTCCTATTTAATTTTTAAAAGAATGTACCAAATGTATCAATAAATAGAGATAATTTTGTTTTGCAAATATGTGATTAGAAGCAGCATTTAAGAAAAAGCTAATGAAAGTTTCTAAAAAAAATAACTAATAAAAAAGTTATTTAAAATTTAATCCAAAACTAATAAAAAGATAACCGGTCTAAAAGATTAAGCAAAATAAAACCATTATAAAGAATAGTAAAATTACCAATAGGTAACAACTAAAAACATCCCATGAAAGGCAAGGATTCGGAAGTTAGGTGATGGGTCCGGAGATGATGTGGGAATTAATGATGTGCATGATAATACGGATATGCATGGAGATGATGTGGGAATTAATGATGTGCATGATAATACGGATATGCATGAACCCGAAGCTATGGCCCGGGATTTATGTGTTCTGGGATGCATCCTGAGATTTATGTGTTCCGAGATGCATTGGAAAGCTAACAAAATTGTCTACACATACCAATGGATTTTGGACTAGGTTCTATCCTGGTTCCAGAAAGTATTCCTACTCTACCCAAGCCATTAAGCTCTAAGTGCTAGTAGAATGTGAACCATAGATAGGCATAAGAAGTATGTAGTGAATCCCCAAATGAGTAACACTAAGCACTTAAGACCCAAATTATGACAATTCCTTTTGGTGTCTTACGGAAGGCTATATCTCGGAAATGACTATTAGTAGTTATACCTTTCCTTATTAAAATCTTCAGATTTAGTAAAAGTCCTAATTCATTAGGCACTCAGTTTGCACCTTGAAAAAGGGAGAGTTTGGTTTATCTAAGTGCCAAATGTTTTGTTAGTCCATGGGTAGGACAAGTTTTTGGGCTGATCGATTACGACAATTGTAATGATTTTGTTTGTATTGTGTATGGAATTCGGAAAGATGGAGGACCAAAGGAATGTTCAAAATAGTTAGAATTCGTTTTCCAAATAAACACAGGATGCACTACTCGTGCGCCCATTTGATTCTTTAAAAGAATCCTTCTATTTTCTCGTTTCTTTGATTCTACAACTATCTCAAGACTGTACGTAATCCAAATGTAAATGGTTAAACCTAGAATGGTCAACAATCCATTATGATAAGATGAAGTCTATAGGCTTTTAGTGAGCCCTACTTTTTTAGGTAAGCCGTTATGCCTCACCAGTGAGATCCCTATTGTATAGAGAATCTCGTACCTTAGTGTATGGGTAGTTGAAGCCCAAAAAGGGCTATTGGTCCGAAAGGATAAGTGATAGATTTTCAGACAAGTTCTATCAAGGAGAATAACCAGTCTTGTAGGATTTCGTCTGGCTAGAAGTTTCTCCAAAGGTCCTTGCACGAGTTTTATGATTTAGGATTCTATGGTTATTGAGTTTAAGACTCAATTCATGTGTTATGGAGATTCACTCATACTAGTATTTTGGGTTAGTTGATAGGTCCTGGAAAAATGATTTTATAAAAATTCTATCACTATGTGAGTCATTGGGAACAATAGAGTTGACTCCTTTAGGTCATGGAAAATTGTTTTATAAAATCCTATCCTTATGCGAATTATTGAGAATAGTGATTGTTCTCGAGTCTAGCTCAAAGTACTAGATGTATCTCCAAGAGGACCGAAAAGTAATGTCCCAAATTTTCTATCCGTTGCGAAGGAATTTTGGAACAAAAGTTGTTAGTGCATCGACTAATAAGGAAAAACCGAGATTTTAAGCATTGAGTTGGACATCAGTCCATAAGCCATGATGCCTACACAAGTTTCCACTATGGTGGCGAGGTTTTAGTTTGCTAACCTCTTGTTGTAGAGGTTAACAATTAGATTGTAATTATGTGACTTCCGTTGACAAGTCAAACATGAATACTGCTATGAAAGAGTGTTGTGACTGCTAATTATGTTTCATGTTTAAATAGCCGTCGAAGGATGAATTGATTGAACTAATTGCACTTGACTGGGATAGAAGTACATTTAAATTTTGAGGATGTTGATGGTGGCATAGAGTACACGGGTTTGTGAAATAATGACATGAGGATTTGTTTTTATGAAATTGCATTGTGTCTTGGATGATTGGGTTGTGACTAAAATTTTTGAAATAAAGATTGATGTGCTGAAATGATGCACTCGTGGTGTGTTCCTCACATTGTTTGAAAGTTGTTCGCATTGCATGTTGAAGATGAGAATGCATTCAAACCTTCTATCCTTTGCATGTGGTTGTTTGGTGATTTGAGTTTATGAAATAATATCTCAACTATGGACGATCCTGAGATTCATGTAGCATACCTAGTGGAGGGGAGTCATGAACCCGAAGCTATGGCCCTAGCATTATTCAGTATAGCTATACAAAATTGGGGTTTCCGTTGAAATTGGGTATAGAATACCTAGCATTACTTTTCGGATTATGCTAAACCACAGACAACAATAAGACATAATCATGAACAATTTATAGACAAGGAAAACACCGAGATAGGAATTGTGAGGGGGCGTGTAAGAACTCACTGAGATTTGTAATCTCACTGTTTTTATGTGGTTTTTTCATATGTGCAGGGTAAAGCAAAGCAGATAGAGGAGAAGTAGCAAATACCTTGGCTAGTCAATTAGAAGGAAGATCCTTTGGTGATCTTGATGTTGTATTTGCTTCTTTTCCCATCTCATGGATCATTGGATTTAAATCCTTGAATTATAATCAAGGTCAAGTAGTATTTTATAACCTTGTTTTGTAGATGGACCATAGTCATGTTTATTTTATCGAATATGTACCTTCTGAGTACTTATTTCAGATATGTATTTGAGAAATTTTTATCTGAAAGTTATGTTAAGTGGTTTTAATCCGCTTTAGTTTAATTTGGTCCATTATTATGAGAAGGTTATACTCTGATTGTCAATGATTATGTTAATACTTTTGGTTCACCTAGTTGTGAATTTAAGGTGTTACATTTTTGGTATCATAGCAGTTTGACCTTTTCGGGGTTAGAGACCCTGCGGTCAAAAGACTAGATAGATTGAGTCGATGATGCTATGGAACGAAAGAATGGGCATCCGGGTTGGTTAGAGGAATTGTGGGCGACCGTCTAATCATTGGAGCCGATTCGACCGTTGTGTCATCGCGTAACTCGTAAAACGTCACCCAGAGAGTTATAAGTTGTGAAAACCTTCTGGTAGAAGAAGTGTTAGTATCCTAGATTTATTCAAGACTAGTGAGCACCGGAAAACACAGATTGTTGTCTGACCAATCTCTCAGTTACTGAGATGATGTCCAGTAGTCAACCCTACCGTGTAGCACAAGTTAACTCTAACTTATGTTTCAGCTCAGTGAAATCCTTCTGGATAGTCATGGTTCTAGAATATGTTTCCTTTCCTAAGAAACACCTTTTCCAATGCTATGAAATCGAATTTGTAAACTATCATTGCGTTTGCAATTTTGACAAGTAGTACCACCCAGTGTTTATTAGACTAGTTACCTTGTCAAAATTCGAAGTTGGGTTCCTATCAAAAAGGGACTAGTACCATGTCACGACCGTCAGATTAGCAGCATGTTAGTTTCTCTCTGTAAGAAATTTTCGCTAGTATTCCAACTTGTTTTATCCATAACTTTTGATTTGGAACTCCGATTTAAGTATTCCAGGATGCGTTGGAAAGCTAACAAAATTGTCTACACATACCAATGGATTTTGGACTAGGTTCTATCCTGGTTCCAGAAAGTATTCCTACTCTACCCAAGCCCTTAAGCTCTAAGTGCTAGTAGAATGTGAACCATAGATTGGCATAAGAAGTATGTAGTGAATCCCCAAATGATTAAGACTAAGCACTTAAGAACCAAATTATGACAATTCCTTTTGGCGTCTTACAGAAGGCTACATCTAGGAAATGGCTATTAGTAGTTATACCTTCCATTATGAAAATCTTTAGATTTAGTAAAAGTCCTAATTCATTACGCACTCAGTTTGCATGTTGAAAAAGGGAGAGTTTGGTTTATCGAAGTGCCAAATGTTTTTGTTAGTCCATGGGTAGGACAAGTTTTTGGGTTGATCGATTACGACAATTGTAATGATTTTGTTTGTATTGTGTATGGAATTCAGAAAGATGGAAGACCAAAGAAATGTTCAAAATAATTAGAATTCGTTTTCCGAATAAACACAGGATGCACTACTCGTGCGCCCATTTGATTCTTTAAAAGAATCCTTCTATTTTCTCATTTCTTTGATGCTACAACTATCTCAATACCGTACGTAATCCAAATGTAAATGGTTACACCTAGAATGGTCAACAATCCATTATGATAAGATGAAGTCTATAGGCTTTTAGTGAGCCCTACTTTTTTAGGTAAGCCATTATGCCTCACCAGTGAGATCCCTATTGTATAGAGAATCTCGTACCTTAGTGTATGGGTAGTTGAGGCCCTAAAAGGGCTATTGGTCCGAAAGGATAAGTGATAGATTTTCAAACAAGTTCTATCAAGGAGAATAACCAGTCTTGTAGGATTTCATCTGGCTAGAAGTTTCCCCAAAGCTCCTTGCACGAGTTTTATGATTTAGGATTTTATGGTTATTGAGTTTAAGACTCAATTCATGTGTTATGGAGAGTCACTCATACTAGTATTTTGGGTTAGTTGATAGGTCATGGAAAAATGATTTTATAAAAATCCTATCACTATCTGAGTCATTGAGAACAATAGAGTTGTCTCCGGTAGGTCATGGAAAATTGTTTTATAAAATCCTATCCTTATGCGAGTTATTGAGAATAGTGATTGTTCTCGAGTCTAGCTCAAAGTACTAGATGTATCTCCAAGAGGACCGAAAAGTAATGTCCCAAATTTTCTTTCCATTTGCGAAGGAAATTTGGAACAAAAGTTGTTAGTGCATTGACTAATAAGGAAAAACCGAGATTTTAAACATTGAGTTGGACATCAGTCCATAAGCAATGATGCCTACACAAGTTTCCACTATGGTGGCGAGGTTTTAGTTTGCTAACCTCTTGTTGTCGAGGTTAACAATTAGATTGTAATTATGTGACTTCCGTTGACCAGTCAAACATGAATACTGCTATGAAAGAGTGTTGCGACTGCTAATTATGTTTTATGTTTAAATAGCCGTCAAAGGATGAATTGATTGAACTAATTGCACTTGACTGGGATAGAAGTACATTTAAATTTTGAGCATGTTGATGGTGGCATAGAGTACACAGGTTTGTGAAATAATGACATGAGGATTTGTTTTTATGAAATTGCATTGTGTCTTGGATGATTGGGTTGTGACTAAAATTTTTGAAGTAAAGATTGATGTGCTGAAATGATGAACTCATGGTGAGTTCCTCACATTGTTTGAATGTTGTTCACCTTGCATGTTGAAAATGATAATGCATTCAAAGCTTGTATCCTTTGCATGTGGTTGTTTGGTGATTTGAGTTTATGAAATAATACCTCAACTATGGACGATCCTGAGATTCATGTAGCATACCTAGTGGAGGGAAGTCATGAACCCGAAGCTATGGCCCTAGCATTATTCAGTATAGCTATACGAATTGGGGTTTCCGTTGAAATTGGGTATAGAATCCCTAGCATTATTTCTCGGATTATGCTAAGCCACAGACAACAATAAGACACAATCAAGAACAATTTATAGACAAGGAAAACACCGAGAGAGGAATTGTGAGGGGGTGTGAAAGAACTCACTGAGATTTGTAATCTCACTGTTTTTATGTGGTTTTTTCAGATGTGCAGGGTAAAGCAAAGCAGATAGAGGAGAAGTAGCGAATACCTTAGCTACTCAATTAGAAAGAAGATCCTTTGGTGATCTTGATGTTGTATTTGCTTCTTTTCCCATCTCATGGATCATTGGATTTAAATCCTTGAATTATAATCAAGGTCATGTAGTATTTTATAACCTTGTTTTGTAGATGGACCATAGTCATGTTTATTTTATCGAATATGTACCTTCTGAGTACTTATTTCGGATTTGTATTTGAGAAATTTTTCTCTCAAAGTTATGTTAAGTGGTTTTAATTCTCTTTAGTTTAATTTGGTCCATTATTTTGAGCAAGTTATACCCTGATTTTCTATGATTATGTTAATACTTTTGGTTCACCTAGTTGTGAATTTAAGGTGTTACAATAAGCACGATTCGAAGAGAAGGCTCGCAATGAAGAGTGAATTGTTGTGTGAAAACAATATGTGCAAGTATACACAGTCGCAACAAGTAATAAAGAGCAAGTAGAGATCGTTCCCACGAGGATTGTTGAGTTCTTTTCTATATTTAAATTAGCAACCAAACTAGTGAGTCAAAGCAAAGTAAAATAACAAGTTGTAGAACCATATTTTATCATTAAAAAACAATTAAAATAAAGGATTAATAGAAATCCAGAATGAGAGTAACTTGGGAATGCCTTCATTGTGCAAATTCATCAAAATGTATTAATGCTATATCTGATGCTTCAGCACCGGGTGCTGTAGCATATAGTATGTACTTTTCAGTCACTTTTCTACAGGGCTTCGTTATAAGCACTTATGTCTAAGCTCTAAATAGGTCCACCTTTGGTTATTACGCACCCACAGTATTCACCCTATGAAATTTTCCCTCCTATGTCTAGGTTTTAAGCAAGTGTTATTAAAGTGTCCATTAATAACGACTATCCATATTATCCTTTAAGATCAGTTTATAAACCATGTCTGAATCTATAAATGGTACTTATATTTAGGTGATCGGTTCAAAAATAAGTTTGGAAATAGTATCACGCAAAGGATAAAAATGCTAAACATCAAATACATGCATTAAAGACACTAAGACTTCGTTACATAGATCAAAGCATCCCAGTTAAGAGTATTTAGCACATGATAAGTAAACAACACAAAAAATACAACTTAAACATAATGTTTGAAGCCATAAATGCAAAAATACAAAGAAGAAATATTGTACGAAGTGGTATACTGAAGATTGACTCCAAGAACAGTAGCATGGGGGTACAAATCAGCTCCCCAATCCACGAAAATCTTCAAGTAATTAAGCTTCTTTATTGCTGCAGCATCACTCCCAGCATCAGAATTTCCACTTTTGTATTTTAAAGGTAGCTTGGTACAAAAATGGAGGAAAAGCTATTTCTATACTTTTCCTCCTCTGAACCAGCCTCCAAAATGAGGAAGATGAGTTGCCTTAAATAATACTAGGGTTTAGTGATCCAAGAAATATCTTTTGGAGGTGTCATTTGTCATTACATGTGCTTAGGAGTACATTGTGCCCACAAAAAGGGAATATTCTGCGCATGACAGCCTGGTACCAGTAGCAGGACATGTCTGTCCATTTCTGACAGCTAGCGGGGGCTGAAATCAGTGCCTCAACATTTCTCTCTCATCTGTTGCAGAAATGCGTTGCAGTGGCACCTATTGCTGCAGTAATGAAAAACACACCCATAAAAGCACAAATGGGGCATCAAAGTGCCAAATGACTCAACCAGAATTAATTCTTCTTTTGCACTAAACAACATATTTTAACTAATTAAACAAAATTCTACTTTAGAAGTCACAACAATTTAAGCTAAGAAAGCATAAATAACTCTTATAAATAAGAGTTATCACACCCTCAAACTTAAACGATTGTTTGTCCTCAAGCAATGACGCTTGACAAAGAACAAACAACACAAAAACAAAGGCATAGATAAGCTGCACAAATAATTCAAACCGACTTTCAAAGATGCTCTAATTGAGCTCAATTTTCAGATTTTCACTCAACACACACACACACACACACACACACACACCATTGCTTTTTATAACATCTAGAATTATTACTGCTCGATTGAATGTGTGTGACTACTAGGCTTAGTCCAGTTCCCAGCTAGTTTCAAAATTTCACCTAGCCTTTGAAAGAATGGTCTTCTTTTGACTTTGCCAAAGAATTTTTCGAAATGAAGAGTAGACTAGAAACTTCAGCATAAGCAAGGGGGGCTTCAAAGCATGGCAGAGGGATTGGTTAAGCATTTTAGATCTGAGGCCAATGCATTTATTGTTACGTAGATACTTTCTCAATCCTGCAGCATTGGTGACTTAGTAACCAACTTGGTACATTACAACTTTGCTACTAGGTTACTATGATGTAATGCCCTTATTGCTGAGTCTATATATTATTATTTTTCTTCTTTTTTTATTGTTTTTTTTCTCTTATTATATTGGATGGGCAATTGCAGCATTTTTCACTTATTACAGATTTTGGTACCTTACATTTGGTACCTTACATACTAAACATCTAACACTATATGCACTAACCTTTCTATGTTCTTCATACTTAACCTCAATATAACCGTTGCACTCCCAAACATAGTTTCATATGCTACTCTAAGTTTTTAGTAGAAACTTGGCAAAGTCTTGATCCACCTATACTAGTTTTAGCATCAGATCAATCCTAGCTAACTAGGCTCCTACCTAAGCCTAGAGTTTAAGTGTAGAAGCAGCAATAAAACTAGTCATTAATCAAGCAAAGCTTCACTACACATAAACACTCAATCATCATTATATTCAGCCCAAAACGAAGCACAAACTATTACTGAATGAACATTTAAAACAACTAATCATGCCTTTTATTTAACACAATCAACACATAAAAGGTTCTGCCCCCAACTTAAGACTCAGCAGTGTCCCCACTGCTCATGCAAAATACTATAGGGAGAGGCCTTGGACAAAGTCAAAACAAAAATTAAATACTTAACACAGAAACATGAAAACAATTCTAAACAACTGCTGGATGCTATTACAGATGCTACAGCATCCAGAAGGATTATTGAAAATAAAAACAACACAAACAACACAATAAACATAAAACAAAGGCAAGTTAGGAGGGTTTCCTGGTTTGGTCCTCTGGCTTGTTGTAACACCCCGGTATTTCTAACGTGTAGAGACACCGAAGATGCACAGATGCGGAAGTTCAGAGGACACAGTTCTTGTTTCAGTATTGGACATACAAACTTTTTCCGAAATAAACACATAGTCGGAAATAACATTACTTCATAAAATAGAAGTTCATCGGTTCCATACCGAACGGAATACAATATCCAGGTCCAAATACCAAACAGAAACATAAAGTGGTTCGTAAAACTCATAACCAATACAAGTTTATACAACCAAATAGAACAACAAAAGAACAAAGGGTAAATATGACTAAGTCTTCAGCACCTCCGAGAGTATGCCAACTACTCGTGCACAATAGTCTTCCTTTTTCCCTGCTTCTCTGAAAAACAACAAATATGGATTGGGTGAGATAACATTACCTCAGTGACTCCTACCGTGCCCCCTTACTGACACTCGGTTCAATTCATTAAACCGTCATCAAATATAGATGATTAGCTATCATAAGCTATAATCGAAATGCCAAGCACTTCGTGAATTTATTT
Source organism: Astragalus membranaceus (assembly GCA_039519185.1). Taxonomy (NCBI): domain Eukaryota; kingdom Viridiplantae; phylum Streptophyta; class Magnoliopsida; order Fabales; family Fabaceae; genus Astragalus; species Astragalus membranaceus. Next base: position 35,311,521 of record CM076854.1, on the reverse strand, counting down.
AACACGAATCGACTGCAATCCAGTGCTAATCCCGATAATCGTGTGTTCAACTTAGCATAAACCGATTGCAATCCAGTGCTAATCCCGGTAACCCGTGAGTTGACCACGCCAAAACACATTCAGGGCCTAGGTAAGGGGGCATGGTAGGACTCACTGAGATAATGTTATCTCACCCAATCCATATTTGTTGTTTTTCAGAGAAGCAGGGAAAAAGGAAGACTATTGTGCACGAGTAGTTGGCATACTCTCGGAGGTGCTGAAGACTTAGTCATATTTCCCCTTTGTTCTTTTGTTGTTCTATTTGGTTGTATAAACTTGTATTGGTTATGAGTTTTACGAACCGCTTTATGTTTCTGTTTGGTATTTGGACCTGGATATTGTATTCCGTTCGGTATGGAACCGATGAACTTCTATTTTATGAAGTAATGTTATTTCCGACTATGTGTTTATTTCGGAAAAAGTTTGTATGTCCAATACTGAAACAGGAACTGTGTCCTCTGAACTTCCGCATCTGTGCATCTTCGGTGTCTCTACACGTTAGAAATACCAGGGTGTTACATTTGGTATCAGAGCGGTTCGACCTAGTCGGACTTAGATGTTAAGAGTCTTTTACGTCTTCTAAGTCTTATTCTTCTTAGTATGCTATTAGACATTGAGCCTGATCAACTTAATACTTTGTGCATATTTCGCAGAATCATGGCTGGAAGAGGTAGGAGAAACCCACCTGTTGATCCTCATCAAGAATGGATGTAGAATGTCATCGAGACTCAGCAGAAGATGATGAATGACATGATGCTAATGCAACAGCAATAGATGGCTCAAATGCAGCAGATGCATCAAGTGCCTCAACCACAACCAGTTTTGTCCGGCTTAGGTCCAAACCCTAATTTTCCACACAAAAATATATATATAATAAATTATGCATTGCATTTTGGGTCCTAGAAACCATTCCAAAGTTTTTGAAATCATTTTTAGGGTTAGAATGCACGTTTTGGGAAATTAGGGTCAAAAAGGGCATTTTGGTCTTTTCTCACAAAAGGGTCTATAAAAATAATTTTTGCAATAAGCCTCATGCATCAAAATTAGGGTTTTTGAAAATATGTTATGCATGCATGGCAAGCTTTGGAAAATATTTTATGCATGCATGGCAAAAACCTAAAAACAATTTTGTGGAAAGCAAGAATCAATTTCTATTATATACCAAAGGCCAAGAATCGATTTATAGTATATTCTAAAGGCCATGAAATCGATTTTCAAGCAATCCTAAAGGCCAAGAATCGATTTCTCAATCATATGTTTAAAGCTTGAAATCGATTTCTACATATACTCAGGGCAAAGCTAAAATCGATTTCCTTCTTTTTACATAGGCCTTGAAATCGATTGTCAAGACATCCCATAGGCCATGAATCGATTCCTAATTGTTTTAACTAAGTGAAGAATCGATTTTCACCTATGATGGATGTCCTGAAAATCGATTCCTACTTGTTTTCAAAGAGCAAAGAATCGATTCCCATGTTTTCCAAAGAGTAAAGAATCGATTCCTCACTATTTCAACTATCCAAAGAATCGACTCTTGAGGCTTCTAAAATGATAAGAATCGATTCATCTATATTTTAATTACAATCAACAATCGATTCTTTCATTTCATTAAATTTTTTTTTCAGATCTACGCTTTCCTAAAGCCTATAAATAGGCAGCCTCAAGTCACTCTTCAGGAGAAAAAGAAAAACACACATTTTCAGGAGATCAGAGAAAAAACCCATTTTTCGAAATCTCTCACATTTTAGAAAAAGAACTCTCCTACGCTTTATTTTCTTGCTCTATTCGTTCCGTTGGTCCGTCAGAGTTGATCCTTCGCCAAGAGTTAGTTGGGATTGCGTTCTTCAAGTTGTAATATCTGCCTTCATCAGAGGTATTTCTCTCTTTACATTTGTTAATATTTAATCATTGTGATCCATGCCGAAATTGCCCTATGTGATTTAACTTAGCTATAGTGTCATTGTTGATGATGAACCATATGATTCCCACTTATGCCTAGTCCATCATGTTCTAAGTGGTGAAGATGGTTTCATATGATTCAACCCTTTTAGTTTATATGTTGTTTAAGTTGATGATTGGCAATGTGATTCACACTTGTGCACTTGTGCACTTAATCTTAAGTGTGAGGACTGACCAAAGTGATTCAACATTCTTTGATACTTTGGTCGCTAAATAATTTGCTTGCTTATGCTGGCCAATGATCATGATTGAGGCAACTCTTTTGCTTAAGCTTACAGCGTCATCGTCTACTCTCATATAGAATATCATCAATACTTAGATAGGTCCATTCCTTACATTGCATCTTCCACTAGATGTGCATTTAGATTCCCTTGCGTTTGGTAGAAATATTTGAGTATGGTTCTCGCCTAGCATCTTCCACTAGATGTGCATTTAGGTTCAATCTCGCCTACTCTTGTATTTTGCTTAATGCCCAATTCAAGTTCCTTCCTGGCCTATCTATGTGTTGTGATCTAATATGTGTAGTTTAGGCTTGATTTTTGTTTGCGAATTCAAATATTGTTGCTTAATGATTTGATTCAACTGATTGTGTTATGCTTGAATCCACCAATTTTTTCTTGCATTCATTGTTTTCATTTCTAAACGACCAGGCACCAAAACGGTTACTAGTGGCAATCCATCACAACCTTTGTTGGTTTGATTGTCATGAAAGCCTCAATTTCAAAAGAATTTTCGTAAGCATAAAGCAAGCTACTAGTAATAATCCATCACAACCTCTGTTGGTTCGATTATCATGAACGCGTCCAATTTCAAAAAGCATTTTTCTAAGTATCAAAGAATCAAAAACAAGTTATTAGCGGTGGTCCATCATAACCTTTGTTAGTTTGATCATCATGAAAGCTTTCATTTTCAAAAGACGTTTCAAAAAGATTTTCATTTTCAAGGCTCGTTAGAACTACGTCGCTTTGATTCCCATTTGGGATACGTAGGAGCGAGTCACATTCTCGTCAAGCGCAACCATAAAAAGTTTAGCATTTGCATAACAAAAGGAAAAGAGTTATTTTCATAGCAAAAAGAATCACTTTTGCAAACCAAGATCATTTTCAGAATGAAAACCTTTTCCTTTCTAAAAACATTTTCAACCCATTGTCGCTAGTGGCTAATCGGAACCTTTGTTCGTCTAGCCATTGGTTGCAATGTCTTTTTCCCAAAAGAACAACAAGCGATGATCACTCATAACCTTTGTTAGCTTGATCATCCGTGCCAATCAATCCCTTTCGAAGACCACTTTCGAAAGAGCAAATAAAAACGGGTTGCTACTAATAGTCAATCAGAACCTTTGTTCGTCTGACTAGTGGTATTGACCCTCATTTTCTAGAGTACTCAGCGATGATTACCCATAACCTTGGTTAGTTTAATCATTCACTAAATGTTCGTCCTATTTCGAAAACTCACTAAAAAAGATAAAAAACAAAAACTTTTCAAAAAGATAAAGAAGAACTACGTGGCTTTGAGTTCTCCATCGCACCGGGAGATACGTAGGAGCGGGCCATGTCCCGTCAAGCGTTTTTTTCTAAAAAACCCATTTCCCCCCCTTTTTTTCATAATAAATAAAGATTTTCATAAAGAGTTTTTCAATAAGAAGTAGAGAGGCAAAATTAAGTATTTTCAAGTCAACACACTAAAACCACACATTTAATTAAAGGTTCCCTCTCAGTAGAGAGGACGTGTGGGGTGCTAACACCTTCCCTGCGCGTAACCGACCCCCGAACCCTATTCTCTAGTTTCGCAAGACCAATCGCTTTCCAAAAAAGGTTTTCCTAATATTTTCCTTAATTAATATTGGTGGCGGCTTCATTGTTTTAAAAAGTTGTAAACGAAGAAAGACCTCCTCGGGGACTTTTTCGGGCGCAACAATGACCACTTATCCTGCTTTGGTTCAACAAGCTCATTCAGCTGAAAGCGATTTTAAAAGAATGTAAGCAGAAAGGAAAGATTTCTGGAAGGATAAGAAGAAGGTTAATGAGTCAACTTCTTCAAACCCTAGGTATAAGGGGAATTCAGACAAGGGAAAGCAGGTTCAGTCGAACAACACTTTTGGGTATTGCAATTGTAGAGCGTGTAAGAAGAGTCATCGTGGGAGATGTCAATCGGAGTCAAAGCCAAACCAGTGTTATCATTGCAATGAAGTGGGACACTATGCCAACAACTTCCCATCAAGGAGAGCTTTCTTAGAGTCTCCTGATGCTCCGAGGCAGGCTCGAGTCAACACTTTGGATGCCAAGACCATCAAACCAGCTGATAATCTCATAAGGGGTACAGGTTCTCTCTTTAATCAAACTGTTAATATTCTGTATGACTTTGGTGCTACTCATTGTTTTATCTCATAAGCATGTGCTGAACGGTTAGGACTAACAGTATCTCCTATATCCGAGCCAATAACTATCCTTACTGCTGCAAAGGGTCGTGTGCGAACCCAATCATTATGCCTTAACTGTCTGCTTACCATAGGAGGCAGGGATTTTGTTGTTGACTTTATCTGTTTGCCTATGAGGGGAATGGAGATCGTTTTGGGAATGAATTGGATGACTTCCAATCACGTTACTACTGACTGCTTCAATCGTGCAATTAATTTTCCTTCTGAAGTAGCGGAACATTCACTACCTGCAAATGATGGTGTTACTTCATTCGCTTCAGCCAGCCAGTCCCTATTCCAAGGTGCGGAAGCTTTTGTTGTTATTTTGTCTGCATCAACTGAAGCTGATTTGGATTTATCGTCTTTCCAAGTTGTTAATGAATTCTTAGATGTTTTTCCCGAGGAAGTTTCCTCCTTGTCTTCGGAACGAGAGGTAGAATTCTCTATAGATTTGGCGCCTGGGGCAGGGCCAATATCTATAGCCCCGTATAGGATGTCTCCTCTCGAACTGAAGGAATTGAAGTCCCAGCTTGAAGAATTAATCTCCAAGAAGTTTGTTCGACCGAGTGCTTCTCCATGGGGTGCTCCGGTGCTGTTAGTTAAGAAGAAGGATGGAAGCATGAGGTTATGCATAGACTATCGTCAGCTGAATAAAATCACTATCAAGAACAAGTATCCATTACCAAGGATAGATGATCTACTTGACCAACTTTGAGGTGCTAAAGTTTTCTCCAAAATTGATCTAAGGTCAGGGTACCATCAAATCAGGGTAAGAGCCTTAGACATTCCGAAGACCGCAATTGGTACTTCCGCTTACTCGATTGACTCGCAAGGGTCAACCGTTTGCTTGGGATACCGATTGTGAGGAATGTTTGCTCGAATTGAAGGAACGGTTGACTTCTGCCCCGATCCTGATTCTTCCGGATCCGTCTCTGGGGTTTCAAATCTACAGTGACGCCTCTGGGAAGGGTTTAGGATGTGTTCTCATGCCGAATCAACATGTGGTGGCCTATGCATCAAGGCAAATGAAGACTCACGAACGGAATTACCCAACTCATGATTTGGAATTAGCAGCCATCGTGTTTGCGCTAAAGATTTGGAGACACTATCTTTATGGTTCTCGTTTCGAAGTTTTTAGTGATCACAAGAGCTTGAAGTATCTGTTTGACCAAAAAGAGTTGAATAATAGGCCAAGGAGATGGACTGAATTTTTGAAGGACTACGACTTCGAATTGAAATATCACCCTGGGAAAGCCAATGTGGTAGCAGATGCTCTGAGCAGGAAGTCTATCCACACGGCAAGGTTAATGATTCACGAGATGGCTTTGTTAGAGTCGTTTAGAGACTTGAAGCTCAAGGTAGCAAGAAAGAGGGACCGTATAGTGTTGCGACATATTCGGATAGCCAGTGTGTTAAGGGAACAAATCCGTGTAACTCAAGGAGCTGATGTGAAGTTACAGTCTCGGAGAGGATCGTTAGATTTTACTGAGGATAGTGACGGCATGATTTGCTTTAATGGGAGGATTTGTGTTCCCGGTGATGATGATATCAAAAGGCAAGTATTGGAAGAAGCTCATAGGAGTCAGTACTCTGTACATTCGGGATCCACCAAGATGTATCGAGACTTGAAGTTAATGTATTGGTGGCCTGGGATGAAGGCCGAGGTTGCAGAATTTGTTTCTCGATGCTTAACTTGTCAGAAGGTTAAGGCGGAACACCGAAGACCGGGCGGTCAGTTACAACCGCTAGATGTGCCAGTTTGGAAATGGGAAGATATCTCAATGGACTTCTGTTATACCCCAATTTTTTCCGAGCTTCTGTTAATAACGTTTTAATTTACTAGGTCGCATTTTTTTTGCAAGTCTCGAGTCCTGTTAACGCGTGTCGGTGTCATGCGAGTGTCGTTAAAATGCCATTTGTGTAATTGGGCCAACAGTTGGGTTATTGGGCCTACACATATACAAATTGGGCTTATCATTTTGAGTTGGGCCCACGAACGTGGTTCCTAGTTAATTTTTAGTGTTAACGGGCCTATTTGTTCTATTTGAGCCTCGTTCTAGCGCATTTGTCTAGTTGGGCCCGATTTCGCTTTTGTATTTGGCTCAACTTCTTTTATTATTTTTATTTTGTCTATTTAATTTGTTTTGAGTCCAAAAATGTCAAAATTTTTTATTTATTTTTATGTACAATTTAATAGTGTTTAGGAGTCCAAATATCCAAAAATATACAAAAATAATAATCATCCAAAAATACAAAAAAATACGAAAACGAAAAATTCAAAAATAATCAGAGCAGCATCAACAGCTTCAAATTGGGCTGTTCTTGCTCCCCAAGGCTTCTCTGCAAGCCCGATACCTGAAACAGGAAATAAGATCAAATCAGAATCAGGATTTTAATGCAAAAAACCTAAAAATGCCTATAAAATCAACAATCCACAGACAGAAAAGGGGGGACGAAAAATTCAAAGAAAACCATAGCAAAAATTAGGGTTTCACGCTGAAACCCTAATCACAAAACACTACAAATCCAGAAACAGAAGTGTCATACCCCAATTTTGTCCGGCTTAGGTCAAAACCGTAATTTTCCACAAAAATAAATAAATTGAAGAGCGAAGAGCATTATGCACTGCATTTCGGATCCTAGAAGGCATTCCAAGGTTCTTGAAATCATTTTTAGGGTTGAAACGAATTTTTCGGGCAAATTAGGGTTTTAGCGTCAAAAAGGGTATTTTGGTCAATTGTAACGGTTTTTTTCAAAAAGGCTCAAAAAATATGTATAATTAAAAATATGAAATCTGAAATCAAAATAAAAAAAATAATAACAAAATAATATTGGATGCTTATTGTATTTTTAGAATTAGGGCTAATTCCTTTTAGGTGCTTTTTGCTTTTATCCATTTTTGGCCAAAGTAAGCATCAATTTTACAAGCAAACAACCTCCCTCACTCCACCTTCACTTCAGCCCCCATCAAGTGCACATCACAAAAAAGCCTTTCATCATGACAAGCACACCTTTGAATCCAATAACATTCAATACACAACATATTTTTACCTTCTTTCTCTCTACACCACTAAATACACACTAATTTCTTTATTTCCCTCTCACAACCTTAAACCCATTAGATCTTTGGCCTCCCAAGGATTTGAATAAGGACAACTCACTCCTCTCCTCCCCAAAAGGACCCAAGAAATTCGTAGCCCCTCTCCACTCACTCACTTCATCTTGTTTTTTCCATTTCAAAGAAACCTTCCCATTTTTCTCCTACACCAAAAACCCGAACAAACCACTCACCTCATTTTGCATCCCTCTTTCACATACTCCCTCCATTTCTCATTCAAAGTTCAAGCATCATCACCAACTCAAAGCTAAGGATCAAGGCAAGGGGCGCAAGTTTCATGGAGGTTTGTGGAGGATTTAGTTGATTTGTGGTCTTGTTCTTCATATCACTCCCTTCATAGCTTGGATTCAAGGTAAAACTTCAAAACTCTTGTATTTTCTTCATTTTTGCATAATCTCTCTTCTCCTCATCTCAACTCCTTCATATATTGTTGTTGTTGCTTTGAGGAGCCATCTCAAACACTATTGACAAGCACTTAGGGAGGCTTGGGTGTTTGAGGTGGCTCCTTGGCTTTGAAGGAGTTGTTCTTGTGTTTTCTTGCATTTGCTTGTATTTTGAATCTTGTTTGTCTAATTTTCATCAAATGAAGACTCATTCTCATACTCCATGTGCATTCGGCCATGAACTCTATTTTAGGGTTCTTGTGTGTTCTTGTTCATTTTATGATTTGGGTTTGAATAATTGTTGATCTTGGACCATACATAGCCTTGGGTTTGGGCAAGGAAAATAGGGTTCATGTTGCTTGTTTTGTTTTCCTTAATTTTGAATGAACAAATGCATGATTTGGCTAATGTTTGTTTTAGGAACTTGCATGATAGATTAGGTCCTCTTCTTTTGTGTTGTTTTGTGTGTTAATTTGTCAATTTTTGCACGAAATAAGTTGATGATTCCATGCTTGTATGCATTCGGCCATGACTAGGTTTTTTACCCTTTTGATTGCTTGAAGATTGTCATTTTGATTGTGGTTGAGTAAATGCAAGTTATGTCATTGTGTTTGTTGACTTTTTACCATTTTACTTTACCACTTCATTAACTCTTTACCAAAAAAGACATAAAAACATTTTACCACTTTGGTTTTTACCATTTCACTTAGTTTTTACCAAAACATTTTCATCTCACCACATAAAACATTTTTACCTTCATTCAAAACATTTTACCACTTGCACCTTTGCATAAAAACCCCAAAACATTTTCTCATTTGCATTTCAAACTTTTTCAACTTTATAAAACAAACCCCAAAATACTTTTACCACTTTCAAGATCAAAAACATTTCATCTCATTTCCAAAACACCAAAACCCAAAAACATTTTACCTAAACCTTTTACCAAAACATTTTCACCCTCATGCATCTTCATTCATCCCTATTTTAGGCGACACTCTCATGCATTCTCGAGTATCTATGCCTTGCATAATAAACGTAATCATACTTAAATGCTCATGCATTCTTGTATGCTCATGCATCCTCTTGTCTACTCATTCATGCATTCATTCTTGTATGCTCATGCATCCACATGCTTGCCTAATCATGCATCATCGCTCATATGTTCATTCACCTAACCTAGAATACTCTATGCCTATGATCAATTGTATTCCTTCGTTCTTGATGCCATTTGAATGTCTTGACTTAATTGTGCACAAACCCTTTTACACAATCATGTGCCCTTATAAGAATACCAACATGTGTAGCATAGAGGCATATGTGCCCCTCTTGAGATTGCTTCCAACTTGTGTAGCAATCCTCCTTCACACAAACACAATTGTTTTGAGAACTTTGTCTAGCATCTTTGACAATTGAATTCTTTGATTGTATTGGCATGCTTAATCTTAGTTGATGATTAACATGTTCATGATTGCTTGATTAGTTGAATATGTTTGAACTTCATTCATTCATTTTGCATTTGGTTATGGATTTAGAATTGATTTGAAGTATTCTACTTCTTTTCCTTTTTCTAAAAACCTCTTTCCTAGATTCATTAATAAAAGAAAACCCTTTTATTTTCAAAACAAGAATAAAATAAATTGTCATTGACGACCAATCGCGCCGTTGCCATTTAGGTCATTAATGATGATTTCATTTTCGAAAGAGTTAGTAGTGAGGCCATTCTAACCGTTGTTGTTCGATCTTCACAAAAGCTCAATCCTATTTTCGAAAACTTATTCCTCAAAAGTAAAACCAATTGTCACTAATGACCGATCGCGCCGTTGCCGTTTAGGTCATTAATGATGATATTATTTTCAAAAGAAGTTAGAACTACGTCGCTTTGATTCCCATTTGGGATACGTAGGAGCGAGCCACGTCCTCGTCAAGCACAACTAACCAAAATTAATTCGATTGCGAAAGCCCTTTTTGATCATCTAAAATAAAAACCGATTATCATTAATGATCACTCGCGCCGTTGCCGTTTGGTTGTTAATGATAATTTCATTTTCAAAAAAGTTAGTAGCGCGGCCACTCTAAACCGTTGTTGTTTGGTCGTCGCGAACACTCGAATCAAAAGCAAAACCGATTATCGTTAATGACTGCCCCGCCTAGTATGTCGAACAATGGGTCGTCACCCAACTCGATATATATATAAACATATATATATCTACAGTACTATGAACCCACGGTCCATCATATCAGACAATCAATGAAACACTTTAATCCACATTTTATAAAATCCAAGTTCACACTCGCACTCTAGTTGACCACATTTCGAAACAATTTTCAACTTCGAAAGTATTTTATAAAACCCTTTTGAAACGTACGCAAAATCATGGCATAATAAGCCTAATATCATTATAGAAGGGTTAGGAAAGGATTAGGAGAGGATTGGAATCGAAACGGAATCATTTAGGGTACTTTGAAAATTTTGGGCAGAACTTGGCGCACGGGTCGTGCCTCTGGACGCACGGGTCGTGCGCCCTGTTAAAAAATTTTTGATCACTGAACCCGAACCAGGCGCACGGGTCGTGTGCCCTGGGCGCATGGGTCGTGCGCATTTGACAGCATTGCCAAAAATGCCCTGTTTCATGAAATTTTGCTTTCCGATTGATCCGAAACTTCCCCCGATCGATTCCTAACTCAAAAACAGACAGTACCAGACAATATACCAGTCCAATTAACATCAAACAATCAAGCAATTCAATCAAAAACTCAACGATTACGAATTTCATTAAAACGCGATATATTTCAAAATAGCGTTTTTGACTCAAAATCTTTCGAAACTAAGTCCTACAATTCATTTCAAAACGGAATAAGCCTAAACGTGAGTAAAACTCACCCTTGAAGCGAGAGCCGTTGCCGAGACTTCTAAAATCACCAAAACGAGCCCAATCAACACCAATTCGCTTCCAACTTCGATTCGAGCTCCCAAACGCGTTCCACCGCTCTTGGCTTTGATCCTAATCATGAATCAATCATCAATTCCAGCTCACAACTTGAGATTTCAACAAATCGATTCCCAAAATCTCTAGAAATTCGTAGGCCATGAGAAGGGGGAAAAATTGAGGGGAAGCTTACCAAGTTATAGGGTTTTGTAGAGGAAAGTGAGGGGATGATGGTGATGAAATTTGAGAGGGTGGGCTTCACACCTCTTCTTCCTTTCTCTTCTTCTTTCCTCTTCTTCTTTCTCTTCCTTTCTTCTCTTTTCTTCTCTTTTTCCTCTTCTGCGCGTATCTCTTCTTTCTTTCTCCTCTTTCATTCTTTTATTTTCTTTAATCACACACACACAACACATATTTAATTAATAAATAAGTGGTAGCGTGGTCCAATTACCATATTGATCCTAATCACTTATTTCGATTCCAAAACTTCCTTGATCCGTATTATCCGGTTAACGATCTAATGTCATTCAATGAATAATTTTAGTACTCAATAAATTTACCAGTCAGGTACTAAATTACTCCCATTGGGTTAACATCCAAATAATTCGCCTAATTATTTTGAGGATGTTACATTCTCCCCTACTTAAAAGAATTTTGTCCTCAAAATTAAACACAACATACCTCAAGAGAACAAATACGGATACCGAGTCCGCATATCGTCCTCCAACTCCCAAGTAGCTTCCTCGGCGGAGAAACCATCCCAAACCACCTTGACAATGGGAATTGACTTTGTCCGTAGCGTCCTCTCGCCATGTTCCATGATATAATTTGGATGAGGTTGGAAAGACAAGTCCGGTCGGAGGTCAATCGTTTCAAAATCTAACGGTTGACTTGGATCGGGAATGTACTTTCGCAATTGAGACACATGGAATACATCATGCAATTTTGACAACGGAGGAGGCAAGGCGATGCGGTATGCAAGAGGCCCAACTCGCTCGATAATTTGGAAGGGTCCAATATACCGAGGACTGAGCTTCTTCACCCGTAATGCCCTACCTGTGCCAATTGTTGGTGATAATCTCAAAAACACATGATCACCAAACTCAAACTCTAACGGCCTTCTCCTTTTGTCGGCATAACTCTTTTGCCTACTTTGAGCAGCTTTCATTCTTTCCCTGATCTGGCGGATCTTTTCAGTAGTGTCTTGAATCACCTCGGGTCCTAACAATCGGTTCTCACCGACTTCCCACCAACACAATGGGGTTCTACATTTCCTTCCATACAAGGCCTCAAAAGGCGCCATTCCGATACTGGAATGATAACTGTTGTTATATGAGAATTCAACCAGTGGAAGATGATCCTCCCATTTCTTCCCGTTATCAAGTACCGAAGCCCTAAGCATATCCTCTAATGTCTGGATAGTCCTCTCGGTCTGACCATCTGTCTGCGGGTGATAAGCGGTACTAAGAAGTACTTTAGTCCCCATTGCTTCATTCAGAGCCTTCCAAAATCGAGAAGTGAATTTCGGATCTCGATCCGACACTATACTGGTAGGAACCCCATGTAACCTCACTATGTTCTTTAAATACACCTCAGCTAACTTGGACACTTTACTTCTCGAACGAACCGGAATAAAATGAGCTGATTTAGTTAACCGATCCACAACTACCCAAATGGAGTCGTTACCGGCTTGAGACCTTGGTAATGCCATTACAAAATCCATGGAAATGTCTTCCCACTTCCACACTGGCACGTCCAGTGACCGTAACAGACCAGCAGGCTTCTGATGTTCGATTTTAACTCTCTGGCAAGTTAAGCATTGAGATACAAACTCAGCAATCTCTAATTTCATTCCATGCCACCAATACATCTGCTTTAAATCTCTATACATCTTGGTGGACCCGGGATGTACAGAAAATAAACTTCGGTGTGCTTCCTCTAGCACTTGCTTTTTAATATTTTCATCATCGGGTACACAGATCCTACCGTTGAAGTGAATAACCCCATCACTATCTTCGGTAAAGTCTGGCAACACTTTTTGGGATTGTAGCTTCACGTCAACTTCCTGTGCTATGCGAATCGACTCTCTTAATGAACTAGAGATCCTCATATGGCTCAACACTAGCCTGTCCTTTCTTGATCTTGCATTCAAATTTAGGTCTCTATAGGACTCCAACAATCTCATCTCATGCATCATAATCTCCGCTATGTGAATGGATTTCCTACTTAGTGCATCAGCTACAACATTAGCCTTTCCCGGATGATACTTCAATTCAAAGTCATAATCCTTCAGGAATTCCACCCACCTTCTCTGCCTGTTATTCAACTCCTTCTGATCAAACAAATATTTCAAACTTTTATGATCACTAAAGACTTCGAAACGAGACCCATACAGGTAATGTCTCCAAATCTTCAGTGCGTACACAATAGCTGCCAACTCCAAATCATGAGTCGGATAATTCTCTTCATGAGTCTTCAACTGTCTGGAGGCATAAGCTACAACTTGTTGGTCCTGCATGAGAACACATCCCAAACCCTTCCCAGAAGCATCGCTGAAAATTTGAAAATCCAAAGACGGATCTGGAAGAATTAGGATTGGAGCAGAGGTCAACCTAACCTTCAACTCTTGAAAACATTCTTCACAATCGGCATTCCATATAAACGGTTGGGCCTTGCGAGTCAACCGAGTAAGTGGAAGAACCAATTGTGAAAAACCTTGGATAAACCTCCTGTAGTAACCAGCTAGACCCAAGAAACTTCTTATTTCAGAGACAGATGTTGGTCGTTCCCAGTTCAACACCGCTTCTACTTTACTGGGATCCACCGCAACTCCCGATTGGGAAATCACGTGTCCCAAAAACTTCACTTCCGGCATCCAGAAGTCACACTTCGACGGCTTGGCATACAATTTCTTTTCTCGGAGTACGTTCAGAACAATGCGGAGATGTTGAACATGGTCCTCAATGGTCTTAGAGTACACCAAGATATCATCAATAAAAACTACCACAAACTGATCAAGGTACGTGTGAAACACTCGGTTCATGTAATCCATGAATACCGCTGGAGCATTAGTCAAACCGAAGGGCATCACTACGAACTCGTAATGTCCATACCTCGTACGGAAAGCTGTCTTCGGAATATCTAAGGCTCGTACCTTTATTTGATGATAGCCCGACCTCAGATCAATTTTTGAAAATACCACAGCCCCTCTAAGTTGGTCGAGCAAATCGTCTATCCTTGGCAAGAGATATTTATTCTTGATCGTCACTTTATTCAATTGTCGATAATCTATGCACAACCTCATGCTACCATCCTTCTTTTTGACTAGCAACACCGGAGCACCCCATGGAGAAGCACTCGGTCGGATAAACCTTTTCGATATGAATTCCTCAAGTTGAGACTTCAGTTCCTTCAACTCTAAAGGAGACATTCTATAAGGAGCAATAGAGATTGATCCTGTACCAGGGATCAATTCTATTGAGAATTCTACCTCTCGGTCAGGAGGTAAGGATGAAACTTCTTCTGGAAAAACATCTAGAAATTCATTTACCACTTGCACAGATGACAAGTCTAAACCCGTTTCAGTAGATGCAGACAACATAATAAGAATAGCTTCCGCACCTTGAAATAATGACTGGCTTGCTCCGGTGTAAGAGATCATCACTTCAGAATCTGCCTGTGATAAGCCTATGGATTCGGAGGCGAAGCTAATGGTTCGGTCGGCACAGTTGATTGTTACATGATTTTCAGCCATCCAATTCATACCCAGAACAATGTCCATACTTCTCATAGGTAAGCAGATAAATTTCACAACAAATTGTCTGTCCCCTATGACAAGTAGGCAATTTTCACACAATGATTGGGTCTGGACACGACCCTTGGCAGCAGTTAAAATAGTTATCGGTTCGGATAGCTCAGACAATGCTAGTCCCAACCGATCTGCACATGCTTGCGAGATAAAACAGTGAGTTGCACCAGAATCATATAAAATATTGACTGAATTATTAAAAAGAGATCCCGTACCCCTCAGAAGATTATCCGTAGGAGTGATGGTTCGAGCATCCAATGTGTTGATCCGTCCCTGACCAGGAGCATTTGGTGCTCTTTGGGAATTCTTCTTTGATGGGCACTTATTGGCATAGTGACCCTCTTCATTACAAACATAGCACCGATCTGGCCTTGGCGGACACTCGCCACGGTGATATCTTCCACAAAATCTACAATTCCTGAACTGTGCAGAATCAGACGATTGTACCTGCTTCCCTTTGTAATTACCTCCTTTCCCTGTGTCATGCCTGGGACCCATCTGAGAACTAGATGGCCCGGTGTTCCTCTTACTCTGATGGAACGCCTTCCTACTTGCATACAATCTTGCCAAATCACTTTCGGCTATATAAGCTTGTTGAACCATGGCCGCATAATTGGTCTTCGGAAAAGAACTTAGACTTTGAGCAATATCCTCTCTCAACCCATATTTATACCTGTCAGTTTTCCATCGGTCATTGGGGGCATATCCAGCTAAACCGAAGAATTAATACAACTCTTCAAATTTAGCCGTGTATTGGCCCACGGTCAAGCCTCCTTGCGTGAGAGCTAAGAACTCATTTTCCTTATCAAACCTCATTGCCGTGGGGAAGAATTGTTCCAGAAATGATGTTCGGAAATTTTCCCAAGTCGGGGGAGTTCCCATTGTCTCCATCATGGCTCTAGCATTTGTCCACCAGTTATTGGCCTCTCCCTTCAACATATGGGATGCCAACCTCAGCTTATCTTCATCGGTCACTTGCATTGTTAAGAAGATCTTTTCAATGTCATCCAGCCAATGTTGTGCTCTCATGACATCCGGCCCACCTCTAAACTCGGAGGGTTTCATTTTCAGGAACTCTGAAAATTCTCCTTGGGTTCACTTGTGGCTCTGGAGCTTGATGCTGCTGAGCATTTTGCTGTTGGATTTGTTGCTGCTGATGCATAAGCATCATGTCTTGCATCATTTTCTGCTGGTTCTCAATGACATTCTGCATCCACTCAAAATTTGGATCAACAGGAGGAGGAACGCCTCTACCTCTTCTGGCCATGATTCTGCGAAATATGCACAAAGTATTAAGTTGATCAAGCTCAATGTCTAATAGCATACTAAGAAAATCACGACTGAAAAAAGCAAAGACCCTATAAGCTAAGTCCGACTAGGTCGAACCGCTCTGATACCAACTGTAACACCCTGGTATTTTTATTTGTTAAAAACACCCAAGTGCACATTAAACATACATCAGAGATAATATTTCCTGCTCAGACACTGAATACCACTATAAAATTTTTGCTGAAATATAGCATAACCGTCTTATACACAAATAAGACCATACGGCACTCAGGCCATAATCTGTCAGCAACTATGGTAGTCAGAGTCATACAAGAAAGCGGAATGAAAGATAAATGTAACACTAATGTCATAGTGCTGTGATATATGGACAACAGAAGGAAAATAAACTGAATATAAAGCTAAGTCATCATCCATCTCTCGGGGCCACCTACTCGTGCCTCTGAGGTTTCTTCTGTCCCTGTTTATCTGAAAACAACAACATTTAAACAATGAGATACAATCTCAGTGAGTTCTACCGGAACCCCTACTAACTCTCTCGGTTCAATTATTAATCCTTTTTAAAATCAGCACGACACCGACTGCAATAAAGTGCTAACCCCGGTGACCGTGAACAAACAAAGTACGGCACCGACTGCAATAAAGTGCTAAACCCCGGTGTATCGCACAGTACGACACCGACTGCAATAAAGTGCTAAACCCCGGTGTACGTACAACAAACTCATGACATAACACCGACTGCAATCCAGTGCTATATACCCGGTGAACCCCCTAACCAATAGTACATTCTCCTATTGGTACGGAGCCTAGGTTGGGGGAGCATGACTGCCCCGCCTAGTATGTCGAACAATGGGTCGTCACCCAACTCGATATATATATATATAAACATATATATATCTACAGTACTATGAACCCACGGTCCATCATATCAGACAATCAATGAAACACTTTAATCCACATTTTATAAAATCCAAGTTCACACTCGCACTCTAGTTGACCACATTTCTACACAATTTTCAAATTCGAAAGTATTTTATAAAACCCTTTTGAAACGTACGCAAAATCATGGCATAATAAGCCTAATATCATTATAGAAGGGTTAGGAAAGGATTAGGAGAGGATTGGAATCGAAACGGAATCATTTAGGGTACTTTGAAAATTTTGGGCAGAACTTGGCGCACGGGTCGTGCCTCTGGACGCACGGGTCGTGCGCCCTGTTAGAAAATTTTTGATCACTGAACCCGAACCAGGCGCACGGGTCGTGTGCCCTGGGCGCACGGGTCGTGCGCATTTGACAGCATTGCCAAAAATGCCCTGTTTCATGAAATTTTGCTTTCCGATTGATCCGAAACTTCCCCCGATCGATTCCTAACTCAAAAACAGACAGTACCAGACAATATACCAGTCCAATTAACATCAAACAATCAAGCAATTCAATCAAAAACTCAACGATTACGAATTTCATTAAAACGCGATATATTTCAAAATAGCGTTTTTGACTCAAAATCTTTCGAAACTAAGTCCTACAATTCATTTCAAAACAGAATAAGCCTAAACGTGAGTAAAACTCACCCTTGAAGCGAGAGCCGTTGCCGAGACTTCTAAAATCACCAAAACGAGCCCAATCAACACCAATTCGCTTCCAACTTCGATTCGAGCTCCCAAACGCGTTCCACCGCTCTTGGCTTTGATCCTAATCATGAATCAATCATCAATTCCAGCTCACAACTTGAGATTTCAACAAATCGATTCCCAAAATCTCTAGAAATTCGTAGGCCATGAGAAGGGGGAAAAATTGAGGGGAAGCTTACCAAGTTATAGGGTTTTGTAGAGGAAAGTGAGGGGATGATGGTGATGAAATTTGAGAGGGTGGGCTTCACACCTCTTCTTCCTTTCTCTTCTTCTTTCCTCTTCTTCTTTCTCTTCCTTTCTTCTCTTTTCTTCTCTTTTTCCTCTTCTGCGCGTATCTCTTCTTTCTTTCTCCTCTTTCATTCTTTTATTTTCTTTAATCACACACACACAACACATATTTAATTAATAAATAAGTGGTAGCGTGGTCCAATTACCATATTGATCCTAATCACTTATTTCGATTCCAAAACTTCCTTGATCCGTATTATCCGGTTAACGATCTAATGTCATTCAATGAATAATTTTAGTACTCAATAAATTTACCAGTCAGGTACTAAATTACTCCCATTGGGTTAACATCCAAATAATTCGCCTAATTATTTTGAGGATGTTACATGTTTGTTTTAGGAACTTGCATGATAGATTAGGTCCTCTTCTTTTGTGTTGTTTTGTGTGTTAATTTGTCAATTTTTGCATGAAATAAGTTGATGATTCCATGCTTGTATGCATTCGGCCATGACTAGGTTTTTTACCCTTTTGATTGCTTGAAGATTGTCATTTTGATTGTGGTTGAGTAAATGCAAGTTATGTCATTGTGTTTGTTGACTTTTTACCATTTTACTTTACCACTTCATTAACTTTTTACCAAAAAAGACATAAAAACATTTTACCACTTTGGTTTTTACCATTTCACTTAGTTTTTACCAAAACATTTTCATCTCACCACATAAAACATTTTTACCTTCATTCAAAACATTTTACCACTTGCACCTTTGCATAAAAACCCCAAAACATTTTCTCATTTGCATTTCAAACTTTTTCAACTTTATAAAACAAACCCCAAAATACTTTTACCACTTTCAAGATCAAAAACATTTCATCTCATTTCCAAAACACCAAAACCCAAAAACATTTTACCTAAACCTTTTACCAAAACATTTTCACCCTCATGCATCTTCATTCATCCCTATTTTAGGCGACACTCTCATGCATTCTCGAGTATCTATGCCTTGCATAATAAACGTAATCATACTTAAATGCTCATGCATTCTTGTATGCTCATGCATCCTCTTGTCTACTCATTCATGCATTCATTCTTGTATGCTCATGCATCCACATGCTTGCCTAATCATGCATCATCGCTCATATGTTCATTCACCTAACCTAGAATACTCTATGCCTATGATCAATTGTATTCCTTCGTTCTTGATGCCATTTGAATGTCTTGACTTAATTGTGCACAAACCCTTTTACACAATCATGTGCCCTTATAAGAATACCAACATGTGTAGCATAGAGGCATATGTGCCCCTCTTGAGATTGCTTCCAACTTGTGTAGCAATCCTCCTTCACACAAACACAATTGTTTTGAGAACTTTGTCTAGCATCTTTGACAATTGAATTCTTTGATTGTATTGGCATGCTTAATCTTAGTTGATGATTAACATGTTCATGATTGCTTGATTAGTTGAATATGTTTGAACTTCATTCATTCATTTTGCATTTGGTTATGGATTTAGAATTGATTTGAAGTATTCTACTTCTTTTCCTTTTTCTAAAAACCTCTTTCCTAGATTCATTAATAAAAGAAAACCCTTTTATTTTCAAAACAAGAATAAAATAAATTGTCATTGACGACCAATCGCGCCGTTGCCGTTTAGGTCATTAATGATGATTTCATTTTCGAAAGAGTTAGTAGTGAGGCCATTCTAACCGTTGTTGTTCGATCTTCACAAAAGCTCAATCCTATTTTCGAAAACTTATTCCTCAAAAGTAAAACCAATTGTCACTAATGACCGATCGCGCCGTTGCCGTTTAGGTCATTAATGATGATATTATTTTCAAAAGAAGTTAGAACTACGTCGCTTTGATTCCCATTTGGGATACGTAGGAGCGAGCCACGTCCTCGTCAAGCACAACTAACCAAAATTAATTCGATTGCGAAAGCCCTTTTTGATCATCTAAAATAAAAACCGATTATCATTAATGATCACTCGCGCCGTTGCCGTTTGGTTGTTAATGATAATTTCATTTTCAAAAAAGTTAGTAGCGCGGCCACTCTAAACCGTTGTTGTTTGGTCGTCGCGAACACTCGAATCAAAAGCAAAACCGATTATCGTTAATGATCACTCGCGCCGTTGCCGTTTGGTTGTTAATGATAATTTCATTTTCAAAAGAGTTAGTAGCGCGGCCACTCTAAACCGTTGTTGTTTGGTCGTCGCGAACACTCGAATCAAAAGCAAAACCGATTATCGTTAATGATCACTCGCGCCGTTGCCGTTTGGTTGTTAATGATAATTTCATTTTCAAAAGAGTTAGTAGCGCGGCCACTCTAAACGGTTGTTGTTTGGTCATCGCGAATCCTCACTCCTACTGCGAAAACTCATCTAAACAGACTAAAAAACAAAAACCTTTTTAGGACAACCAAGAACTACGTAGCTTTGAATTCTCCATCGCACCAGGAGATACGTAGGAGCGAGAGGCCAACTCTCGTCAAGCTCCAAAAATAAAAATTTTCATTAAGTCTTCTCACTCCCTTTTCAATAAAGAGGCAAAATAAAAGCATTTTCAAATCAACACTTCAAACCACACATTTAATTAAAGGTTCCCTTTCGGTAGAAAGGAGGTACGGGGCGCTAATACCTTCCCCATGCCTAACCGACCCCCGAACCCATATCTCTAGTTTTCGAAAGACCATCCGCCTTGTCTAAAAGACCTTTTTTCAATGTTTTGGTCTTAAAATTAAAATATTGGTGGCGGCTCCATACCTTTTCCACGTTGTACAATGAGAAGTCCGAACCGGATTTTTTGGGGTGCAACAGCTGGCGACTTCACTAGGGACCTTTTTTTTTTTAAGTGGGTCAAGCCTAACTAATTAAGATGTGTGGTTTAATGTATTGTTGATTTGACTGATATACCTTGTTTGCCTTCATCATTTTTCCTTTCTTTCTTATCATTAATTGTAGGCATACGCATTTGTCTTCTTCTATGTTTGTTCCCTATCTCCTTTTCTTTTATTGCTTATGCTAATGCATTTCTCCCCAATTCTATCCGGATCCCCCCTTCTTGGCTCCCTTTCTTGAGGTAAGCAATGTACCTGATTGTTGTTGAAACCCCAGGCTAGCTTATTTGATATTGAACCCTAGTGTAGACGACATGTTATTACCTTGCTTTTTCTGGACTGTTCTGGCGTCTCACTTGCAGGTGGGGTAATATGTGTCGGGTAGTTTTAAGTGGTACGCCCTTACCACACACACTCACACCCTTATGATTATGTGCTTTGAGAGAGGCCTAAAACCCAAGGTCTGACAAGACTTAGGGGAGTGGAAACGAGTAGTGACTGGCAATTGGACTGTTGTCCTTCCGACTCTCACGAAAGTTTCAGCCAGAGTATGCTCTTTCATGATGCCTCACACCAGATGGCGTTCCATCGTTGTGGGTGCTACTGTGAAAGAGAATTAGCTTTGGTAACCTGGTGAGGAAGTGACTAGAACCCACATGGGAGGAACATTTGAGTTGTCCTAGAACTTAGGTCCCCACCTTCGTAGGACACAAGGGGCATACCAAATTGTGTGTTGCATCGTAATATAGACATGTTTTCAAAAAAGAGCAGGAGGTTTTTCAAATAAAAAGTAGAGAAAGAGCTGCCGTTGTAGCCTTTCTTCTGCCGGTCCGTACGAAGTGACATATGGCCCACTCTTTTCAAAAAAAGAGAGAACGAGCTGCCGTTGTAGCCTTTCTCTTACTATGGCCATGTGAAACCACGTATAGCCCGCATTTTTCAAAAAAAAAAAACAAAAAGAAGTATCTTGCATCCTGCATCATTGCATCATTACATCATTGCGTCATTTGCATTAAATAAAGTTCCCATTTTGAAAAGAATCATTCATCTTGCATTCCCTTTCATTACATAAAGATAAAACAAAAAACAATTATCATCTGCATAGCATAAGCATTTCATTTATAATCATGCAAAAAAAATCTTCGTCAAGATCATCCAAGACGAGGCATTCATACATAAGCATTATTTCAAAAGAGACACGGTAGAACTACGTACGCTTTGATTCCTCATCACAGTGAGGATACGTAGGAGCGGGTCCGCCCCGTCAAGCATAACAAATGAAAAAAGCCATTTTGAAAAAGCATCATTCTTGCATTCAAAAATGCATTGAAATTTTGTATTTCATCTTGCACCAAAAAAAAAAACAATTTTTTTTTATTTTTTAGAATAAGTACACTTCTCAAGTGGTCATTTTTCCATGCATTTGCATATCATGATCTGTACAATAAAGGTTTTGATGAGAGACGAGACGGTTTTGCAAAATAGTCATTCCCCCCCAAAAAAAAAAAAAAAAAAAACTCAAGGTGTTCCAAAGTACCCAGTTCTCGAGTCAGCAGCTCATTCACATAACTTCAAAATTTTTGCATCTCATCCATCCCATGATAAAAGATTAAAATTGTTCATAAATTTTTTTCTATCATGTGAAGCATTCTTCTTGGCATGCATGCCATGTGCAGTCGCCCCTGTCCGTGTCCGTCAGTTTCCCTGCTTTATCATCATTTCCCGTCCTAGTCTAGCCCCGCCCGTAAAGCCTAAAGTGTCGCATGCATTTGTTCAGTCATTCGTTCTTGCGCTTATGTTGTGTGCCCTGTTATCTCTAGAAAGAGGCCAACTGGTTTGCCGATATCCGCTTCAGACTCAAGATTCATGGCGACCAATCAAGGAAACCTAGTGATTGAGAATCCCGGCAATTCAGGTCTAGATAATCCGATTATGGAAGTTCTCAAGCAGCTAGTCCAAGGGAATCAGACACTAGTCCAAGGGAATCAGGCGTTAAATAATAAAGTCGGGGTGATAGAAATGCAGATGGATGCGATAAGAATGCAGATGACTGAAATGATGGGCACCCTGCAAGCTTTGAAAAACGGGACCACTACCGAAGATACTGCTGTTGTAAACCCAGGTGGGGCCGCAACCATCCTTCCTACCTCGGGACCCGCTGAAGCTGTGACTGCTATTCCCCATCCGGGATCTGGGGTTAATTATCCTGCTCACGCCCTGGGAGGTGCTGATCCACATGAGGTTTCTCTTTTCAATATGGATAGTGATCCTCAAGGTCACCTATTTAAGAACTCTCAACCCAGAGATCAGTTGCATGAGTTGGAAAAGCGTTTAAAAGCCATAGAGGATTCAAAGACCAAAGCTAAAGACGCCCGTGATCTATGTCTTGTTCCAGACTTGGTTATTCCCCCAAAGATGAAGGTGCCAGTCTTTGACCAATATTGTGGTACCAGCTGCCCAAATAGACACGTAACCATGTACGCCCGAAGGATGACCGCATACAATCACGACGACAAACTGCTCATCCACTACTTCCAGTACAGCCTAACTGGGGCATCTCTGGTTTGGTACATGCAGTTGCAGCCTTCCGACATCCACAGTTGGGAGGACCTTTCTGAAGCTTTCTTAAAGGAGTACGAATACAACAAAGACATGGCTCCAGATCGGATTCAGCTGCAGTATATGAGCAAGAAAGATCATGAGTCCTTTAAGGAATATGCTCAAAGATGGAGGAGCATAGCTGCTCAGGTGAAGCCACCATTGACTGAAAAGGAGATGGTGTACATGTTTATGGAGACTCTCCCAGCTGTTTTCTATGAACGTCTGGTTGGAAGTGGGTCCTCAAGCTTCTCAGATGTGATCAAAGTAGGGGCAAGACTTGAAGTCGGGATGAAGAGAGGAAGAATCCCCTGCAATCCTACGGGCGCCGACAATGCTAGTGATTTGCCTGCAAGGAAAAATGGAGAAATCAATGCTATAGTGGGACAAGGAAAGTCACGTCAGTACGACCCCATTCCTGTGTCGTACACTGATTTGTGCAGCTATCTAATCAACCATAGGTTGATCTCTCCTCGTGGGATGAAGCCAGTCCAACCTCCATGTAACACCCCGTTAATTTCTAACTTGTAGAAATTACCGAAGCGCACTACTGGCATACATCAGAGTAACTTCCTTTTTAAATGCTGAACACATACTAATACTCGATGCTAAAAACCCATCAAGTTCGCTTACATAACTGAACATAATATACATAAAGCGGTCCTTACACCCTCAACTAGTGTTCAGTACTCAAAACCGAAAGTCTGCGGAAGCGATTCACAACTTGAAATACATAAGTCGTACAATCGAGTATTCTTAAGATACTGAATACAAAATACAGAGATACGAAGGAAACTGAAATACAAGACATAAAAAAAAAAACAACGATAGCAACTGCTCCTCAAGCGTCTCCATAGCCGTGCCTCACGGTCTTCATCTTTCCCTGCTTAACTGAAAAACAACAACAATGGATTGGGTGAGACAACTTGTCTCAGTGAGTTCTATCGCGACCCCTTACTAATCCTCTCGGTTCAATTATGCTTTATTCATTATTCTGATTCTAACTCATAAATCATAGTCCTCAAAGTTGACTATGTGGCTAACTAACTGAAGTTGTCCTTATAACCCTCAAGCCGGTTACAAGACGCAACTCATAACTAAACTAAACGCTGTCCTCATAACCCTCAAGCCGGTTACAAGAAACAACACTAACTAAAGTTATAGCGTGTCACCGGTCACTTGGCATAATAAGCTTCCGGTGAACCCGTCCCCACTAATCGGCTGGGTCCCTAACGGGGCCTAGGTTCATAAGGCTCATGACTGCCTCTCCCCTAGCACACTAAACTAAAAAGGGTCGTCACCCCGACTAAAGATATATATGATGATATACCTGGACTGAACTCAACAATGAACTTAAACATAATAATATCTGAACTCAACATAACAATGAACTGAACTGAACATAAACTTATTACTAACGTGACCTAATTACTAACTTAGTCTAATTATTAAGTGATCTCTCATGGATTACTAAGGTTCGCTAACTTATCTTATCAATCTTACTAAACCAGTCAATCCAGCATAATATATCAAACACAAAATTCATGACATGAAATCAATGGTCAATCACATGAGCATTCACTTAACCTGAACGTAATCCAAACACAACCAATCATAGTCAATTACCACTCAATTCAGGGCAATTCAATCATAGCATCATTGGGGAAGGTGGAATAAAGGATTAGAAAGCAATTGGAATCGTTTGGAATGATTTAAAACACTTTTTAAAAGAGGCAACCCGAAGACCACGCACGACCCGTGCGCCCATACACACGATCCGTGCGTGTCCATCATTTAACTTGTCATTCCTTTCCGATCCCGAATTACTTCCCGATCAATACTACCACTTCAGTCAAAGCTAAACATATAGAATTACGGTGTTCCCATCCTAGGGGAACCTTGGGGAGTGGATGGGAAGGGACTTAGGACCAATCGGAACGACTTAGGACGTATTTCAAAATATCGTATCAGAGAGATACGCACGGTCCGTGCGCCTTGGCACACGACCCGTGCGCGTTTTTAAAAACAGCACCAGTGGTTCCAGAATCTCACGCACGACCCGTGCCTAGAGGCACACGGTCCGTGCGTGACTAACAGTGTTTCAGAAAAACAGTTTTTACGTGTTCGTTCCCATTCCGATTGTTCCCGTGTCTATTCCGATTCACATCCGAACTTACCAATACATTAAAACAGTCATGGCAATCAATACAATCAGTCTAATCAATGACATAACAATCATAACATGCAATTTAATCCCAATTTCAGTCTAATGATCCATCGACTCCATAACTTAGAACGGTATTTTCGCAAAACGATTCGACATCGGTTTTTCATGAAACGCGAGACTCAATATCTCAAAACACAACACATGATTTTAACAATCCTAGTGAGTATAGAACTCACCTCTTGGACGACAATAGTAATAGACACCGAGACTTCACGATCACGATCACACGGTGACTCCAACTTTACTCAAACCGCTCCGATTAACTTCCAACCGAAAACCCAGCCACTGAACTACCCTCTAGGTTGTTCCAATACGCGATTCAGGGACTGATAAGGGTTCTAACACTCATCAAACTCACATGCAACACTGATTTCATTACTTGGAGCTTGGTGGGTCTTCAATGGTGGAATGTGGTGGAGGTGGAGGGTGGTTTCGAGAATTGTATCAATGGAGAGAGGATGGAAAACTGAAACTAATGGTGAAATCAGATTGTACATGCAATAGACTTTGAGAAGCTCCTCCTCTCTTCCTCCCTCTCAACTCACGCCCTCTCCCCTCTCTTTCTCTTGCTGGTTTTTTTTTTTTCCAGATTTTCTTTTCAAAATGAAATGTTTGTGTTTCAGCTGAAGGTATACATATTTATAGAGACTAGGTAAAAATACCACTATGCCCCTCACTTAAACATTTCTTTCCTAATGACTCCCTCACTCCTAATAAACTAAATATGATGCAATCAATTAAATCAAGCACATCATTTGCAAAATAAATCAATCAAGCAAATCACTTTCAATTTGAACAATTTCAATAAATAAATAAATCACTAATAATTACTATTATGCCATTATAATTAAATAGCAAAAATAGGGGATGTTACATTCACCCCAACTTTTAAAAATTTTGTCCTCAAAATTGGACCACTCAAAACAATTAGCACACAATATACCTTTTGCCGAATTCATCAACGGCCTTGCCTTTCGGAGCGTCCAACACAAAGACCATTTCCGCTAGCAGCGTTAGCATTCCATTCTCGGTTCCTCTTCTTCGCCGGACACTCGTGAGCGTAATGCCCTTCGTCTTGGCAATAATAACATACCGTCGTTCCCAGACGACATTCTCCTCCATGGGGCCTTCCGCATTTGCCACAGTTGGCGGGCTTTAACAATTCCGACGCCTGCACTTGTTTACCCTTGCTGGAGGCACCTCTTGGTTCTTCCTCCGGAGTGGACCATTTAGTCGCCTTCCTCTTCTTTACTGGGCACTTGTTAGCATAATGCCCTTCTTCCTTGCAATAAAAACACGCGGCTGATCCTCGACGACACCTTCCGCTGTGGGGCCTTCCACACGCTGAACACTTAACGGACCTCGGAACTTCAGCTACCACAACTTGCTTTCCTTTGATGGAAGTATTCCTCGGTTCATCATTTGGGGTTGGCAATTCCAATGCCCTCTTCTCCCCTTTTTTATCCGCTTTCCTTCCCTCATTCGATCCGTTGAGATTTGTTTCTGCAACATACGGTCGCTGCTGCCGACTCATCAGTTCGTGATGCACCCACATCATGTCCTGCATCATCCGTTGTTGATTCACGATCACGTTCTGCATCCATTCGGTATTTGGATCAACAGGGACGCTTCTCCTACTTCCACCAGCCATGATTCTGCGAAATATGCACAAAGTGTTTAGTTGATCAGGCTAAACGTCTAATAGCATACTAAGAGGAATCACACTTAGAGGACTTAAGAGACTCATGATTCTAAGCCCGACTAGGTCGAACTGCTCTGATACCAATTGTAACACCCCGTTAATTTCTAACTTGTAGAAATTACCGAAGCGCACTACTGGCATACATCAGAGTAACTTCCTTTTTAAATGCTGAACACATACTAATACTCGATGCTAAAAACCCATCAAGTTCGCTTACATAACTGAACATAATATACATAAAGCGGTCCTTACACCCTCAACTAGTGTTCAGTACTCAAAACCGAAAGTCTGCGGAAGCGATTCACAACTTGAAATACATAAGTCGTACAATCGAGTATTCTTAAGATACTGAATACAAAATACAGAGATACGAAGGAAACTGAAATACAAGACATAAAAAAAAAAACAACGATAGCAACTGCTCCTCAAGCGTCTCCATAGCCGTGCCTCACGGTCTTCATCTTTCCCTGCTTAACTGAAAAACAACAACAATGGATTGGGTGAGACAACTTGTCTCAGTGAGTTCTATCGCGACCCCTTACTAATCCTCTCGGTTCAATTATGCTTTATTCATTATTCTGATTCTAACTCATAAATCATAGTCCTCAAAGTTGACTATGTGGCTAACTAACTGAAGTTGTCCTTATAACCCTCAAGCCGGTTACAAGACGCAACTCATAACTAAACTAAACGCTGTCCTCATAACCCTCAAGCCGGTTACAAGAAACAACACTAACTAAAGTTATAGCGTGTCACCGGTCACTTGGCATAATAAGCTTCCGGTGAACCCGTCCCCACTAATCGGCTGGGTCCCTAACGGGGCCTAGGTTCATAAGGCTCATGACTGCCTCTCCCCTAGCACACTAAACTAAAAAGGGTCGTCACCCCGACTAAAGATATATATGATGATATACCTGGACTGAACTCAACAATGAACTTAAACATAATAATATCTGAACTCAACATAACAATGAACTGAACTGAACATAAACTTATTACTAACGTGACCTAATTACTAACTTAGTCTAATTATTAAGTGATCTCTCATGGATTACTAAGGTTCGCTAACTTATCTTATCAATCTTACTAAACCAGTCAATCCAGCATAATATATCAAACACAAAATTCATGACATGAAATCAATGGTCAATCACATGAGCATTCACTTAACCTGAACGTAATCCAAACACAACCAATCATAGTCAATTACCACTCAATTCAGGGCAATTCAATCATAGCATCATTGGGGAAGGTGGAATAAAGGATTAGAAAGCAATTGGAATCGTTTGGAATGATTTAAAACACTTTTTAAAAGAGGCAACCCGAAGACCACGCACGACCCGTGCGCCCATACACACGATCCGTGCGTGTCCATCATTTAACTTGTCATTCCTTTCCGATCCCGAATTACTTCCCGATCAATACTACCACTTCAGTCAAAGCTAAACATATAGAATTACGGTGTTCCCATCCTAGGGGAACCTTGGGGAGTGGATGGGAAGGGACTTAGGACCAATCGGAACGACTTAGGACGTATTTCAAAATATCGTATCAGAGAGATACGCACGGTCCGTGCGCCTTGGCACACGACCCGTGCGCGTTTTTAAAAACAGCACCAGTGGTTCCAGAATCTCACGCACGACCCGTGCCTAGAGGCACACGGTCCGTGCGTGACTAACAGTGTTTCAGAAAAACAGTTTTTACGTGTTCGTTCCCATTCCGATTGTTCCCGTGTCTATTCCGATTCACATCCGAACTTACCAATACATTAAAACAGTCATGGCAATCAATACAATCAGTCTAATCAATGACATAACAATCATAACATGCAATTTAATCCCAATTTCAGTCTAATGATCCATCGACTCCATAACTTAGAACGGTATTTTCGCAAAACGATTCGACATCGGTTTTTCATGAAACGCGAGACTCAATATCTCAAAACACAACACATGATTTTAACAATCCTAGTGAGTATAGAACTCACCTCTTGGACGACAATAGTAATAGACACCGAGACTTCACGATCACGATCACACGGTGACTCCAACTTTACTCAAACCGCTCCGATTAACTTCCAACCGAAAACCCAGCCACTGAACTACCCTCTAGGTTGTTCCAATACGCGATTCAGGGACTGATAAGGGTTCTAACACTCATCAAACTCACATGCAACACTGATTTCATTACTTGGAGCTTGGTGGGTCTTCAATGGTGGAATGTGGTGGAGGTGGAGGGTGGTTTCGAGAATTGTATCAATGGAGAGAGGATGGAAAACTGAAACTAATGGTGAAATCAGATTGTACATGCAATAGACTTTGAGAAGCTCCTCCTCTCTTCCTCCCTCTCAACTCACGCCCTCTCCCCTCTCTTTCTCTTGCTGGTTTTTTTTTTTCCAGATTTTCTTTTCAAAATGAAATGTTTGTGTTTCAGCTGAAGGTATACATATTTATAGAGACTAGGTAAAAATACCACTATGCCCCTCACTTAAACATTTCTTTCCTAATGACTCCCTCACTCCTAATAAACTAAATATGATGCAATCAATTAAATCAAGCACATCATTTGCAAAATAAATCAATCAAGCAAATCACTTTCAATTTGAACAATTTCAATAAATAAATAAATCACTAATAATTACTATTATGCCATTATAATTAAATAGCAAAAATAGGGGATGTTACACTCCATTCCCAAGAAGGTATAATGCAAAGGCTACCTGTGAATTCCATTCTGGGGCAATTGGTCACTCTACCGAGAATTGTCATCCTTTGAAGCAGTCGGTTCAGGATCTTATTGATACAAAACAGTTGACCTTTGATGAGGGAGGTGAAGGACTAAACCCTTTGAGATCAGGGCTGTCAGGCCGGGATGGCAGTAGTTGAAGAGGATCGAGGTGTTGATCGTCAAGCATTTGTGTCTTCGTCATGCATTTTCGCGTAGTTTTCAGTTCAAAGCAAATTTTATGTAATGCAATCCTCTGGCTCCGCCCAAGGCCTTAGGATATTTCAATAAGGGCACATGTTTCCTTTTCAGCATCGTCGTCTATAAAAGTTACCCTTTTCAGTCACTTTTGTTCAAGATCGTCATTGCCCTGTTTTATCATAAGTCCATCAGTGCATATTTGACTTTTAGTTCAGTCTAACGCTTTAAGTCCTCCATGCTGGGGCAAGACTGTGATCACTAATTTTCCTTGTTAATATCATATTCCTACAGTGCAAGTCTCTCAAAAATAATAATAATAATAATATAATAAACAAGAAAACAAGCTCGCTAGGTTGAAAACCCGCAAAGGGCGGCCTAGGCAAAAAAGAGCGCCCGGTGGACTGAAAACTCGCAAAGAGCGGTCCAGGCAAAAATTACGGCACAAAAAGGAAAAAAAGAGCAAACACATGAAGATAGATAAATTATGGTTCTAAAGTTAAGTCTTATAGAAATAAGCAATCGGGATTTGAAATGAAGTTTGGCCATCTCCTCAAAAACCCCAAAATCCCAGAAAGTCCCTTTCCTACCCACCTTGAGCCAAGAAAAACCAAAATCCAAAAATCACCCTAGACAAGGATCACCCCAAATAAAAAAAACAGTGCATCACTTTTTATCAGCTCACCCGAGTCAAAGAAGGAAAAGAATCATAAAAAAAAAGAAAAAAAAAGGGGAAAAAGAGAAAATCAAAAAAAGAGGGATTCAAAAATGAAAATCCCAAAACAAAAGAAAATACAAAAGAAATGTAAGTGGTGAGCTGGTACATGTTACCACAAAATACAAGAGATCCTTGTCTAAATAAACCTTCAAACACTTCATCATTCCAACACCTGATTCCATAAACCTTCAAACACTTCCTCTGGCCTCAACATCAAACCTTTTAGTCATTCTACCATGAGACACGAATTTGCTTTAACAGAGCCCAAACAAGCCCAATAACCATCTTCCTCATAGACCATTAACCGTCAATCAGCGCCGAACAAAACTCATCCTCCCATTAGCCTCAAACACTTCATTAAGCCTAACCCTCCTTCCTCCACAAAACACCACAATCCCGAAAAGTCCATTCCGATCAATGACCGGTTGCTTTTGTTCTCTCAGATTCTAATCTTAGGACGAACAAGCCTATCTATGTACAATGTGTTTGCTCAAAAGAAAAAACAAACGATCAGAAAAAAGAAAGCTGATCAAGAAAGAATAAACCCTCAGAAAAAAAGAGAACTGAGGAAACAAAAACGAACAGTCAGAAAAAAGAAAGCTGACAAAATAAAAAAAGAGGGACTTGCACTCCAAAACACACTCAAGTTGCATTAAAACAAGGTTTAGTGATCAACAAGTAAGGTTTCTTTCATGCCAAAAGTTGAGACATTCACAGAGAACCAAAGATTTGCACTGAAAACACCACTCAGATCTAAAAGTTGGGGTATTCTCTTCACCACCTGCCCACCCTAGTCCGGGGAGAGTCTGTTCAGTGTCCATCCATGGCCATTCATCCTTTCACCCGGTGTCAGCCATGGCACTAGTTCCTGCGTATTTGCTCTTTCACTCCGCTTCCTTTCACACTCCGGACAGGGGCAAGTCATTCATTCACAGTCGCCGAATGCCCGAATTGGGGGCAGTCTGGCATTCATCCTAAACACTCACCTGGCGTCTGCATGTTCATGTGTGTTCACTTGGCAATGTTTCATAGAGAAAGCACAAGATTGTTATTGAAGGTTCAGTTATCATGGAATGGAGGAAAACATAAATGGGTTTGCTTGTAAATAATAACCTTGAGAACACCGCGGTTTAAATCAAAACTAGTTTTTCCAAAGAAAAAGGATGATCAAATTCACCCCCACTTTTGCATCCAAAGTCTCGCGTCTCATCATTATGAAAGTATTCACAAAAAAAAGTATTTGAATACCCCAAAAAATTTTGTCATATCATGCATCAAAATACTGCATTTGCATCCTCACATAGCAAAAAGACAAATAGGAAAAATTCTTTAACCAGCTATCTCAGCACATGAGGGGGTCGCCTAAAGTTGGCCGCTCGTAGGGCTTTAGTGCTCGCCTTAACCCTTAGGGATTAGGTTGTTATCTTGTAGGGCTTTAGTGCTCGCCTTAACCCTTAGGGATTAGGTTGTTATCTTGTAGGGCTTCGGTGCTCGCCCGGATCCTTAGGGATTAGGTTGTTGTCTTGTAGGGCTTCAGTGCTCGCCTGGATCCTTAGGGATTAGGTTGTTATCTTGTAGGGCTTCAGTGCTCGCCTGGATCCTTAAGGATTAGGTTGTTATCTTGTAGGGCTTCAGTGCTCGCCTGGATCCTTAGGGATTAGGTTGTTATCTTGTAGGGCTTCAGTGCTCGCCTGGATCCTTAGGGATTAGGTTATTATCTTGTAGGGCTTCGGTGCTCGCCTGGATCCTTAGGGATTAGGTTGTTATCTTGTAGGGCTTCAGTGCTCGCCTGGATCCTCAGGGATTAGGTTGTTATCTTGTAGGGCTTTGGTGCTCACCTTAATCCATGGGGATTAGAATGTTACCTTGTAGGCACTTGAAGTGTTGATCCTTAACCAAAATAAAAAGGAAGAAAGTCAAAAATAGCATCTCATAGCATCCATCATTCCATTGAAATCATCACATCACATACACTTTGCATAACATACATTCACACTCCATTTACATAGATATCTGCATTCCATAGAAAAAAAAAGAGCAAATAAGAAAGGAGAGAAGAAAATCACAGAAGACGGAACATAAAAGAACACAACATTTTCATATCATTCATCATTCTCATATCATCCATACCAGTCATCACTCCATGGCATCAAACAGTACATTACGCCTTCAAATTCGCATCTCAGAAGAGCGAAAGAATAACAAAAGGAAAAGAAGAGAAAAATCAAACAGAAAAGGCATCCCACCAAAGTCAATCATTGCATTCATGTGCACCCCAAACATCCAAGTGCACGCATTTCATGCACCATCCAAGAGAAAAGTTACTTCAGACCAGAGAATCCCAAAAATCTCATTTTTAGAAAATCATCAACCCCGAGTTAGTAAACTCCATCAACCCAGAGTTAGTGAACTCCCACAGAGTTAGTGAACTCCCACCGAGTTAGTGAACTCCTTCCACAGATCACAACATTGTGTACGAGCACGCAATGGATCCATCAGACTTCGTCAAGTCCTTCGGATTAGTTGTGTCAGCCTAAGGCATAGCGTAAATCCATTGATCAAATCAGTTCCGGACCTGATGTTGATCGGTCGCTCGAAAAGGCCACCCCCCCCCCAGAGCTCGGACTCGACAAGAGTCCGTTAGAAGGTTTTAGGCAGCCTCCGAATTCCCAATTTACCGCTTTCTGCACGCCAAGTGCCCGTTTTACTTTTCTGTTTGCACGCCAAGTGTCCGTTTTACTTTTCTGTATGCACGCAAGTGCCCATTTTACCTTTTCTGTCAGCACGTTAGTGTTCATTTACTGTTTTCGCATCGACACGAAAGTGTCTATCTTTCCAAAAAAAAGAGGGAGAAAATTCGGGTTTCTCCAAATGGACAAAATTGGTATAATTTCTGAATTCTTTATTTCTATTTTACCTTCGAAATATGTCTCGCGCAATTCATATTTATTGGTAAAATCCAAATAAAGAGGGGCAACTGTCATACCCCAATTTTGTCCGGCTTAGGTCAAAACCCTAATTTTCCACAAAAATAAATAAACTGAAGAGCGAAGAGCCTTATGCACTGCATTTCGGATCCTAGAAGGCATTCCAAGGTTCTTGAAATCATTTTTAGGGTTGAAACGCATTTTTCGGGCAAATTAGGGTTTTAGCGTCAAAAAGGGTATTTTGGTCAATTGTAACGGTTTTTTTCAAAAAGGCTCAAAAAATATGTATAATTAAAAATATGAAATCTGAAATCAAAATAAAAAAAATAATAACAAAATAATATTGGATGCTTATTGTATTTTTAGAATTAGGGCTAATTCCTTTTAGGTGCTTTTTGCTTTTATCCATTTTTGGCCAAAGTAAGCACCAATTTTACAAGCAAACAACCTCCCTCACTCCACCTTCACTTCAGCCCCCATCAAGTGCACATCACAAAAAAGCCTTTCATCATGACAAGCACACCTTTGAATCCAATAACATTCAATACACAACATATTTTTACCTTCTTTCTCTCTACACCACTAAATACACACTAATTTCTTTATTTCCCTCTCACAACCTTAAACCCATTAGATCTTTGGCCTCCCAAGGATTTGAATAAGGACAACTCACTCCTCTCCTCCCCAAAAGGACCCAAGAAATTCGTAGCCCCTCTCCACTCACTCATTTCATCTTGTTTTTTCCATTTCAAAGAAACCTTCCCATTTTTCTCCTACACCAAAAACTCGAACAAACCACTCACCTCATTTTGCATCCCTCTTTCACATACTCCCTCCATTTCTCATTCAAAGTTCAAGCATCATCACCAACTCAAAGCTAAGGATCAAGGCAAGGGGCGCAAGTTTCATGGAGGTTTGTGGAGGATTTAGTTGATTTGTGGTCTTGTTCTTCATATCACTCCCTTCATAGCTTGGATTCAAGGTAAAACTTCAAAACTCTTGTATTTTCTTCATTTTTGCATAATCTCTCTTCTCCTCATCTCAACTCCTTCATATATTGTTGTTGTTGCTTTGAGGAGCCATCTCAAACACTATTGACAAGCACTTAGGGAGGCTTGGGTGTTTGAGGTGGCTCCTTGGCTTTGAAGGAGTTGTTCTTGTGTTTTCTTGCATTTGCTTGTATTTTGAATCTTGTTTGTCTAATTTTCATCAAATGAAGACTCATTCTCATACTCCATGTGCATTCGGCCATGAACTCTATTTTAGGGTTCTTGTGTGTTCTTGTTCATTTTATGATTTGGGTTTGAATAATTGTTGATCTTGGACCATACATAGCCTTGGGTTTGGGCAAGGAAAATAGGGTTCATGTTGCTTGTTTTGTTTTCCTTAATTTTGAATGAATAAATGCATGATTTGGCTAATGTTTGTTTTAGGAACTTGCATGATAGATTAGGTCCTCTTCTTTTGTGTTGTTTTGTGTGTTAATTTGTCAATTTTTGCATGAAATAAGTTGATGATTCCATGCTTGTATGCATTCGGCCATGACTAGGTTTTTTACCCTTTTGATTGCTTGAAGATTGTCATTTTGATTGTGGTTGAGTAAATGCAAGTTATGTCATTGTGTTTGTTGACTTTTTACCATTTTACTTTACCACTTCATTAACTTTTTACCAAAAAAGACATAAAAACATTTTACCACTTTGGTTTTTACCATTTCACTTAGTTTTTACCAAAACATTTTCATCTCACCACATAAAACATTTTTACCTTCATTCAAAACATTTTACCACTTGCACCTTTGCATAAAAACCCCAAAACATTTTCTCATTTGCATTTCAAACTTTTTCAACTTTATAAAACAAACCCCAAAATACTTTTACCACTTTCAAGATCAAAAACATTTCATCTCATTTCCAAAACACCAAAACCCAAAAACATTTTACCTAAACCTTTTACCAAAACATTTTCACCCTCATGCATCTTCATTCATCCCTATTTTAGGCGACACTCTCATGCATTCTCGAGTATCTATGCCTTGCATAATAAACGTAATCATACTTAAATGCTCATGCATTCTTGTATTCTCATGCATCCTCTTGTCTACTCATTCATGCATTCATTCTTGTATGCTCATGCATCCACATGCTTGCCTAATCATGCATCATCGCTCATATGTTCATTCACCTAACCTAGAATACTCTATGCCTATGATCAATTGTATTCCTTCGTTCTTGATGCCATTTGAATGTCTTGACTTAATTGTGCACAAACCCTTTTACACAATCATGTGCCCTTATAAGACTACCAACATGTGTAGCATAGAGGCATATGTGCCCCTCTTGAGATTGCTTCCAACTTGTGTAGCAATCCTCCTTCACACAAACACAATTGTTTTGAGAACTTTGTCTAGCATCTTTGACAATTGAATTCTTTGATTGTATTGGCATGCTTAATCTTAGTTGATGATTAACATGTTCATGATTGCTTGATTAGTTGAATATGTTTGAACTTCATTCATTCATTTTGCATTTGGTTATGGATTTAGAATTGATTTGAAGTATTCTACTTCTTTTCCTTTTTCTAAAAACCTCTTTCCTAGATTCATTAATAAAAGAAAACCCTTTTATTTTCAAAACAAGAATAAAATAAATTGTCATTGACGACCAATCGCGCCGTTGCCGTTTAGGTCATTAATGATGATTTCATTTTCGAAAGAGTTAGTAGTGAGGCCATTCTAACCGTTGTTGTTCGGTCTTCACAAAAGCTCAATCCTATTTTCGAAAACTTATTCCTCAAAAGTAAAACCAATTGTCACTAATGACCGATCGCGCCGTTGCCGTTTAGGTCATTAATGATGATATTATTTTCAAAAGAAGTTAGAACTACGTCGCTTTGATTCCCATTTGGGATACGTAGGAGCGAGCCACGTCCTCGTCAAGCACAACAAACCAAAATTAATTCGATTGCGAAAGCCCTTTTTGATCATCTAAAATAAAAACCGATTATCATTAATGATCACTCGCGCCGTTGCCGTTTGGTTGTTAATGATAATTTCATTTTCAAAAAAGTTAGTAGCGCGGCCACTCTAAACCGTTGTTGTTTGGTCGTCGCGAACACTCGAATCAAAAGCAAAACCGATTATCGTTAATGATCACTCGCGCCGTTGCCGTTTGGTTGTTAATGATAATTTCATTTTCAAAAGAGTTAGTAGCGCGACCACTCTAAACCGTTGTTGTTTGGTCGTCGCGAACACTCGAATCAAAAGCAAAATCGATTATCGTTAATGATCACTCGCGCCGTTGCCGTTTGGTTGTTAATGATAATTTCATTTTCACAAGAGTTAGTAGCGCGGCCACTCTAAACCGTTGTTGTTTGGTCATCGCGAATCCTCACTCCTACTGCGAAAACTCATCTAAACAGACTAAAAAACAAAAACCTTTTTAGGACAACCAAGAACTACGTAGCTTTGAATTCTCCATCGCACCAGGAGATACGTAGGAGCGAGAGGCCAACTCTCGTCAAGCTCCAAAAATAAAAATTTTCATTAAGTCTTCTCACTCCCTTTTCAATAAAGAGGCAAAATAAAAGCATTTTCAAATCAACACTTCAAACCACACATTTAATTAAAGGTTCCCTTTCGGTAGAAAGGAGGTACGGGGCGCTAATACCTTCCCCATGCCTAACCGACCCCCGAACCCATATCTCTAGTTTTCGAAAGACCATCCGCCTTGTCTAAAAGACCTTTTTTCAATGTTTTGGTCTTAAAATTAAAATATTGGTGGCGGCTCCATACCTTTTCCACGTTGTACAATGAAAAGTCCGAACCGGATTTTTTGGGGTGCAACAAGAAGCAGTAGGGGTTGGTTCGAGAGGCAGCAGCAAAGGTTTAAAAGTACCAGTAATAGCAAAAGGCAGATCTCAGAAGCCGGAATAAAGGTCGGTACTTCAATAATATTGTATTAGTTTGCTAATTTTTTTTTTAAAACATGTAATCAGTCCATAACTTATAAAAATAGATGGAGTTAGGAGTTTTTGTGTAGATGATGAGTTAGATTTGTCAGGCCTGTAAATATTAGCCTCATGATCGAATTAAATTAGGGACAGACTAAGAGTATAAAAGGGTTGAATATTGATACCGTAAATATACTTATGTCGCAAATAGCTAGAACTAGTCTGGCCCAAAAATGAAGTTAAGTCATTAGTTTAGTTTTAGGAAATTAGTTTTTTTTAGAGCAAGCAGTAGGGAAAGAAGAAACATAAAACGAAACTGTTAGGAAGAATATAAAAAAAAAAAAAAGAAGAACGGAGTAGGATGCAGGGAGGAGAACAAGAAAAAGAGAAGAAAAAAATGGAATCGGAACTCACCCTTTTAATTCCGACCACCGTAGACGGTGGTCGTTTCCCCAAAGCGCGCCGTCGTCACCCAAATCCGCCGTCGCGAAACACAATAGCTCCGCCAGCGTTCCCTTTCGTGCTCCCCAACTACACCGTTACAGCGCCACAGCGCCACCGTCGCCGGCCACGGGACGGCCGGTCAGTACTATCCCATCGTCACAGCTATCCTCTTCTTCTCCCTCTTGTTCCTCCTTTCATCCTCTCTCTCGCGAAGCTCTCATTTCCTCTCTCCTGCAAAATGTTCGTTTTCCCTCTCCTTTTCGTTTTCCAGTGCGGCGCTGAGAATGGAAAGATGAATTAGGGTTCTGCAAAGTTTCCTCTTATATACCCTTCTCATTTACTTATTTATTTTATTTTTAAATTTTTAACTCAGATTGTTATTTACACCCACTCTGCTTCGTTATACGCCCCCCCTTTTTGAAGCCCACGGTTTTGCCTTTTTTGAAACGGCCCATTCTTTTTTTTCCTGTTTTAAAAGGAAGCGCAGCCTGGCTTGCTAAAACAAGCTGGGCTCACTATCTGCACCCCAGTTTTAATGATACAACCCTCCTTTTGTTTACACCCTTATTTTACTACTACGCCCCCCTGTTTCTCTTTTTAAATTTTATTTCACAAACCCTTTTTCTTTTCCCTAAGCAAGAATCAATCCAATTGCGAAAACTCTTAAAAATCAAACTTTGTTAGTAGTCTTGCGAAGCCTTTGCTTGCATGATTATCAACGATGAGGTACTAGTGGCGATCACTTGGAGCCTTTGCTCAATTGATCATCATGAATACCTGAATTTTCCTAAAGGGTTTCACTAAATCAAAAACTTTGTTAGTAGTCTTGCGAAGCCTTTGCTTGCATGATTATTAACAATGGAGTGCTAGTGGTGATCACTTGGAGCCCTTGCTCAATTGATCATCATGAAAGCTCGATTTTCAAAATTAAACAAGATAAAAAACAAAAGCCGTTTTCCAAACAACCTAGAACTACGTCGCCTTTGATTCTCCGCCCGGAGATACGTAGGAGCCGGGCCACGCCCCTGTCAAGCGCAAAAATAAACAATTTCTAAAATTAAAGAATATACAAAAAGATCTCCTTCATTTCAAAAGCAAAAATCTTCTTTTCAAAGTAGGGGATTAAGTCGGTCGTACGGCCGGGTTAATCATCGTTTTAAGATAAGTGAACTGTGGTCCCTCAGAGCCCCAGCGCTCCTTCAGCCCTCAGTGGCCCTTCAGAGCCCCAGTGCTCCTTCATACCCCCAGTGGTCCTCCAACACAGATCACACAGTCCTAAAACCCCTACATTAAAAAACACCAACCCACAAACATTTTCTACACACAAGAACTACGTAGCTTTGAATTCTCCATCGCACCGGGAGATACGTAGGAGCGGGCCACGTCCCGTCAAGCACTTCTTTCTAAAAACCCTTTTTTCCTTCTTTCTCGCCAAAAATAAAAAGATTTCATTAAGTTCTTTGATTCATTTTCAATAAGAAATAAAGAGGCAAATTAGGTAATTTTCAAATCAACACTTAAAACCACACATTTAATTAAAGGTTCCCTCTCAGTAGAGAGGACGTGTGAGGTGTGTTGCACCCCGAAAAATCCGGTTAAGGATTCCTCAGTTTGACAACGTGAAAAATTTTGAAGCCGCCACCAATATTTATTTTTAAAGACTAAAACATTGGAAAAAGTCTTTTGGAAAAGGCGGATGGTCTTTCGAAAACAGAGATGTAGGTTCGGGGGTCGGTTAGGTACGAGGAAGGTACTAGCACCCCGCACCTCCTTTCTACCGAAAGGGAACCATTAACTTTGATGTGTGGCTTAGAAAAAGTTGACTTGAAACGATTTTTGTTCTACTTCCTTTCTTTTTATTTCGTGTGAGAAATGATTTTATTGGGAAGAAATATTTTTGGTATCTTTGAAAAGCGGAACAAAACAAAGATTTTTTAAAAGGGTGCTTGACGGGTTACGACCCGCTCCTACGTACCCTCTCTGGAAGAGGGATCAAAGCTACGTAGTTCTAGGCTTTTGCGTTTGGAAAACGACTTAAGGGTCTTTTCGCAATTGGGTGACAAAATGAAGATTTTTTAAAAGTGTGCTTGACGGGTTACGACCCACTCCTACGTACCCTCTCTGGAAGAGGGATCAAAGCTACGTAGTTCTCGGGGTCTTTTTTAAAAGTGTGCTTGACGGGTTACGACCCGCTCCTACGTACCCTCTCTGGAAGAGGGATCAAAGCTACGTAGTTCTAGGGAACAAAACAAAGTTTTTTTGAAAGTGTGCTTGACGGGTTACGACCCGCTCCTACGTACCCTCTCTGGAAGAGGGATCAAAGCTACGTTGTTCTAGGCTTTTGGTTTTGAAAGTGTTTTTGAGTTTTTGGAAATAAGACTCGAGTGTTCATGAATGCCAAACAAGCAACGGCTTCGAGTGGCGTTCATTACTAACTTTGAAAAAAATAGTTGAAACCGGTAATCATTCAAGCAAAGGCTTCGAGTGATTACAAGTAACAACGTTTTATTATCTTTTTGAAATCGTTTTGAAAAAGGGTGAGCATCAGTGATAATTATCACTAATAGCTCGTGTTGTTTTTGAAATTGGAATTTATTTATTTTTTAGTTAAGGTGTGGGAGCTTTCATGATAGCCAAACAAGCAAAGGCTTCGAGTGACCACCACTAATAACTCCTCATTAGCGATCAAACAAGCAAAGGCTTCGAGTGATGACTAATGATTTATTTAAGAAAAATGCCTTAGGTTTTTTTATTGAAAAAGCATTTGATTTAATTTGAAAACTAGTTCTAAGAAAAAGATGATTTGGAAAAGGATTTTGGAAAAATAAGTAGAACATTTCAACCAACTCCGAGTCCATAACCAAAAGATGCGACATGAATGAATGAAATACAAACACATTCACTAATCAAGCAATTATGAACGTGCTGATCACTAACTGAGATTAAACATGCCAATACAATCAAGAGATACAGTTATTGAGGATGCAAAGTAGAGTTCTCAAAACAAATGTGTGTGTGTAGGAAGGGGTGTATTTACCCTAATGACTCTATGCTACAACATGCATGTAGACTTACGTCTTCATTAGGAGGTCATACACATGGATGGAATGGCATATAATTGAATCAAGACATTTAAGTGGCATCAACAACAAAAGAATACAATTGATCATAGGCATAAAATAGTCTAAGTTAAATGGATGAGCATGTAATCATGATGTGCTAGATTAGATAAGCATGAATGCATGTAAATGCATGAACATTTGAGAATGAATGCAAGAATGAGTATATACAAAGATGCATGAGCATACAAGAATGCATGAGCATTTGATTAATGAATGCATGGACATGTGAGGATGAATGCAAGAATGAGTATATACAAAGATGCACGAGCATACAAGAATGCATGAACATTTGATTAATGAATGCATGGACATGTGAGGATGCATGGTTATTTAATTATGAATGGACATGTGAGAATGCAAGAAGTATAAACAAGTAAGGATGCATGAGGTACTAACAAGTGAGAGTGCAAATGAATATGCAAGAGATATGAATATATGAAAAGGCATGAAGATTAAAACAAGAGAGTATGCAAGAGATACAAGCAAATGAGAATGCAAGAGAGTGAATAAGGTTTTATTTAAGTGCAAGTGTGTGAGAGTGTGTCATAAAAAGTGGTAAAAATCTAGTTACCTTATTCTTAGGAAATGGTGAAATGTTTTGGTGTTTTTAGAGTCTTAGGAAAAAGTGGTAAAAAAGTATTTTTGGGTTGATTTTGTAAAGTTGAAAAGTTATAAATGTAAACTAGAAAATGTTTTGGGTCTTTTTGTAATTTAAGAAAGGTAAAAAGTAAAGGTAAATTATTAATGAAATGGTAACTTATCTAAGTGAAGGTGGTGAATTATTTACGTGAAGGTAAATGGTTAAAGTAAAAGGTAAAATGTTTTTTAGGGTTTTAAGTGAAAGGTAAAAAAGGGTAAGAAAATGCTTTTTTACTATTTAGTAATACTTAAGTGAATGGTAAAAACTAAAAGGTAAAAAGTAAAAAAACACAATTCACAACAATTAATTAAACAAGATCAAACAACAAATTTGAGTAAGTAAATTGGTCACAAAAATGGCTTTATGGCCGAAACATACATATACACAATAAAGCTCAAATTCAACAAATTTCTTGCAACCAAATCACATCATTAGACACACACACATAAACCCTAAGATCTACACATGTATATCACACTCAAACAATCATCATTTCATCATTTATTCAACATAAAAACAAGAGGGAACAAAAAGTATAAAAAAACCCTAATTCTACACTATCAAACCTTAGAGCATGAAGGACTAACTTAACCAATTTGGTTCCATCAAAGCTCAAGAAACAAGCAAGAAAACATGTTATTCAACAAGAGAGGCCCTAGGCCGAAGCAAAAAGGTAAAGAAAAAAACAAATTTTACTTGGTGAAAATCTCATAAAACAAAGAGCAAATCACAAGAACAACACATAATCAACACATAGTCACAAGAACAATTTATTTGGTGGGTGAGATGCCAAATCTCACCCACAACAGCCCCTAATCTACATTTAAATGATGTTATGAGATGAAAATATAAGTTGAAAAAGGATTTTGATGCAAGAAAGTGGATGAAAATGCAAAGGGTTTTAGGTTATACCTTAGTTCCAAGCAAAACAAGAGTAGAAATGAAGATCAAGAGTAACCAATCACCAACACTCCTCAAAAATCACCAACAACAACCACGTAACCTTGAAGGATCAGCCCCTTTGATGATGTAAATGTGGGATCAAAGATGAAAGGAAGAGGATATATGAATATGGAGTGAGTTTGAGGTGAGTTAGTGAATGGAAGTTGAAAAGAAAATGGAGGAGAAAGGGTGAGGGTGGCTACGGCCTTGGAGAGAAAGAAGGTGTGCTAGGGTTTTTGAATGGAGAGTGAGGCTAAGAACTTGTGTGGGCTGATCATATGAAGGTATATATAGTGCTCACTTATCATTAAGGGCTTCTAGGTCATTTGATTTCCATTGTGCTCTAGGATTGCATTTTAGTTTTGAACCAAGGGTCAAGATCAAATGTCACATGGATTAGGGGCAATTAGAAAGCACAAAGTGAGGAGAGAGAGGGCTGAGGGGCGCAGCTTAAGGAGGGTGGTGAAGGATAAGTTCAATTACAAAATTGTATTTTTCCATGAAGCTTATTACACAAGTGCCATTTTAATTCAAATGAAAGGTGAGGATTGCATTTAACACTTGAATGGAAGGCCATGATTTAAACACAATTTGCAATCAATAAAATAAACCAAAAATGGGGAAAAAAAGTCTGGAATTCGCAGCACATATGAGAGAGAGTGAGTGGAATTGCAACTTGTACTATTGTACTACACTTGACCTTTCAAAATTCAAAGGGATATTCCTTATTCCTTTCTAGATGATTCTTCTAAATTCATACCATTTTGGGCCATATCCCATGATTCAATGATTGGGCTCTGAATTTTATGATCTCACCAATCCCAAAATTGATTTGTTGACCCCACTCCAAAGGAAATGACCATTTTACCCTTTTGTTCAAAAACCGAATTTCATGCCAAAAATACTCCCATGATGCACAAAAAATACACAACTCCACTCACTTGGACTCACATAAATTCCTCAAGAGATGCATAATGGTTTTTACCGAGAAATTATTTATTTTAGTGAAATGACCAAAATGCCCTTTTGGTCCTAAAAACCCTAATTTTGCTCCAAACTTCATTTCCACTCTAACAATGATCCTAAGACCCTTTGGATGACTCTAAAACGCTAGAAATGCATGCATGATGAGAAAATAAATCTTTTTGGCGAAATTACCAAAATACCCTTTGAACTAGGAAAAACCCTAGAAACCCTAGAAATGCTCTAAAGTGCTCTAAAATGCGATGCAATGCTTTTCTAACCCTAAATTGCATTATGAAACTTCTAAAATGCAAGCATGATGCCTTTCCTAACCTTTAGGATGAATGTCAAGACTTGATTTATTTATTTTTATTGAAAATTAGGGTTTTGCCCTAAGCCGGACAAAATTGGGGTATGACAGCTGCCCCTCTTTATTTGGATTTTGACAAGAAATATGAATTGCGCGGGACATATTTCGAGGCAAAATAGAAATAAAGAATTCAGAAATTATACCGATTTTGTCTGCTTAGGGAGACCCGAATTTTCCTCTTTTTCTTTTTCTATTTTTTTTGAAAAGATGAGCTTGAGAACAAACGGGGAACGGTTAACACCTGGCGCATTAACCGAGAGAGAAAATGACGGACCACTCGGGATCTGAAGGAGCACTAAGGCTCTGAAGGACCACTCGGGGTCTGAAGGAGCACTAAGGCTCTGAAGGACCACTCAGGGTCTGAAGGAGCACTAAGGCTCTGATGGTCTAATTCGCAGTCGATGCTTGGCGCATTGATTGGAGTTAAACTGAAGGACCGACGAGGTCTGAAGGGCATGCCTAAGCCTGATGGACCAATGGGTCTGATGGAGCGCAAACTAGCAACGGTACTAGTAAAACGGTCTGCTTGGGGGGGTGGCCTTTGCATTCGAGCGGCCATGATGGGTCAAGATCAGATCTGGAACTGATATGTTGACCATGAAGGACGTCCGCTGTGTCTTAGGCTGACACAACTAGTCTGAAGGACCACTTGGGGTCTGAAGGACTTACCCGCAGCTCGAATACGAGGTGAAGTCTGCTT
The DNA here is from genome assembly GCA_039519185.1 of Astragalus membranaceus. Lineage (NCBI taxonomy): Eukaryota > Viridiplantae > Streptophyta > Magnoliopsida > Fabales > Fabaceae > Astragalus > Astragalus membranaceus. Next base: position 35,266,668 of record CM076854.1, on the reverse strand, counting down.
TTGAAGGGACACTTGGGTCCTGAAGGGATTCACGAATCCTGTTGGTTGATTGATTGAAATGTTCAACTAGAGCAGACAGAAAAGTAAAATGGGCACCTGGCGTGCAAACAGAAAAGTAAATGGGCACCTGGCGTGCAAACAGAAAAGTAAATGGGCACTTGGCGTGCAAAAGCAGGAAAGTAAATGGGCACTTGGCGTGCAAACAAAAAAGTAAATGGGCACTTGGCGTGCAAACAGAAAAGTAAATGGGCACTTGGCGTGCAAACAGAAAAGTAAATGGGCACTTGGCGTGCAGAAAGCGGTAAATGGGCACTTGGCGTGCGGAAAAGCGAAAAAAATGGGCACTGGGCGTGCAGAAAGCGGTAAATGGGCACTTGGCGTGCGGAAAAGCGAAAAAATGGGCACTGGGCGTGCAGGAAGCGGTAAATGGGCACTTGGCGTGCGGAAAAGCGAAAAAATGGGCACTGGGCGTGCAGAAAGCGGTAAAATGGGCACTCGGCGTGCAGAAGCAGGAAATAAAGCGGTAAAGAACGCGGTAAAGAAAGCAGTAAAGAAGGAGCACTGAGGGCTCAGAATAAGCGCGGAGGGCTCAGAATGAGCACAGAGGGCTCAGGAGGAGCACAAAGGGCTCAGGGTGAGCACAGAAGGCTCAGGGTGAGCGCAGAGGGCTCAGGAGGAGAACAGAGGGCTCAGAAGGAGCACAGAGGGCTCAGGAGGAGCACGGAGGGCTCAGGAGGAGCGCAGAGGGCTCACAAATTCTGCTGATTGGTCGATTTGAAATGGCCGATGCTGCTGTGTTGGATTGAGGTACCTGCATACGTTAGTTAATGCAAGGAATGGTGCATGGAGTATGAGTGCATGTTATGCAAGGGCATGTTATGCATGTGCATGCAATGCTATGATTTTGGTGTGATGATGAATGTGGTGAAATGCTATTTTCTTTGGTCAGCTTTCTTTTTTCTGACTGCTTGCTTTTCTTGGTTTTTCTTTGACCAGCTTTCTTTTTTCTGATCGTCTGTTTTTTTATTTGCTCTTTTTGTTATGCGAGGATGCAAGTGCGATACTTTGATGCATGATATGAAATGGTTGATTGGGAAACATAGGCCTATGGGATGAATGCATGAAATGTGAATGCAAATGAAATGTTTGGATGCTAATGTTATGATGCATAGTGTAATGATATGAAATGGTTGATTGGGAAACATAGGCATTTTGGATGACATGCGATGAATGCATGAAATGCGAATGTGAATATGATGTGAATGAAATGCTTGGATGCAAATGTTATGACACGGGATGACGTGTTTTTGCTTTTATGATGCAATGCTTTGATGCTTGATGGAATGAGATGGAAGATTTTTTTTGCTTTTATCCGTTGCTTTTTTTTGTTGCCTTTCGTGAAATGATGATGTTGGCACGATGCAAATGAGACACTATGATAAACAAAATGGAACGCCCAAATGCATGAGGCGAAAAATACGATATGCATGATTAAACATTTTTGAGATGATGAGACGCGAGACTTTGGATGCAAAACAAAAGTGGAGGTGAATCTGGATCATTCTTTTTGAAAAAAACTAGTTTTGCTTAAAACTCTGGTGTTCTCAAGGTGTTTATTTACAAACAAGCTCACTTGTTTTCTCTTCCTTCCAATGACGACTGAATCTGAGATATCGCATGACTAACTTGTGTTCTCTCTCTTTGAAGCATTGTCTAGTAAGCATGCATAGGAGTGCAAATGTGAATGAATGAGTCAGTTAACTTGGAATTGGTTTAGGGTATGGATATTTATGGCAAGTGAAGAAATGACAGACATGGTTATTGCCGAAGCTTATGAGGGATCAAGAGATACAAGATTGCCCCAATTCATGTCTTTGACGAATGAATAACTTGCCCCTGTCTAGTGGTGACAACAACTAGGGGTGTAGAAGATGATGAATTGGGAATGCTTCGGCTTTTGAAATGAAAGGTGCAAAAGAGATTTTGTCTCACCCCACAAAGTTTGATGTTGCCCCAGTCATAACAAGGACAAAGCTGCCCCAATTAGAATGACAAGGCTTTGTTTAGGATAGTGAGTTGAGAGATTGCCCCGGTGAGGTTTTTTATGGGAATGAATGAGGTGAAGGAATGGGAATGTACTTGCCCTCACTTTGGAAGTATTGACAATTGGAGTGACATGGGATGGGCATTTGAACAGACTTTCCCAAGACCAGGGTGGGTGGGTGGTGAAGAGAATGCCCCAACTTTGAATCTGAGTGACGTTCTCAGTGCAAATATTTGGTTCTCTACTGATGTCTTGACTTTTGGTGTGAAAGAAACCTCACTTGGTGATCACTAAACCTTGTTTTAATGCAGTTTGAAGCTGTTTTGGAGTGCAGGTCCCTCTTTTATTTTGTCAGCTTTCTTTTTTCTGACTGTTTGTTTTTTTTTTTTTTTTTTTTGAGCAAACACATTGTAGACAGATAAACTTAGTTGTCCTGAGAAAACGAAAGCAACCGGTCATTGATCGGACTGGACATTTCAGGATTGTGGTGTTTCGTGGAGGAGGGATGACTGCGCTTGTCGGAGTGTTTGGGGTTGATGGGAGGATGGGTCTTATTCAGCGTTGGCTGATGATCGATGGTTTATGATGGTTAACTGGCTTGATGAGGTATTAGGAAGTTTTATTCCTGGCTAAGGATCTGTGGAGGGCGGGTCATCCTGGTCAAAAGGAGGGTGTTTGCGGTTTATGAGAGGTATGGGAATGATACAGTGTTTGAAGGTTTATTGAGACGAGGATCTCTTGGGTTTTGTGGTAACACGTATCAACTCACTACTTACATTTCTGTTGTATTTTTCTTTTGATTTTGGGATTTTCCCTTTTTGAATTTTTTTTTTTTGAGCTTGGGTGAACTGATAAAGAACGATGCACTGTTTTTTTTTTTTTTTTTTTGGTGATCTTTGTCTAAGGTGACTTTTGGATTTTTGGCTTTTTTTTTTTTTTGGCTTACGGTGGGTAGGGGAGGGATTTTCTGGGATTTTGGGTTTTTGAGGGTATGGCCAAACTTCACTTCAAATCCCGATTGCTTATTTCTGTAAGACTTAACTTTGGAACAATAATTTATCTACCTTCACGTGTTTGCATTTTTCTTTCTTTTTTTTATGCCCTAACTTTTGCCTGGACCGCTCTTTGTGAGTTTTCAATCCACCGGGCGCTTTTTTTTTGCCTAGGCCGCCCTTTGCGGGTTTTCAACCTAGCGAGCTTATTTCTTGTTTATTATATTATTTTTGGAAGACTTGCACTCAAGGTATATGATATTGACAAGGAAACTTAGTGATCACAGACTTGCCCCAGCATGGAGGACTTAAAGTGTTAAAATGAACCAAAAAGTCAAGTATGCACTGATAGGGGAGAATATGCGCTTTATGGGTGGACAGGGCGGGATTAGACTTGGATGGTGATGATGACAAGGAAGGAAACTGACTGACTCAAACAAGAGAAATTGCACGTGGCATGCATGCTGACTGGAAGAACGCTTCACAGAGAATTAGCATCAGTTACAACATGATATAAAAACTTTTTGATGAACTGTTTCAGTCTTTTATCATGGAATGGATGAGATGCAAATTTTTGTTTTGTTTTGAGCTACCGACTCGAGAAACTGAGCACCTTGGAACACCTTGAAATTTTGAAAGAATGATTACTTTGCAAAGCCGTCTCGTCTCTCATCAAATCCTTTATTTTATGCAACAAACGGATGTACAGATCATGGTATGCAAATGCATGGAAAAATGACCACTTGAGAAGTGTGATTATTCTAAAGGTTTTTATGATTTTGATGCAAAATGAAATGTATTTTGAATGGTGTGCGAAAAACGCTTTTCAAAATGAAGTTTTTTATTTGTTATGCTTGACGGGGCGAACCCGCTCCTACGTATCCTCCCTGTGATGAGGAATCAAAGCGTACGTAGTTCTACCGTGTCCCTAAATAATGCTTATGCATGAATGCTTATGCTATGCAAATGATAATTGTTTTTTCATTTTTATGCAATGAAATGAAATGCAGGGTGAATGATTCTTTCAAAACTGGAAATTTATTTAATGCAAATGACGCAATGATATAATGATGCAATGATGCAATGATGCAGTGATGCAGTGATGCAAGGATGCAGTGATGCAATGATGCAGGATGCAGGATATATGTATGTTTTTTTTTTAAATTTTGTTTTATGTAATGCATGATGTAAGTATGCAAATGAATGAGTATGAACGAGATACAAATGTATGCGCATGAAATGATAATGTATGATTTTATGTTTGTTTTGACATTTATTGCATAAGAATCAAGATAAATGCATGAATGGATGCATGGACAATGTTTGCTTGATGCCGGGAACCACGGGATGCCTTATCTTGTCATAAGCGCATAAACTTTTTCTTTTTTGATTTAGGAAGTGAAGTAAACGAGGAATCGAAATAGCAAATTAACCTTCTTCATAACTGGGAAGCGAGAAGTAAGTGAAGCCTTGCTATTCGATTCTATTCTGATGCATCTATGACAAGACGGTACACTATTTGGTGATCCCCGGCAAGCAAAATGCAAATGAGATGTAATATGAATGCAAGTAAATGAATGCGGTATGATGCAATTATGATATGAATGATGCGTGTGGAAAAAATAAAGGCGATGCATATGGACGGAAGTTCAAAAATTGAGGAGCCACGCTACGTGCCGCCTCACGCACTGGTTTATTTGATGAAGAGAAATATATTATTATTTTTTTTGAAAATGAGGACCGTACGTCATTTCATATGGACCGGTATGAGAAAGGCTACAGCGGTAACCCTTTCTTTCTTTCTCTTTTTTTTGAAAATGAAGTGGGCCATATGTCACTTCGTACGGACCGGCAAAAGAGAAGGCTACAACGGCAACCCTTTCCTCTTTTCTTTTTTTTTTGAAAATTTCTCTTTTTATTATAGTAAAGACATGCCTAAACTACAATGCAACATACAATTCGTATGCCCTCGTGTCCTACCAAGGTGGGAATCCTAAGTTCTAGGGCAACTTCAAAGGTTCCTCCCATGTAGCTCTAATTCACATCCTCACAATGGCTACCAGAGCTATAGAATCCTCATGTCGACACCACAAATGTAGAATACTACCAAGTGTGGGGCGTCATAAGAAAGCGTACTCTGGTTGAGACTTTCATGAGTATCAGACAGACAAAGGTCTCGAATGACAGTCACTAATCGTCTCCACTCCCCTAAGTGTTTGTTGGATCCGGGTATAGGAGCCCACTCATAGCACACAAATGATAAGGTGTGAAAGTGTGTGATTGAGGACATACTTCCTAAAATCTACCCATCCCCACCTGCAAGGAAAACCAGAACAGCTAGACAGAAGCAAGCAATATCAAGTCGTCTACCCTAGGGTTTAATATCATTTCAAAACAAAATAAACTAACCTAAGGTATCAACAACAAACATGTATAGCTTACCTCAAGAAAGGGAGCGAAGAAGGAGGGATCATAAATAAAGGGGGAATGCATGCTTTTACCTTGAGAAAGGGAGCAGAGAATAGGGGACATGGGAATTGATGAATGCATGATAAGAGAAGAAGAAAAGGAAGAAAAGGAAAAGATAGAACAAAGTTTTCAAGTTAAACATTTTAAGCCACACATCAAGTTAACTAGGCTTGACCCTCGCCTTTTTGAAAAAGGATCCCCAGTGAAGTCGCCAGCTGTTGCACCCCGAAAAATCCGGTTAAGGATTCCTCAGTTTGACAACGTGAAAAATTTTGAAGCCGCCACCAATATTTATTTTTAAAGACTAAAACATTGGAAAAAGTCTTTTGGAAAAGGCGGATGGTCTTTCGAAAACACAGAGATGTAGGTTCGGGGGTCGGTTAGGTACGGGGAAGGTACTAGCACCCCGCACCTCCTTTCTACCGAAAGGGAACCATTAACTTTGATGTGTGGCGTAGAAAAAGTTGACTTGAAACGATTTTTGTTCTACTTCCTTTCTTTTTATTTCGTGTGAGAAATGATTTTATTGGGAAGAAATATTTTTGGTATCTTTGAAAAGCGGAACAAAACAAAGATTTTTTAAAAGGGTGCTTGACGGGTTACGACCCGCTCCTACGTACCCTCTCTGGAAGAGGGATCAAAGCTACGTAGTTCTAGGCTTTTGCGTTTGGAAAACGGCTTAAGGGTCTTTTCGCAATTGGGTGACAAAATGAAGATTTTTTAAAAGTGTGCTTGACGGGTTACGACCCGCTCCTACGTACCCTCTCTGGAAGAGGGATCAAAGCTACGTAGTTCTCAGGGTCTTTTTTAAAAGTGTGCTTGACGGGTTACGACCCGCTCCTGCGTACCCTCTCTGGAAGAGGGATCAAAGCTACGTAGTTCTAGGGAACAAAACAAAGTTTTTTTGAAAGTGTGCTTGACGGGTTACGACCCGCTCCTACGTACCCTATCTGGAAGAGGGATCAAAGCTACGTAGTTCTAGGCTTTTGGTTTTGAAAGTGTTTTTGAGTTTTTGGAAATAAGACTCGGGTGTTCATGAATGCCAAACAAGCAACGGCTTCGAGTGGCGTTCATTACTAACTTTGAAAAAAATAGTTGAAACCGGTAATCATTCAAGCAAAGGCTTCGAGTGATTACAAGTAACAACGTTTTATTATCTTTTTGAAATCGTTTTGAAAAAGGGTGAGCATCAGTGATAATTATCACTAATAGCTCGTGTTGTTTTTGAAATTGGAATTTATTTATTTTTTAGTTAAGGTGTGGGAGCTTTCATGATAGCCAAACAAGCAAAGGCTTCGAGTGACCACCACTAATAACTCCTCATTAGCGATCAAACAAGCAAAGGCTTCGAGTGATGACTAATGATTTATTTAAGAAAAATGCCTTAGGTTTTTTTATTGAAAAAGCATTTGATTTAATTTGAAAACTAGTTCTAAGAAAAAGATGATTTGGAAAAGGATTTTGGAAAAATAAGTAGAACATTTCAACCAACTCCGAGTCCATAACCAAAAGATGCGACATGAATGAATGAAATACAAACACATTCACTAATCAAGCAATTATGAACGTGCTGATCCCTAACTGAGATTAAACATGCCAATACAATCAAGAGATACAGTTATTGAGGATGCAAAGTAGAGTTCTCAAAACAAATGTGTGTGTGTAGGAAGGGGTGTATTTACCCTAATGACTCTATGCTACAACATGCATGTAGACTTACGTCTTCATTAGGAGGTCATACACATGGATGGAATGGCATATAATTGAATCAAGACATTTAAGTGGCATCAACAACAAAAGAATACAATTGATCATAGGCATAAAATAGTCTAAGTTAAATGGATGAGCATGTAATCATGATGTGCTAGATTAGATAAGCATGAATGAATGTAAATGCATGAACATTTGAGAATGAATGCAAGAATGAGTATATACAAAGATGCATGAGCATACAAGAATGCATGAGCATTTGATTAATGAATGCATGGACATGTGAGGATGAATGCAAGAATGAGTATATACAAAGATGCACGAGCATACAAGAATGCATGAACATTTGATTAATGAATGCATGGACATGTGAGGATGCATGGTTATTTAATTATGAATGGACATGTGAGAATGCAAGAAGTATAAACAAGTAAGGATGCATGAGGTACTAACAAGTGAGAGTGCAAATGAATATGCAAGAGATATGAATATATGAAAAGGCATGAAGATTAAAACAAGAGAGTATGCAAGAGATACAAGCAAATGAGAATGCAAGAGAGTGAATAAGGTTTTATTTAAGTGCAAGTGTGTGAGAGTGTGTCATAAAAAGTGGTAAAAATCTAGTTACCTTATTCTTAGGAAATGGTGAAATGTTTTGGTGTTTTTAGAGTCTTAGGAAAAAGTGGTAAAAAAGTATTTTTGGGTTGATTTTGTAAAGTTGAAAAGTTATAAATGTAAACTAGAAAATGTTTTGGGTCTTTTTGTAATTTAAGAAAGGTAAAAAGTAAAGGTAAATTATTAATGAAATGGTAACTTATCTAAGTGAAGGTGGTGAATTATTTACGTGAAGGTAAATGGTAAAAGTAAAAGGTAAAATGTTTTTTAGGGTTTTAAGTGAAAGGTAAAAAAGGGTAAGAAAATGCTTTTTTACTATTTAGTAATACTTAAGTGAATGGTAAAAACTAAAAGGTAAAAAGTAAAAAAAACACAATTCACAACAATTAATTAAACAAGATCAAACAACAAATTTGAGTAAGTAAATTGGTCACAAAAATGGCTTTATGGCCGAAACATACATATACACAATAAAGCTCAAATTCAACAAATTTCTTGCAACCAAATCACATCATTAGACACACACACATAAATCCTAAGATCTACACATGTATATCACACTCAAACAATCATCATTTCATCATTTATTCAACATAAAAACAAGAGGGAACAAAAAGTATAAAAAAACCCTAATTCTACACTATCAAACCTTAGAGCATGAAGGACTAACTTAACCAATTTTGTTCCATCAAAGCTCAAGAAACAAGCAAGAAAACATGTTATTCAACAAGAGAGGCCCTAGGCCGAAGCAAAAAGGTAAAGAAAAAAACAAATTTTACTTGGTGAAAATCTCATAAAACAAAGAGCAAATCACAAGAACAACACATAATCAACACATAGTCACAAGAACAATTTATTTGGTGGGTGAGATGCCAACTCTCACCCACAACAGCCCCTAATCTACATTTAAATGATGTTATGAGATGCAAATATAAGTTGAAAAAGGATTTTGATGCAAGAAAGTGGATGAAAATGCAAAGGGTTTTAGGTTATACCTTAGTTCCAAGCTAAACAAGAGTAGAAATGAAGATCAAGAGTAACAAATCACCAACACTCCTCAAAAATCACCAACAACAACCACGTAACCTTGAAGGATCAGCCCCTTTGATGATGTAAATGTGGGATCAAAGATGAAAGGAAGAGGATATATGAATATGGAGTGAGTTTGAGGTGAGTTAGTGAATGGAAGTTGAAAAGAAAATGGAGGAGAAAGGGTGAGGGTGGCTACGGCCTTGGAGAGAAAGAAGGTGTGCTAGGGTTTTTGAATGGAGAGTGAGGCTAAGAACTTGTGTGGACTGATCATATGAAGGTATATATAGTGCTCACTTATCATTAAGGGCTTCTAGGTCATTTGATTTCCATTGTGCTCTAGGATTGCATTTTAGTTTTGAACCAAGGGTCAAGATCAAATGTCACATGGATTAGGGGCAATTAGAAAGCACAAAGTGAGGAGAGAGAGGGCTGAGGGGCGCAGCTTAAGGAGGGTGGTGAAGGATAAGTTCAATTACAAAATTGTATTTTTCCATGAAGCTTATTACACAAGTGCCATTTTAATTCAAATGAAAGGTGAAGATTGCATTTAACACTTGAATGGAAGGCCATGATTTAAACACAATTTGCAATCAATAAAATAAACCAAAAATGGGGAAAAAAAAGGCTGGAATTCACAGCACATATGAGAGAGAGTGAGTGGAATTGCAACTTATACTATTGTACTACACTTGACCTTTCAAAATTCAAAGGGATATTCCTTATTCCTTTCTAGATGATTCTTCTAAATTCATACCATTTTGGGCCATATCCCATGATTCAATGATTGGGCTCTGAATTTTATGATCTCACCAATCCCAAAATTGATTTGTTGACCCCACTCTAAAGGAAATGACCATTTTACCCTTTTGTTCAAAAACCGAATTTCATGCCAAAAATACTCCCATGATGCACAAAAAATACACAACTCCACTCACTTGGACTCACATAAATTCCTCAAGAGATGCATAATGGTTTTTACCGAGAAATTATTTATTTTAGTGAAATGACCAAAATGCCCTTTTGGTCCTAAAAACCCTAATTTTGCTCCAAACTTCATTTCCACTCTAACAATGATCCTAAGACCCTTTGGATGACTCTAAAACTCTAGAAATGCATGCATGATGAGAAAATAAATCTTTTTGGCGAAATTACCAAAATACCCTTTGAACTAGGAAAAACCCTAGAAACCCTAGAAATGCTCTAAAGTGCTCTAAAATGCGATGCAATGCTTTTCTAACCCTAAATTGCATTATGAAACTTCTAAAATGCAAGCATGATGCCTTTCCTAACCTTTAGGATGAATGTCAAGACTTGATTTATTTATTTTTATTGAAAATTAGGGTTTTGCCCTAAGCCGGACAAAATTGGGGTATGACAAGGTGCTAATACCTTCCCCGCGCGTAACCGACCCCCGAACCCAAAACTCTCAGTTTTCAAATGCCAATTGCTTCCTAAAAAGGTTTTTCTAATACTTTCCTTAAATAAGTATTGGTGGCGGCTTCATTGTTTCTTTAGAAAAGTTGTGAACGAGGAAGACTCTCCCTCGGGGACTTTTTCGGGCGCAACAACTTCGTCATGGGTTTGCCGAGGTCACAGGCCGGCAATGATTCTATTTGGGTAGTAGTGGTCCGATTGACTAAATCCGCTCACTTTATTCCCGTTCGCTCGACTTATAAAGTTTCCAATTTAGCAGATGAATATGTGAAGAACATTATCAGACTGCATGGGGTTCCAACGAGTATTGTGTCAGACCGAGATCCCAAGTTTACCTCCGAAATTACCTCCAAATTTTGGAAAGCATTGAATGAAGCTTTGGGAACAAGAGTGTTGGTTAGCACTGCTTATCATCCTCAAACTGATGGTCAGACTGAAAGGACTATTCAGACTCTTGAGGACATGCTTCGGGCTTGTGTGCTCGATAGCGGAAGAAAATGGGAGGGTCATCTTCCATTAGTAGAATTCTCCTACAACAACAGTTACCACTCCAGTATTGGCATGGCACCATTCGAAGCACTTTATGGTAGGAAGTGTAAAACTCCGTTGTGTTGGTGGGAGATTGGTGAAGATAGGTTTTTGGGACCCGACATGGTTTGCGAGACTACTGAGAAGATCAAGTTAATTAGAGAAAGGATGAAGGTTGCTCAGAGTCGGCAAAAGAGCTACGCTGACAACCGAAGGAGGCCGTTGGAATTTGATGTTGGTGACCATGTGTTCTTGAAGGTTGCTCCAACCATAGGCACGGGTAGAGCTTTGCGGGCAAGGAAACTCAGTCCTCGATACGTTGGGCCTTTCCAAATTGTCGAGCGTATTGGGCCAGTTGCCTATCGCCTTGCTTTATCTCCTGCCTTATCCAATCTTCATGATGTCTTTCATGTATCTCAGCTGAGGATGTAACACCCCTTTTCTACCCATTAATTTAATTGGAAAAAATATCGGAGTTTTCAAAATTTTGTCTCGCACGAGGGATGTTACACCCCTCACTATAATGTGGATAGAATTTTGCCAGTTCTACAAACTTCGCCGCATATGCAGTCACAGACATACCACCCTGCTTCAGCTCCAGGAACTCTATCTCTTTCTTCCCTCGGACGTCTTCAGGAAAATATTTTCTCAGAAATTCCCTGCTGAATACCTCCCAAGTAATCTCTTCCTGCACAGCCTCCAAGCTCTGCCTAGTAGCCAACCACCAGTCGTCGGCCTCCTCGGCTAACATGTGGGTACCAAAACGGACCTTCTGCTCAACAGTGCAGTCCATCACCCTGAAAATCCTCTCGATCTCTTTCAACCACGCCATAGCACCATCTGGATCATATTTGCCCTTAAAGGTGGGCGGGTTCTCTCTCTGGAAAGTAGTTAGACTCCGGAAACCAGCGTTCTCTCCAGCATTATGCTGATTCTGCACGGCCTGAGCCATAGCTTGCAATGCAGCAGCAAGAGCAGCGTCGTTTCTCCCAGCCATTTCGAACTATCACTGTAGCACAAACCAAAAATTCAGAACTAATCTATTGTCATAAGACACTATGACAGGACAACATTGGCCGGACAGACCGAACTGCTCTGATACCACTAATGTAACACCCCTTTTCTACCCATTAATTTAATTGGAAAAATATCGGAGTTTTCAAAATTTTGTCTCGCACGAGGGATGTTACGCATACTTCAATAAAACCACACTTCTCAATAAAACAGCTCAAAAACATAATAACCAGGTATTACGTAGCACATCACAAAAGGCGAATCTCAAAACCACAGTTATCATCGCAATAAAACTTAACGTCAATAAAATCAACTAAGCAGCGGAATAACAAAATAAAACAGAATTGTCAACAAAACTTAACAACCAAAAACATTCATGACATTAAGTTCGTCCCCCCCTGAGTGCTACGTATCAGAGCGTGACGACTCGACTCGAATTAGTGAAGGTACCTAGTCCTTCACTCGCAATCACCTGCACGTTACCGCATGGGGTAACATTCAAACAGAAGGGTGAGTCCAATTCAATTCATATAATAAATCATATGATAAATAATAAGTCAAGTTACAGCTCTAAATTAATCACATCACAATCATCAATCACATCATTCCAATAACTCATCACAATGTCATGCAGGCATATGAAATGCAACCCACTCGCGGGCATATGCATGAGGTACCTTTTCACAAACGTCGCTTAGCCATTACGGCCTCATCGTCACTTAGCCTTTTGGGCCTCAAAACGTCACTGGGTTTATGCACATGGGATGCATGAGGCACTATAACATGCACCACGCACAAATCACACAATCACGGTCAACTAGGTGACCCGTCACTTACCAATTTGCTCACAAGAGGCGCAGCACCTGTCAATTCACAATTTACACACAACAACATCACTTAGCCTTTTAGGCCTTAACATCACTTAGCCTTTCGGGCCTCAAACGTCACTGGGTTTCATCGTCACTTATACATAAATCACATCAACTCAAACAATAGCCACTGAGGGCAAAAACGTCATTTACTAGCCACCAAGGCATCATCGTCATTTACACGTCATTATAAATAATAATAGCCACTAAGGGCAAAACGGTCATTTAACTAGCCACTAAGGGCGTTGTCATACCCCAATTTTGTCCGGCTTAGGTCAAAACCCTAATTTTCCACACAAAAAAATATATAATAAATTATGCATTGCATTTTGGAACCTAGAAATCGCTTCAAAGTTTTTGAAGTCATTTTTAGGGTTAGAATGCACGTTATGGGAAATTAGGGTCAAAAAGGGGCATTTTGGTCATTTCTCACAAAAGGGTCTATAAAAATAATTTTTGCAATAAGCCTCATGCATCAAATTAGGGTTTTTGAAAATGTGTTATGTATGCATGGCAAGTTTTGAAAAATATGTTATGCATGCATGGCAAGCTTTCGAAAATATTTTATGCATGCATGGAAAAGACCTAAAAACATTTTTGTGGAAAGCATGAATTGATTTCCATTCTGTTCCAATGGCCAAGAATCGATTTATACTATTTTGTAAAGGCCATGAAATCGATTCCTTAATCCAATATTAAACCATGAAATCGATTTTCAGGCCATTTTAAGGAGCCAAGAATCGATTCCTCCTTATGTTATCAAAGGATGAAATCGATTTTCAGGCCATTTTAAGGAGCCAAGAATCGATTCCTCCTTATTTTATCAAAACATGAAATCGATTTTCAGGCCATTTTAAAGAGCCAAGAATCGATTCCTCCTTATTTTATCAAAGCATGAAATCGATTTTCAAGCAATTTCAAAGAGCCAAGAATCGATTCCTCACTCATCTAACTAAGCTTGGAATCGATTCATATGATTTTTCAAAGGGTAAAGAATCGATTCTCTCATATTTCACTTTATCAAACAATCGATTCATCCTTGCAATAAATGTTTTTTTAAAAAATTCTACGCTTTCCTAAGCCTATAAATAGGCAGCCTCAAATCACATTGGACACGGATTTCACAGGGACCACATTTTCACAACTCCTCTCTGCTTCTCAGACACAGATTTTCACGAGATCAGAGAAAAAACCCATTTTTCTCGAAATCTCTCACATTTTAGAAAAACTCTTCTACGCTTTATTTTTTCGCTCTATTCGTTCCGTTGGTCCGTCTGAGCTGATCTTCTGCAAGAGTTAGATGGAGTTGCGTTCTTCAAGTGGTAGTATCTGCCTTCATCAGAGGTATTTCTGTCTTTATATTTGTTAATATTTAATCACTGTGATCCATGCCAAAATTGCCCTATGTGATTTAACTTAGTTATAGTGTCATTGTTGATGATGAACCACATGATTCCCACTTATGCCTAGTGCATCATGTTCTGAGTGGTGAAGATGGTCTCAGATGATTCAACCCTTTTAGTTTATATGATGATTGGCAATGTGATTCACACTTGTGCACTTGTGCCCTTAATCTTAAGTGTGAGGATTGACCAAAGCGATTCAACATTCTTTGATACTTTGGTCGCTAAATAATTTGCTTGCTTATGCTGGCCAATGATCATGATTGAGGCAACTCTTTTGCTTGAGCTTACAGTGTCATCGTCTACTCTCATATAGAATATCATCAATACTTAGATAGGTCCATTCCTTACATTGCATCTTCCACTAGATGTGCATTTAGATTCCCTTGCGTTTTGTAGAAATATTTGAGTATGGTTCTCGCCTAGCATCTTCCACTAGATGTGCATTTAGGTTCAGTCTTTCCTACTCTTGTATTTTTGCTTGATGCCCAATTCAAGTTCCCTCCTTGCCTATCTATGCGTTGTGATCTACTATGTGTAGTTTAGACTTGATTTTTGTCTGCGAATACAAATATTGTTGCTTAATGATTTGATTCCACTGATTGTGTTATGCTTGAATCCACCAATTCTTTCTTGCATTCATTGTTTTCATTTCTAAACGACCTGGCACAAAAACGGTTACTAGTGGCAATCCATCACAACCTTTGTTGGTTTGATTGTCATGAAAGCCTCAATTTCAAAAGAATTTTCGTAAGCATAAGGCAAGCTACTAGTGATAATCCATCACAACCTTTGTTGGTTTGATTATCATGAACGCGTCCAATTTCAAAAAGCATCTTTCTAAGTATCAAAGAATCAAAAACAAGTTATTAGCGGTGGTCCATCATAACCATTGTTAGTTTAATCATCAAAGCAAAACGACTTTCATTCTTAAGGCTCGTTAGAACTACGTCGCTTTGATTCCCATTTGGGATACGTAGGAGCGAGTCACATTCTCGTCAAGCGCAACCATAAAAAGTTTAGCATTTGCATAACAAAAAGAAAAGAGTTATTTTCATAACAAAAAAGAATCACTTTTGCAAACCAAGATCATCTTCAGAACGAAAACATTTTCCTTTCTAAAAACATTTTCAACCCATCGTCGCTAGTGGCTAATCAGAACCTTTGTTCGTCTAGCCATTGGTGGCGATGTCTTTTTTCCCAAAAGAACAACAAGCGATGATCACTCATAACCTTTGTTAGTTTGATCATTCGTGCCAATCAATCTCTTTCAAAAACCCCTTTCAAAAGAACAAATAAAAACGAGTCGCTACTAATAGTCAATCAGAACCTTTGTTCGTCTGACTGGTGGTAGTGACCCTCATTTTCAAGAGTACTTGGCGGTGATTACCCATAACCTTGGTTAGTTTAATCATTCACTAAAGGCTCGTCCTATTTCAAAAACTCACAAAAAAAGATAAAAAACAAAAGCTTTTCAAAAAGACAACCAAGAACTACGTAGCTTTGAATTCTCCATCGCACCGGGAGATACGTAGGAGCGGGCGATGTCCCGTCAAGCACTTTTTTCTAAAAAAACATTCCCCCCCCCCCCCCTTTTTCCTAATAAATAAAGATTTTTGTTAAGACTTTTTCAATAAGAAGTAGAGAGGCAAAATTAAGTATTTTCAAGTCAACACACTAAAACCACACATTTAATTAAAGGTTCCCTCTCAGTAGAGAGGACGTGTGGGGTGCTAACACCTTCCCTGCGCGTAACCGACCCCCGAACCCTAATCTCTAGTTTCGCAAGACCAATCGCTTTCCAAAAAAGGTTTTCCTAATATTTTCATTAATAAATATTGGTGGCGGCTTCATTGTCTTAGGAAAAGTTGTGAATGAGGAAGGTTCTCCCTTGGGGACTTTTTCGGGAGCAACAGGCGTCATCGTCATTTACACATCATTATAAATAATATTAGTCACTAAGGGCAAAACAGTCATTTACGCGTCATTATAAATAATATTAGCCACTGAGGGCAAAACAGTCATTTAACTAGCCACTAGGGGCATCATCGTCAAAATCATCATTTTTGACACTAAATCATTAAAAACACTGGTCATACGCAAAAGAGGATTTTCAAAGACACCAAACGAGTTTTCAATGTCACAGCAGCGACCACAGGGGACAGCCACTTGGGCGCCCAGCAACCTTCTGAAAATATAAGTTTTTATTTTTTTAAAAATGGGACACACAGATAGACAACTGAAAAAGCTTCCCAACACATTTTGAAACGTTTAAAACGGATGTCTGAGTCAAAAGATATAGCGAAAACAGTTTTCGAAAACAATTTGGGAACATCCTGAAAAACTGGCGCCCTGGGCGCCCAGCGCCCAGGCACCTGGCGCCCAGCAAGACGCGACACACTCACACGGGCGCTCAGCGCCCAGCGCTGGCACCCAGCACCTCAGCGCAACACGCAAACGCAACACACGGGCGCCCAGCGCCCAGCGCTACACACGCACACACGCACACGGGCGCTCAGCGGCCAGCGCTGGCACACAGCGCCCACCCACGCACACTGCAACGCGCACTGGCGCCCTTGGCGCCCAGCACAGGGCGCCTGGCGCCCAGAACACTTCCAGCACCAAAAATTAACACTATTTTCAGCACAGAAATTCAGCAACATCAAAATCATCACAATTCTCAGCACAACATCCAGCAACATCAAAATCATCACAATTTTCAGCACAAAATCCAGCAACATTCATCCAACATATGGCGCCCTAGGCGCCCATACCACACCAAACATGAATTTTCAGCCCCAAACTAAGGACATTACGCATACATCACCAATAATAATATGGATTCATAGACTTAATCATGATCTTGGTTCATCTAGGCCATCACTACCTAAAATCTATCATAGGAAATATTATAAAAATTGGTAGAACTCCCCTTACCTCGAAGTTGAAGAATAGGAGCCCTCGAGACGATCACGAACGGAACCACGGCAACGGAATCACGTTCTTCTCTTCTCCTTGGAGCTTGCGACCTCCTCCTCTCTTCCTCTACTCTCCACGGCGCGCCTCTCCTCTCTTTCCTCTATTTTCTCAAGTTTTCGCAAATGCTAGCAAGGAAACCCTAACCCCTAGGCGCCTTGTCTACTTCGCATATGACAAGAGTCATGGGCTTGGGCTTCTCACTTAAGCCCAAGTCCATCTAATTTGGCACCTCCACCTCCTAATACCACCTACACATATTAATATAATTTCTAATAATTAAAATTATACTCAATTAATTAAATAAATTCCTAAATACTTAATTAAATAAATTAATTAAATATTTAGGGTGTTACAACTCTCCCCCACTTAGAATATTTCGTCCTCGAAATTTACCTGATCAAACAACTCTGGGTAGGATTCTCGCATCTTGCTCTCTAGCTCCCAAGTCATACTCTCGCCGGCAGCTCCTAGCCAAACCACTTTCACTAATGCAATCTCTTTGCCTCTAAGCGCTTTCACTTCACGATCCTCAATCCGTACGGGCATCGTCTCCACAGTGAGATTATCCCGCACCTCTACATCATCCATATGGATCACATGAGATGGATCCGAAACATACTTCCGAAGTTGCGACACATGAAACACGTCATGCAAATTCGAAAGATTTGGCGGTAAAGCCACTCTATAAGCCACATTTCCGATTCTTTCAGAAATCTGATAAGGACCAACAAATCGAGGAGTGAGCTTCTTCGATTTCAACGCTCGACCAACACCGGTAATAGGAGAAACCCTCAAGAACACATGCTCACCCTCCTGAAATTCTAAATCTTTCCTCCGCTTGTCATGATAACTCTTCTGACGACTCTGCGAAGCCTTCATCTTTTCACGGATCATCTTGATTTTCTCTGTAGTCTCCCGGACAATCTCCGGTCCCAACACTACACTCTCTCCCGACTCATACCAACACAATGGCGTTCTACACTTTCGACCATACAATGCTTCAAACGGTGCCATCCCGATACTGGAATGGTAACTGTTGTTATAGGTAAACTCGATCAACGCAAGGTAGGAATCCCATGAACCTCTTTGTTCCAATACACAAGCCCTCAACAAATCTTCTAACGACTGAATTGTTCTCTCTGACTGACCATCTGTCTGAGGATGATACGCCGAACTCATTTTTAACTTTGAACCCAATTCCTTCTGCAAACCCGTCCAAAACTCAGAAGTGAACCTCGGATCCCTATCTGACACAATACTCTTCGGAACGCCGTGCAACTTCACAATTTCTTTGACATAGACCTCTGCCAACCTCGACACCGGATAAGTGATATTAATAGGAATAAAGTGAGCAGACTTCGTTAACCTATCAACGATCACCCAAATAGCGTCATGACCCTTAACTGTATTCGGCAATCCCGTCACAAAATCCATCGCAATGCTATCCCACTTCCACTCTGGAACTTCCAACGGTTGCATTAACCCTGCTGGCTTCTGGTGTTCAACCTTCGACTTTTGACAGGTCAAACAGGCATACACAAACTGTGCCACATCTCTCTTCATGCCGTACCACCAAAACATCTTTTTCAGATCTTGATACATTTTCGTCGCTCCAGGATGGATACTCAACTTGCTACGGTGACCCTCCTCTAAAATTGCCTTTCTCATCTCCTCATCATCCGGAACACAGATCCTACCCCGGAACCTCAACACACCACTGGAATCTAATTTGAAATCTTCATCTTCAGATTGACTAACTCCATTAATTAAATCTACCAACTTGACATCTGACTTCTGAGCTTCTCTGATGCTGCCCAGGAAATCATTATCGATCTTTAACATTCCCAGCTTGACACTACGAGGCGTCATTTTACAAACCAAACTCAAATCTCTGAATTCCTCAATCAACTCTAATTCTTTCACCATCATTGCCGACATATGCAAAGACTTTCTGCTTAAAGCATCAGCCACGACATTAGCTTTGCCGGGATGATAATTCAAACCAAAGTCATAATCTTTCAAGAGCTCCAACCACCGACGCTGTCTCATATTCAACTCTTTCTGATCGAACAGGTACTTTAGACTCTTATGATCACTGAACACTTCGAACCTCGAACCATAAAGGTAGTGCCTCCAAATCTTAAGCACAAATACCACAGCAGCCAATTCCAAATCATGCGTAGGGTAATTTTTCTCATGAACCCGCAATTGCCTCGACGCATACGCAACAACCTTTCCATCTTGCATCAGCACACCACCAAGACCCATCTTCGAAGCGTCACAATACACAACAAACGGTTCCTACGGATTAGGCAACGTCAAAACAGGCGACGTCGTCAATCTCTTTTTCAGTTCCATAAAACTTTCCTCACACCGAGCATCCCAAACAAAAACTTTACCCTTACAAGTCAACTGAGTCAACGGAAGGGCCAACTTGGAAAAACCCTCGATGAACCTCCTGTAGTACCCAGCCAAACCCAAAAAGCTTCTAATCTCTGTTGCGGACTTCGGAGCCTCCCACTCCAACACTGCTTCTACTTTTGCCGGATCAACCGCAATACCATTACCAGAAATCATGTGCCCAAGGAAACTCACCTCTTTCAGCTAGAACTCACACTTTGATAACTTAGCATACAACTTTTTCTCTTTCAAAACTTCTAACATTGTCTTCAGGTGCTCAGCATGCTCTTCCTCTGACTTAGAATAAACTAGAATGTCATCTATGAAGATCACCACAAACCGATCTAGGTAATTATGGAAAATACGATTCATATATTCCATAAATACACCAGGAGCATTGGTCACACCGAACGGCATCACTGAATATTCATAATGCCCATACCTTGTCCTGAACGCTGTCTTCTGAACATCTTCATCCGTTACTTTAATCTGATGATACCCGGACCTCAAATCAATTTTGCTGAAAACACGGGCACCCACTAACTGATCCATCAGATCGTCGATCCTCGGAAGCGGATACTTATTCTTGATAGTTACCTTATTCAACTGACGATAGTCCACACATAACCTCATGCTCCCATCTTTCTTCTTCACTAACAATACTGGAGCTCCCCACGGTGATACACTCGGTCTCACAAACTTTTTCTCAAGCAATTCTTCAAGTTGCGTCTTCAACTCAGACAATTCCGACGCCGACATCCTGTACGGTGCCATAGACACAGGCCTCGTACCAGGTACAAGATCAATCGAAAACTCAACTTCTCTTTCCGGTGGCACCCCCGGAATTTCATCAGGAAAAACCTCAGGAAACTCGCGTACCACTTGCAGTTCTTCAATAACAGCTTGACTCTCAGCAGACAACGATGCCATCAACGCAAATAGCTGAACTCCTTCTTTCTTCAACTTCTTCAACTGAACAGCAGATACCAAAACAGAGTCTTCTTCCCCGAAACTGACCGACTTGCTACGACAGTTGATATGAACGTGATTATTCTCTAACCAGTCCATGCCCAAGATTACATCCAGACCTCGCAACGGTAAGCAAACAAAATTCACAACAAAGTCCCTGCCGAAGATCGACACGGGACACTGAGAACACACCTGGGAAGTAATCACCGACCCCTTCGCAGGAGTATCGACAACCATATCCCCACACATAGCAGATAAAACAAGACCCAATCTTTTACAACAATCAACAGATATAAAGCAATGGGTAGCACCAGTATCAATAAGAGATTTCAGAGAAATACCGTTAATAAAACACGTACCTCTAATCAGACCATCCTTCTCATCAGGTTCCTCTCCTGCCAATGCAAATACCTTCCCAGTAGACCTTTCCTTCTTCGGCTTTGTACACTTTGTACTGATATGCCCAGACTCACCACAGTTGAAACACACCACATCCTTGACTTTACACTCGGCTGCCATATGACCCTTTTTACCACAACGGTAGCAAACCCTCTCATCAGACCTGCATGTAGTACTCTTGTGGCCAGGCTTGCCACACTTATAACAGACAATGCTAGCAGGAGCATCTCCCCCACTAGAATTCTTACCTCCAGCAGCCTTCTGATAACTCTTACCCGCAGGAACCTCATACGGTTTGCTTCGACTCTGAAACTTACCCTTTCTCTCAGACGTAGCTTTATAATGAGCGGTACTGTCCTCCACAAAGATTCTACAACTGTCAACCAGATCAGCGAACACACGAATCTTCTGATAACCAATGGCCTTTTTGATATCAGGCCTCAACCCATTCTCGAACTTGATGCATTTAGAAAATTCAGCTGTAGCCTCACTGTAATGTGGATAGAATTTTGCCAGTTCTACAAACTTCGCCGCATATGCAGTCACAGACATACCACCCTGCTTCAGCTCCAGGAACTCTATCTCTTTCTTCCCTCGGACGTCTTCAGGAAAATATTTTCTCAGAAATTCCCTGCTGAATACCTCCCAAGTAATCTCTTCCTGCACAGCCTCCAAGCTCTGCCTAGTAGCCAACCACCAGTCGTCGGCCTCCTCGGCTAACATGTGGGTACCAAAACAGACCTTCTGCTCAACAGTGCAGTCCATCACCCTGAAAATCCTCTCGATCTCTTTCAACCACGCCATAGCACCATCTGGATCATATTTGCCCTTAAAGGTGGGCGGGTTCTCTCTGTAACACCCCGGTATTTTTATCGAGTAAAAATACCCAAGTGTACCATCATAAAATAATCAGAGATATTTTTCCTGTTTTAGATATTGAACATAAATAAAAACCGCTCATAACCTAGAGTCCAATATCCAAATAACAAGAAATAGCGGAAACGATTTTACAACTTTTACTGGTACAAGTTATACAATCGGAAATACAAAATCTCAAGGGAAAGACAATAACAATGAAAACTAAGTCTTCACCGTCTTCATAAGCACACCACCTAGCTGTGCTTCTTCACCTGTTCTTTTTCCCCTGCTTCTCTGTAAAAACCACAAAATATAAACAGTGAGATACAATCTCAGTGAGTTCTACCGAGACCCCTACTAACACTCTCGGTCCGGTTTTTAAAATATTTTAAAGGTTTGACACAACACCGACCGCAATCCACTTGCTAATCCCGGTGTATCACACAATAAGGCTTCGATCTATTAGGACACCGACCGCAATCCACTTGCTAATCCCGATGAACTAATATCCTAGGCCTTTCTACGTACCATCGACCGCAATCCACTTGCTAATCCCGATGAACGTAGCACAAACTTTTGACACAACACCGACCGCAATCCACTTGCTAATCCCGGCGAACCCCATAACCAATAGTGTTTCCTAATGGCCCAGAGCCTAGGGTAAGGGTTCATGACTTCCCCGCCTAGTATGTCAACATGGGTCGTCACCCAAACTCGATATAATATATATATCTACAGCACTATGAACCCACGGTCCATCAAATCAGACAATCAATGAAACACTTTAATTCCAAGTTTTATAAAATCCAAGTTCACACTCGCACTCTATTTGACCACTTTTCGACACAAATTTCAGTATCAAAAACAGTTCATTTTGCCTTAAAAATAGAATATTCAGTTAGGCCTCTGAATAAGCTTTAAAACGCATCTTAGAACACCTCAATCGGGTTCCCGGGTCAAAAGTTATCGCGAAACGAAAAACAGTGTTTGGTTGCTGAAATTCTGCCAAATGGCGCTGGAGTCGCGCCTGGAGCGCAAGTGACGCGCGAACTGGCCGAAAATTCTGTCAAATTGCGCTGAAGTCGCGCCTGGAGCGCAGGTGAGGCGCGAACAGGCAGAAGGGGGGGTCTGTTAAGACAGATTTTGCGATTTTCGCGAAATCCGCTATTCCGTTCAATTCCGATTTTTGGTTCCGATCGAAAACAGATTTTACAACCATAAAAACAGTTTCAATCAATACCATACAATCAATCAAATCAAAAAGTCAATCAAAACGAATTTTATCAAAAACGACATAGTTTTCCGAATAACGGTTTTAAATCAAAATCTCTCGAATCAAATCACCAAAAATTCCATTTTTAACGCGACGCAACCCGAGACTCGCTCCGATCGATTCCTAATCCGAAACAGACAATATCCAGAAATATTCCAGTCCAGCGAAAGCGGTAAAACAGTTAATTAATTAATTCGAAACATAAAATCCTAAACGTGAGTAGAACTCACCCTTGAAGCGTGAACCACGATCGAGCCGAAATCACCGAGTAGCCACACGAACGCTCCCCGCTACGGCGACACCCAATCCGCTTCCAACGCTTCCCACTCGATCACGAAACCGCTTTTGACCGAAATACCGAATCCCACGAAATCTTCCACGAACACTATTCATCATCCCTAACCTCCAAAAGCTACTATTCACCAAAAACCCCAATCTTTGATTTTCAATTCCAAATCACCCAATCGATCTTCAATACTCGAGTAATCCACCTCGTGCTCGCTCCTAAACATCGCCCTTAGCTTTCCCTTGAGCCATAACCATCGAAACTCCGATTTTCCCTCTCAAGTTCGAAAATGGCAAAGTGAGAGAGAGAAGGTTGATGATGAAAATCTTGGTACCAAATCGAAGAGGAAGTAACGCTGAGCATTTTTCGTGTTGGACGGAAGTCGTTTTGATGAGCGGAATTGCCCCCTTTTTCCTCTTCTTCTTCCTCCCCCTTTCTTTCTCTCTTCTTTTCTTTTTCTCTTCTCCCCTCTGTTTCTCGCATTCTTTCTTTTCTTCCTTCTTTCTTTAATTCTTTCCTTTCTTTATTAACACACACACACACACTTATATTTATATATATTTATTTAATATATTTGTTGTAACGCGGTCAAATTACCATATTGATCGAAATCTCCTATTTCGATTCCAAAACTTCCTTGGTCCGTATTATCCGGTTAACGATCCGATGACAACAAATAATTAATTTTAGCACTCGATAAATTTACCAGTTAAGTGCTAAATTGGTTTAATTGGTTTAACACCCAAATAATTCTACTAATTAATTTGAGGATGTTACATTCTCCCCAACTTGAAAGAATTTTGTCCTCAAAATTTCGCTAAGTCTTTCATCCGACTAACCGAGAATCGACATTCCCAGAAAGGTCTTAAATTGCTGGAACACAACCTTGAGTTAACGAAGTGAGTGTAGAAAATCTTCTCAAGTTGTCACGTCAACCTCTAAGTACGTTCCACTACCACCCTAGAACGCTCTAAGGTTATAGTTCGAACTCTCTCGTTACGAATCAATACGAGAAACTCCTCTTTCGCCTACATAGGCTTGGCACCGCGTTCGAAAACACTTCCTAAGCTTCATTCCTCACTTGCTCCCCAACTTGATTAACCCAAATCTTTGATTAATCTAAATCAAATGGTCTAATTCAAGACACTTGATAGAATACAGGTTGAAAATGAGATCCACAAACTGGTACTCCTCGGTAGAGGTGAAAACAAACACGATTTCCTCGAAGGGTGTAGACACGTTCTCCGCAAATTTTCTAAAAAAATCCATAACAGTTCCCATACACATTGAAAAAGCGTGACGGAAAGGTCATCTGTGAAACTTCCTGACTCACCCTTGGGATTTCGAGATAGAACTCTTCAAAAGATGGGATGAGGATTTACCAGAACGTTTATCTTAAACGTAGG
This sequence comes from Astragalus membranaceus, assembly GCA_039519185.1. Classification (NCBI taxonomy): domain Eukaryota; kingdom Viridiplantae; phylum Streptophyta; class Magnoliopsida; order Fabales; family Fabaceae; genus Astragalus; species Astragalus membranaceus. The sequence goes on along the minus strand of CM076854.1, from coordinate 35,241,988 downwards.
AATAAACCACGGGGACATCAAATAAATTGAACGTAATGAAAACCACCTCAGTTGTTCTCCAAACAACTATCAAACAGAACTCAGAGCTCTTTTTCCTCTATTGCAACTTCATCACGAGGTTTTTATCAACGACGCACTGGATCCCTTTCCAAATTAGTCAATAGCGTTGAAAGCTTCCCCTCAACCTAAGTAATCCTCCTAGGATTTTTCCTCCTCAATCATATTCTATTAGCCTCTTAATTCGTTCCCAAAATTAACTTTAGCATGCGGGTTTTCACAAAAACGATTTTTCAAAACTATTACACCGCACGCCAAGCTTCACTTTGGAAATTTCTGTCACTTATAAGCAGATCCATCAATTAATCCTTTGATGGTTATTCGCAACGTGAAAACAGTCAGCAGTTACCTCATTTACATATTCGTATTCACGTTCGACTTGTCAAACGGAATCTCATAATACTATCTCATTGTTAACCTTCACAAAGGTGAGGTTAACAAACTAATACCTCTGCTTTATATTCTGTACACCCTGGAACAGAATAATAACTTCGGTGTGCTTCCTCTAATACTTGCCCTTTTTTGTTCTCATCATTGGCCGCACAGATGCTACCGTGGAAACGACTGACTCCATCGCTATCCATAGTAAAATCTGGAAATACCTTTTGTGAATGTAGCTTCACATCAACTTCCCGTGCTAAGCGTATAGAATCCCTTAGGGATCTAGAGATCCTCATATGGCTCAACACTAACCGGTTCCTCTCGATCTTGAATTCAGATTTAAGTCTCTATCAGACTCTAATAATTCCATCTAATGCATCATAATTCTGCCGTGTGGAGCGATTTCCTATTACTCGCATCAGCTACAACATTGGAATTTCCTGGATGATACTTCAACCCGAAGTCATAATCCTTCGGAATTCTACACACTTCTCTGCCTGCTATTCAGTTCTTTCTGATCAAACAGATACCTTAAACTCTTGTGACCACTAGAGACTTCGAAACGAGACCCATACAGGTAACGTCTCCAAATCTTCAGTGCATACACAATAGCTATTAACTCCAATTCATGAGTTGGATAATTCTCTTCACGAGACCTTAATTGTCTGGATGCCCAAGCTACCACTTGTTGATTCTGCACAAGAACACCTCCTAAACCCTCCCCAGAAACATCGCCGTAAAATTTGGAATTTCAAAGACGGATCCGGAAGAATCAGGAATGGAGCAGAAGTCAACCAAACCTTCAATTCCTGAAAACATTCTTCACAATCAGCATCCCGCGTAAAAGGTTGACCCCTTACGAGTTAACCGAGTAAGTGGACAACTAATTGTGAGGACCCTTTAACAAACTTCTTACAGTAACCGGCTAGACCCAGAAACTTTTGATCTCTGCGGCTGACGTCGGTCACTCCCATTCAACACCGCTTCCTTCTTACTGGGATCTACAGAAACTCCCGACTTGGGAAATCACATGTCCCAAAGACTTTACCTCTGACACCCAAAATCACACTCCGAAGGTTCCAAATACAACTTATTTTCTCGGAGTACTCTCAGAACAATGCGGAGGTGTTAAACATGCTCCTCAATGGTCTTCGAGTACACCACGACATCATCGATGAAAATGACTACAACTGATCAAGGTACGCGTGGAAGACTCGGTTCATGTAGTCCATGAATACCGCTGGAGCATTAGGTAGACCGGAAGGCATCACTACTAACTCGTAATGTCCAAATCTAGAACGAGAAGCTGTCCTCGGAATATCTAAGGCTCTAACTTTTATTTGACGATGTACTGACCTCAGATCAATTTTAGAAACACTGCAGCACCTCAAATTGCTCAAGCAAATCGTCTATCCTTGGTAAGGGATATTTATTCTTGATCGTCACTTTGTTGAGTTGTCGATAATTAATGCACAATCTCATGCTACCATTTTTCCTTTTGACCAACCACACCAGAGCACTCCTCAGAGAAGCACTCGGTCGAATGAATTTCTTTAACATCGACTCTTTAAGTTGAGACTCCATTTCCTTTAACTCTAAAGAAACAAACAATAGATATTGATCCCGTGCCAGGAACCAATTCTACCGTAAACTCTACCTCTCGCCCTGGAGGTTCAGAAGAACTTCATCGTGAAAACATCCAGAAAGTCATTCACGACCTGAACGTTTGCCAAATCTAAACTAGTTCCAGTGGATGCAGATAACATACTAACATGTGCTCCCGCACCTTGGAATGAAGATTGACCGTCTAAGGTGAACTAGGTAACCGCTTCAGAATTTGTCTTAGACAATTCAACTGATTCTGAAGAGAAACTGATTGTTGATTAACACAGTCGATTGCAACATGATTTGCAGTCATCCAATTCATACACAAAATGGTGTCCACCCTTCTCATAGGCAAACAATAAATTCTACAACGAAATTCCTGCCTCCTATGACAAGTAGACAATTCTATACAAAGATTATGTCTGGACACGACCCTTAGCAGCAGTTAAGATAGTTATCGGTTCGGATAGCGATGATAAGGCTGATCCCAACCGATTCACATGCGATCGGGATATACAGCAATAGGTTGCACCCGAATCATATAATATATTGATCGAGTTATTGAAAACTGATCCCATACCCCTCAGTAGATTGTCTGCAGTCGTAACTGCCTAAACATCCAGAATGTTGACTCGTCCTTGCCTTAGAGCTGCTCGTAACTCCTTGAAACTCTTCCTTACGGGGAACTCTTTACCATAATGACCCTCTACATTCCTATAATAGCACCGATTAGATCTTCGCTTGCAATCACCGCTGTGAGGCTTTCCACAGTTAGAACATCTTCTGACCTTTGAAGAATCAAAGAATTGCATCTGCTTTTCCTTTGATGAAATTATCTTAGGACTTTGCATTCGGAGTTGATAATTCAACTACCTTCCTTCCTTTCCCATATTTCCTATGAGATCATCCTCGGCGACATAGGATGATTGCACCAAGGCAACATTATTGGTAGCAGTATAAGAACTGAGACCATAAATCATAAAAGCACTTATGCCCGACTTATACTTCTGCATTCTCCGTTCGTCATCCGAAGCTTACTTCACCACTTGGTAAAACTGAGACAACTTCTCAAACTTAGCGGTGTATCCTTCCACCGTAATGTCACCTTTCCTGAGGATGCATCGGTTGGAGATTCCGACCTTGGTCGAGGATTGCGTCTTGATCATCCTTCCATAATTCCGCTTATGATGCACTAAGTATTAAGTTGATCAGGCTCAATGTCTCTTAGCATCACAAGTGTAATTACAACAAGGACTAACAAGGAATCGACTCAACCCTAAACTAAGTCCGACTAGGTCGAACTGCTCTGATACCAACTGTAACACTCCGGTATTTTTATCGAGTAAAAATACCCAAGTGTACCATCATAAAATAATCAGAGATATTTTTCATGTTTTAGATATTGAACATAAATAAAAACTGCTCATAACCTAGAGTCCAATATCCAAATAACAAGAAATAGCGGAAACGATTTTACAACTTTTACTGGTACAAGTTATACAATCGGAAATACAAAATCTCAAGGGAAAGACAATAACAATGAAAACTAAGTCTTCACCGTCTTCATAAGCACACCACCTAGCTGTGCTTCTTCACCTGTTCTTTTTCCCCTGCTTCTCTGTAAAAACCACAAAATATAAACAGTGAGATACAATCTCAGTGAGTTCTACCGAGACCCCTACTAACACTCTCGGTCTGGTTTTTAAAATATTTTAAAGGTTTGACACAACACCGACCGCAATCCACTTGCTAATCCCGGTGTATCACACAATAAGGCTTCGATCTATTAGGACACCGACCGCAATCCACTTGCTAATCCCGATGAACTAATATCCTAGGCCTTTCTACGTACCATCGACCGCAATCCACTTGCTAATCCCGATGAACGTAGCACAAACTTTTGACACAACACCGACCGCAATCCACTTGCTAATCCCGGCAAACCCCATAACCAATAGTGTTTCCTAATGGCCCAGAGCCTAGGGTAAGGGTTCATGACTTCCCCGCCTAGTATGTCAACATGGGTCGTCACCCAAACTCGATATAATATATATATCTACAGCACTATGAACCCACGGTCCATCAAATCAGACAATCAATGAAACACTTTAATTCCAAGTTTTATAAAATCCAAGTTCACACTCGCACTCTATTTGACCACTTTTCGACACAAATTTCAGTATCAAAAACAGTTCATTTTGCCTTAAAAATAGAATATTCAGTTAGGCCTCTGAATAAGCTTTAAAACGCATCTTAGAACACCTCAATCGGGTTCCCGGATCAAAAGTTATCGCGAAACGAAAAACAGTGTTTGGTTGCTGAAATTCTGCCAAATGGCGCTGGAGTCGCGCCTGGAGCGCAAGTGACGCGCGAACTGGCAGAAAATTCTGTCAAATTGCGCTGAAGTCGCGCCTGGAGCGCAGGTGAGGCGCGAACAGGCAGAAGGGGGGGTCTGTTAAGACAGATTTTGCGATTTTCGCGAAATCCGCTATTCCGTTCAATTCCGATTTTTGGTTCCGATCGAAAACAGATTTTACAACCATAAAAACAGTTTCAATCAATACCATACAATCAATCAAATCAAAAAGTCAATCAAAACGAATTTTATCAAAAACGACATAGTTTTCCGAATAACGGTTTTAAATCAAAATCTCTCGAATCAAATCACCAAAAATTCCATTTTTAACGCGACGCAACCCGAGACTCGCTCCGATCGATTCCTAATCCGAAACAGACAATATCCAGAAATATTCCAGTCCAGCGAAAGCGGTAAAACAGTTAATTAATTAATTCGAAACATAAAATCCTAAACGTGAGTAGAACTCACCCTTGAAGCGTGAACCACGATCGAGCCGAAATCACCGAGTAGCCACACGAACGCTCCCCGCTCCGGCGACACCCAATCCGCTTCCAACGCTTCCCACTCGATCACGAAACCGCTTTTGACCGAAATACCGAATCCCACGAAATCTTCCACGAACACTATTCATCATCCCTAACCTCCAAAAGCTACTATTCACCAAAAACCCCAATCTTTGATTTTCAATTCCAAATCACCCAATCGATCTTCAATACTCGAGTAATCCACCTCGTGCTCGCTCCTAAACATCGCCCTTAGCTTTCCCTTGAGCCATAACCATCGAAACTCCGATTTTCCCTCTCAAGTTCGAAAATGGCAAAGTGAGAGAGAGAAGGTTGATGATGAAAATCTTGGTACCAAATCGAAGAGGAAGTAACGCTGAGCATTTTTCGTGTTGAACGGAAGTCGTTTTGATGAGCGGAATTTCCCCCTTTTTCCTCTTCTTCTTCCTCCCCCTTTCTTTCTCTCTTCTTTTCTTTTTCTCTTCTCCCCTCTGTTTCTCGCATTCTTTCTTTTCTTCCTTCTTTCTTTAATTCTTTCCTTTCTTTATTAACACACACACACACACTTATATTTATATATATTTATTTAATATATTTGTTGTAACGCGGTCAAATTACCATATTGATCGAAATCTCCTATTTCGATTCCAAAACTTCCTTGGTCCGTATTATCCGGTTAACGATCCGATGACAACAAATAATTAATTTTAGCACTCGATAAATTTACCAGTTAAGTGCTAAATTGGTTTAATTGGTTTAACACCCAAATAATTCTACTAATTAATTTGAGGATGTTACACTCTCTCTGGAAAGTAGTCAGACTCCGGAAACCAGCGTTCTCTCCAGCATTATGCTGATTCTGCACGGCCTGAGCCATAGCTTGCAATGCAGCAGCAAGAGCAGCGTCGTTTCTCCCAGCCATTTCGAACTATCACTGCAGCACAAACCAAAAATTCAGAACTAATCTATTGTCATAAGACACTATGACAGGACAACATTGGCCGGACAGACCGAACTGCTCTGATACCACTAATGTAACACCCCTTTTCTACCCATTAATTTAATTGGAAAAATATCGGAGTTTTCAAAATTTTGTCTCGCACGAGGGATGTTACGCATACTTCAATAAAACCACACTTCTCAATAAAACAGCTCAAAAACATAATAACCAGGTATTACGTAGCACATCACAAAAGGCGAATCTCAAAACCACAGTTATCATCGCAATAAAACTTAACGTCAATAAAATCAACTAAGCAGCGGAATAACAAAATAAAACAGAATTGTCAACAAAACTTAACAACCAAAAACATTCATGACATTAAGTTCGTCCCCCCCCTGAGTGCTACGTATCAGAGCGTGACGACTCGACTCGAATTAGTGAAGGTACCTAGTCCTTCACTCGCAATCACCTGCACGTTACCGCATGGGGTAACATTCAAACAGAAGGGTGAGTCCAATTCAATTCATATAATAAATCATATGATAAATAATAAGTCAAGTTACTGCTCTAAATTAATCACATCACAATCATCAATCACATCATTCCAATAACTCATCACAATGTCATGCAGGCATATGAAATGCAACCCACTCGCGGGCATATGCATGAGGTACCTTTTCACAAACGTCGCTTAGCCATTATGGCCTCATCGTCACTTAGCCTTTTGGGCCTCAAAACGTCACTGGGTTTATGCACATGGGATGCATGAGGCACTATAACATGCACCACGCACAAATCACACAATCACGGTCAACTAGGTGACCCGTCACTTACCAATTTGCTCACAAGAGGCGCAGCACCTGTCAATTCACAATTTACACACAACAACATCACTTAGCCTTTTAGGCCTTAACATCACTTAGCCTTTCGGGCCTCAAACGTCACTGGGTTTCATCGTCATTTATACATAAATCACATCAACTCAAACAATAGCCACTGAGGGCAAAAACGTCATTTACTAGCCACCAAGGCATCATCGTCATTTACACGTCATTATAAATAATAATAGCCACTAAGGGCAAAATGGTCATTTAACTAGCCACTAAGGGCGTCATCGTCATTTACACATCATTATAAATAATATTAGTCACTAAGGGCAAAACAGTCATTTACGCGTCATTATAAATAATATTAGCCACTGAGGGCAAAACAGTCATTTAACTAGCCATTAGGGGCATCATCGTCAAAATCATCATTTTTGACACTAAATCATTAAAAACACTGGTCATACGCAAAAGAGGATTTTCAAAGACACCAAACGAGTTTTCAATGTCACAGCAGCGACCACAGGGGACAGCCACTTGGGCGCCCAGCAACCTTCTGAAAATATAAGTTTTTATTTTTTTAAAAATGGGACACACAGATAGACAACTGAAAAAGCTTCCCAACACATTTTGAAACGTTTAAAACGGATGTCTGAGTCAAAAGATATAGCGAAAACAGTTTTCGAAAACAATTTGGGAACATCCTGAAAAACTGGCGCCCTGGGCGCCCAGCGCCCAGGCACCTGGCGCCCAGGGCGCCCAGCGCCCAGGCACCTGGCGCCCAGGGCGCCCAGCGCCCAGGCACCTGGCTCCCAGCAAGACGCGACACACTCACACGGGCGCTCAGCGCCCAGCGTTGGCACCCAGCGCCCACCCACGCACACTGCAACGCGCACTGGCGCCCTTGGCGCCCAGCACAGGGCGCCTGGCGCCCAGAACACTTCCAGCACCAAAAATTAACACTATTTTCAGCACAGAAATTCAGCAACATCAAAATCATCACAATTCTCAGCACAACATCCAGCAACATCAAAATCATCACAATTTTCAGCACAAAATCCAGCAACATTCATCCAACATATGGCGCCCTAGGCGCCCATACCACACCAAACATGAATTTTCAGCCCCAAACTAAGGACATTACGCATACATCACCAATAATAATATGGATTCATAGACTTAATCATGATCTTGGTTCATCTAGGCCATCACTACCTAAAATCTATCATAGGAAATATTATAAAAATTGATAGAACTCCCCTTACCTCGAAGTTGAAGAATAGGAGCCCTCGAGACGATCACGAACGGAACCACGGCAACGGAATCACGTTCTTCTCTTCTCCTTGGAGCTTGCGACCTCCTCCTCTCTTCCCCTACTCTCCACGGCGCGCCTCTCCTCTCTTTCCTCTATTTTCTCAAGTTTTCGCAAATGCTAGCAAGGAAACCCTAACCCCTAGGCGCCTTGTCTACTTCGCATATGACAAGAGTCATGGGCTTGGGCTTCTCACTTAAGCCCAAGTCCATCTAATTTGGCACCTCCACCTCCTAATACCACCTACACATATTAATATAATTTCTAATAATTAAAATTATACTCGATTAATTAAATAAATTCCTAAATACTTAATTAAATAAATTAATTAAATATTTAGGGTGTTACAGAGGAAGTATATTCCCAATCCGCATCAGCCGTTGAGTGTTGATACGATCGATCTACAGCCGGATTTATCCTTTCAACCTTATCCTAGCTGTATCTTGGAGCGTGGTATGAAGACTATGTGTTCAAGGACTATTCCAATTGTCAAGGTAGTCTGGGATGGCTTCTCAGCCGAAGAGGCTACTTGGGAGTTGGAAGAGGACATGCGGACTCGCTATCCATATCTTTTCGCTTAAGGTACGTCTTGTCAACTTTGAGGACAAAATTTTTAAAAGTTGGGGCGATTGTAACATCCCTAATTTTTAAAGACTCGTACTATGATGCCTAAGGCCGATTAGTTATTTGTGGGAATAATTGGTCGTGTCTCGGGGATTAATAGTCGAGAAAATTGTCAAATAAATCCTATTCTATAATTAATTATGGCTTAGTCATGGTTAATTTAAGTACTTAAGCTGAAGGGCGAAATTGGAATTTAACACCCTCAGTATATATACCCTTTTAATCTGAACCTTCAGCCACACTTAGCCATTTGATCAAATTTCAGAAAAAGAAAAGTTGAAGAATAGAGAGGGAGGAGTCGCGAGCTTGGAGGAGAAGAGGAAGGCTCCAGCTGAAATCTCCATTGCATGTAAGAACTCTCACTCCCATCCTACTCCAAATTCGATTCTCTTTCCATTGAACCCATTTTCAGTTTCTGATTCTCCCTCTAACTCTCAATCCCATTTTTGTTCCTTGAAGCTCCAAGTGTGAATGCATGTGAGTTTTGGAATGAGTTTGTCTTGCATGTTGCTGTTTTGACCCTCAAGAGGAAGTGTTGGTGTTGATTTTTGAATTGGAGGGGAGAGTCAGTCACTAACTTGAAGATTTGTTACTGCTTCAGGCGGTTCAGTAGAGCTAGTTGCTGTTTCGGTGTTGTTGGTGCCCCGTTTGTGATTGTTCGTGCGTTTTAGTGTTCGGCCGTTTCACGCTTCGATCGTAGCTCCTAGCGAAATCGACATCACGGTGAGTTCTAATCACGGTTTAGGGAAATAAATCAAATGATTTGAACCTTTGGCATAATCTGATATTTTATTGAAAATGTTTCTTTGAAGCTAAATTCTGAGTTTTTGGAAAAATGGGAGTTTTACGGTTTTGAAATCCATAAACGAATTGAAATGATTTTGATGACAATTCTGAAATGAATATGTATTCTGGAATGCCTGGACACTTTCTGAGTTTCAGGAGTGATTGACATTAGGAATCGAATTGGGCGGAAACGGAGAGCGGAAATGAGAAAGATGTGAAATTTGGTAACAAACACAGGTCGCACGGACCGTGCGCCCCTGGGCACGGATCGCGCGCCTGCATCGGGTTGGATAAATTGGAAATAAAACGGGACGCACGGATCGTGTGCCCCTGGGCACGAACCGTGCGCCCTCTTCGTTTTGGTTGTGTGATTTTGGTAAATCACGCACGGGTCGTGCGCCCCTGGGCACGGACCGTGCGTGAGCTTCTGTTACCGATCCCCGATTTCTCATTTCGACGCTCCTTTCGATCCCAAATCACTTCTAATCTTCCTTCCAACCAATTTTAAGGACATTGCCTTACTGAAAACCTCATTTTGAACTTGTTCAACTCATGATTTTAGAAAAGAGCTTTGAAAGCCTATTTGATTGAAAAACCGAAACTCTAGTATACGTGTGGGTACACCGACTGATGGACTGACTGAATATATATATTTATATATGTCAATTGAATATGATTATAATGTCGGAGGTCTAATTTATGAATTCCTCTAAACGGCTTATAGATCGATATAGATATAAATTATCTAATGATGCTTATGTGATTGATCCTTTGGTGATCAAAATCAAAATGAAGATATAAATTATCTAACTCTCGAGAATTGATACGTATTGTCATATGTATCGCGTTAGGTGACGATCCGACAAGTAGCATACTAGGGAGGGTAGTCATGACCCCTTACCTAGGCCCTGATTGTGTTTTGGCGTGGTCAACTCACGGGTTACCGGGATTAGCACTGGATTGCAGTCGGTTTATGCTAAGTTGAACACACGATTACCGGGATTAGCACTGGATTGCAGTAGGTTCGTGTTAAATAAATTCACGAAGTGCTTGGCATTTCGATTATAGCTTATGATAGCTAACCATCTATATTTGATGACGGTTTAATGAATTGAACCGAGTGTCGGTAAGGGGGCACGGTAGGACTCACTGAGATAATGTTATCTCACCCAATCCATATTTGTTGTTTTTCAGAGAAGCAGGGAAAAAGGAAGACTATTGTGCACGAGTAGTTGGCATACTCTCGGAGGTGCTGAAGACTTAGTCATATTTCCCCTTTGTTCTTTTGTTGTTCTATTTGGTTGTATAAACTTGTATTGGTTATGAGTTTTACGAACCGCTTTATGTTTCTGTTTGGTATTTGGACCTGGATATTGTATTCCGTTCGGTATGGAACCGATGAACTTCTATTTTATGAAGTAATGTTATTTCCGACTATGTGTTTATTTCGGAAAAAGTTTGTATGTCCAATACTGAAACAGGAACTGTGTCCTCTGAACTTCCGCATCTGTGCATCTTCGGTGTCTCTACACGTTAGAAATACCGGGGTGTTACATTTGGTATCAGAGCGGTTCGACCTAGTCGGACTTAGATGTTAAGAGTCTTTTACGTCTTCTAAGTCTGATTCTTCTTAGTATGCTATTAGACATTGAGCCTGATCAACTTAATACTTTGTGCATATTTCGCAGAATCATGGCTGGAAGAGGTAGGAGAAACCCACTTGTTGATCCTCATCAAGAATGGATGCAGAATGTCATCGAGACTCAGCAGAAGATGATGAATGACATGATGCTAATGCAACAGCAATAGATGGCTCAAATGCAGCAGATGCATCAAGTGCCTCAACCACAACCAACTGAGCCAGTCAATGTGCCAACACCTGAGGATCCCAACAGGGTGTATTTTCGGTTTCTGAAGATGAAACCCCCAACATTCAAAGGAGGATCCGATGCAATGAAAGCCCATTTCTGGGTAGATGCCATGGAAATGATCTTTGCTACTTTGCAATGCAATGAAGAAGAGAAAGTAATTTGTGCTGCTAACGCTCTGGACGAGGATGCTCACACTTGGTGGGTTAATGCTCGTAGAATGCTACAAACTCAAGGAACTCCTCTTGAGTGGAATACTTTCAAGGAATTATTTTTGGGTCATTATTTCCCCGACACTCAAAGACTTGCCAAACAGATGGAATTTCTGAATCTGAAACAGGGAGAGATTACAGTTGGGGAATATGCTGCAAAATTTGAGAGGTTGTCACAATTCTATGAATTGGGGACCACCGCTCCTGATGATAAGTGGAAAATGGTGATGTTCAGACAAGGCCTTAGAGGCGATGTGAATCAAGGTCTCAGTTCTTATTCCATGACCACTTATCCTGCTTTGGTTCAACAAGCTCATTCAGCTGAAAGCGATCATAAAAGAATGTATGCAGAAAGGAAAGATTTCTGGAAGGATAAGAAGAAGGTTAATGAGTCAACTTCTTCAAACCCTAGGTATAAGGGGAATTCAGACAAGGGAAAGCAGGTTCAGTCGAACAACACTTTTGGGTATCGCAATTGTAGAGCGTGTAAGAAGAGTCATCGTGGGAGATGTCAATCGGAGTCAAAGCCAAACCAGTGTTATCATTGCAATGAAGTGGGACACTATGCCAACAACTTCCCATCAAGGAGAGCTTTCTTGGAGTCTCCTGATGCTCCGAGGCAGGCTCGAGTCAACACTTTGGATGCCAAGACCATCAAACCAGCTGATAATCTCATAAGGGGTACAGGTTCTCTCTTTAATCAAACTGTTAATATTCTGTATGACTTTGGTGCTACTCATTGTTTTATCTCATAAGCATGTGCTGAACGGTTAGGACTAACAGTATCTCCTATATCCGAGCCAATAACTATCCTTACTGCTGCAAAGGGTCGTGTGCGAACCCAATCATTATGCCTTAACTGTCTGCTTACCATAGGAGGCAGGGATTTTGTTGTTGACTTTATCTGTTTGCCTATGAGGGGAATGGAGATCGTTTTGGGAATGAATTGGATGACTTCCAATCACGTTACTATTGACTGCTTCAATCGTGCAATTAATTTTCCTTCTGAAGTAGCGGAACATTCACTACCTGCAAATGATGGTGTTATTTCATTCGCTTCAGCCAGCCAGTCCCTATTCCAAGGTGCGGAAGCTTTTGTTGTTATTTTGTCTGCATCAACTGAAGCTGATTTGGATTTATCGTCTGTCCAAGTTGTTAATGAATTCTTAGATGTTTTTCCCGAGGAAGTTTCCTCCTTGCCTCCGGAACGAGAGGTAGAATTCTCTATAGATTTGGCGCCTGGGGCAGGGCCAATATCTATAGCCCCGTATAGGATGTCTCCTCTCGAACTGAAGGAATTGAAGTCCCAGCTTGAAGAATTAATCTCCAAGAAGTTTGTTCGACCGAGTGCTTCTCCATGGGGTGCTCCGGTGCTGTTAGTTAAGAAGAAGGACGGAAGCATGAGATTATGCATAGACTACCGTCAGCTGAATAAAATCACTATCAAGAACAAGTATCCATTACCAAGGATAGATGATCTACTTGACCAACTTTGAGGTGCTAAAGTTTTCTCCAAAATTGATCTAAGGTCAGGGTACCATCAAATCAGGGTAAGAGCCTTAGACATTCCGAAGACCGCAATTGGTACTTCCGCTTACTCGATTGACTCGCAAGGGTCAACCGTTTGCTTGGGATACCGATTGTGAGGAATGTTTGCTCGAATTGAAGGAACGGTTGACTTCTGCCCCGATCCTGATTCTTCCGGATCCGTCTCTAGGGTTTCAAATCTACAGTGACGCCTCTGGGAAGGGTTTAGGATGTGTTCTCATGCCGAATCAACATGTGGTGGCCTATGCATCAAGGCAATTGAAGACTCACGAACGGAATTACCCAACTCATGATTTGGAATTAGCAGCCATCGTGTTTGCGCTAAAGATTTGGAGACACTATCTTTATGGTTCTCGTTTCGAAGTTTTTAGTGATCACAAGAGCTTGAAGTATCTGTTTGACCAAAAAGAGTTGAATAATAGGCCAAGGAGATGGACTGAATTTTTGAAGGACTACGACTTCGAATTGAAATATCACCCTGGGAAAGCCAATGTGGTAGCAGATGCTCTGAGCAGGAAGTCTATCCACACGGCAAGGTTAATGATTCACGAGATGGCTTTGTTAGAGTCGTTTAGAGACTTGAAGCTCAAGGTAGCAAGAAAGAGGGACCGTATAGTGTTGCGACATATTCGGATAGCCAGTGTGTTAAGGGAACAAATCCGTGTAACTCAAGGAGCTGATGTGAAGTTACAGTCTCAGAGGATCGTTAGATTTTACTGAGGATAGTGACGGCATGATTTGCTTTAATGGGAGGATTTGTGTTCCCGATGATGATGATATCAAAAGGCAAGTATTGGAAGAAGCTCATAGGAGTCAGTACTCTGTACATTCGGGATCCACCAAGATGTACCGAGACTTGAAGTTAATGTATTGGTGGCCTGGGATGAAGGCCGAGGTTGCAGAATTTGTTTCTCGATGCTTAACTTGTCAGAAGGTTAAGGCGGAACACCGAAGACCGGGCGGTCAGTTACAACCGCTAGATGTGCCAGTTTGGAAATGGGAAGATATCTCAATGGACTTCGTCATGGGTTTGCCGAGGTCACAGGCCGGCAATGATTCTATTTGGGTAGTAGTGGTCCGATTGACTAAATCCGCTCCGTTCGCTCGACTTATAAAGTTTCCAATTTAGCAGATGAATATGTGAAGAACATTATCAGACTGCATGGGGTTCCAACGAGTATCGTGTCAGACCGAGATCCCAAGTTTACCTCCAAAATTACCTCCAGATTTTGGAAAGCATTGAATGAAGCTTTGGGAACAAGAGTGTTGGTTAGCACTGCTTATCATCCTCACACTGATGGTCAGACTGAAAGGACTATTCAGACTCTTGAGGACATGCTTCGGGCTTGTGTGCTCGATAGCGGAAGAAAATGGGAGGGTCATCTTCCATTAGTAGAATTCTCCTACAACAACAGTTACCACTCCAGTATTGGCATGGCACCATTCGAAGCACTTTATGGTAGGAAGTGTAAAACTCCGTTGTGTTGGTGGGAGATTGGTGAAGATAGGTTTTTGGGACCCGACATGGTTTGCGAGACTACTGAGAAGATCAAGTTAATTAGAGAAAGGATGAAGGTTGCTCAGAGTCGGCAAAAGAGCTACGCTGACAACCGAAGGAGGCCGTTGGAATTTGATGTTGGTGACCATGTGTTCTTGAAGGATGCTCCAACCATAGGCACGGGTAGAGCTTTGCGGGCAAGGAAACTCAGTCCTCGATACGTTGGGCCTTTCCAAATTGTCGAGCATATTGGGCCAGTTGCCTATCGCCTTGCTTTATCTCCTGCCTTATCCAATCTTCATGATGTCTTTCATGTATCTCAGCTGAGGAAGTATATTCCCAATCCGCATCAGCCGTTGAGTGTTGATACGATCGATCTACGGCCGAATTTATCCTTTCAACCTTATCCTAGCTGTATCTTGGAGCGTGGTATGAAGACTCTGTGTTCAAGGACTATTCCAATTGTCAAGGTAGTCTGGGATGGCATCTCAGCCGAAGAGGCTACTTGGGAATTGGAAGAGGACATGCGGACTCGCTATCCATATCTATTCGCTTAAGGTACGTCTTGTCAACTTTGAGGACAAAATTTTTAAAAGTTGGGGCGATTGTAACATCCCTAATTTTCAAAGACTCGTACTATGATGCCTAAGGCCGATTAGTTATTTGTGGGAATAATTGGTCGTGTCTCGGGGATTAATAGTCGAGGAAATTGTCAAATAAATCCTATTCTATAATTAATTATGGCTTAGTAATGGTTAATTTAAGTACTTAAGCTAAAGGGCGAAATTGGAATTTCACACCCTCAGTATATATACCCTTTTAATATGAACCTTCAGCCACACTTAGCTATTTCATCAAATTTCAGAAAAAGAAAAGCTGAAGAATAGAGAGGGAGGAGTCGCGAGCTTGGAGGAGAAGAGGAAGGCTCCAGCTCAAATCTCCATTGCATGTAAGAACTCTCACTCCCATCCTACTCCAAATTCGATTCTCTTTCCATTGAACCCATTTTCAGTTTCTGATTCTCCCTCTAACTCTCAATCCCATTTTCGTTCCTTGAAGCTCCAAGTGTGAATGCATGTGAGTTTTGGAATGAGTTTGTCTTGCATGTTGCTGTTTTGACCCTCAAGAGGAAGTGTTGGTGTTGATTTTCGAATTGGAGGGGAGAGTCAGTCACTAACTTGAAGATTTGCTACTGCTTCAGGCGGTTCAGTAGAGCTAGTTGCTGTTTCGGTTTTGTTGGTGCCCCGTTCGTGATTGTTCGTGCGTTTTAGTGTTCGCCCGTTTCACGCTTCAATCGTAGCTCCTAGCGAAATCGACATCACGGTGAGTTCTACTCACGGATTAGGGAACTAAATCAAATGATTTGAACCTTTGGCATAATCTGATATTTTATTGAAAATGTTTCTTTGAAGCTAAATTCTGAGTTTTTGGAAAAATGGGAGTTTTACGGTTTTGAAATCCATAAACGAATTGAAATGATTTTGATGACAATTCTGAAATGAATATGTATTCTGGAATGCTTGGACACTTTCTGAGTTTCAGGAGTGATTGACATTAGGAATCGAATTGGGCGGAAACGGAGAGCGAAAATGAGAAAGATGTGAAATTTGGTAACAAACACAGGTCGCACGGACCGTGCGCCCCTAGGCACGGATCGCGCGCCTGCATCGGGTTGGATAAACTGGAAATAAAACGGGACGCACGGATCGTGCGCCCCTGGGCATGGACCGTGCGCCCTCTTCGGTTTGGTTGTGTGATTTTGGTAAATCACGCACGGGTCGTGCGCCCCTGGGCACGGACCGTGCGTGAGCTTCTGTTACCGATCCCCGATTTCTCATTTCGACGCTCCTTTCGATCCCAAATCACTTCTAATCTTCCTTCCAACCAATTTTAAGGACATTGCCTTACTGAAAACCTCATTTTGAACTTGTTCAACTCATGATTTTAGAAAAGAGCTTTGAAAGCCTATTTGATTGAAAAACCGAAACCATAGTATACGTGTGGGTACACCGACTGATGGACTGACTGAATATATATATATTTATATATGTCAATTGAATATGATTATAATGTCGGAGGTCTAATTTATGAATTCCTCTAAACGGCTTATAGATCGATATAGATATAAATTATCTAATGATGCTTATGTGATTGATCCTTTGGTGATCAAAATCAAAAAGAAGATATAAATTATCTAACTCTCGAGAATTGATACGTATTGTCATATGTATCGCGTTAGGTGACGATCCGACAAGTAGCATACTAGGGAGGGTAGTCATGACCCCTTACCTAGGCCCTGATTGTGTTTTGGCGTGGTCAACTCACGGGTTACCGGGATTAGCACTGGATTGCAGTCGGTTTATGCTAAGTTGAACACACGATTACCGGGATTAGCACTGGATTGCAGTCGGTTCGTGTTAAATAAATTCACGAAGTGCTTGGCATTTCGATTATAGCTTATGATAGCTAACCATCTATATTTGATGACGGTTTAATGAATTGAACCGAGTGTCGGTAAGGGGGCACGGTAGGACTCACTGAGATAATGTTATCTCACCCAATCCATATTTGTTGTTTTTCAGAGAAGCAGGGAAAAAGGAAGACTATTGTGCACGAGTAGTTGGCATACTCTCGGAGGTGCTGAAGACTTAGTCATATTTCCCCTTTGTTCTTTTGTTGTTCTATTTGGTTGTATAAACTTGTATTGGTTATGAGTTTTACGAACCGCTTTATGTTTCTGTTTGGTATTTGGACCTGGATATTGCATTCCGTTCGGTATGGAACCGATGAACTTCTATTTTATGAAGTAATGTTATTTCCGACTATGTGTTTATTTCGGAAAAAGTTTGTATGTTCAATACTGAAACAGGAACTGTGTCCTCTGAACTTCCGCATCTGTGCATCTTCGGTGTCTCTACACGTTAGAAATACCGGGGTGTTACACTTGTTCTTTGTAGCTCCTCATATTAGGCCTTTTTTCAGTTGAGTTCACAATGGATGCTGCAGCACTAAGACAACATCTGCAACAGAAGTCTCAGTATCTGAAGTGGATTATGCAGCATCAAGTGCTACCACATCACAGTTGAAGCTCACATCACCACAACAAATCAACGGTCTTGCATATCACAAACAGAGCAAAAACACATTTATTAGTCTAAACTCTGGGCTGCCTCCCAGTAGCGCTTTGGTTTAAGAGTCCTTAGCCGGACTAAGTCTTGTGCTAGATATCTTTGCATAGACCTTTGAACCCTCATGAGGAGGTTTCTTGACATCATTCTTGGTGCTACCCTCTGGTGCTGCAGCATTAACCTTTTGCAAAACAACTTGTTGCGTTGAATATTTGGCCAATGGAGGCTCTGGTGTAGGAGGAGGCACCCAATCATCTGATATAACAGAATCAGGTTCCTCCACAACAGAATCAATCACCCTTGGCCTCCTTGTGGCCACCATTTTTGTTCTCACAACTTTATTTGGTGCTGCAGCAGATGCTGCAGCTTTGCCTTTTAACACTGATGTTGTAGCATTACCCGTGACAGCATCCACTCTATGCATTTCAGTTTCCAATGGCCTTGGTGTTTTCTCTGTTTCGGGTTGAGTTTTGGGTGAATGGTTTTTTGTATTTGTGGGGGATGTTGTCTTAAAGATGCGAAAGGTGTTGGGGTAAGGTTTGATGGTTTAGCTTGAGGAGGGGGTGGAGGAAGGGTTTGTGATTAAGGGTGGGAACTGTTAGAATTGTTCTTTTATGATGGGGAAGGTGTTTTAGGTGGAGGGGATGGTTCTTTGGTTGGTGATGGTTTAGGTGAAGGTGTGGTGGAAAGGTTTTGGGTGGGTGGTGATTGGGGAAAAGATCGTTAACAAGGTTTAAATGATGAGAAAGAGAAAACACACTGCCAATTAGCAGAGGTGACTGCCTAATATGCCACATTGGCATTTGAAACTCCATTTTGACTTTTTGACCATATACTCAACATCTCAGCCACAGGTGCTGCAGCACATGGTGCTATAGCACCAAACTTAGCACCAAAATTATGCATAACTGACAGCACATACCACAAAACCACTTATTCATACCTGAAAAAGTAAAAACAAAAACATAATTAGTCCTAAAAATATGGGTTTCCTCCCAGTAGAGCTTAATTTATAGTCTTTAGCTAGACTTAGCCTTCAAAACCCAAGTTACGGTGGATAATACGACAAGAAGAAAATGTCATCCTTCCGCTTTCTACATTTTGTCAGAAATCTCATGTATTTGGCATAGGGAAGCGAGTGTTCCCATGTCCCAATCAAAAGCATTTGGGATAGGAATTCCCCCTCTCTTGAAAAAATTGAAACTCATTTTGTGAAGGACTCTTTTCTTCATTTACCAAGGGTTGAGTCTCACTTGTCACATGAATCTTTTCATACCTCAACCTTGGATTTTCTTCCTTGTCACTATTTTTGAAGTTTTCTAGTTCTACAACTACACAATTTTTTTGTTTTTCTTCCATTACTTCCAAATCACCACATTCATTATCACACTCTACACTCCTTTCTTCCTTTTGCTCAACCACCTCTTCACTACAACTCTCTTTTTTAGATGCTCCATTATAGTCTTAATGTGAGCCGCTATATTCTTACATGAAGCTTCAAAGTTGTCATGATCCACCTTAATAGATTCAATGGAATGCGCTAAGAGTTCTTTAAACTTAGAGTTGCCCTCATGTAATCCTTCGGTTTGAGCTTGAGAACAAGGCTCTTGCTCACACGCAATGTTTGACATGGGCATGGAATTTAACTCAAAACAGCCTCTTTCATCTTCATCTCCATAACCACCATAGTTGAAACAATGTTGTTGAGCATTCTTTGCATGCATAGAGTAAAAATTTAAATGGTCCATGGCTTAAGGTGATTTTTTTCACAAGAACACCAAACACAAATAACAATAGTAAAAGCAACAAAGAAAACACACAACAAACACAAAACACAATACAAAATAAAAAAAAAATGCTGAAAAACAGAGCAAACTAATAAAAAAATCTTAATAAACTAAAATTACTAACTAAACAATAGAAAATAACTATCACAATCCCCAGCAACGGCGGCAAAAAGTTGTTTTGTGAAAACAATATGTGCAAGTATACACAGTCGCAACAAATAAAAAAGAGTAAGTAGAGATCGTTCCCATGAGGATTGTTGAGTTCTTTTCTATATTTTAATTAGCAAGAAAACTAGTGAGTCAAAGCAAAGTAAAATAACAAGTTGTAGAACCAAATTTTATCATCAAACAACAATTAAAATAAAGGATTAGTAGAAATCCAGAATGAGAGTAAGTTGGGAATGCCTTCACTATGCAAATTCATCAAAATATATTAATGTTATATCTGATGCTGCAGCACCGAGTGCTATAGCATATAGTATGTACTTTTCAGTCACTTTTCTACAGAGCTTCATTACAAGCAATTATATCTAAGCTCTAAAGAGGTCCACCCTTGGCTATTACGCACCCACAGTATTCACCCTATGGAATTTTCCCTCCTATGTCTAGGTTTTAAGCAATGATTAATAAAGTGTCCTTTAATAACCACTATCCATATTATCCTTTGAGATCAATTTATAAACCATGTCTGAATCTATAAATGGTACTTATATTTAGGTGATCAATTCTAAAATAAGTTTGGAAATAATATCACGCAAAGGATAAAAATGCTAAACATCAAATACATGCATTAAACACACTAAGACTTCATTACATAAATCAAAGCATCCCAACTTGGAGTATTTAGCTCATGATGAGCAAACAACACAAAAAATACAACTTAAACATAATGTATAAAGCCATAAATACGAAAATACAAAGAAGAAATATAGTAAGAAGTGGTATACTGATAATTGACTCCAAGAACAGTAGCATGGAGGCTCAGATCAGCTCCCAATTCCACGAAAATCTTCAAGTAGTTAAGCTTCTGTATTGCTTGCAGCATCACTCCCATCATCAGAATTACCACTTTGGTATTTTAAAGGTAGCTTGGTACAAAAATGGAGGAAAAGCTATTTCTATACTTTTCCTCCTCTGAACTAGCCTCCAAAATGAGGAAGATGAGGTGCCTTAAATAGTACTAGGATTTGGTGATCGAAGAAATATCTTTTGGAGGTGCCATTTGTCATTACATGTGCCTAGGAGTACAATGTGCCCACAAAAAGGGAATATTTTGCGCATGACAGCCTGGTACCAGCAGCAGGACGTGTCTGTCCATTTCTAACAGTATGCAGGAGCTGAAATCAGTGCCTCCGCATTTCTCTCTCATCTGTCCCAAAAATGCGCTGATGTGGCACCTATTGCTGCAGTAATGAAAAACACACACATAAAAGCACAAATGGGGCACCAAAGTGCCAAATGACTCAAAACCAGAATTAATTATTCTTTTACACTAAACAACATATTTTAACTAGTTAAACACAAAATTTGAAGCTAAGAAAGCATAAATAACTCTTATAAATAAGAGTTATCACATGCGCAACCAAGTTTGACATGTGCGACTGAATATTCAACACGATCAAAAGATAAAAGCAAAGATAAGCATGATTCGAAGAGAAGGCTCGAAATGAAGAGTGAAGAGAAACACTACGCGACTAGTAAGTGAAGAGAAGGGCTTGAAGAGCTATGAAGAGAGAAGCCACAATATCCTCACCGTGGAATGAACAGCCACACAATGAAAAGAAGAGTGGAATGAAGAGCATCACAATTGAACGAACAAAAGAATAAATAAATGCTCAGTGTGTAGAAGGGTAAAACTAGTTTGGGGTGTAGTTGAAGACCAGCGAGCATGACATGGAGAATAACAGGAAGGATGTGTGTTTGAAATGGCACGTTGAAAAAGAGTAGTAGATTGTGAAAATTTGGATTTTTGTTTACGGGTATTTTCATCATTTCAAACAACCAAGAAGTGTATGTTGACTCAATATGGTAATGATAACCCTAAGTCACTTCGAGTTTATTTGTTATATGTTATTCATTATAAACTGACAATTTAATCATACGAAGTAGAGCCATAAATGAGAATGGATGCGAGGGGATAATACCAACTCCTACCCCACTCCATTCCATCTCAAGTTATAAGCATCGTTGTTGAGTAACTGAGCAACGAAAAAAAGAGAAAAAGTATTTACTATATATATTTTGGACAATATTATCAAATATACAATATTTAATTTTAGTAATAACAACATTATTTAAAAAACTTATTATATATATTTTGGGACATATTGTCCGGTCTTAGGTTCGACAAAATAACCCAAATTAAGGTTTGTTATAACCCCCAAAACAAAGTGGCAAAGGAGTTAGGGAGAGCTTGCTTGCTTTTTATTTGAATATTATTTTGGTTAACCTAAAAATGAGATAGCAGCAGCCACAAAATTAAAGAATACAAAGTATGACTAAAATAGTACTCACTCCAATTAAAATTCCACCAAATTCGAAATACAAGATCTCAATAAAAAATTTAAAAAGATACATTACTAAAATTTAGACTAGAACGGATATAATATAATTTGAGTCACATCCTCGTGGCTCTACAAATTTTCACTGCACGAGATCCGTTCTCATGAAATTCTATATTGTTGTTCGACGTTGTCTCGTATGTTGTTGATGAAAATGTATATTTAGTATGACTATTTGTTTAATCAACTCCCCTTCCTCCATATATTTAGATTAATGGGTGATTATAAACGATCGGTGAAGAATAAAGCTAGAGTCGAAGGATCGATCTGTGCAGCTTACTTACACCATGAAACAAATTATTTATGTTCTCATTATTTCAACAACTTTATGTTGTCAAGAAATAATAGCAATGAAATAGAGGTTGAAGAAGAAAAACACGTCCTCACTTTATATGTGTTTAGCAAACCTGGTCGCCAATATTTTAAATTTCTATATTTATTAATATATTAGAAATAAAACAAAGCAGGTTTTTTTAAAAAAAAAAATTTAAATTAGTGGTCAACAGCAAGAGAATATTCCCTTGCTAATTAGGACATGTCTCACAGAAAGTAGAGGAAATATTCCCTCGCTAAAGTAGAGCAAAGATAGAGACTGAATATACCTCGCTAATTAGCGAGAGAGTTAGCGAGGAAAAATTCCCTCGCTAAACATTAGCGCCGAATTCCATATAGAGTTGCTAATGTTTAGCGAGGAGTCTTATAGCGACAGAATTAGATCGTCACTAGTTCTGTCGCAAATGTCTTTTAGCGAGGGATTTACTGACTTTAGCAAGGCAATTTCCCTAGCTAATACTGATTTTTTTTGTAGTGGAAGTAGAGCAATAAATGAGAATGGATGTGAGAGGATAATACCAACTCCTACCCCACTCCATTCCATCTCAAGTTATAAGCATCACAATTGACTAACTAAGTAATGGAAAAAACAGAAAAAGTCGCTCTCCCTTGACTCTGGAGCTTAAGAGTGTGTAGGACTTATCCCAACCCGCAAACTCGTCTTAATCACTTTTTTTTGGGTCCCACATATGTTTAGGTTACTCCATCCATCCCTAGTATACATACACGTATGTTTAATATTTGATTAGTACATTTATCGACCCGCTGAAAGCACAAGCGGAGACTAGTCTTTCGTTGAAAGCGTTGGTACACTACGTGGGTAGCTCGCAATGGTCCGAAAACCCAAAAAATATACTTGTGAATTGTGATAATTTAATAAGTCGTTAAAATTCAAAACAAGTAATTTGATGCTAAAAATTAACTATCTGAGACATTCACTTATAGCAGTAGCATCGTTGCTTTAATTTAATTGTAGTAGCAATAGAAATGCAAATTACACTTATATTTTATAGAAAATTTAAAGTATCAATGTATTTTTTGCAAAGTTGTAAACAAAACAACGTTATTCAACTGAATATATCTATTAAACTTCATTATCATATATACGATATTTAATTTTAGTAATAACAACATTATTTAAAATTTATATTGTATATATTTTGGGACATATGATCCTTTCTTAGGGTCGACAAAATAACCCAAATTAAGGTTTGTTATAACCCCCAAACCAAAGTGACAAAATATTTCTAACACATAAAGAACCAAAGTCATGCATATACCTTTAATGTAATCCTCTTTTAAGTTGTTCTACAATTTGCAAATAAAACCATAACAACTTATAGTTTCCAATAAACTCACAATTTGGAACCACTTATTAGCTTACCAAAGCATCACAATTAGTTTCTGAAAGTTTTACTAATACTTTATCACCACTTTCATATCATTGGAATATTTAAAAAAAAAAATCACCAATAAGAATATTTCAGATAGTTCTATGTAACCAAAATCAAAAGATCACATCCCTAACTTTAAAATAAATATGCGTAAATATTTTGAATTTATGGCACTTACTTGGACTCCAAACTCATCTCAAGATGAAATACTAATACATCAGATTAAAAATTTTCTGACTTGATCATTTCTTTGATAAATGAATCGACGAACAATCCTTTGTAGATTCTCCAAACTACTACAAGGGAGAGAAATCACAAACAAATATCATTATTTCCAAAAGGTAAAATATAATAATCAGTTTGCTTTCAAATTGTAGGAAATATTGGATAAGATAAATAGTTCTAGAAATAAGAGAAGGATAAGAAACTGTGACGTGGCCAAAGCCACTACCTTGAAAGCAAATTTCGGTGGACCTCCGGTGCAACCCAATATCCGGTTTGCTCCCCAAAGTTTTCACAGCATCGTGTCTGAACTCGTGCACTCGAGGCCAGAATCACGTTGGAGCCTCACAAACAATGCCCAAAATAAAATCACAAAAACTAGTAGAAGAAAAAGCCATTTTCTTTTTCCACACCTCTCAGTGTTGTAAACCACATGCTATATATATACACGTATGAAATATATGTTTAGTTCATTATTATAATTTTAACGACAATAACTTCTCATAATAAATTAAAACAAACAGCTATTTGTATATACCCCATAGTCCATGCGTTATAGTATATATCATGAAAGATAATTAAGTTAGTAGAGAAATCAAACTGACGACAATGATTTAAAGAAAATTGTTATGTTATAAATTAAATATATATTAATAAAATGTATTGAATTATAAAAAGTAAATTACACACTTGAATGCCATTATTCCAACAATTTAGATTAATGGGTGATTTTAAACGATCGGTGATGAATAAAGCTAGAGTCGAAGGATCGATCTGTGCAGCTTACTTACACTGTGAAACAATTTATTTCTGTTCTCATTATTTCAACAACTTTATGTTGTCAAGAAATAATAGAAACGAAATAGAGGTTGAAGAAGAAAAACACGTGCTCACTTTAATTGTGTTTAACAAACCTGGTCCCCAATATTTTAAATTTGTGTATTTATTAATATATTAGAAATAAAACAAAGCAGGTTTTTTTTAAAAATGTTTAAATTAGTGGCCAATAGCGAGAGAATATTCCCTCGCTAATTAGGACATGTCTCACTAAAAGTTAGGACAGGTGTCATTCAAAGATAGAGACGGAATGTACCCTCGCTAATTAGCGAGAGAGTTAGCGAGGAAATACTCTCTCGCTAAACATTAGCACCGGATTCCAAATTCCGTTGCTAAAGTTTAGCGATGAGTCTTTTGGGGACAGAATTAGATCGTCGCTATTTCCATCGCAAATGTCTTTTAGCGATGGATTTACTGACTTTAGCGATGCAATTTCTCTCGCTAATACTGATTTTTTTTTGTGGTGGAAGTAGAGCGATAAATGAGAATGGATGTGAGAGGATAGTACCAACCCCTACCCCACTCCATTCCATCTAAGTTAAAAGCATCACTATTGACTAACTAACTAATGGAAAAAACAGAAAAAGTCTCTCTCCCTTGACTCTGGAGCTTAAGAGTGTGTAGGACTTATCCAAACCCGCAACTTAATCACTTTTTTTGGGTTGAACTTAATCATGTCTCACATACGTTTAGGTTACTCGATCCATCCCTAATATATGTTTAATATTTGATTAGTACATTTATCGACCCGCTGAAAGCACGAGCGGAGACTAGTCTTTTGTTGAAAGCGTTGGTACACTACGTGGGTAGCTAGCAATGGTCCGAAAACCCAAAAAATATACTTGTGAATTGTGATAATTTAATATGACGTTAAAATTCAAAACAAGTAATTTGATGCTAAAAATTAACTATTTGAGACATTCACTTATAGCAGTAGCATCGTTGCTTTAATTTAATTGTAGTAGCAATAGAAATGCAAATTACACATATATTTTTGTAGAAAATTTGAAGTATCAATGTAATTTTAGCAAAGTTGTAAACAAAACAATGTTACTTTTATAAAAATAAAAAAAACTGAATATATCTATTAAACTTCATTATCAAATATACGATATTTAATTTTAGTAATAACAACATTATTTAAAATTTATATTGTATATATTTTGGAACATATGATCCTTTCTTAGGGTCGACAAAATAACCCAAATTAAGGTTTGTTATAACCCTCAAACCAAAGTGACAAAATATTTCTAACACATAAAGAACCAAAGTCATGCATATACCTTTCATGTAATCCCCTTTTAAGTTGTTCTACAATTTGCAAATAAAACCATAACAACTTATAGTTTCCAATAAACTCACAATTTGGAACCACTTATTAGCTTACCAAAGCATCACAATTAGTTTCTGAAAGTTTTACTAATACTTTATCACCACTTTCATATCATTGGAATATTTAAAAAAAAATCACCAATAAGAATATTTCAGATAGTTCTATGTAACCAAAATCATAAGATCACATCCCTAACTTTAAAATAAATATGCGTAACTATTTTGAATTTATGGCACTTACTTGGACTCCAAACTCATCTCAAGATGAGATACTAATACATCAGATTAAAAATTTTCTGACTTGATCATTTCTTTGATAAATGAATCGACGAACAATCCTTTGTAGATTCTCCAAACTACTACAAGGGAGAGAAATCACAAACAAATATCAATATTTCCAAAAGGTAAAATATAATAATCAATTTGCTTTCAAATTGTAGGAAATATTGGATAAGATAAATAGTTTTAGAAATAAGAGAAGGATCAGAAACTGTGACGTGGCAAAAGCCACTACCTTGAAAGCAAATTTCGGTGGACATCCGGTGCAACCCAACAATATCCGGTTTGCTCCCCAAAATTTTCACAGCATCGTGTCTGAACTCGTGCACTCGAGGCCAGAATCACGTTGGAGCCTCACAAACAATGCCCAAAATAAAATCACAAAAACTAGTCACTACAACAGAATTGTTAAAATAGGGCGCCATCATCAGGGGCGCTTTCTAAAAAGCGCCCCTGATGACCAAAATACGGAGGGCCATCAGGGGCGCTTTTTAAAAGCGCCCCTGATGGCCCTCCGTATTTTGGTCATCAGGGGCGCTTTCTAAAAAGCGCCCCTGAAGGCCCTGCGTGTTTTGGCCTTCAGGGGCGCTTTTTTAGAAAAGCGCCCCTGAAGGCCAAAACACGCAGGGCCTTTAGGAGCGCTTTTTAGAAGCGCCCCTGATGCCTTATATTAAAATTTCTAATTTCCTCATCAGATCTCACTCCCTCCCGTAACGACTCACTCTCCCTCTCCAAACCTAAACACTCAACGTCTCACTCTCTCTCCCTAAGAACACAACGGAAGCGCACCGCCACCGTCAACGCCACCGTCGCCGTCAACGCCACCGTCGCCGTCAACGCCACCGTCTCCACTCCTCACACCTCCTTCTCTCGCCATCTGCACTGATCCTAAGGAGGAAAAGATACGCGAGTTCCACGGTACACCTCCTTCTCTCGCCGTCAACACGCAGAACGCTCGCTCTCTCTGTCTCTCCCTCTCTCTCTGTTACGCGGTACACCTCCTTCACTATATGATACTATGTCACAAGATAGATTAGGTATTAATTATTTTGCATCAAAAAATATAATGAGGATATTATTTAAAAGCTTATGAAGGTAGCTTTTTTTTGGTTTGACTAGGACACCAAAAATCTAAGGACTCATTGTAGCTGAATTATTAAAAAGACTGTTCAATATTAGATTGGAACACATTGTATTACTAAAGTTAAATTTAATTTAACCGACAATATTCTCACCAATCACATCAATCATAATTCACCAAAGATATCGTTTAATTATGCTGGAAGTTCTATATGGTTCTGGTGTGATGAACTTTTGCATTACGCCTGGTTTTGCTTTTCCATTTTCCTGGACGCTTTTATTCTGTGTAGCTGGAATATTTGTTTTCTAGTTGTAGCTTTTATGGTTTACTATGTTGAGCTCCTATTACAGAGAATCTCTTAGAAAGTGTTGATGCCTTGATGGTGTAATAACTTTAGCCACTGTTTTTGGCTTTGACCCTTTGTACTCTGTTGTGGCTTTGACCCTTTGTACTCTGTACCCTTTGTATTGGTGGATGTTAAGGTCCACAAATCTGACAATTTGTGTATGAAACACAAACACACAAATGACTTAGAATAGGCTGTTTCTGCTGGTTTTATTGATTTCAGTTTTCTGGCATCTAACTTTTGCATATTGTAATAAACACCTCATCTTTTTCTGTAATTGTAAAATACCCATTGCAACTAAAAGACAATAAATTTGACATGTCAGAACAAAGGAAAAAATTAGATGTCTTTTATAACCACCGCATATAATTCATCTAACAGTAGTCAACCTGTAATGCCCAAAATCGTTTTTCAAGTCAATCCCCAACTATGAAGAAGAAGAAATGGTCATGGTGGTCTTCATCGTTGAAGTGAAGAAAAAACACCAAAATCAGTGCACTGCTCATAGTTCTTTTGGTGAACCCACTGGTTACTCGTTTTTGAACTCCCACCTCCTAGAATGAAAAATTGTCTTTTTCCTCCTCAGATCCATTGCTGGAAACACAGAAAAATGTTGGCCAAATAAAAGACAGGTCTAACTTAAAACAGATCAACTGTTGTGTGCAAATAGGAAATAGATCCATCCTAGCGACTTCTATTTGGAATCCTCGATCTGTTCCATTGATTTTTTATTTCCTTCTTAATACCTACAAATTAAAGCACAACACAACTACACTTCCATAAACAGACCTAATAAAAATCTGGACATTATTAACAGTTGGTAGAATCATTTACCAAAAAGGCAATTATTGGTTTTGTTTTTTTACAATACATTCACTAGTCACAAATAATGCCACTCTCAAGCCCAGGTTACATGGAACATAGCCACAGGAACAAGCTCATCGGTTATTATGCATTCAAAGAACATCTTTTCTGCATAAATGCTCTTATGCATAATACGGCTTCAGTTCAAATATAAAACACCAGTCAGAGCAAATATTAACCACGCCTCTGTATTCCAAGCCAAAATTGCAACAGGACATAATGCAAATACTAATTTTTATTTTATTTTTGCTTTTCCTACAGGCCCTCTTGGGCAATTCACTAATAAATTCCATATGTTGCACGTAGCAGGTTGCCCTCAAGAAATCTTGATCATACAAGTATTTATATATTATATCTACGGTAATTTGTGTGTTTGTGTTTGGTACACAAATTGTCAGATTTGTGGACCATAAAAGCCACCCTTTGTATTGTGTGTCTTGTTTAGAATGTTGTCCTTTCTGCAGCAAGGTTAAAGGTGATTGATTTTCCTTATAATGCAATGCACTCTCACTTCTGATTTTTTGAAATTGTTTCTTCTGAACTCTATTATCATAATAAATTAACGTGCTGCGTTGTTTGTAAATTAATTAGATGGATATAGTTTTGAAAATTTCTAATTTTTTGAATTGGTTTTTCTTCAGCTTTCCTAGACTATTATGATGTTCCGTACAAAGTGGTGGAAGTAAATCCGATCAACAAGAAAGAGATCAAATGGTCTGACTACAATAAGGTTCCGATTCTCATAGTTGATGGTGAACAATTGGTTAATTCTTCAGGTTCATACTGTCTTATTAATACTTTCATTTGTGGTGTATTGTGTGTCTTGTTTAGAATGTTGTACTCAAATTTCTGAATTGGCATATTACTCCTACTTGTTGATTAATTCATTTTTTTATGTCTAGTTCGAGTACTTTTTGCGGAGGTTCGAGTTCTGTCTTGTTGCCGTTCACATCTAGGTCAAGTTCGTTGTTGCTTCCCCTTGTTACGGTACTTTTCTTATTCTCTCTTCTTTTTATTGTGGTTATTGTTTAGACACTTGAGCAATTGACATATGTACTCATAAGTATTGGTGTATTTGAAATTGATGATTGTTTGAATTGGAGTTGAAATTGAATCGAAAATTGGATTAAATTGCATGATGATGGATGTTAAATTGCATAGAAAAGACGTTATCCAAGGTTGAATGGCTTGGGTTCAGAAAATTACCATTAAGTTCTCTTATCAGGAAATTAGATATAATAAATTTCGGTTGTTATATAGCAAAATTTTTAAGTTAAACTATAAAAGAACTAACTCTGATGTCTTAGGTTAGAAAAATTGTACTTTGTGTGTTATTCTAATATGTTTAAGTTCTCTTATCAGGAATTTATATTAAATTTCGGTCTAATATGGATAGAAATTGGATGTCTGCGAATCGTCTATCGAAAGAATATGGCGAAGGCGTGGAATATTTTGTGAACTTTGCCGTTCAACGTTTAGGAACTTCTAGTAAGTTCAAGTGTCCTTGTTTAAGATGTTGCTACGCCAATCGAGTTACTGCACTTGAGTTGGAAAGACATTTAAAGGCCAACGGAATCGATCAAAGTTATACTTGTTGGACAATGCATGGGGAGGAAAGAGGTGAACCTTCGAATATGGATAATAGCACTCAAAGATGTGATCCGGTTGATTATCCTGAAACATATACAGTTGATGGCGACGAATTTGAAGAGATGACAAAGGCGGTTGAAGATGATCTTAATGACTGTCCTCAAATGTTTGAGAAGTTGATAACCGATGCGGAGACACCGTTGTATGCGGGCTGTACTGAATTGACAAAGTTATTGGCTGTGATAAAGCTGTATAACTTGAAAACTTGCCACGGATGGACAGATAAGAGCTTTACGGAGTTACTCGCACTATTGAAAGATATGTTGCCGAAAGACAACGTGCTCCCTTCTCGGACGTATGATGCAAAACAAATGTTAGGCACCATTGGTTTGAACTACGAGAAGATACATGCTTGTCCAAATGATTGCATTTTATTTCGGAATGAACATGCATTGTTAAAGTCGTGTCCTAAATGTAATGCATCACGGTATAGGAAGAAAGAATCTGCTCCAGTAAAGGTATTGTGGTATTTTCCCATAATCCCTCGATTTAGGCGTATGTACCGTAGTTCAGAAGACGCAAAATGGTTGACTTGGCATGACGATGAAAGGATTAAAGATGGTATGCTACGACACCCTGCAGATTCTCCGCAGTGGAAAAAGATTGATATCGATTATCCCGATTTTGGGCATGACCCAAGAAACCTACGCCTTGCATTGTCTGCGGATGGATTTAACCCGCACGGTATCCAGAGTAGCTCCCACAGTACATGGCCTGTGATTTTGGCGATTTATAACTTACCTCCATGGCTTTGCATGAAACGCAAGTATATGATGTTGTCTTTGTTAATTTCTGGCCCCAAACAACCAGGAAATGATATTGACGTATACTTGGCTCCTTTAATAGAAGACTTGAAGCAAATGTGGGAGATTGGGGTAGAGGTGTATGATGGGTTCAGAGAAGAAAATTTCATTCTGAAGGCTATGATTTTTGGCACCATTAATGACTTTCCAGCATATGGCAATTTATCTGGGTACAGTAATAAAGGTCAGTGTGCATGTCCTATATGTGAAGATAATACAGATTGGATGTGGTTGGAACATGGTAAGAAGAATATATATCTTGGCCATCGGAGATTTTTGCCTCCAACTCATCAGTATCGGGTGTGGAGAAAGGCATTCAATGGGAATTCAGAAACTCGTAAAGCTCCTTCGCCTTTGACCGGTGAACAACTATTTGAAAAGGTGAAAGATGTAGACATTAAGTTTGGGAAACCTTTTGCAGGAGATGTTGCCAAACGAGGGTGGAAGAAAAAATCGATTTTCTTTGAATTGCCATATTGGAAGTCATTATACGTAAGACATTTCATTGATGTGATGCATGTTGAAAAAAATGTATTCGAAAGTGTCATTGGTACCTTACTCAATATGCCAGGAAAGACTAAAGATACGATCAATTCAAGGTTAGATTTGGTTAGTATGGGGTTGAGACCAGAATTGGGTCCGATAAAGAAGGGTACACGTACGTATCTACCTCCGGCTGCTCATACTCTATCTAGAAAAGAGAAAATTGTCTTTTGTAATTTTCTTCATGAAGTTAAAGTTCCAGAGGGGTACTCTTCAAACGTTACGAACCTTGTATCGATGAAAGACCTTAAGTTAAAGTCTCTAAAGTCTCATGATTGTCATGTTCTCATGGAGAATTTGCTACCCATTGGTATACGATCCATTATGCCCAAGAAAGTGCGTCAATCCATAACTAAACTTTGTTTCTTCTTTAAGGCGATATGTAGTAGAGTGATTGACCCTGGAAAGTTACCAGCTCTGCAAAGATCAATTACTGTCACTTTATGTGAGCTTGAGATGTTTTTTCCGCCTTCATTCTTTGACATAATGATTCATTTGATAGTTCATCTAGTTAGAGAGACACAGTTGTCTGGCCCATGTTACATGAGATGGATGTACCCGTTTGAGCGGTACATGAAGATATTAAAAGGATATGTTAAAAACCGATCACGACCCGAGGGTTGCATTGCTGAGCGCTACATTGTTGAAGAAGCTATTGAGTTCTCCACCGGCTATCTATCTAGTGTTGAATATTCTGTTGGGATGCCAAGGGAACGTCACATTGGAAGTGTTGGTAAAGGGATAACAGGAAGGAAAATAGTGATGGTATCCAGGAAAGAACTAGAGCAAGCACACTTATATGTTCTGCACAATGATAATCAGATTGATTCTTATGTTGCCAAACACATGGAAATTCTTAAGAGTGACTACCCAACTAAGAGTGAAGTTTGGTTAACAAAAGAACACAATCGGAGTTTCATACAGTGGCTAAAAGATCAAATTGATATTGAGTTTGTTTCAAATCCTACTGCGATTTCTGAAAGATTGAGATGGTTAGCAAAAGGTCCAACTATACATGTTTTCTCTTACACTAGTTATCTACAAAATGGGTACACGTTCTATACAAAATTCCATGATGATCAGAGTAAAATGCAAAATAGTGGGGTTACTCTTGTAGCTGAAACTATGCATACATCAGGTGCGAAAGATAGAAATCCCATTTACGCGAATATGTCATACTTCGGTGTCATACAAGAGATATGGGAGTTGGATTACAATATGTTTTCGGAGCCTGTGTTCAAATGTAATTGGGTTGACAATAATAATGGTGTACAAATAGATGACATGGGCTTCATGCGGGTGAATTTCAACAAGGTAGGGTACAAAGATGAACCTTTTATTTTAGCCTCGCAAGCCCAACAAGTGTTTTATGTCACTGATCCAGTTGATATGAATTGGTGCATTGTTTTATTGACAAACAAAAAATTTTTGGTGAATGACCTCGGGGATCAAGCTCATGAAGATATTGACATTGAGGACGACCCTTTCTTCGGGTCATCACAACCAATAATACGGGAAAATACTTCTACAGAGGAAATTTTGTATGTTAGACATGATCATAACGATGGAATTACGTTTCGTCGAAAACAAAGTAGTAGGAAGCAAAAAACAAAATATCATACAATTAAAGAAGTGGCTAGTAACATTAGATCGAGGAAAAGGAAAAGGTAATAATATATCAAGCAGAGTTTCTTTTTTATTCATTTTCATATTGTAAAAATTAACTTAATTGTTAAAATAACATATAGCCTAATAGCAATTGTTTTATTGTGTTGCAGGTGAGATGACTTCCCAGAGTGATGATAGTGCACATGACAGTGGTCATGAGAGTGAACATCAGCCCCAAAAAAAGTTCACTCGTCGTGGAATGACAGTTAAGAAGAATATAATCAATCGGGGAAACAAAGGCCTTCCTAAACTTATTGTACGATACTTACTAATTAACTAATTTTGTTACGTACTTTTAATTGTTTGTTATCTAATTTACCCAAGTAATAATGCAGGTCCAATGGAATGCTAAAAATCAAGCAATTGGTGCCAACGGGAAACAATTGAAAATGTTCCTTGGTGTCAGAGCAAGGCAGGATGTACCAATTACAATCAGCAGTTGGATTAGTAAAAAGGAGGCCTTACTCGAGAAGCATAAGGATGAGCTATGGCATATGATACAAGTATGAGTCTTATTTTTGACTTTTAGGTTATTTTATAATTAAATATGTAAGTTTATTTATAATCATTTTGTTGAATGTAAGCAGAAATACTTTGATGTGGATGACTCTCATAAAGACTATTGTCTTATGAAAGCTGGAAAGGCGCATAGAAAATACAGATCAACTCTAACAAAGATGGTGAGAGATGATGACGGGAACATCAGAAGCCATCCTCCACCACCGTATGCAGATAGTATACCATTGGAGGATTGGAGGGCATTTGTTATTTCACGTGAAGAAGAGGAATTTCGGGTTTGTACAATTACATATCATACATATACCTATATTTGACACTTATAAGGTATTCATGTAAAAACACGTGTCTTTATAGAGAAGGAGCCAAGAAAATCGCGAGAGAGCGCAGCGTCCTGAATACCCTTGGAGAGCCGGTGTTACAGGTTATGCTGAGATTGAAGAGCGAATGGTAAGCACGTTATCTTTTATTTTATCTTTAATTTATTAAATTAATCTTCTGAATTATTTAGTAATAGACGGTAAATTTTAATAGCTGCGGGAGCAAGGAAAAGATCCTGCTCAGGAATCTATTGACCGAGATGTTTTATGGTTAGAAGCAAGACAAAACAAAGATGGTGTCGTTGACCACCCAGGAACGAGAGAGGTGGCACAAAGAATTGTAAGTATGATAAAATTCTTGTCTTTCATTGTAGGTGAATAAATTAAACTTAAAGAATATTTGTGAATCAGGAATCAATATCTCAATCAGTATCACAAGGAGATATTTCAAATTGTGATGGTCCGAATGACATCCTTGCCCGTGCACTGGCAATTGAAGAATATCCAGGACGTGTAAGGGGTTTGGGATTTGGTATTACTCCAACCACATTTTGGACTTCAAAGAGGCAAAAAAAAGAAGCGGAACGAGAAAGTAGAGAAAAAAGGTTGGAAGCCACTGTATCGATGCTAGTACAAGAACTTAAAGAACTAAAAGATAGAGTTGGTCCAAGGACTAATGATGTACCATCTCCTGACCCAGATAGCTTCAGGGATAGTTGCAATATTGCGTCCAATGAGGTTAACAATTGTCAATGTGAATTATTTATATCAAACCCGCTTACTTTGGTTGCAAAGGGCTTTGTTTGTAACACTGAGGGCTCCACCTTGCACAATCTTCCTATGCCTTCAAATCATGTGAGAGTCAGTGTTCAGTTTGTTGTTGTCCCTGATGCTGAATTGCCGGTACCAATTGATACTGCAGACATGACTCTTTTGACTGTGAATGATGCACTTGGCACTTTCGTGGCATGGCCATCAAATCTTATCAATGTAAGGAGCAATTAATACATTTGTTAATAATTCATTGCTTATTGTCCCATACTTGAAAACTAATTAAATTTTCAAATATATAGGTACCAAGAAGCAAGAAGCAGGTGTCTAGCCGGGATGGGAATCAATCCCAACCTCGCAAGAAGCAAGTGTCTAGGGGAGTTTGTAGCGGGAATGAAATTCGGTCCCAGCCCCCCCTTTCTAGTGCTCGCAATAAATCCGTGTCTCGGCAAGTAGATAAGGGAAAGGATATTCAATCCCAACCACCCTCCTTGGGGGAATTCATCACTTATATAAGGATTCATGCCTCCACAATGTCTGGTGCTGATTTGATACACGTATCGATTGATGAAGACATCTTCGGAGTTGCCGACACAATTTTCCTTTCAAATCAAGAACTTGAAGAGGTATATGAGCACAAGTGGGCGTCTGCGGCTACTATTCAAATATATATCAGGTATAATTATTATCATTATTGTTATCGTTGTTAGGATCAATGATGCAATTACAGTGGCCGCAAATTTACTTGATAAGAAAGACCAGCAGACTGAAATAGATGTTCTTCAGGATCATCTAATGGAGCTGGAGAGTATGTTGGAACACCTAGTGAAGATTTAGTTTTATTTTGTCCAGTTAAGATTTTTAGTGTTGTCCTGCTAGTTAAATTGAAAAAGTTTATCTAATAGTGTTTATTAGATCAATTATCATGTTTATCTAATAGTGTTTATATTGAAAAAGTTTGCAGTGGACTTGCTAGTTAAATTGTTATTGTTGCTGATATGTAAATCAACATACTCCCCATTACCATACTAACTGTGTGCTAATACCATGACTTAGGCATTCCTGTTACCATTCGAGTTAATTTAGATTGTATTTTATTAGTCTAGAAGTTCTGCACCCTGAAATTTATCTGCAGGATTTGTGTTGTTGTTTTGCAACATCTATGGTCAAATGACCTTCTGTGTCTGCAAAACAACACCAAAACAAAACCAAAACCATGATTAAAAACACTGGGAAATTGTGCAAAATGAAAACAGGAAAGATGGGATTCTGTGCATGTTTACGTGGTAGTAGGTAGGTTGTAGCTTGATGATTATGGAATGGAACAAAGATGTTTTATTTTTTCTTTGTTGTTGGTGGAAGTGGCATGCAGCGTGTTATAGATGAGAGTAGATAGGTATATAGTGCGTGTGTGTATGTGACTGACAAAGGTGCTTGTTTGTCTCTCTGGCATTATTACCACTTTTTCATTATCATGCTTAACATCTATGCACAATTTCCCAGTATTTTGCAGAATCCCATCTTTGGTGTTGTTTTGCAAGTGATTGTAGTAGGTGTCTGCTGTTAATTTATGTCTGCTGTTAATTTATTTCTGCTGTTAATTTATGAAACCAAAATGACTTGAAATTTATGTCTGCTGTTAATTTATTTGTCTACATTTTAACTATAGGTATTTGTACCATGTGATTTTGAGCACCATGGAACAAAGACAAAGATTTATATTTTTGGATCCCGAACGTACTTTTCTACGCAACCTTCATATTGACAAAAAAATGACAAAAAAGCAACTTCAGGACGTGAAGGAAGCGGTTAAAGAAAGCAAGGAAGCGATAAAAGCCTATATCAATACACGCTTGGCTTCGGCACTTGAAAGCAGCTGTGATTGCTGGTTTTTGGCACCCATTAACTTAGGAGGGTAAGAAATTTAATCTCTCTCTCTGTCTCTCTCTCTCTATATATATATATATATAATGTGTTTTTTCAAAAATGTCTTATTTATTTAATTATCGAAATATTTTGGTAGTGTACATTGGGTATTGTTGGTGATTGATGCTAGGAGAAATAGAATTTTCTATTTGGATTCGTGTCACGGTGATTATAGCAAACACGCCATGATGAGAGGAATGTTTGAAAGGTGTGTATTTAGATACATCGCATATTTCAATATTAATTATGTATCTATTTCGATTAATTAATATAGTTATATGTATGATGTTTCAGTTGTTTGGCAACTTTTTGGGCATCAAATGAGGTTAGGACTAGAGGTGGGAACAATAAAACAAATTGGATAGTAATAAACGTAAGTTTATAATCAATATTATTCTTATCCATGTAAATTTTGCTCGCATTTTAACAATTAATTTTTTTTTTGATTTGTAGTGTCCGAGACAACCAAACAATGTTGATTGTGGATATTACGTTATGAAGTATATGAAGGACATAATCACTGACATACAAATGGAAATTCCCCTAAATGTATGTAATTTATATAGTTTCTTTTTTGATAAGCTAGCAATTCCATATCAAGCATTTAACAACTTAGTTCTAACTTTATTTTATTTTATTTTATTTTGGAAGTATTTTCCAGGACACGAGGTTGGAGCTCCATTTTCTGATGACATACTTACTGAGGTCAAAGGTGAGTGGTGTCATTATGTTGCTTCTTTGATTAATCAAAATCGAAATTCAAGTCATTTTGGGTAGCTTGTTTTTTTGCTCATTTTGGGTAGCTTGTTTGTACTCAATAAGTGGACATGTAAATTTTGTTGCTACTTTGTGGACATGTAAATTTTGTTGCTACTTTGTGGACATGTAAATTTTGTTGCTACATTGGATGTCATATTATTTTTGTTCTCTCTATGTATGGATATTAGATGCATTTATAAGTTTTTTATTTGGAATTTGATTTTGAATTGGCTGGTTTGAAAATTTGATCCCCCAATTCAATTGGTTATTTTAGGTTGTTGTTGCTGCAGGTTTGATTTGGAACTGGTTAGATTTGGAACTGGTTAGATTTGGTAAAAAGAATTTAAAAAAAAAAATATAGCATCAGGAGCGCTTAGGAAAAGCGCCCCTGATGTCCTTTGTCCTTTGAAATTCAGGGGCGCCTCTTACAAGCGCTCCAGTTGGTCACCTGCGCTATGGCCATCAGGGGCGCCTCTTACAAGCGCTCCAGTTGGTCACATGCGCTATGGCCATCAGGGGCGCCTCTTACAAGCGCTCCAGTTGGTCACCACCTACAGGAGCGCAAGCTTTAGGGGCGCCCGAAAACGCCCCAAATGGATAAAAAAAAGCGCCCCTGATGGCCTTTTCTGTTGTGGGAAATATAATAATCAATTTGCTTTCACAAACAAATATCAATATTTCCAAAAGGTAAAATATAATAATCAATTTGCTTTCAAATTGTAGGAAATATTGGATAAGATAAATAGTTTTAGAAATAAGAGAAGGATCAGAAACTGTGACGTGGCAAAAGCCACTACCTTGAAAGCAAATTTCGGTGGACATCCGGTGCAACCCAACAATATCCGGTTTGCTCCCCAAAATTTTCACAGCATCGTGTCTGAACTCGTGCACTCGAGGCCAGAATCACGTTGGAGCCTCACAAACAATGCCCAAAATAAAATCACAAAAACTAGTAGAAGAAAAAGCCATTTTCTTTTTCCACACCTCTCAGTGTTGTAAACCACATGCTATATATATACACGTATGAAATATATGCCTAGTTCATTATTATAATTTTAACAACAATAACTTCTCATAATAAAAACAAACAGCTATTTGTATATACCCCATAGTCCATACGTTATAGTATATATCATGAAAGATAATTAAGTTAGTAGAGAAATCAAACTGACGACAATGATTTAAAGAAAATTGTTATGTTATAAATTAAATATATATTAATTAAAATATATTGAATTATAAAAAGTAAATTACACACTTGAATGCCATTATTCCAACAATTTAGATTAATGGGTGATTATAAACAATCGGTGAAGAATAAAGCTAGAGTCGAAGGATCGATATGTGCAGCTTACTTACACTGTGAAACAATTTATTTCTGTTCTCATTATTTCAACAACTTTATGTTGTTAAGAAATAATAGAAACGAATTAGAGGTTGAAGAAGAAAAACACGTGCTCACTTTATTTGTGTTTAACAAACATGGTCGCCAATATTTTAAATTTGTGTATTTATTAATATATTAGAAATAAAACAAAGCAGGTTTTTTTAAAAAATGTTTAAACTAGTGGCCAATAGCGAGAGAATATTCCCTCGCTAATTAGGACATGTCTCACTAAAAGTTAGGGCAAGTGTCATTCAAAGATAGAGACAAAATGTACCCTCGCTAATTAGCGAGAGAGTTAGCGAGGAAATACTCCCTCGCTAAACATTAGCACCGGATTCCAAATTCCGTTGCTAAAGTTTAGCGAGGAGTCTTTTAGGGACAGAATTAGATCGTCGCTATTTCCGTCGCAAATGTCTTTTAGCGATGGATTTACTGACTTTAGCGATGCAATTTCTCTCGCTAATACTGGTTTTTTTGTAGTGGAAGTAGAGCAATAAATGAGAATGGATGTGAGAGGATAGTACCAACTCCTACCCCACTCCATTCCATCTCAAGTTATAAGCATCACTATTGACTAACTAAGTAATGGAAAAAACAGAAAAAGTCTCTCTCCCTTGACTCTGGAGTTTATGAGTGTGTAGGACTTATCCAAACCCGCAACTTAATCACTTTTTTTGGGTTGAACTTAATCATGTCTCACATACGTTTAGGTTACTCGATCCATCCCTAATATATGTTTAATATTTGATTAGTACATTTATCGACCCGCTGAAAGCACGAGCGGAGACTAGTCTTTTGTTGAAAGCGTTGGTACACTTCGTGGGTAGCTAGCAATGGTCCGAAAACCCAAAAAATATACTTGTGAATTGTGATAATTTAATATGACGTTAAAATTCAAAACAAGTAATTTGATGCTAAAAATTAACTATATGAGACATTCACTTATAGCAGTAGCATTGTTGCTTTAATTTAATTGTAGTAGCAATAGAAATGCAAATTACACATATATTTTTGTAGAAAATTTAAAGTATCAATGTAATTTTAGTAAAGTTGTAAACAAAACAATGTTACTTTTATAAAAATAAAAAAACTGAATATATCTATTAAACTTCATTATCAAATATACGATATTTAATTTTAGTAATAACAACATTATTTAAAATTTATATTGTATATATTTTGGAACATATGATCCTTTCTTAGGGTCGACAAAATAACCCAAATTAAGGTTTGTTATAACCCCCAAACCAAAGTGACAAAATATTTCTAACACATAAAGAACCAAAGTCATGCATATACCTTTCATGTAATCCCCTTTTAAGTTGTTCTACAATTTGCAAATAAAACCATAACAACTTATAGTTTCCAATAAACTCACAATTTGGAACCACTTATTAGCTTACCAAAGCATCACAATTAGTTTCTGAAAGATTTACTAATACTTTATCACCACTTTCATATCATTGGAATATTTAAAAAAAAATCACCAATAAGAATATTTCAGATAGTTCTATGTAACCAAAATCATAAGATCACATCCCTAACTTTAAAATAAATATGCGTAAATATTTTGAATTTATGGCACTTACTTGGACTCCAAACTCATCTCAAGATGAGATACTAATACATCAGATTAAAAATTTTCTGACTTGATCATTTCTTTGATAAATGAATCGACGAACAATCCTTTGTAGATTCTCCAAACTACTACAAGGGAGAGAAATCACAAACAAATATCAATATTTCCAAAAGGTAAAATATAATAATCAATTTGCTTTCAAATTGTAGGAAATATTGGATAAGATAAATAGTTTTAGAAATAAGAGAAGGATCAGAAACTGTGACGTGGCAAAAGCCACTACCTTGAAAGCAAATTTCGGTGGACATCCGGTGCAACCCAATATCCGGTTTGCTCCCCAAAGTTTTCACAGCATCGTGTCTGAACTCGTGCACTCGAGGCCAAAATCACGTTGGAGCCTCACAAACAATGCCCAAAATAAAATCACAAAAACTAGTAGAAGAAAAAGCCATTTTCTTTTTCCACACCTCTCAGTGTTGTAAACCACATGCTATATATATACACGTATGAAATATATGCCTAGTTCATTATTATAATTTTAACAACAATAACTTCTCATAATAAAAACAAACAGCTATTTGTATATACCCCATTGTCCATACGTTATAGTATATATCATGAAAGATAATTAAGTTAGTAGAGAAATCAAACTGACGACAATGATTTAAAGAAAATTGTTATGTTATAAATTAAATATATATTAATTAAAATATATTGAATTATAAAAAGTAAATTACACACTTGAATGCCATTATTCCAACAATTTAGATTAATGGGTGATTATAAACTATCGGTGAAGAATAAAGCTAGAGTCGAAGGATCAATCTGTGCAGCTTACTTACACAGTGAAACAATTTATTTCTGCTCTCATTATTTCAACCACTTTATGTTGTCAAGAAATAATAGAAATGAAATAGAGGTTGAAGAAGAAAAACACCTGCTCACTTTATTTGTGTTTAACAAACCTGGTCGCCAATATTTTAAATTTGTGTATTTATTAATATATTAGAAATAAAACAAAGCAGGTTTTTTTTAAAAATGTTTAAATTAGTGGCCAATAGCGAGAGAATATTCCCTCGCTAATTAGGACATGTCTCACTAAAAGTTAGGACAGGTGTCATTCAAAGATAGAGACAGAATGTACCCTCGCTAATTAGCGAGAGAGTTAGCGAGGAAATACTCCCTCGCTAAACATTAGCACCGGATTCCAAATTCCGTTGCTAAAGTTTAGCGAGGAGTCTTTTAGGGACAGAATTAGATCGTCGCTATTTCCGTCGCAAATGTCTTTTAGCGATGCAATTTCTCTCGCTAATACTGATTTTTTTGTAGTGGAAGTAGAGCAATAAATGAGAATGGATGTGAGAGGATAGTACCAACTCCTACCCCACTCCATTCCATCTCAAGTTATAAGCATCACTATTGACTAACTATGTAATGGAAAAAACAGAAAAAGTCTGTCTCCCTTGACTCTGGAGTTTAAGAGTGTGTAGGACTTATCCAAACCCGCAACTTAATCACTTTTTTTTGGGTTGAACTTAATCATGTCTCACATACGTTTAGGTTACTCGATCCATCCCTAATATACATATATACACGTATGTTTAATATTTGATTAGTACATTTATCGACCCGCTGAAAGCACGAGCGGAGACTAGTCTTTTGTTGAAAGCGTTGGTACGCTACGTGGGAAGCCAGCAATGGTTCGAAAACCCAAAAAATATTCTTGTGAATTGTGATAATTTAATATGACGTTAAAATTCAAAACAAGTAATTTGATGCTAAAAATTAACTATCTGAGACATTCCCTTATAGCAGTAGCATCGTTGCTTTAATTTAATTGTAGTAGCAATAGAAATGCAAATTACACATATATTTTTGTAGAAAATTTAAAGTATCAATGTAATTTTGGCAAAGTTGTAAACAAAACAATGTTACTTTTATAAAAAAAAAACTGAATATATCTATTAAACTTCATTATCAAATATACGATATTTAATTTTAGTAATAACAACATTATTTAAAATTTATATTGTATATATTTTGGGACATATGATCCTTTCTTAGGGTCGACAAAATAACCCAAATTAAGGTTTGTTATAACCCCCAAACCAAAGTGACAAAAGAGCTAGGGATAGGTAGGGATAATATCATGTAGGGACAAAATAACCCAAATTAAGGTTTGTATTTGGATAGGTAAACCTAAAAATGAGATAGCAGCGGCCACAAAATTAAAGAATACAAATATATATGTTCAAAATAGTAATCACTCCAATTAAAAATTCCACAAAATTCGTAATGCAAGATCTTAATTAAAAACTTTAAAAGATAAATTACTGAAAACTCCTAGTAGGTTTGTTCAACGCTGTCTCGTATGTTGTTGATCCCAAACATTCACTAGATGTTTGTTTTGGTTGTGCTGCTTCATTCCTTTCATTGACATCCTTTTCTTGGATTTCTAGGATCTCCTTATGAGAATATTGTTGACAATCTAATGCATCAGTTTCTTTGTTTTCATCTACCTTGCTGCAAAAATCATGAAAAATAGAGAAAAAAAACCAATTTATGATTTGTCATATTTTTTTTTAATTTAGTCATTTGTTATTCAAAATGTTACAAACGTGAGATCTTTTTTATCCAATATTGTAATGTCTATTTGAGCATAAAAAATGTCAATGTTACTAACGTCTTCGGATTTGAAAACACCAAATTGTAAAATAAAAATGTTCTACAAAAGTTGGAGAATAAAAAAAAATTAAATAAAAAACTTAAAGATTGAAACTTTCATTTGACATATAAAAACTTCAATCTAGTGGAGTAATGATTCTTATACCTGTGACCACAAGAAGCTGTAGTTGGGTCAGAACATTTTTTCAAAGAAATCTACAAAAAAAAAATTAAAAACCGGCATTAAGGCAAGAAAGTATGAAACTAAAGCGAATGGAACATCCTAAGGCATCACTTACTGGGCAGAAGCATGAAGACAAAGCAGAACCCATTGTATTAGCAGTGCTGAATTCAATCGACAAGAATGTTAAGAATTGTGAAGGTATTATATTGCCCCTTATAGGCACACATCATGACCCAATAAGGAAAATTGTAATCGAATATTAATTGTGATTGAAATTATAAATCAAAATTTAATTTAAATGACTGGTAATTGATATACCATTCATCTAATATCAATTTGTCCATAAAAAAACCATCAATTACTAATCATACTTTTCTTGTGGGTTACTATTACCAATCATAATTTATTAATAATTA
This sequence comes from Astragalus membranaceus, assembly GCA_039519185.1. Lineage (NCBI taxonomy): Eukaryota > Viridiplantae > Streptophyta > Magnoliopsida > Fabales > Fabaceae > Astragalus > Astragalus membranaceus. Next base: position 35,198,118 of record CM076854.1, on the reverse strand, counting down.
TTCCCTTTCCATTTTATCTTTTGATGACTTTTTTGTAATTTTAATTTTTTTGGTGTTATATAAACAAATTGATATGTCACGGTTTTCTTTTATAGATTTGCCATTTATCAATTATCAATATATCAACCATGCTTTTCTTCCATTGAATATTTTTTTAAAAAAATTTAACCCAAAATAAATAAAAAAATAACCGGTCAAAAAAATTATTAAAAATATAATCAGTATCAAAATATAGTACAATTATTAGACAAAGCAGAACCCATTGTATTAGTAGTAGTGCTGAATTCAATCGACAAAGATGTTAAGAATTGTGAAGGGTATATATATTGCCCCTTATAGACACACATCATGACCCCGGTCAAAATGATTAAGCAAAATATAACCATTATAAAGAATAGTAAAATTATCCAATAGGTAACAACTAAAACCATCCCATGAAAGGCAAGGATCCGGAGATGATGTGGGAATTAATGTTGTGCATGATAATAGGGATATGCATGGAGATGGTGTGGGAATTAATGATGTGCATGATAATAGGGATATGCATGGAGATGATGTAGGAATTAATGTTGTGCACGATTATAGGGATATGCATGGAGATGATGTGGGAATTAATGTTGTGCACGATTATAGGGATATGCATGGAGATGATGTGGGAATTAATGTTGTGCACGATTATAGGGATATGCATGGAGATGATGTGGGAATTAATGTTGTGCATGGAGCGTATTTTTTCTTACGTGAGAAGTTCGGTTTGTCAAGATAATGGGTCTGATGTGGATGGGCTTAATAAGGATCTGGGCTGCGCTTGCAATTCTAAATCCATGAAAGGCCAGGCTGCGTTAAGTGGGGATGCTGGGCCGACAGTTGAATTTTCTAATAGAAGGGTTCCACAAAAGAGCGAAATTATTATCGATGGCAATACAAATGATGTCATCACAAGTCCCAAAATGGCGACGGTAGGGATTAGGATTGTTCAGAGGGTGCTAAAGCTGCACCGCGAGGGCAGTGGTCGTCGTTGTGAACACAAAGGAGAGGGGTAATCCATGAGACCAGGAGTGATGAGGTGATGGCGCTTAATTGACACGTCGAGGCAATGCTTGGAGAATTGGGTACAAGAGATTAGGGATTTCCAATACTTACAGACGCACTGGAGTTGTATGAGGAGCTTCATAAGAAGCCGACATACTATTTTCTCTAAGACCTCAAATGGAAGAGTGGGAAGAGGCATCACATGAGAACCACCATCCCTAGTCATTGCCATACCTAAAGTAGCGATATAACCATAAGGTCCATAACCTTAATATAAGAACAACATAAGCATACACCAAAACATACAAAGTCAAATGTATGATTTTAGGGTTTAGGGTTTTGACTTTTCTACCCCCCCCCCCCCAAAATAGCCCATATATCTCTACAATTTCATTTATTCCCATTTTACCCTCAATTAAATAATCAATATTTAATTCAGAATTTATTTTTTTTATTTTCCGGATTTATGTGTTAAAAGATAAATCCAGAATGGGTTTTTGGAAAATTTTCGGATTTATGTGTGAAAACATAAATCCGGAATGTAATTTTTTTTCCTTTCGTATTTATGTCCAAGACATTAATCTGGAAGTACATTTTTTTCATTTCGGATTTATGTCCAAGGCATAAATCCGGAAGGTTTTTTTTTAAAAAAAAATAATAATTTTAAATAACTTCTTTCAAAAAAACCCGGTTTCGTTTTTTGTTTCACCTCTGAACAATTTGGCGCGTTGTCAGGGATCTCTAACTAGGGATTGACAACTTAATTGTAATACCCCAAAATAATTTTAATTATTTTGATTATCACATGGTATATCTAAGGTTTAGTATGAGAATTTCATATGTTTTGATTTGATTTGAGATTTAAGTGAGCATTTGCATGAATGGGTGCATAGTAGAGTTATTGGATTATTAGTAAAAAAGTAGGTGCAGAAAGTAAACTGAATTGGATAAGCCCAATTTCCTTGTTAGCCCAGCCCACTATGACTATAAACCAGCTGAGAGGTGGTGAGAAATCCCATTTTTTTATCTCTCATTATTCACTAACATTCAAGTTTTAGAAAGTTGGTAAGAGAGAGAGAGAGAGAGAGATCGAAGGAGAGAAGGGAGAGTGAGGAAATAAGAGCTTGAGAGACAATGACCCTTTCATCTTCTTCCTTCCATCAACCTTCAAATCACACACTTGTGTTTCCTTCACCCCTCTCAACTCCACCCAAAATCAGAACACATTTCCTACATAAAACCCCTCCAAATGCACATTTCTACTCATGTTCTTGAAGCCACATACATTGTCTGGCATGTCCTATTTTTGAGGAGTTTTAGTATTGGTAACAAGGTGATAGAGTAAAGGATTTGTCAAATTGAAGATTGAAGTTAGAAATAGGATTTTGGAACCTCAATTTCATGGGGTTTAAGGAGCTTGAAGAAGGGAGTGGTTGCTGTCAAATTTTGTGGCCAAGATAGCTTCAAACTCAATAAAAGAAAAAAACAGAGCACTTACCAGAAAGAAGAGTGAAGCACCAACAATGGAGGAGGTGCTTCAATGGGAGAGAGAGGTAGGGACGAGAAAACCGGTGGGGGTGGTGGTAAAACGGGGTTGGTAAAAACAAGTAAAAATGTAGAAGGAATGGACTTGAAAGCCAACTTGTAAAAACAAGTTTTCAAGTTTTCAACTTGAGATGGAAATTAGTTCAGTGAAGGTTCTGATTTTGGAGCTGAATTTATTTAGCTAAGAAAGTCAGTGGCTATGAGACTGATGCTTCTATTCATGTGGTCACTACTGTTGTGCTTCGTGTATTCCTCGGGAGGGGATTCTCTTGATTGTCCTTTTTTTTGTGGAACCCTCTTGATTGTCCTTGTTCTCTTGATTGTCCTTTTTTTGGTGGAACCCTCTTGACTGTCCTTGTGCTAAAAGGATCAAACAATTAGCCATGTCCTCCTCTTCATTAGTGCTGGCTTGTATTGGTCCTGCATAAGAAGTTATTGTAGCTGTTTGTATAAATTATAATGGTCTCTCCTCTCTAATTTTATACCAAGACTTAGAGGCTTTAGACATGTCCATTTTATTTTGATGTCATTTTGAATGATACCATAAGGAAAAATGCATGCAATATTGACATTTTTATATTTCCTTAATAGAGGTGAAGTGCAACAACTTAAAAATGAAGTGCAACAACTTAAAAATGAGATTGGTGAGTTGAGGAGTGAATCAAAGATAAAAGATGAAACCATGAAGATGATGACATCAGTATTTGCTGAACTCACAAAGTCATCAGAGCCCGTACCTGTTCCACTTTTACATGATTTGTTGTAATTCTTTAATATTTTACGTAAATGACAAATTATTCTTTTGTTTATAATGGTGCAGGAACAACAAAATGCCGGTGGTCACTCCTCATCATCAACTAACAACATTTTCCAGCCTTGAAGGGACTTTTATGCTTAATGCTTATTTTGAAATGTAATATGTGAGAGCTACTTGTGAGAGGCGAAGAGGGATAGAGTTTAAGAGAGAGAGAGAGAGAGAGAGAGAGAGAGAGAGAGAGAGAGAGAGAAAGGGGTGATTTTGTGAGAGAGGGAGAGTGTGGGAGGCGGGGTTTTAGTGGAGGGGTATTTTTGGGATTCGTTGAGTTTGGGGGTATATGGTGAGTTGGGGGGAGGGGGGCTAGAGTTTAAGAGAGAGTGAGAGAGAGAGAGAGAGAGAGAGAGTGAGAGTGACAGAAAGAGGTGAAGAAAAAAAAGCATAACATAGTTCACAACATATACCTACTGATGTGGGGGGGGGGGGGATGACGAAAAGAGACATGCGCGATGGAGGGTGACGAAAGGAGGCATGCGCAACCAAGTTTCTTGACTTGTCGATCCACACAATTGCTATAGGCCCCTCCTCATAAGATAAATCCTTGTCTACTTGAATTGATTGCGGTTGGAGCACATGAGATGGATCAGATAAATATTTTCTCAACATGGACACGTGAAAACTGGGTGAATGAGTCCAAATTCCGGTGGAAGAGCTAATCGATAAGACACTGCACCAACTCGCTGAAGAATCTCAAATGGACACACATAACGTGGACTAAGCTTTCCCTTCCTACCAAACCTCATTACTCATTTCATTGGGGAAACTCGTAAAAATATATGATCACCAACCATAAACTCTAACTCTCGACGATGACGGTCTACATAGGCCTTTTGCCTACTCTGAGAAACTAATAATCTTTCCCAAATCACATTCACTTTCTCCAAGGACTTTTGTACCAAATCGTGCCCCAACAACTTAACTTCACCCAACTCAAACCATCCAATTGGTGATCTACATTGTCTCCAATATAACTGTCCAAAAGGTGCCATCTGAATACTTGCTTGATAACTGTTATTATAGGCAAATTCTATCCAGGGAAGATGTTTATCCCAACTACCCCTAAAGTCCAAACACACAAGCACGGAACATATCCTCCAATATCTGAATAGTCCTCTCTAATTTCCCATCAGTTTGTGGATGAAAAGTCGTACTAAAATGTAGTCTCGTCCCTAAAGCATCCTGATATGTTCTCCAAAAATCGAGAAGTGAATTGGGAACCACGATCCGAAATGATAGAAATAGGAATCCCATGCAATCTAACAATCTCATCTATGTATATCTGAGCATATCGAGATGCATCAAAAGTTGTATTGACCAGAAGAAAATGCGCTGACTTAGTTAAACGGTCGACTAGGACCCAAATGGAATCCTAACCTTTAGATGAACGGGGAAGTCCAGTAACAAAATCCATCGTAATTCTTTCCCACTTCCATTCCGGTATCTCTATTTGCTGGTGCAACCCTAACGGTCTTTGGTGTTCTGCTTTTACTTGCTGACACTAAGCATCGAGAGACAAAGTCTGTGACATCTCTCTTCATCCCACTCCACCAATATAATTGCTTCAAATCTTGATACATTTTAGTTGCTCCCGGATGAACTGTATAGGTAGAATGGTGAGCCTCTTCGAGAAGAGTCTTTCGTAGTTCTTTAACATTTGGCACACACAACCTTTTACCAAACAACAAAACTCCATCTGATCCACCTGAAAAGTCTGAGACTTCCCCACTTTTCACGTCACTCATTATCTTCTGCAAGGATAGATATTCCCCTTGAGATTGCTTGATTATATCTACCATTGTAGATTTAAGTTGGACATTTGCTACAAATGAGTTTGGCTCATTAATTCCAAATGTTACAACCTTAGCTTGCAACTGACGAATCTCTTCAATCAAAGGCATTCTCGCTTCACATATATGGGCTATACTACCCATAGACTTTCTACTTAATGCGTCTGCTACTACATTAGCCTAACCTGGATGATAGATAATAGTATAATCATAATCCTTCAACAACTCCATCCATCGGCGTTGCCTCAAATTTAAATCCCTCTGTTGGAAAATATACTTCAAACTTTTGTGATCTGTGTAAACCTCACATGTATCCCCGTACAAATAATGTCTCCAAATTTTCAAAGCAAAAACTACTGCAGCCATCTCTAAGTCATGCGTGGGATAATTTTGCTCATGCTTCTTAAGTTGCCGGGATGCGTAAGCTATAACTTGGTCTTGTAGCCTAAGAACATATCCCAAACCAACTCTAGAAGCATCACAATACATTGTGTATCCAGCAGATCCAGATGGCAACGCTAAAAGGGGCGCCAAAGTCGAGCACAATTTCAACTTCTGAAAACTTTCCTCACAAGCATCACACCAATGAAACTTCACATTCTTTTGAGTTAATCTGGTTAATGGGGCAGCTATCTTGGAGAAATATTTGACAAATCGGCGATAATAACCGGCCAAGCCTAAGAAACTACGAATCTCTGTAACTGTAGTTGGCCTTGGCCACTGCTTGACGGCTTCCACCTTTGTTGGGTCTACCTGAATCCCGTCACCTAACACTACATGACCCAAAAATGTAACACTGTTAAGCCAAAATTCACATTTAGAGAAGTTAGCATACAATTTATTCTCCTTTAAAGTCTGTAATACAACCCGCAAATGTTGCTCATGCTCTTCCTTGCTCTTCGAATACACCAAGATGTCGTCAATGAACACTATTACACATTGATCCAAGAGAGGCTTGAAGACTCGGTTCATCAAGTCCATAAAGGCTGCTGGAGCATTAGCCAGGCCAAAGGACATCACTAAAAGCTCATAATGTCCATAATGAGTGCGAAAAGCAGTATTGGGAATATCTTCTTCTCTAATTCTCAGTTGATGATAACCTGGTCGCAAATCAATCTTTGAGAAAACTTGTGCACCCTGAAGTTGGTCAAGCAAATCATCAATATGTGGAAGTGGGTCTTTATTACGTATTGTTACCTTATTCAGTTGTCGATAATCAATACATAATCGCATGGTTCCATCCTTCTTCTTAACAAAGAGAACTGGAGCTCCCCAAGGTGAAGTACTTGGTCTGATAAGACCCTTATCTAACAATTCTTGTAGTTGTTGTCTCAACTCCTTTATATATGCAGGAGCCACGCGGTAAGGAGGAATTGATATCGGTGCAACACCCGGTACCACATATATACAAAACTCAATCTCCCTATGTTGGAGTAATCCAGGCAATTCTTCCAGGAACACATCTGAAAAATCTTTAACAACTGCAACCTGATCAATACTCACTGCAGATTTTTCGACATCTTTAACTACGTACGGCTAGAAATCCTTGGCAACCCTTTTGCAACGTTTGCCATGCGGACATAAATGACATCAAATGTATACGGGCTACTTGTAGTCAGCCTGGAATTGGAATGTTTCACCTCCTGAACCATTGAACATAACCTTCTTTTAATGGCAATCGATAGTGGCATGACATGAAGCTAACCAGTCCATTCCCAAGATAATGTCAAATTCCAACATATCTAATACAATCAAATTTGCCTTAGATTCGTGATTCTCAATGGAAATCTCAGAGTCTTTAAAAACATATTTCACCAAGATGGATTCTCCAACTTGTGTAGCAACTAGGAAAGAGCGATCAAGAATAGTAGGATCTCTACCAAATTGAGTAGCAAAAATCGGAGACACTTACGAATGTGTAGATCCCAGATCAACTAAAACACGGGCACTAAGTGAACATACAAGAAGAATACCTGCTACTACGACATTAGATGTCTGTGCATCCTGCTGAGTCAAAGTAAAAACATGAGCCTGTCCACCCGCTGCTTGAGTCTGACCTTTGCTTGTCTGAGAATGACTTGTACCTTCATTTCCTCTACCCCTAACTCCTCTAGCTCCTCGACCTCTCAGGCTAAAAGCTTGTTGAACTATGGGTGATTAAACTGTGGGAAATGCTGACCCCTGACTCGACCCATGAATCAACTATGGACAATCTCTCTTAAGATAACCCATTTGGTCACACTGAAAACACCCACTCTCTTGAAAGCATGTACCTAAATGGAATTTCCCATAATCTGGACCAGAAATACGGGCCCGATAGTGTTCTTAGAGGTATGTTAACCACCATTACCTGCAGTCGATCTATGCTGAGATACACTGGCAAAAGATGTTGGTCTAGTAGACTGAATGGTCTGGTCTGGTCTGGAGAAATCGATGTTGCGAATGGGATTAAGTAGAGCTAAATTAGCACAACTACTCTAGTCTTCTTTTGCTTGCCTTGGAAGACTACTTCCACTAATCTCCTAGCCTTAATTCTTCTAGCACTATCAATTGTTGCTGCATAGAATGGAAACTTGTTCCTCTAGGAAGACACAAACTCAAAAAAGGATCTTTCCAACCTATCCACAAATCTTCGAATGTGAGATGTCTCATCTGGTACCACATAAGGAGCGTGTCTAGACAACTGAGTGAATTGATATCGTACTTTGCTAATGAAATGGTAGAAGTTTGTCTCTAATTCTCAAACTCCCTGGTCTTTGCCTCTCTAATACTCTCAGGTAAAAATCGATCCAACAATGCCACCTTGAATTCCTCCCTTGCCATAGGAGGTAAACCCACATCCCTTCCTCTAGCCAAATTATCAAACCATATCCTTGCCATATCCTTCAATCTGAAAGTAGCCAACTCTGCAGTCTTCTGACTAAAACATCCCAACGCTCTACAACATCTCTCTATCTCATCAATAAACTCATTAGGATCTTCAAATGTGTTTGAGCCCAAAAATATCGGGGGCTCAAGTCGGAGGAAGTCCCTCAATATAGTCATGGCATTAACATCTCCTTGACCAACTTGTTGTCCACCTTTCCTGAATACTGCACCTGCTAATATCTCAATAGACTGACGAGCTTCTGTTAAACCAAAAATATCCTAATACTGCACCGTGCTCGTCTCCCTCCTGTCGACCCACCTCCTACCGAAGATCCTAGTGACTCATCTCCTGCTCCGGTTCCCTCTGCTACTCCAGATCCGCCTCCCGAGTCAGAAGACCCTCCTATTGCAGTGCGTAAAGGTACACGTTCCACCCGTAACCCTCATCCTATTTATAATTTCCTCAGCTATCACCGCTTATCACCTTCGCATTATACATTTGTCTCTGCTATTTCTTCCATCACCATTCCTAAGTCCACGCAGGAAGCTCTTTCTCATTCAGGTTGGAGACAAGCTATGATTGATGAGGTGACAGCCTTAGAATCTAACCAGACATGGACTCTTGTGCCGCCTCCTCCTGGTAAATCTATTGTTGGGTGTCGTTGGGTATATACTGTCAAAGTTGGTCCAGACGGGAGTATTGATCGTCTGAAAGCACGCCTCGTTCCTAAGGGCTATACTCAGGTTTTTGGCCTTGATTACAGTGATACTTTCTCACCGGTGGCTAAAATGGCTTCTGTTCGTCTATTCCTTTCTATGGCTGCAATGCGACATTGGCCATTGTATCAACTAGACATCAAGAATGTGTTTCTCCATGGAGATCTAGAAGAAGAAGTTTATCTGGAGCAACCACCTGGTTTTGTTGCTCAGGGGGAGTGTCGTGGGTATGTCTGTCGACTTCACAATGCCTTGTATGGTCTTAAACAATCCCCTCGAGCATGGTTTGGGAGATTCAGTAGTGTTGTTCAAGAGTATGGCATGATTCAGAGTGAAGCTGACCACTCTGTCTTTTATAAGTTCTCCTCTCACAAATGTATTTATCTGGTTGTCTATGTCGATGATATTGTCATTACAGGTAATGATCATGATGGGATTGCAGGACTTAAACAACATCTAGTCCACCACTTTCAGGTCAAAGATCTTGGAAAGTTACGTTACTTTCTTGGCATTGAGGTAGCTCATTCTAAGGCAGGGATTGTTATTTCCCAGAGAAAGTATGCTTTGGATATTTTAGAAGAAACCAAAATGCTGGATTGCAAGCCAATTGACTCTCCTATGGATCCTAATGCCAAGATCCTACCAGATCAGGGGGAGCCATTTTCAGATCCAGGAAGGTATAGGAGGCTAGTTGGAAAGTTAAATTACTTGACCATGACGAGGCCAGATATTTCATATGCTGTTAGTGTGGTGAGTCAATTCCTAAATTCTCCTTGTGACAGTCATTGGGATGCCGTTGTTAAAATCCCGAGGTATATCAAGGGAGCTCCTGGAAAAGGTCTTGTTTACACGGATAGAGGTGATTCAAATATTGTCGCTTACACAGATGCTGACTGGGCAGGTTTCCCCTTTGATAGAAGGTCCACATCTGGGTATTGTGTTCTTATTGGTGGAAATCTAATTTCATGGAAAAGTAAAAAGCAAAATGTTGTTGCCAGATTCAGTGCTGAGGATGAATATCGGGCTATGGCGCTTACCACTCAGGAGCTCACGTGGCTGAAACATCTTCTCCAAGAGTTGCGTTTTTGTAAAATAGGCACTATGAATCTCATCTGTGATAATCAAGCAGCCCTACATATTGCGTCCAATCCAGTCTTTCATGAGCGAACCAAACACAATCAAGTTGATTGTCACTTTGTTCATGAGAAGATTGTGTCCGGCAACATTGCTACTTCATTTGTTGGTTCTAATGATCAATTGGCAGACATCTTCACAAAAGCTCTTCGAGGACCAAGGATAACTTACATATGTGACAAGCTGGATGCCTACAATCTATACGCTCCAGTTTGAGGGGGAGTGTTGACATGTGGTGTAAATAGTAGATTTATTTATATGTGTATTCGGCCCAGGCCCGTTAGGTTTTCATATAGTATAGTCTATTTAAACTCATTAGTGCTTGTACTCTTTACACAACAATATATACAGTTAATAAGACGGAACTACAGCTACTCTGTAGTCGAAGACGTAGGCAAACATTGACCGAACTGCGTGACCAATATCGTCTCTCTATTCTTCGTCTCTATTTAACACTTACTAATCTCCGATATGTTCTTTCTAGCTTCTTTTTGTTTCTAATGCTAATATTTTAGATCAATGTAGATATTGAGAGAAGGTTCTCGATTGACATTGAATGAATGATTATGATAATATCTTTTTACTTTTAGATTTTTAATTGTGGGAAAATACAAGCACCACACAATATAGATTATAATAATATAAATTTGGTATGCACGTGAATTCACAAAATATAACAAAATATATATTACTCTTTCTAAAAGCTAGGAAATAACCTTTAAGGTCCATGTCCTTTGCTAATATAACTATTTGAGTACAAATTCATACTTAAAAATTTGAGAGCATTACAAATACTTAACACAAACATGAAAACAATTCTAAACAACTACTGGATGCTATTTTTGACCAGAAGGATGCTACTGGATGCTATTACAGATGCTACAACATCCAGAAGGATTATTGAAAGTAAAAAACAACACAAACAGCAAAATAAACATAAAACAAAGGCTAGTTAGGAGGGTTTCCTAGTTTGGTCCTCCGACTTGTTCTTGTAGCTCCTCATATTAGGCCCTTTTTCAGCCGAGTTCACAATAGATGCTGCAGCACTATGACAGCATCTACAACAGCAGTCTCAGTATCTGAAGTGGATGGTGCAGCATCAAGTGCTACCACATCACAATTGAAGCTCAGTTCACAACAACAAATCAACAGTCCTGCATATCACAAACAGAGCAAAAACACATTTATTAGTCTAAACTCTGGGCTGCCTCCCAATAGCGCTTTGGTTTAGCAGTCCTCAGCCGGACTAAGTCTTGTGCTAGATATCTTTGCATAGACCTTTGACCCCTTATAAGGAGGTTCCTTGACATCATTCTTGGTGCTGCCTTCTGGTGCTGCAGCATTAACCTTTTGCAAAACAACTTGTTGCGTTGAATATTTGGCCAATGGAGGCTCTGGTGTAGGAGGAGGCACCAAATCATCTGTTATAACAGAATCGGGTTCCTCCACAACAGAATCAATCACCCATGGCCTCCTTGTGGCCACCATTTTTGTTCGTAGCTTTGCCTTCTAACACTGATGTTGTAGCATTACCTATGACAACATCCACTCTCTGCATTTCAGTTTCCAATGGCCTTGGTGTTTTCTCTGTTTCAGGTTGAGTTTTGGGTGAACTTTTCTTTGCTGAGGAATGAGGTGGTTTTTGTTTTTGTGGGGGATGTTGTCTTAGAGATGGGAAAGGTGTTGGGGTAAGGTTTGATGGTTTAGCTTGAGGTGGGGGTGGATGAAGGGTTTGTGATTAAGGGTGGGAACTGTTAGAATTGGGCTTTTGTGATGGAGAAGGTGTTTTAGGTGGAGGGGATGGTTTTTTGGTGGGTGATGGTTTAGGTGAAGGTGCGGTGGAAAGGTTTTGGGGGGTGGTGATTGGGGAAAAGATCATTAACAAGGTTTAAATGATGAGAAAGAGAAAACACACTGCCAATTAGCAGAGGTGACTGCCAAATATGCCACATTGGCATTTGAAACTCCATTTTGACTTTTTGACCACGTACTCAACATCTCAGCCACAGGTGCTGCAGCACATTGTGTTACAGCACCAAAATTATGCATAATTGACAGCACATACCACAAAACCACTTATCATACCTGAAAAGTAAAAACGAAAACACACAAAACGCAATTAGTCCTAAAAATCTGGGTTTCCTCCCAGTAGCGCTTAATTTATAGTCTTTAGCTAGACTTAGCCTTCAAAACCCAAGTTAGGGTGGATAATAGGACAAGAAGAAAATGTCAACCTTTCGCTTTCTCCTTTTTGTCAGAAATCTCATGTATTTGGCATTGGGAAGCAAGTGTTCTCATGCCCCAATCAATAAGTATTTGGGATAGGATATCCCCCTCTCTTGAAAAAATTGAAACTCATTTTGCGAAGGACTCTTTTCTTCAATTACCAAGGGTTGAGTCTCACTTGTCACAGGAATCTTTTCATACCTCAACCTTGGATTTTCTTCCTTGTCACTATTTTTGAATTTTTCTAGTTCTACAACTACACAATTTTTTTGTTTTTCTTCCATTACTTCTAAAAGACCACATTCATTTTCACACTCTACATTCTTTTCTTCCTTTTGCTCAACCACCTCTTCACTACAACTCTTTTTTTTAGATGCTCCATTTTAGTCTTAATGTGAGCCTCTATATTCTTACATGAAGCTTGAATGGAACGAGCTAAGAGTTCTTTAAACTTAGAGTTGCCCTCATGTAATCCTTCGGTTTGAGCTTTAGAACATGGCTCTTGCTGACACACAAAGTTTGACATGGGCAGGGAATTTAACTCAAAAAAGCCTCTTTCATCTTCATCCCGATAACAATCATAGTTGAAACAATGTTGTTGAGCATTCTTTGCATGCATAGAGTAAAAATTCCAATGGTCCATGGCATAAAGTGATTTTTTTCCACAAGAACACCAAACACAAATAACAATAGTAAAAACAACAAAGAAAACACACTACAAACACAAAGCACAATACAAAATAGAAAAAAAAATTGCTGAAAAACAGGACAAACTAATAAAAGAATCTAAACTAACTAAACAATAGAAAATAACTATCACAATCCCCGGCAACGACGCCAAAAAATTGTTGTGTGAAAACAATATGTGCAAGTATACACAGTCGCAACAAGTAATAAAGAGTAAGTAGAGATCGTTCCCACGAGGATTGTTGAGTTCTTTTCTATATTTAAATTAGCAAGCAAACTAGTGAGTCAAAACAAAGTAAAATAACAAGTTGTGGAACCAAATTTTATCATCAAACAACAATTAAAATAAAGGATTAGTAGAAATCCAGAATGAGAGTAAGTTGGGAATGCCTTCACTATGCAAATTCATCAAAATGTATTAATGCTATATCTGATGCTGCAGCACCGGGTGTTGTAGCATATAGTATGTACTTTTCAGTCACTTTTCTACAGGGCTTCATTACAAGCAATTATGTCTAAGCTCTAAATAGGTCCACCCTTGGCTATTACGCACCCACAGTATTCACCCTATGGAATTTTCCCTCCTATGTCTAGGTTTTAAGCAAGGATTATTAAAGTGTCCTTTAATAACCACTATCCATATTATCCTTTGAGATCAATTTATAAACCATGTCTAAATCTATAAATGGTACTTATATTTGGTGATCAGTTCTAAAATAAGTTTGGAAATAGTATCACGGAAAGGATAAAAATGCTAACAATACATGCATTAAACACACTAAGACTTCATTACATAGATCAAAGCATCCCAACTAACAGTACTTAGCTCATGATGAGCAAACAACACAACTTAAACATAATGTTTAAAGCCATAGATACGAAAATACAAAGAAGAAATATAGTAAGAAGTGGTATACTGAAGATTGACTCCAAGAACAATAGCCTAGAGGTTCAAATCAGCTCCCAAATCCATGAAAATCTTCAAGTAATTGCTGCAGCATCACTCCCTGCATCAGAATTTCGACTTTGGTATTTTAAAGGTAGCTTGGTACAAAAATCGAGGAAAAGCTATTTCTATACTTTTCCTCCTCTGAACCAGCCTTCAAAATGAGGAAGATGAGCTGCCATAAATAGTACTAGGGTTTAGTGAGCTAAGAAATATCTTTTGGAGGTGCCATTTGTCATTACATCTGCCTAGGAGTACAATGTGCCCACAAAAGGGAATATTCTGCGCATGACAGCTTGGTACCAGCAGCAGGACGTGTCTGTCCATTTCTGACAACTAACAGGCGCTGAAATCAGTGCCTCAGCATTTCTCTCTCGTCTATCACAGAAATGTGTTCCTGTGGCACCTATTGCTGCAGTAATGAAAAAACACACATAAAAGCACAAATGGGGCACCAAAGTGCCAAATGACTCAACACCAGAATTAATTCTTCTTTTACACTAAACAACATATTTTAACTAATTAAACACAATATTACTTTAGAACTCACAACACTTTAAGCTAAGAAAGCATAAATAACACTTATAAAAAAGAGTTATCACATGCGCAACCAAGTTTGACATGTGCGGCCGAATATTCAACACGATCAAAAGGAAGAGATAAGCACGATTCGAAGCGAAGGCTCAAAATGAAGAGTGAAGAGAAACACTACGCGACTACTAAGTGAAGAGAAGGGCTTGAAGAGCTACGAAGAGAGAAGCCACAATGAAAAGCATGAACAACCTCACAATGAAAAGAATAGTGGAATGAAGAGCATCACAATTGAACGAACAAAAGAATAAACGCTGACAGTGTGTAGAAGGGCAAAAATAGTTTGGGGGTGTAGTCGAAGACCAGCGAGCATGACATGGAGAATAACAGGAAGGATGTGTGTTTGAAGAGGCACGTTGAAAAAGAGTAATAGATTGTGAAAATTTGGATTTTGGTTTAAGGGTATTTTCATCATTTCAAACAACCAAGAAGTGTATGTAGACTCAATATGGTAATGATAACCCTAAGTCACTTCGTGTTTATTTGTTATATGTTATTCATTATAAACTGACAATTTAATCATACGAAGTAGAGCCATAAATGAGAATGGATGCGAGAGGATAATACCAACTCCTACCCCACTCCATTCCATCTCAAGTTATAAGCATCATTATTGAGTAACCGAGAAACGAAAAAAAAAAAGTATTTACTAATATTTTCAGGTTATTACCCCCTCGCTGGCTTGACTATGGAGCTTAAGAGTGTCTAGGACTTATCCCTACCCGCAAACTCGGCTTAACCAATTATTTTGGGTTGATCTCAATCTTGTCCCACATATGTTTGGGTTACTCGATCCATCCCTAATATACATACTTATATGTTCAACATTTGATTAGTACATTTATCGACCCGCTGCTCTCGAGTTCGATTCACACAGTGGACCAACACATTGTTTGCCAATGCGGAATTTGATCCTAAGCACGAACGGAGATTAGTCTTTAGTTGAAAGCGTTGTTACATTCTGTGGGTAGTCAGCAATGGTCCAAAACTAAAAAAAAAAACTTGTGATTTGTGATAATTTAATAAGACGATAAAATTCAAAACAAGTAGTTTGATGCTAAAAATTAACTATCTGAGACATTTACTTATAGCCGCAGCATCGTCACTTTAATTTTATTGTAGTAGCAATAGAAATGCAAATTAGACTTATATCTTATAGAAAATTTAAAGTATCAATGCATTATTAGCAGAGTTGTAAACAAAAAAACGTTACTTTTATAAAAAAAATATTAAACTTCATTATCAAATTTACAATATTTAATTTTTGTACTAACAACATTATTTAAAAATTTTATTATATATATATTTTGGGACATATTGTCCAGTCTAAGGGTCGACAAAATAACCCAAATTAAGGTTTGTGATAACCCCAAACCAAAGTGGCAAAGGAGTTAGGGATATAGGCAGGGTTAATATGAGGTAGCGAGGCACGTTATGCAGGGAATGAGAGCTTTTTATTTGAATATTTTTTTGGTTAACCTTAAAATGAGATAGCAGCAGCCACAAAATTAAAGAATACAAAGTATGACTAAAATAGTAATCACTCCAATTAAAATTCCACAAAATTCGAAATACAAGATCTCAATTAAAAATTTAAAAAGATACATTACTAAAATTTAAACTAGAACGAATATAATATAATTTCAGTCATATGCTCATGGCTCTACAAATTTTCACTGCACGAGATCCGTTCACGTAAAGTTCTATAGTGTTGTTCGACGTTGTCTCGTATGTTGTTGACGCAAATATATATTTAGTATAACTATTTGTTTAATTAACTCCCCCTTCCTCCATATATTTAGATTAATGGGTGATTATAAACGATCGGTGAAGAATAAAGCTAGAGTTGAAGGATCGATCTGTGTAGCTTACTTACACCGTAAAACAATTTATTTCTGTTCTCGTTATTTCAGGAACTTTATGTTGTCAAGAAATAACAGAAACGAAATAGAGGTTGAAGAATAAAAACACGTGATCACTTTATTTGTGTTTAGCAAACCTGGTCGCCAATATTTTAATTTTTTGTATTTATTAATATCTTAGAAATAAAACAACCCAGAGCGTGGGGTTCAGCGGTTGGGGCTGAACCTCCCTTAACTAAGGGTCCGGGGTTCGATCCCCGCCTTGGGTACGAAACAACGTTAAAACTCTGGGCCAGCTGTCCTGCCCCTCGAGGCACCTACAATGAGCGAGGGATTAGTCACTGCTGTCCGTGCGGTGGATACCCGGGTTTACCCAAAAAAAAATATTAGAAATAAAACAAAGCAGGTTTTTTTAAAAATAAAATATTTAAATTAGTGGCCAATAGCGAGAGAATATTCCCTCGCTAATTAGGACATGTCTCACTAAAAGTTAGGACAGGTGTCATTCAAAGATAGAGACGGAATATACCCTCAAATAAAATATTTAGCAAGGAGTCTTTTAGCGGCGGAATTAGATCGTCGCTATTTCGGTCGCAAATGTCTTTTAGCGAGGGATTTACTAACTTTAGCGAGGCAATTTCCCTCGCTCATACTGCTTTTTTTTGTAGTGGAAGTAGAGCTATCAATAAATGAGAATGGATGTGAGAGGATAATACCAACTCCTACCCCACTCCATTCCATCTCAAGTAATAAGCATTTCTATTGACTAACTAAGTAATGGAAAAAACAGAACAAAGTCTCTCTCCCTTGACTCTGGAGCTTAAGAGTGTCTAGGACTTACAAGAAGCTCATATGATACATTACTAATATAATTTGAGTCATATGCTCATGGCTCTACAAATGTTCACCGCACGAGATCCGTTTTCTATAGTGTTGTTCAACGTTGTCTTGTATGTTGTTGATCCCAAAGATTCACTAGATGTTCGTTTTGGTTGTGCTGCTTCATTCCTTTCATTGACATCCTTTTCTGGGATTTCGAGGATCTCCTTATGAGAATGTTGTTGACAATCTAATGCATCAGTTTCTTTCTTTTCATCTACCTTGCTGCAAAAATCATGAAAAATAGAGAAAAAAACCAATTTATGATTTGTCATATTTTTTTTTTAATTTAGTCATTTGTTATTTTCAAAATATTACAAACGTGAGATCTTTTTAAAACACCAACTTGTAAAATAAAAAACATATAAAATTTCGAAATAACTAGAAAAACAACCAAAAAACCTGTCAAAACATTATAAAAACCTTATCAAAGAAAGCTACAAAAAATTAAAAATTGAAACTTTCATTAGTCAAACATGTTGTTCTACAAAAGTTGCAAAATAAAAAAAAATTAAATAAAAAATCTAGGAATAAAAAACTTAAAGAATGAAACTTTCATTTGACATATAAAAACTTCAATCTAGTGGAGTACTGATTCTTATACCTGTGACCACAAGAAGCTGTAGTTGGGTCAGAACATTTTTTCAAAGAAATCTACAAAAAAAAAAAAAAAATTAAAAACCAGCATTGAGGCAAGAAAGTATGAAACTAAAGCGAATGAAACATCCTAAGGCATTACTTACTGGGCAGAAGCATGAAGACAAAGCAGAACCCATTGTATTAGCAGTGCTGAATTCAATCGACAAGAATGTTACGAATTGTGAAGGTATTATATTGCCCCTTATAGGCACACATCATGACCCAATAAGGAAAATTGTAATCGAATATTAATTGTGATTGAAATTATAAATCAAAATTTAATTTAAATGACTGGTAATTGATATACCATTCATCTAATATCAATTTGTCCATAAAAAAACCATCAATTACTAATCATACTTTTCTTGTGGGTTACGATTACCAATCATAATTTATTAATAATTATTCCCTTTCCATTTTATCTTTTGATAACTTTTTTGTAATTTTAATTTTTTTGGTGTTATATAAACAAATTGATATGTCAACCATGCTTTTCTTCTATTGAATATTTTTTTGTAATTTTAATTTTAATTTTATCTTTTGATGACTTTTTTGTAATTTTAATTTTAATTTTAATTCCCTAGTTATAGATTTGCCATTTATCAATTATCAATATATCAACCATGCTTTTCTTTTATTGAATATTTTTTTAAAAAAATTTAACCCAAAATTAAAAAAAAATAACCGGTCAAAAAAATTATTAAAAATATAATCAGTATCAAAATATAGTACAATTATTAGACAAAGCAGAACCCATTGTATTAGTAGTAGTGCTGAATTCAATCGACAAAGATGTTAAGAATTGTGAAGGGTATATATATTGCCCCTTATAGACACACATCATGACCCCGGTCAAAATGATTAAGCAAAATATAACCATTATAAAGAATAGTAAAATTATCCAATAGGTAACAACTAAAACCATCCCATGAAAGGCAAGGATCCGGAGATGATGTGGGAATTAATGTTGTGCACGATTATAGGGATATGCATGTAGATGATGTGGGAATTAATGTTGTGCATGATAATAGGGATATGCATGGAGATGATGCAGCGAAGAGGAGCGTATCTTTTTCTTACGTGAGTAGTTCGGTTTGTCAAGATAATGGGTTTTGATGTGGATGGGCTTAATAAGGATTTGGGCTGCGCTTGCAATTCTAAATCCATGAAAGGCAAGGCTGCGTTAAGTCGGGATGTTGGGCTGACAGTTGAATTTTCTAATAGAAGGGTTCCACAAAAGAGCGAAATTATTATCGATGGCAATACAAATGATGCCATCACAAGTCCCAAAATGGCGACGGTAGGGTTTAGGATTGTTCAGAGGGTGCTAAAGCTGCACCGCGGGGGCAGTGGTCGTCGTTGTGAACACAAAGGAGAGGGGTAATCCATGAGACCAGGAGTGATGAGGTGATGGCGCTTAATTGACACGTCGAGGCAGTGCTTGGAGAATTGGGTACAAGAGATTAGGGATTTCCAATACTTACAGACTCACTGGAGTTGTTGTCATACCCCAATTTTGTCCGGCTTAGGTCAAAACCCTAATTTTCCACACAAAAAAAATAATAATAATAAAATGTATTGCATTTTGGGTCCTAGAAACCACTCCAAAGTTTTTGAAATCATTTTTTAGGGTTGGAATGCATTTTTGGGGAAATTAGGATTTTAGGGTCAAGAAGGGCATTTTGGTCATTTCTCACAAAAGGGTCTATAAAAATAATTTTTGCATGAAAATATTTTTCAATAAGCCTCATGCACGAAAATAATTTTTTTAGAAAGTATAAAATTGATTTTATCATGCATATAATGTATTCTTGATGAATAAGGAAATTATCCATGTTTTTAGGAAGGCACGTAATCGATTATGCATATCCTTCCTTCAAGCAAATAATCGATTATCTACTCTGAAAATAAGGGGGATAATCGATTATCTACCTGAAAATCAAGGGGATAATCGATTATTTACTCTGAAAATCAAGGGGGATAATCGATTATCTACTCTGGAACAATTCAGGAGCATAATCGATTATCCCCTGTTTTCACTAAGGTCCATAATCGATTATGAGCATAAATGGAAAGTTTTCACTAAATATGGTGAGTACCTAATCGATTATATATGCCATATAATCGATTATCTACTCAAAAATCAATGAGCCAATAATCGATTACATCTCCCAAGTTATTTCCAACATAATCGATTACCTAGTTTCCTAAAATAAATCAAATCTGATTTCCTATAAATAGGACGCTCATTTTTTCATTTCAAGACACACATTTTTCACGAGATCAGAGAAAAAACTCATTTTTTTCGAAATCTCTCACATTTTAGAAAAACTCTTCTACGCTTTATTTTTTTTGCTCTATTCGTTCCGTTGGTCCGTCAGAGCTGATCCTTCGCTAAGAGTTAGTTGGGGTCGCATTCTTCAAGTTGTAGGATCTGCCTTCCTTAGAGGTATTTCTGTCTTTACATTTGTTATTATTTAATTATTGTGATCCGTGCCAAAATTGCCCCCCCCCCCTCTTTGAGAAATCGTTGCTCATATGTTCCTTAGTTTAATCAAAATCATACTGGCATGTTTAGTCTTGATTAAATATTCAACATATGCATGATTTCGTGATTATTGAATGTGCTTGAACTTTTGTAATCAATCATTGATAGTACCTTCACCCTTTTTTCCAAAAAAATCTCTCAAACTCTATTCCAATTAGTACGAGTTACTAGTGACTATCACTCAAAGCCTTGGCTTGTTTGATTGTCATGAACGCCATTAAGGGTTATTAGTAATGATCACTCAAAGCCTTTGCTTGCTTGATCGTTATGAAAGCTCTTCCCTTTTCAAACCCTTTCAAAAACATTTTTACAAGAACTACGTAGCTTTGAATTCTCCATCGCACCGGGAGATACGTAGGAGCGGGCCATGTCTCGTCAAGCACTTTTTCTAAAAAACCTTTTTCCCCCAAAAATAAAATTTTTGTTAAGTTTTCCCATTCATCTTCAAACAAGAAATAAATAGGCAAATCTAGGTATTTTTCAAATCAAACGTTAAAACCACACATTTAATTAGAGGTTCCCTTTCGATAGAAAGGACGTGCGCGGTGCTAACACCTTCCTCGCACGTAATCGACCCCCGAACCTATATCTCTAGTTTCCAAAAGACCACCCGCCTTGTCCAAAAGACCCTTTTTCAATGTTTTGGTCTTAAAATTAAAATATTGGTGGCGGCTCCAAAAATTTTCCACGTTGTACATTGAGAAACCCAAACCGGGGATTTTTCGGGGTGCAACAGCTGGTGACTCCACTGGGGACCTTTTTTTTTTTAAAAGACGAGGGTCAAGCCTAACTAATTTAAATGTGTGGTTTAATGTATTGTTGATTTGATTAAAAAAACTTGTTTGCCTTTCTTTCTTATCATTGATTGTAGGCGTATGCATTTGTGTTCTTCTATGTTGTTCCTTGTCTCATCTTTTATTCCCTTTCTTTTATCGCTTATGCCCATGCATTCTTCCAATCCCCATGATCCCCTATTCTTGGCTCCCTTTCTTAAGGTAAGCAATACCCCTTTCTTTTATCGCTTATGCCTCACACCTAGCAGTTTGCTGCATTTGTGGGGAGTTTTGTGAAAGGGACTGTAGCTCTGGTGGCCTTGTGAGGGAGTGAATAGAGCTACATGGGAGGATTACCCTTTAATTTGCCCTAGATCGTAGGTCTCACCTCTTTTTAGGTCACAAGGGCTTTTCCAAAATTGTGTGTTGCATTATTACATCTAGTTTAGTTCTCTTCCGCCAACGATTTTTGAAAAAAATCAACAAAATCAAAAATATGTCTTTCCTTCTCTTTCATAAATACCTATATGAGGTGGCATATAGGGTATACTGCCCTAAATTTTCAAAACCCCCACCTGTAAATATCTGTCTTTATAACAAGCATCCTCATCACCCGCACTTTGCATCATAACATCATGCATTACATAAGCAAAATTCTGAAAAAAATTCATGCAGCATTCCTCATGCATCTAATTTGTTTGCCGGTAATCTTGGAATAATTTGGAATCTTGTCATAGGCGTGAAAAAACAAGACAACATGGGATCAAGAAGCGAGGGTATGCTAAATTCGAGATTTCCAGTATTAAAAAAAGCAGATGTGGCCGGTTTGATAGAGTGCGCCTCTCTAATGGGACCGGATGAGTGTGAGTTATTTGAAAAGGCTTATGGGAATATTCTTCGGTTGCTGCAGTTGGATCTTCAAGAAAATGTTGTGAAAGCCCTCAGTCAGTTCTATGATCCGGATATCCGCTGTTTCATCTTCAAGGATTTCCAACTCTCACCAACTTTAGAAGAGTATGAGCAAATTTTAGGCTTCTTTAAGTCAGAGGCGACGCCTTATCAGTGCCAGGGGCACCAATATTCAGATCAGAGGCTCTCTTTGCTACTGCAAGTTGGAGTGGGGGAGTTAAAGCTTCGAAAAGAGAAAAAGAACCGTATAATGGGGTTTCCACTGAGTTATTTTGAAGACCTAATGAAGTCCCATTGTCAAGCCAACAGATGGGGTCCCTTTAAGCAGTTGCTGGCACTAACCATCTTTGGGATTGTCCTCTTCCCACAAATTGAAAGGTTCATTGATGAGGTTGCCATTGGGGTGTTCTTAGCCTTCATAAGCAAGGATAATCCAATTAACCCAGTACCAGTCGTACTCGCAGACACTTACTACTCCTTTACGCATCATCGGGTGTTGGGGAAAAAGAAGATTGCCTGCTCCCTTCATGTACTATATGCTTGGCTCCTTAACCACGTCATCGCTCACAAGAATCAAGCTACAGATCTGTTGGCTTATGCCTTGAATTGTGAGGTGGCGGTCAAAAGTGCTCAGGAGTGGGTGCATGCCTTAGGGAGTCTCAACGCCCTCAAGATCCGCTGGTTCACTTATTCATGTTGGAAGAACAGACCATCAGTAGTGTTTCAGTGTGGAGACTTTCAGAATGTACCACTGATGGGGACTCAAGGCTGCATTAACTATAATCCTTCCTTGACTATCCGACAGCTTGGGTACCCTATGAGGAATATGCCTACCGAAGACATGTTGGCTCCTCTCTTCCTTGACAAAGAAGATCCGAAGAACAAGGGTTTGCTTCGGAAAATCTCAAAGGCATGGGAAACTGTCACTAGTGGAAAAAAGGCTTTTTATATCGGTTAAAAATGACATTTCATATCGGTTCCCGAACCGATGCCGAAAAAGGAGATATAAAAAATACGGACATTTCATATCGGTTCCTGAACCGTTATGAAAAGTTGTTTTTATATCGGTTCGCCCCTAGAACCGATATGAAAAGTCTCTTTTTTTTTAAAAAAAAGACTTTTCATATCGGTTCCCATAGAAAACCGATATGAAAAGTCTCTTTTTTTAAAAAAAAAAGACTTTTCATATCGGTTTTCTATGGGAACCGATATGAAAAGTCTCTTTTTTTTAAAAAAAAAAAGAGGTATCACTGAACTAGCATGCACTTGAGCTAGCCCTTCTTTCTGATAAAACCTCGCAACAATAGCTCATCAGAATTTAAATAGAACAAAAAGCTTCAGCCAAGCTAAGAAATACATTAACCCAAAGGAAGTAGATTACATGTTTTGAACCCAAAATCTCCTTGTTCAATTTATCTCCAGAGCATATGTGTAGGAAACTACCCATTAAATAAGTCAGAAATGTTCAAGCAACATAGTACTAATATTATTACTTGCAGTACATACAACAAATCAGAACATACAAAGAATGACTTTAGTTAGATGCATTTGTTTGCATTGGTCTCCACCACTTTTTTGCATCATCCTCACCAAACCTTAGGCAACAATGGTAGGAGTTTCCGAAGGCTTCTTCTCAGGCTCAGTTGAGACCACAGTTGCAGTTTCTACACATCAATGGCTCAGTTGAGACCACAGTTGCAGTTTCTACACATCAATGGCACCCTGATTATACACAAATACATGTTGAAAGTTTACAAAAGTTATCTACACATCAATGGCACCCAACTAAAGGAATATTTTCTTGAATAGATACTAAATGGTATAAAACTAAGATATTTCTATGTCGGTGTCGAAAATTCCTAACCCCTACCCTTTAATAAATATTGATATAGAAAATAGAACAAGTAAAACAAAGAAACCAAGTCATGCACAGTCTGTCAACTTGTGATGTTGAAAGTGTGAAAAATAAAATACACACACTACCTTTTTCTCCAGTGGACTGTGGAAGATCTTGGGTTTGGCTGATGTTACTGCAAGTATAAGGAGGCAAGCTTTTAGTCAAGCAGTGATATCTTCACATATCAAAACTTCGCAGTTTAATAGAAATGGAAGTTTTCAGTTTTATGCTTTTATAAGTTGCGCTCTCCAACTTTAAAGGCTCAAGTTGAAAGAGGAGTGAAGAAAAGAAAACATACCTAAGACAGTCAACAAGCAAGAATATCATTTCAATTTTCTGGTTGTGTCGTTTAAGGATCCCAATGATGGCATTACTAGCAGATGATTGGCACTCATCTGGAGACAGTGGAGAGTAAACAAGACCAACCAATGCAGACAAGTACAATGAAGGGTCTGCAAGATTAAGTGATTCATCAATGAAAGTATGCCACCTAAAAGTCTAGAAGACTCATTGTTTATCATCATTATGCTTGCTAATAACTTCAACATAGTCTGGAAGACCATTACTAATAATTTCAAATCCTTGTCTGGAAGACCATTACTAATCGCCTACACACTGTGACAATTGAAATTTGGAGAATATTTCCTCCATATATCTAATATAAAATTGACACAAACATCAAGCACAACATAACAATTTTACTTATTACTAAGAATGGTAGTTAATGAAGGGAAAATGCAAACTGTATGCATGCAGGCATATGGAAAACTACATGGCATTGGCTGTGGGGAAAAAGGTTCAAATGAATATATTAGGGTCAAAAGATAGGGAATAAAAGACATTATGTTGCAGAGCAAGAACACTAAGTTTTTTCAAATCACCAATCTGAGTATGTATGCTTCCTGTCAACTGATCATAACAAAGTTGCAAAACTGCAAACCAAACAAAAATGCAAAATAAGTACACTATCAAAACAATTCCCTATTGGATTTGTCATAGCAAAGACCATCATTGGCAACTTGTGATGTTAGAATTGGTTTATTAAAAAAAACAAGCGACAAATAAATGCTAGCCATAAACAACTCAGTATAAACATCTAATCCAAACAAGTTTAGTACAACACAAAAAGGATAGAGGCATTAATCTAAAAAAAAGGATAGAGGCATTTTTATTAGTTAGCTTGGTACTTTAATTAATAACTAATAGATTTGTTGAACACAAAAACAGCCAAGAATGAATCTTAACAAAAAAAATCAAACAGGAAAACAAAATAGAAGACACGTGAGATTCCTAAAAGATGTAACCAAGTAAGTTGTAATGACTGGTTATCTTACTTCTTAAAGTGACTTAACCCCTAAATTCCTATCCTTATACAACTGTGTAGGGTATTATGTAATTTAGTAAGGTTCATCTAAGGTACAGAAATTAACCTCCAAATGAAAGTTTCTCCAAATGAAATGTTGCTCATCTCTGCAGAAACACAATGAAACAAACACGAAAGTAAGTACAAGCTCGATTTACAGTTGGATGAAGAGAAGGAAGTAGTAAATTCAAACACAAATTATCTCAGCAATTATCAAAACCTTTACTATTATATTATATTCTTATGCTCTAAGAACTGTGCTAGCCAATCTCCTCAAGTTATACTAATTTTTTTTTTGTATTAGAAACAAAACAAAGCAATAATTTTTTTGTATTATTGTTCATCTGTATCAGCTCACAACCAAATTTCTCATTCATCATTCCCTTCATTTTCAAGCAAAAGGTAGTGACTACACTACAGTAGTACATTAACCCAAAGGAAGTAGATTACATGTTTTGAACCCAAAATCTCCTTGTCAGATAAGATACCAGCAAACTTTTATTACACCTGCAATACTAAATTAATTGTATTCCAAGATAGACTAACATTAGAATAGTGAATCATAACAAAACTAGATTAATAAGACCCATTACTTGTAGAAAAATAAAAGCCTGTTCAGTGTGCCAGAAGGCTTGTATTTGATCCTCATGACTCTTCAGACAAATTAAATTTATACATTTTGTTCCATACACGTGTTTCTGTCTGATTGTGATGCCAAAATTTGAATAATAAAGAAATGAAACTGATAAGTTTTATTTATTTCTAATTCTTAAGTAAAGGAAAAATCAATAACTGACAAGTTGTATGAATCTAAAGGTAATCTAAAGGAAAAATCAATAACTAAAAAGTTGTATGAAAAATCAATAACTGAGCATCAGGAAATTCCTCATTAAGCTGAGATATACGTTCATCCAGCAATCTATTGTATTCCAAGAGTGAGAAAAAAATAGTAAGAGAGGAAGAGATTATACCTTTCTAAGCTTGTAACCTTGAAATCTTCACGGGTGGTGAAGATCCTCTCAATATCAGTTGTGGAGAGGCTCGTACATACAACAGTTAACAAAACCAGATAAGGGTTTTGTAAAGAAATCAAAAACCAAAACAGCAAATAGAAAATTAACAGTGTGGTTACCTTTCCTGCGTGGTCCGATTCATAACCCAACCATCAGTATTGCTTGAAGATGAATTTCAAAAACTAGGGTTTTTGAAATCTATCTGAAATCAAACGCACATCAAGGGGCTTTTGTGTTAGGAAGGAATATAAAGAAGTGATCATCAAGCTTGAAGCATTTTCAAGCTTCAATCGTTGATTATCTGCTGGATTTTGTAAACCCTAGCAGGGGGTTCGTAGTGAAGAAGAAGAGAAACCCGTTTCTGCCTTCGTTACCCCTATTCACTTGAATCCTTACTCTTCGCTCCCTCTCCTTGAACTCGCCGACACCCTCATATCCCTTTCGTGATTTCGTTTGGTGCTTTCCCTTGGGTGGTGGGGCTGCGTGGCTGGGTTTTGACGGAGAGAGTGAGAGAGTGAGGGAGCGACGGTGGTTCTCCGTGGAAGAGATGAGGGAGCGACGGTGGTGGAGCGTTGAAGAGAGGAAGAGATGAGGGAGCGACAGTGGAAGAGAGTGAACAGAATGAGAGGGAGTGAGCGAACAGAATGAGGGGAGAGAGTGAACAGAATGAGAGGGAGCGTACGTAGGTGAAAACAAAATTTTAGTTTCTATAACGGGTGAATTTGGACCCGTTATGGAAGCCTTAATTATTTTAACCTTCTATAACGGTTATTAAATATAACCGATATGAAAGATGCGTTTTTCACTTTCTATATCGGTTCCATGGGAAACCGATATAAAAAGTGTAATTTTAATTACAAAACTGCCACCGCGTCACTTTCTATATCAGGCCTTTTTTAACCGATATAAACAACAGTTATAAAAAGCATTTTTTCCACTAGTGTGTGGTCCGTAAAGATAGAGATGAGATCATGAAAAAGGTTGGCGATGTCACTTTTTACCAGTGGTTGCATGAAAGAATTCAAAATGCCCGTCCACCTTCTCAAGAGGCACTGCCAGTCGAGAAAGAGATGCCAGAGCCCCGCCTTCCTACCCCTGAGGAGTTGAATGAGGTTAAATCTGCCTTAGCAAAAGCGGAGGAAGAGAAAAAGGCATTGCAAGCAGAGTTGGAGAAAATAACCCTACAAAAGGAGAAGTTAGAGGAAGAGAACAAGATCAAGGTGATAGCTGTTGAGGAGGGTGTCAAGCGATTCAAAGCGGAAAAAGGAGAGTAAACTAGAAGCTCAGAAATACCTAAAGGGAGCTAGGGATGAACTCCAAAGGTACAAACAGAAAACAAGAAAGGCCCTTGAAGAAGCCAAAGAATGGAAGATTGTGGCGACTGAGCCCAGACAAGAACCTCACTTGGTGGAGTTGAAAAGGCAGCTGAAGAATCTTGAACAAGAAAGAAATTCCATTGGGAATGTTCTCAGAGAATACCAAGAAATGCTGAGGTATGAGCAAGAAAGATCTGATGAACTGACAAGGAATCTCCGGTACCTAGGGGAGTCTTATAGGCAAGTGCAAGCGGAGAGCAAGTACTGGGAGCAGCGCTTCCTAGCACTGATTAGCAAGATAGAAGAGCAAGAGATTGTTAAAGAGCTAAGAGATGAGATCCGACTTTGGAGGGGTAAATTCTCAAAGTTGGCATGGCTAGCTAATCAAGCTGTAAGGGATGTCCCCAGAAGGCTAAGGAGAGCTGAAGCTGAGATGCTCCCCTTCAATACCCCAGTCCATGTGTATGAGTTTGTGAATTTCTGCAAGGCCCTGACTGAGGAACTCATGGAAAAGGCTGAAGGAGCTGCTGCTGCAAGCAAAGAAAGAGAAAATAAAAAGAAGTTGAAGACCATATGCTACTAGATTTCAGTGCATTTTAATTTTTCCTTTTAGAAAGTTCTCTAGGAAGTTATAATTTTTCTTTAGAATGTTGTAATTTTCTAAGAGCATTGTATTTTTCTTTGGGAGATATTGTATTACACTCTTAATAGTATTGTACTCTCTTTCTTTCTTATGATTGGCTTAAAGCTCGAAGGAAATGTGCCCTATCGCTTGTTGATCCCAATGTTCATCACGCTTTTAAAATGTTTCGATATTTGCTTATGACAAGAGCAAATTATCTCACGATTCCTGGCGCTAAACACAAAAATAATATAAGGCCATGTGCATATGCATTGCATTCATTTACGCATTCATACCTGTACTCATAAAGATGTTCTACCAATAGAAACGAAAGGCAAGTTGGTTCGCCAACACCGATATTCCACCCGTCTACAAGCAAGATTGATGGCTAGCAATCAACATCTCGAGAATGAGGACCCCCTGGGTCAAGGTGAGTCGGTTGTGGAGATTCTTAACCCTGAGCAGCTGGCTCAAGAGAATCAAGCTTTGAAGACTAAAGTTGAGGCTATGGAAGCACAGATGGTCGAAGTAATGAGTATGCTACATAATCTGAGGGGTGGGGCCGCTGCTGGGGCCGCCGCTGTTGTAAATCCCGAAGGGGTTGTTACTTTCGTTTCTCCTCCGGTGTCCGCTGAAGTTACAACTACTCACACTTCTTATGGACAGGGGGTCAGTCACTTTGCCCATCCTCCAGGGGCGAGTGGACAGAGTCATATGAATGCACCGATATATCCCTGGGGGATGCCAATGGGTTATCTGCCGTCTGTTGCTGAAGCTATTCCTGTGGGGTCGAGTCAACCTGTCACGACTATACCTAGTGGAGCTGCTACGGGACCACAAATTCATACTCCTAGTCCTGGTATTGCACTGCCAAGAAGTTCACCTAGTCCTACTCTGGGAGTTGCTATGGACCTTCAGAGCGCTGTCCATCGTATGGGAAACCCTGCTCAGTATGGGGGTTATTATCACGGTCCGGGGAACTATCCACAAGGTCATTTGTTTGAGAACACTCAGCATGGGGATCGATATCACTTACTAGAAGAACGGTTGAGAGCAATGGAAGGGTCAGGTACAAGGGCTAAAGATGCACGGGACCTGTGTCTTGTCCCAGGTGTTGTCATACCTCCCAAATTCAAGGCGCTAGATTTTGACAAATACCGTGGCACTGGCTGTCCCTCCAGCCATCTAACGATGTATGTCAGAAAGATGGCAGCTTATGCCCATGATGATAAGGTGCTGATCCATTTCTTTCAGAACAATCTGACTGGGGCATCGTTAGATTGGTATATGCAGCTGCAATCCTCCGAAGTTCACAGTTGGAAGGATCTCTCAGAGGCATTTCTTAAACAGTATCAGTACAATGTGGATCTGGCACCTGACAGATCTCAACTACAACTCATGAGCAAAGGTGACAGGGAATCATTTAAAGAATATGCCCAGAAGTGGAGAAGTGTAGCAGCCCAAGTGAAGCCACCATTGACAGAAAAGGAAATGGTATATATGTTCATGGAAACTCTCCCAGGAATATACTATGATCGATTGGTGGGTAGTGTCTCTTCTAGCTTCTCTGATATGGTGATTATTGGGGAACGTCTGGAACATGGATTGCGTAGTGGAAAAATTGCCGGAGGTTTTGGCAATCATGGTGGGCAGAAGAAACCTTTTTCAAATTTCCCTAAGAAGAAAGAGGGAGAGACAAATGTCATTACAGCAGGGGGAGGTCCGTCCTTCAACGCTCCACCGCAGAAAGTTCCGTTCTCTGTTCCAGCTCAGCCGCCGCAGAATAATCCAGGTCACAGGACTCAGAATCATCAAGAAAGGAAACGTACCAGTTTTAATCCAATTCCCATCACTTATACTGAGCTGTTTAATCATCTCATTGCAAAGAATCTAGTCAAGACTCGCCCTATAAGGACTGTGCAACCACCTTTCCCTAGAGGATATAATGCTGACGCCACATGTATTTTCCATAGTCGAGGGGTCGGTCACACGGTGGAAGATTGCTATGCGTTCAAGTTTATAGTTCAAGACCTAATTGATGCCAATTGGCTATCTTTTAAACCGAACAATCCGAGCACGACAACTAACCCCTTGCCAGGTCATGGGGCACCGTCTGCCAATGCTATAGAAGATTCTGGGAGCCAGATCATGATAAAGAACGTTGAGAGTATCAAGACTCCTTTGGAAGACATACATGCTGAGTTATGTCGCTGTGGGGTAATTCAGAAAGGTTGTGTGTGTGTGCTGACCCTGCGTGTGCAGGTGCTTGTGAGGATTTTAAGTCTGTTTTGCAAGATTTGATGGACCGTTATATGGTTCGGTTGGAAGTAGTTGAGAAAGCAGAAAGTGTGCTAATGTTGCAGTTCAATGATGGCAAAGAGGCCAGAAAGCCAATTGAGATATTGTATAATTCGAAACCGGTCCAAGCCAAACCACAGCCATTGGTTATTGAAATCCCAGCTCCATTTCCTTATGAGAAAGACAGCGCCGTGTCGTGGAAGTACAACACCTTACCTTCAGTAGGGGTTTCTCCAAGCACCACTGTTACAAATATAACTGGGTCAAGCGGGATGACAAGGAGCGGTCGGATGTATGCTCCTGAGTTTGGTCGAGTTGAGTCCTTCAAAGAAGCCGAAGATAGAGCCCGTAAGGGTAAAGAAAAGGAGGCGGAGAATATTCAGAAGAAGAAAGGGGCATAGCCTGAAACAGATGAGTTTCTCAAGATTGTGAGACAGAGTGATTATAAAGTGGTCGATCAGATGAACCAAACTCCGGCCAAGATTTCGATGCTGTCTTTGTTGATGAGTTCAGAAGCGCATAGAACTGCTCTCATGAAAGTGCTGAATGAAGCACATGTTGCTCAGAATATCTCTGTTGGCCAATTTGATGAAGTAGTTGGGAATATTGTAGCTGCCAACCATCTGACCTTCACTGATGAAGAACTTCCCTCAGAGGGAAAGAAACACAATCAAGCTTTGCACATCTCAGTCAAATGCGGAGATTTCGTGTTGGCGCGGGGATTAATTGACAACGGTTCTTCTTTGAATGTAATGCCCCAGTCAACTGTAAGCAAACTGGATGTTGATTGTTCCTTTATGAAGCCAAGCTCAACTCTGGTGAGGGCGTTCGATGGGTCAAAGAAAGAAGTGATAGGAGAGATGGAATTCCCCATTCAAATAGGACCAGAAACTTTTTATATCAATTTTCAAGTCATGGACATATCCTCCTCATACAGTTGTTTACTCGGGAGGCCATGGATCCATATGGCTGGGGCTATTCCTTCATCTCTACACCAGAGGGTTAAGTTCGTGGTTAATGACAAAATTGTGGTGGTGTATGGAGAAGAAGAGATGCTAGTTAACAAGTCTTCTCCGTTCCCTTATGTGGAAGCAGCTGAAGAGTCTTTGGAGACTTCTTTCCAATCTCTTGAAATTGCCAATGCTGTGCTTGGTGGATGTGAATCGTCATCGCCCGTGATAAAGCTGTCAAAGAGTGGAGAGATGGTTGCAAGGATCATGATGGATCAAGGATACCAGCTGGGGCGTGGCTTGGGAAAAACGGGACAGGGAATTCTTGCTCCTGTACAACTGAAAGGAAACAAAGATCGTTACGGGTTGGGATACCACCCAAGCGAGGTTGAAAGGAGGAAGTTGGCTGAAGAGAGAAGAGGTGAATGGTTGGCCAAGTTGAGAGGCCAGGATCCATGGTCAAAGAGGATCCCCATCGGTGACATCAGTCAAAGCTTCAAGAGTGCAGGGTTGCTAGATCCAGACCAGATCACTACTATTGAGAATGGTTCAGAGGATGAAGAAGGCGGTACCAGTTTAGTTCGCCGTTGCCATGCTGAGGAGAAGCTCAAAAATTGGGAAGCTGTGGACTTGCCCATCGCTTTTATTTCAAAGTAATGATTGTAATGCAACCCTGTGGCTCTGCCCAAGGCCATAGGACAAGTTGCTAGGGGCAAACATGTTTTTATTTTCAGAGTTATCATCATTAAATAAAAACGTTTGTTTTGAATTTTCAATCAATAAAAATCAATTTCTCTTCATTTCATGCGTCTTTTTATTGCTTTGTTATTGCTTGTTTGCTTGTTCGCTTTTCATTCTGCTTTTGCGCTTCGGCAAAATGCAGACATACAGCAATTGTCTCTAAGAACAACAGTGCTAGCAGTCCAAACTTTGACTTTGATCATCCGGTTAACCAAGCCGAGGGGGATGTTGATGAAAACTGGGAAGCTCCTCCAGAATTGACGAGATTAATAGAACAGGAAGAGAAGGTTATTCAACCTCATGGGGAGTCGATTGAGATCATCAACCTGGGTACAGAAGAGGATAGAAGAGAGGTTAAGGTCGGTACCGCCATGGAAGAGAGTGAACGCAAAAGACTAATCCAACTCTTGCATGATTACGCTGATGTCTTTGCGTGGTCGTACAAAGATATGCCAGGGCTAGACACCGACATGTTGAACACAGGTTGCCAGTGAAGCCGGAGTACCCGCCAGTCAAGCAGAAATTGAGAAGAATGAAACCAGAGATGTCACTGAAGATACGGGATGAGGTAAACAAACAGTTTGATGCCGGGTTCCTGGCGGTTGCGAAGTATCCACAGTGGGTAGCCAACATCGTCACTGTTCCGAAAAAAGACGGCAAGGTCAGAATGTGCGTCGACTACAGAGATCTGAACAGAGCTAGTCCCAAGGATGATTTCCCTCTGCCTCATATTGACATTCTGGTAGACAGCACGGCCCAACACTCATTGTTCTCCTTCATGGACGGGTATTCAGGGTACAATCAGATAAAAATGGCTCCAGAAGATATGGAGAAAACCACCTTCATAACTCTTTGGGGAACATTCTGCTACAAAGTGATGCCTTTTGGACTCAAGAATGCCGGTGCGACTTATCAGAGAGCAATGGTGACATTATTCCACGACATGATGCACAAAGAAATTGAGGTGTATGTAGATGATATGATTGCAAAATCCAAGACTGATGAGGGGCACATTGTTAATCTGCGAAAACTCTTCGAACGTCTACGGAAGTTCAAGCTCAGGTTAAACCCAGCAAAATGCACTTTCGGTGTGAGATCTGGAAAATTACTGGGATTTATTGTCAGTCAGAAAGGGATAGAGGTCGATCCAGATAAAGTCAAGGCAATCCTTGAAATTCCAGCACCAAAGACTGAAAAAGAGGTCCGTGGTTTCCTGGGGAGACTGAACTACATCTCAAGGTTCATATCCCAATTGACCGCCACTTGCGAACCCCTCTTTAAGCTGTTGTGCAAGAACCAAAGATTAGAGTGGAATGATGATTGCCAAAGAGCTTTTGAAAGAATTAAGGATTACCTTCAAAACCCACCAATTCTGATGCCGCCAGTGCCCGGAAGACCGCTCATCCTGTATCTAACCGTGTTGGACAATTCGATGGGGTGTGTGCTGGGGCAGCATGATGAATCAGGAAAGAAAGAGCATGCCATATACTACTTGAGTAAAAAGTTCACTGACTGTGAGACGAGATATTCAGTGCTAGAAAAGACTTGTTGTGCCTTAGCATGGGCTGCTCATCGTCTAAGGCAGTACCTGTTGAGTCATACAACCTGGTTGGTATCTAAAATGGATTCAATCAAGTATATTTTTGAAAAGCCAGCACTCACAGGACGGATCGCTCGTTGGCAGATGTTATTGTCAGAGTACGATATCCTGCATGTCACGCAGAAGGCGGTCAAGGGCAGTGCACTCGCTGAGTACTTAGCATGTCAGCCAATTCAAGACTACCAATCAATGCAGTATGATTTTCCCGATGAAGACATCATGGAATTGTTTGAGGAAGGAAAGTCTCAAGAAGAGGAGAGGTGGAGGATGATATTCGATGGCGCATCCAATGTGTGGGGGCACGGAGCTGGGGCTGTGCTAATCTCCCCAGATAACCGTTTCGTTCCGGTCACTGCCAGATTGAGCTTTTATGTCACTAACAACATCGCAGAGTATGAAGCATGCATCTTGGGGATTCAGGCAGCCCTTGAATGGAAGGTTAAAAGACTCGATGTGTATGGTGATTCGGCTTTGGTTATTCATCAGGTGAGAGGTGATTGGGAGACCAGAGATCCTAAATTGATCCCTTATTGTAATTATGTCCAGGAATTGATGAAGTCTTTCGACGAAATTACTTTCCAGCATATCCCTCGAGGTAAAAATCAGTTGGCCGATGCTTTGGCAACTCTGTCGTCAATGTTCAACATCAATTGCGACAAAAATCTAACTCGTATCAGAATCCAACATCGGGGTCTCCCGGCACATCATTACTGCACTGCAATTGAGGAAGAGCCTGATAGCAAGCCATGGTATTATGATATCAAACAGTACGTCATCAATAGAGAATACCCCCCCCCCCCGGGGCATCAGAGAATGACAAAAGAACGCTCAGAAGATTGTCGAGAAGTTTTTTCTTTTTGAATGGCGAAGTTCTCTACAAAAGAAATTATGATATGGTCCTCCTGAGGTGTGTGACTGAGAAAGAGGCAGCAAAAATTATGAAAGAGGTCCATGAAGGGTCGTTCGGGGTTCATTCCAGTGGGCACACCATGGCAAGAAAAATCTTGAGAGCCGGCTATTACTGGTTGCAGATGGAAGGTGACTGCTACAGCTTCGTCTGAAAGTGCCACAAGTGCCAAATCTACGCTGATCACATTCATGTGCCACCTGCCTCTCTAAATGTCATGACTGCATCTTGGCCGTTCTCAATGTGGGGCATGGACGTCATTGGCCCTATAGAGCCTAAAGCATCAAATGGACATCGTTTCATTCTGGTTGCAATCGATTATTTCACTAAGTGGGTCGAAGCTGCTTCATACTCCAGTGTAACCAGTTCAGTGGTCGCCAAATTTGTGAAGAAAGACTTGATTTGCCGTTATGGTCTTCCAGACAAGATCATTACTGATAATGGCAGCAACTTGAACAGCAAAATGATGAAGGACCTGTGCACAGAGTTCAAGATTCAACATCACAATTCCTCACCTTATAGGCCCAAGATGAATGGGGCAGTTGAAGCGGCCAATAAGAACATCAAGAAGATAGTACAGAAAATGGTGGTGACCTACAAAGATTGGCACGAAATGCTCCCTTTTGCCCTACATGGCTATCGTACTTCAGTGCGTACATCGACCGGGGCAACCCCTTTCTCTCTGGTATACGGGTCAGAGGCAGTCCTCCCTATCGAGGTCGAAATACCCTCCCTGCGGGTACTAATGGAAACTAAGCTGGAAGAAGCAGAGTGGGTACAAGCTCGCCTAGATCAGCTAAATCTCATTGAGGAGAAGAGAATCACAACCTTGTGTCATGGGCAGCTATACCAGCAAAGGATGAAAACCGCTTTCGACAAGAAAGTTCGTCCCCGAGGATTCAATGAGGGAGACCTAGTGCTCAAGAAGATCCTGCCTATTCAAAGTGATCCCCGTGGAAAAAGGACTCCTACCTATGAGGGCCCGTACATAGTCAAGAAAGCCTTCTCCGGAGGAGCGCTGATACTCACGAACATGGACGGAGAAGATTTAAGGAACCCCGTCAATTCCGATCAAGTGAAGAAGTATTATGCCTGAAAGAAATAGACGAAAAAAGAGAAAGACAAGCCAAGTAAGAATTAGCTCGCTAGGTTGAAAACCCGCAAAGGGCGGCCTAGGCAAAATCAGAGCGACCCGGTGGATTGAAAACCCGCAAAGGGCGATCCAAGCAAAAATTAGGGTTGGAAAGCTTGGGCATGAAAATTAAAGAAAGGCATACAACTCCCCTGAAGATTTGGATGAGGGGGTGATCAAGGTCAGGGACATAAATGTTTAGCACTGTTCCACAGAGACGGACAGTCAGAAATCAGCTTCTCTCTTTTTCATGTCTTTTTGTAGTTTAAACTTTCAAATGTATTGAACAGTCGACGTAACTTCTTGTGCGACCGATTTCTACATCAATAAAGTTCAATCTTTCTCACGTCTGTTTGTTTTTCTATTTCCCTGCTTTTTCTGCTCAAATAAACGTTTTATGATGATGGTAACACTGACCTGTAAAACATGTGCATAAATCATAGAGCATCACAATCATTGCGAAATTTCTAAAAGTCATGGGAAGAAAGCAACTCTTCAGAGCAAATTAAGTTTGTAAGGAAATAATTGCGCTCGCAATCGCCTCAGCAGGCAGATCACAAAAACAATCGGCACTAGGCTTATACGCCACCACAATTCTAATCGGTCTCTCAGTCTTGTCGCGGGTTGGTCGAACCAGCAAAAAGAATGAGCCAAAAGAGCAAAAGAGCAAAAGAAAAAACAAACGATCAGAAAAAAGAAAGCTGGTCAAAGAAAAAAAAAACCAAGAAAAGCAAACAGTCAGAAAGGAGAAAGCTGACAAAAGAGCTAAGAATCAGGAATAGCATTTCACCACATTCATCATCACACCAAAATCATAGCATTGCATGCACATGCATAACCCGCCCTTGCATAACATGCACCCATACTCCATGCACCATTCCTTGCATCAACTAACGTATGCAGGTACCTCAATCCAATACAGTAGCATCGGTCATTTCAAATCAACCAATCAACAGAATTTGTGAGCCCTCTGCGCTCATCCTGAGCCCTCTGTGCTCCTCTTGAGCCCTCTGTGCTCCCCTCCTGAGCCCTCTGCGCTCATCCAGAGCCCTCTGTGCTCCCCCTGAGCCCTCTGCGCTCATCCTGAGCCCTCTGTGCTCCTCCTGAGCCCTCTGTGCTCCCCCTGAGCCCTCTGCGCTCATCCTGAGCCCTCTGTGCTCCCCCTGAGCCCTCTGCGCTCATCCTGAGCCCTCTGTGCTCCCCCTGAGCCCTCTGCGCTCATCCTGAGCCCTCTGTGCTCCCCCTGAGCCCTCTGCGCTCATCCTGAGCCCTCTGCGCTCATCCTGAGCCCTCTGTGCTCCCCCTGAGCCCTCTGCGCTCATCCTGAGCCCTCTGTGCTCCCCCTGAGCCCACTGCGCTCATCCTGAGCCCTCTGTGCTCCCCCTGAGCCCTCTGCACTCATCCTGAGCCCTCTGTGCTCCTCCTGAGCCCTCTGTGCTTCCCCTGAGCCCTCTGCGCTCATCCTGAGCCCTCTGCGCTCATCCTGAGCCCTCTGCGCTCATCCTGAGCCCTCTGTGCTCCCCCTGAGCCCTCTGTGCTCCCCCTGAGCCCTCTGTGCTCCCCCTGAGCCCTCTATGCTCCGCCTGAGCCCTCCGCGCTCATCCTGAGCCCTCTGTGCTCCTCCTGAGCCCTTTGTGCTCATGTTGAGCCCTCCGCGCTCATCCTGAGTCCTCAGTGCTCCTTCTTTACTGCTTTCTTTACCGCGTTCTTTACCGCTTTATTTCCTGCTTTTGCACGCCAAGTGTTAAACTCACAAATCGTTGTTTTTATATTAGCACGCCAAGTGGTGATTCAAAAAATCCAATCTGTTTTTGCTTGCATACTGCATTTTTCATCTGATATCAACAAAAACAAAAAATGAGAAAAGAAAAAATGGGAAAATTCGGGTTTTTGCCTAAGGAGACAAAATAGGTATAATTCCTGAATTCTTTATCTCTATTTTGCCTCGGAATATGTTTCAGCCAATCCATATTCCTCGTTAAAATCCAGATAAAGAGGGGCAGCTGTCATACCCCAATTTTGTCCGGCTTAGGTCAAAACCCTAATTTTCCACACAAAAAAATAATAATAATAATAAAATGTATTGCATTTTGGGTCCTAGAAACCACTCCAATGTTTTTGAAATCATTTTTTAGGGTTGGAATGCACTTTTGGGGAAATTAGGATTTTAGGGTCAAGAAGGGCATTTTGGTCATTTCTCACAAAAGGGTCTATAAAAATAATTTTTGCATGAAAATATTTTTCAATAAGCCTCATGCATGAAAATAATGTTTTTAGAAAGTATAAAATTGATTTTATCATGCATATAATGTATTCTTGATGAATAAGGAAATTATCCATGTTTTTAGGAAGGCACATAATCGATTATGCATATCCTTCCTTCAAGCAAATAATCGATTATCTACCTGAAAATCAAGGGGATAATCGATTATTTACTCTGAAAATCAAGGGGGATAATCGATTATCTACTCTGAAACAATTCAGGAGCACAATCGATTATCCCCTGTTTTCACTAAGGTCCATAATCGATTATGAGCATAAATGGAAAGTTTTCACTAAATATGGTGAGTACCTAATCGATTATATATGCCATATAATCGATTATCTACACAAAAATCAATGAGCCAATAATCGATTACATCTCCCAAGTTATTTCCAACATAATCGATTACCTAGTTTCCTAAAATAAATCAAATCTGATTTCCTATAAATAGGACGCCCATTTTTTCATTTCAAGACACACATTTTTCACGAGATCAGAGAAAAAACTCATTTTTTTCGAAATCTCTCACATTTTAGAAAAACTCTTCTACGCTTTATTTTTTTTGCTCTATTCGTTCCGTTGGTCCGTCAGAGCTGATCCTTCGCTAAGAGTTAGTTGGGGTCGCATTCTTCAAGTTGTAGGATCTGCCTTCCTTAGAGGTATTTCTGTCTTTACATTTGTTATTATTTAATTATTGTGATCCGTGCCAAAATTGCCCCCCCCCCTCTTTGAGAAATCGTTGCTCATATGTTCCTTAGTTTAATCAAAATCATACTGGCATGTTTAGTCTTGATTAAATATTCAACATATGCATGATTTCGTGATTATTGAATGTGCTTGAACTTTTGTAATCAATCATTGATAGTACCTTCACCCTTTTTTCCAAAAAAATCTCTCAAACTCTATTCCAATTAGTACGAGTTACTAGTGACTATCACTCAAAGCCTTGGCTTGTTTGATTGTCATGAACGCCATTAAGGGTTATTAGTAATGATCACTCAAAGCCTTTGCTTGCTTGATCGTTATGAAAGCTCTTCCCTTTTCAAACCCTTTCAAAAACATTTTTACAAGAACTACGTAGCTTTGAATTCTCCATCGCACCGGGAGATACGTAGGAGCGGGCCATGTCCCGTCTAGCACTTTTTCTAAAAAACCTTTTTCCCCCAAAAATAAAATTTTTGTTAAGTTTTCCCATTCATCTTCAAACAAGAAATAAATAGGCAAATCTAGGTATTTTTCAAATCAAACGTTAAAACCACACATTTAATTAGAGGTTCCCTTTCGATAGAAAGGACGTGCGCGGTGCTAACACCTTCCTCGCACGTAATCGACCCCCGAACCTATATCTCTAGTTTCCAAAAGACCACCCGCCTTGTCCAAAAGACCCTTTTTCAATGTTTTGGTCTTAAAATTAAAATATTGGTGGCGGCTCCAAAAATTTTCCACGTTGTACATTGAGAAACCCAAACCGGGGATTTTTCGGGGTGCAACAGTTGTATGAGGAGCTTCACAAGAAGCCGACATACTATTTTCTCTAAGACCTCGAATGGAAGAGTGGGAAGAGGCCTCACATGAGAACCACCATCCCTAGTCATTGCCATACCTAAAGTAGTGAAATAACCATAAGGTCCATAACCTTAATATAAGAACAAAATAAGCATACACCAAAACATACAAAGTCAAATGTTTAGATATCCATGCTTATAAGTTGCAAGGAATGACCTATACTCCGAATCTGTTGAGTCTGATGAAGCATTATGATCATCAGTTTCATCAAGCAATTTCCTAACAAATTTGAAACGGCCATCAAGAATATATGTGATAGACACTTCAACACTGTCCACACCCCCATATACATTGCAAATATCATGTGTATCAGTTTCCAAAAATCCCATATTTCGGGTGCATCTCTTAGCAACAGCAGGGAAGACATGGCCACTCTCATTTTCTAGTATAACATTTTGAGGCAATGTGTTGACAAATTGCTCATAAAAAGGTTTTGGAATATTGATACGATTCAGCAATTAAATAGCAAACATTATAAATAATTGACTACTTTACACCGACGTAGTCTATATTTAATTGGATAGTAATAAATAGACTCAATAATTGACTTACAAGAACTCTCTAGATAACAGTTACAAATTCCGCTGTGTGGAGATTTTATGCAAAGGAACAAACCGGTTTGATTAACAGAAGGAAAATACAGGAGAAAAAGGAACACTAACACTGGTTTGGCACTATAGTACCATACAGGTTGGGTACTATAGTGTTAGACATTGTTTTTCAACAATTCGATAAAACTAGGGTTTGACATTCTAGTACAGAACCTGTACGGTATTATAGTGCCGAACCATGCAGAAAACCAGAAGAAAAAAATGAAATATAACGCAGAGAGAGAGAGAGAGAGAGAGAGAGAGTACTTGTTTGTTCGTACTAGTGAGACAGAAGGAGGGGCGAAGGAGAGTGAGAGAGGGGCGAAGGGGAGTGAGAGTGACAGAGGGGTTGAGAGAGAGGGTGAAAGGCGAAGACGGCTAGAGTTTAAGAGAGTGAGAGTGAGAGTGAGAAAGGGGGGTGATTTTGTGAGAGAGGGAGAGCGTGGGAGGAAGGGTTTTAGTGGAGAGGTATTTCTGGGATTCGTTGGGTTTGGGGGTATATGGTAAGTTGGGGGGGTTGTAAGAAGTCTAGGCCTAATATAGAGTACCCTACAAACCCAAATTCTTTTTTAGTTTGATATAGCTCTCATCTTTGTAGACATGATACGTATGATTTTAGGGTTTAGGGTTTTGACTTTTCTACCCCCCCCCCCCCCCAAATAGCCCATATACCTCTACAATTTCATTTATTCCCATTTTACCCTCAATTAAATAATAAATATTTAATTCAGAATTGCTTTTTTTTTATTTTCCGGATTTATGTGTTAAAAGGTAAATCCAGAATGGGTTTTTGGAAAATTTTCGGATTTATGTGTGAAAACATAAATCCGGAATGTAATTTTTTTTCCTTTCGTATTTATGTCCAAGACATTAATCTGGAAGTACATTTTTTTCATTTCAGATTTATGTCCAAGGCATAAATCCGGAAGGTTTTTTTAAAAAAACAATAATTTTAAATAACTTCTTTCAAAAAAACCCGGTTTCGTTTTTTGTTTCACCACTGAACAATTTGGCGCGTTGCCAGGGATCTCTAACTAGGGATTGGCAACTTAATTGTAATACCCCAAAATAATTTTAATTATTTTGATTATCACTTCGTACTCCTAAGGTTTAGTATGAGAATTTCATATGTTTTGATTTGATTTGAGATTTGAGTGAGCATTTGCATGAATGGGTGCATAGTAGAGATATTGGATTATTAGTAAAAAAGTAGGTGCAGAAAGTAAACTGAATTGGATAAGCCCAATTTCCTTGTTAGCCCAGCCCACTATGACTATAAACCAGCTAAAAGGTGGTGAGAAATCCCATTTTTTTATCTCTCATTATTCACTAACATTCAAGTTTTAGAAAGTTGGAGAGAGAGAGAGAGAGAGATTGAAGGAGAGAAGGGAGAGTGAGGAAATGAGAGCTTGAGAGACAATGACCCTTTCATCTTCTTCCTTCCATCAACCTTCAAATCACACACTTGTGTTTCCTTCACCTCTCTCAACTCCACCCAAAATCAGAACACATTTCCTACATAAAACCCCTCCAAATGCACATTTCTACTCATGTTCTTGAAGCCACATACATTGTCTTGCATGTCCTATTTTTGAGGAGTTTTAGTATTGGTAACAAGGTGATAGAGTAAAGGAGTTGTCAAATTGAAGATTGAAGTTAGAAAGAGGATTTTGGAACTTCAATTTCATGGGGTTTAACGAGCTTGAAGAAGGGAGTGGTTGCTGTCAAATTTTGTGGCCAAGATAGCTTCGAACTCAATAAAAGAAAAAAACAGAGCACTTACCAGAAAGAAGAGTGAAGCACCAACAATGGAGGAGGTGCTCCAATGGGAGAGAGAGGTAGGGACGAGAAAACCGGTGGGGGTGGAGGTAAAACGGGGTTGGTAAAAACAAGTAAAAATGTAGAAGGAATGGACTTGAAAGCCAACTTGTAAAACAAGTTTTCAAGTTTTCAACTTGTGATGGAAATTAGTTCAGTGAAGGTTCTGATTTTGGAGCTGAATTTATTTAGCTAAGAAAGTCAGTAGCTATGAGACTGATGCTTCTATTCATGTGGTCACTACTGTTGTACTTTGTGTATTCCTCGGGAGGGGATTCTCTTGATTGTCCTTTTTTTGTGGAACCCTCTTGATTGTCCTTGTTCTCTTGATTGTCCTTTTTTTTTTGTGGAACCCTCTTGATTGTCCTTGTGCTAAAAGGATCAAACAATTAGCCATGTCTTCCTCTTCATTAGTGCTGGCCTGTATTGGTCCTGCATAAGAAGTTATTGTAGCTGTTTGTATAAATTATAATAGTCTCACCTCTCTAATTTTATACCAAGACTTAGAGGCTTTAGACATGTCCATTTTATTTTAATGTCATTTTGAATGATACCATAAGGAAAAATGCATGCAGTATTGACATTTCTATATTTCCTTAATAGAGGTGAAGTGCAACAACTTAAAAATGAAGTGCAACAACTTAAAAATGAGATTGGCGAGTTGAGGAGTGAATCAAAGATAAAAGATGAAATCATGAAGATGATGGCATCACTACTTGCTGAACTCACAAAGTCATCAGAGCCCGTACCTGTTCCACTTTTACATGATTTCTTGTAATTCTTTAATATTTTACGTAAATGACAAATTATTCTTTTGTTTATATTGGTGCAGCAACAACAAAATGCCGGTGGTCACTCCTCATCATCAACTAACAACATTTGCCATCCTTGAAGGAACTTTTATGCTTAATGCTTATTTTGAAATGTAATATGTGAGAGCTACTTGTGAAATGTGAAATTGTTATCTTGTTAACAAGAGCTACTTTAGAGAGCTATTTGTTAAATTGTTATCTTGTTATAACAAGAGCTACTTTAGTGGAGGGGAGTGAGAGAGGGGTTGAGAGAGAGGGTGAGAGGCGAAGGGGGCTAGAGTTTAAGAGAGAGAGAGAGAGAGAGAGAGAGAGAGAGAGAGAGAGAGAGAGAGAGAGAGAGAAAGGGGGGTGATTTTGTGAGAGAGGGAGAGTGTGGGAGGCGGGGTTTTTGTGGAGGGGTATTTTTGGGATTCGTTGGGTTTGGGGGTATATGGTGAGTTGGGGGGAGGGGGCTAGAGTTTAAGAGAGAGAGAGAGAGAGAGTAAGAGTGACAGAAAGAGGTGAAGAAAAAAAAGCATAACATAGTTCACAACATATACCTACTGATGTGGGGGGGGTGACGAAAAGAGACATGCGTGATGGAGGCTGACGAAAGGAGGCATGCGCAACCAAGTTTGACATGTGCGGCCGGATATTCAACACGATCAAAAGATAAAAGCAGAGATAAGCACGATTCGAAGAGAAGGTTCGCAATGAAGAGTGAATTGTTGTGTGAAAACAATATGTGCAAGTATACAGTACAGTCGCAACAAGTAAAGAAGAGTACGTAGAGATCGTTCCCACGAGGATTGTTGAGTTCTTTTCAATATTTAGTGAGTCAAAGCAAAGTAAAATAACAAGTTGTAGAACCAAATTTTATCATCAAACAACAATTAAAATAAAAGTTAAGTAGAAATTCAGAATGAGAGTAAGTTGGGAATGCCTTTACTATGTAAATTCATCAAAATGTAATAATGCTATATCTGATGCTTCAGCACCGGGTGCTTTAGCATATAGTATGTACTTTTCAGTCACTTTTCTACAGGGCTTCATTACAAGAACTTATGTCTAAGCTCTAAATAGGTCCACCCTCGGTTATTACACACCCACGGTATTCACCCAATGGAGTTTGCCCTCCTATGTCTATGTTTTAAGCAAAGATTATTAAAGTGTCCTTTAATAACCACTATCCATATTATCCTTTGAGATCAATTTATAAACCATGTCTGAATCTATAAATGGTACTTATATTTAGGTGATCGGTTCTAAAATAAGTTTGGAAATAGTATCACACAAAGGATAAAAATGCTAAACATCAAATACATGCATAAAACACACTAAGAGTTCATTACATAGATCAAAGCATCCCAACTAAGAGTATTTAGCTCATGATGAGCAAACAACCAAAAAAATACAACTTA
Organism: Astragalus membranaceus; assembly: GCA_039519185.1. Classification (NCBI taxonomy): domain Eukaryota; kingdom Viridiplantae; phylum Streptophyta; class Magnoliopsida; order Fabales; family Fabaceae; genus Astragalus; species Astragalus membranaceus. Next base: position 35,153,873 of record CM076854.1, on the reverse strand, counting down.
AACATAATGTTTAAAGCCATAAATGCGAAAATACAAAGAAGAAATATTGTAAGAAGTGGTATACTGAAGAATGACTCCAAGAATAGTAGAATGGAGGTTCAGATCAGCTCCCAAATCCACGATAACTTCAAGTAATTAAGCTTCTTTATTGCTGCAGCATCACTCCCAACATCAAAATTTCCACTTTGGTATTTTAAAAGTAGCTTGGTACCAAAATGGAGGAAAAGCTATTTCTATACTTTTCCTCCTCTAAACCAGCCTCCATAATGAGGAAGATGACCTGCCTTAAATAGTACTAGGGTTTAGGGATCCAAGAAATATCTTTTGGAGGTGCCATTTGTCATTACATGTGCCTAGGAGTACAATGTGCCCACAAAAAGGGAATATTCTGCGCATGACAGCCTGGTACCAGCAGCAGGACGTGTCCATCCTTTTCTGACAGCTAGCGGGCGCTGAAATCAGTGCCTCAATGTTTCTCTCATCTGTCGCAGAAATGCGTTGCTGTGGCACCTATTGCTCCAACAATGAAAAACACACAAATAAAAACACAAATGGGGCACCAAAGTGTCAAATGACTCAAAACCATAATTAATTCTTCTTTTACACTAAACAACATATTTTAACAAATTAAACACAATATTACTTTAGAACTCACAACAATTTAAGCTAAGAAAGCATAAATAACTCTTATAAATAAGAGTTGTCACACCCCCAAACTTAAACCATTGCTTGTTCTCAAGCAATGACGCTTGACAAAGAAAAAACAACACAAAAACAAAGGCGTAGATAAGCTGCACAAATAATTCAAACAGATTTTCAAAGATGCTCTAATTAAGCTCAATTTTCAGATTTTCACTCAACACACACACCATTGCGTTTTAAAACATCTAGAATTATTACTGCTCGATTGTGAGTGTGTGACTATTAGGCTTAGTTCAGTTCCCAGCTAGTTTCAAAATTTCACCTAGCCTTAAAAAGAATGGTCTTCTTTTTTTTTGGGTGGTGAAAAAAAAAAGAATTGTCTTCTTTTGACTTTGCTAAAGGAATTTTTGGAAAAGAATAGTAGACTAAGAACTTCAGCATAAGCTAGGGGGCTTCAAAGCATGACAGAGGGCTTGGTTAAGCATTTTAGATCTCAGGCCAATGCATTTATTATTACATAGATACTTTCTCAATGCTGCAGCAAGTGATGCTGTAGCATTGGTGACTTAGTAACCAACTTGCTACATTACTACTTTGCTACTATGTTACTATGCAGTAATGCCCTTATTGCTGAATGTATATATATTTTTTTTCTTCTTTTTTCTTTTCATTTTTTTTCTTTTTATATTTGATTGGCAATTGCGGCATTTTCACTTATTACAAATTTTGGTACCTTACATACTAAACATCTAACACAATATGCACTGACCTTTCTATGTTCTTCATACTTAGCCTCAATATAACCGTTGCACCCCCAAAATAGTTTCATATGCTACTCTAAGTTTTGAGTAGAAACTTGGCAAAGTCTTGGTCCACCTCTACTAGTTTTAGCATCAGATCATTTCTAGAGAACTAGGCTCCTACCTAAGCCTAGAGTTTAAGTGTAGAAGCAGCAATAAAACTAGTCATTAATCAAGCAAAGCTACACTACACATAAACACTCATTCATCATTAAATTCAGCCCAAAAAGAAGCACAATCTATTACTGAATGAACATTTAAAACAACTAATCATGCCTTTTATTTAACACAATCAACACATAAAAGGTTCTCCCCCCAACTTAAGACTCGGCAGTGTCCCCACTGCTCATGCAAAATACTATAGGGAGAGGCCTTAGAGAAAGTCAAAACAAAAATTAAATACTGTCACGACCCGAATTTGACCATGATCGGCACACAGATTACTACCACACTAATCTGGCAAGCCTTAACAAACTCTACTTCGAACCTAGAGAACAATTATCATAACAAACCTAGAATAGCATACATTTCTAACAAAAATTCGGCAGAATTTCCTATAAAATATGGATATCCCAAAATGATATATATACACCTGTCTAGTCAAATCACATAATATCTGCCAATGTAGGACCTCATAGAGGCCAACAGAATCATATCTAACTACTATCAGACAATCGATAACGCAACAGAGCCTCTAAAGATTTGTGCAAGTCAAATACACATAGAAACAAAAGATAATATAACTAACATACGCAGTGGCCCTCCAAAACCATAAAGGGGGCTCACCAAGAAGTACGAGACTATACTCTCGCGGAGGAGCTCGGTTCAGCACGAACCTTGGAATCTGAAACATATAAAAGAGATGATGTGAGTCACCACTCAGTTTGAAAATAATGAAGAGCATAACAAGCGGGACACGATAATACCCATCATAAAATGATTTCCACGAAAATCATAGTTAAATAAGTAAATCGTATAAAATTGTAAATAGGGTAATACATATACAGAACTGAAATAGGCTCCCCGCCTCGAAATATCAATAACAGGCTCCTCGCCTCGAAATATCAACAATAGGCTCCTCGCCTCGAAATTTCAAATAAAGGCTCCCCACCTCGAAATATCAATAATAGTCTCACCACCTCGAAATATACAAGTAGGCTCCCCGCCTAAAGTTAAATCATGGTGCACCAATGCTAACACATACTGCTGTAAGCTTGCAGTGTTCTGACAAAGTTTTACCCCAAATCGTTTCGAAACTCCAATAAAATAACTCATATAAAAATATGTCTCAATCACAAATTTCAAACCAAATGTCCAATAAAATCCATTTATTGAAATTTTGCAAACGATATGATGATAATACCATATCCCTCTAAGACAACAAAGTGCTTCAAGTAAACAAAAGAGAAAGATGCCGTCAAATAGGTATAAAATGAGTGAAAAGAAATATATAGGACTTACTCACCAACTTCTTAAACCACGAAGAGAGAAGCCGAAAACTCATAGCGATGGTACTGATTTTTCCAGCACCTATTATCAACCCCTAATGTCAAATATCTCTCTAGCCTAAGAGCTGAGATTTCCCTTACCTCCACTAAGATGTGTTTGTGTTAGTCACCTCCTTCCACTCCCAAGCTTTTACTATCACCAACGGATATAAGCTTTATTTCCTTTGATGGTCTACTCTTTCTACACAAATTCCACTAGCTTGCTCAAAATGTGTTCTCTCATCGTTTCCAACTCAACACAGAAGACTATTTTTCTACCTTCTCATTGTGTCAGCATCACAATTGCGCCATTTCTCTCACAGTCGTAACCTTCAATCTTCCTTGATGCACTCTCGTTTCTTACTAATCTCCAATATGTTCTTTCTAGCTTCTTTTTGTTTCTAATGCTAATATTTTAGATCAATGTAGATATTGAGGGAAGGTTCTCGATTGACATTGAATGAATGATTATAATAATATCTTTTTACTTTTAGATTTTTAGTGGTGGGAAAATACAAGCACCACACAATATGGATTATAATAATATAAATTTGGTATGCACGTGAATCTTTCACCCCATCTGCTGATTTCCTTCTTCTTTTTTTCCTTTCAAATTCACAAAATATATATTACTCTTTCTAAAAGCTAGGAAATAACCTTTAAGGTCCATGTCCTTTGCTAATATAACTATTTGAGTACAAATTCATACTTAAAAATTTGAGAGCATTACAAATACTTAACACAGAAACATGAAAACAATTCTAAACAACTACTGGATGCTATTTTTGACCAAAAGGATGCTACTGGATGCTATTACAGATGCTACAACATCCAGAAGGATTATTGAAAGTAAAAACAACACAAACAGTAAAATAAACATAAAACAAATTAAGGCTAGTTAGGAGGGTTTCCTGGTTTGGTCCTCTGGCTTGTTCTTGTAGCTCCTAGCTCATATCACTACAAGAATTACTTGCATTACTGGCTAGACATTTCTGGCGGAATCAGTCAGCCAGTAAGTTTTCTGGTGGAATTATGCGATTTCTGGCGGATTTAGTCTTCCAGTAAGTTTCTGGCGGATTCCATAACATTTCTGTCGAATTTAAACAGCCAGTATATTTACTGGCGGATTGAGTAGGAATTTCTGGCGGAAATTAATTGAAAAACTAAAATAATTTTATAAATAATTATATCCGCCAGTAATTGCATTTACTGGCGGAAATTTCAGTCAGAAAATACCCTCAAAAGCTGCGCATTGACTGTAAAAAATGGCCAGTAATGCAGTTCCGCCAGTAACACGCAAGTTCCGCCAGTAACGCAGTTCCGCCAGTAACAGGAAAGTTCCGCCAGTAACATATCCGCCAGTAATTGCATTTACTGGCGAAAATTTCAGCCAGAAAATACCTCAAAAGCTGCGCATTGACCATTAAATCCGTGGGTAGCATTTCCGCCAGTAATTGACAATTCCGCCAGAAAACCGACTACAGCTAGTCAAATCCGTGGGCTGTCAGCTGCCACAATTCCGCCAGTAATGCACTTTAATCCGCCAGTAATATTCGTGACAGCCGTTGCGTCACAATTCCGCCAGTAATGCACTTTAATCCGCCAGTAAAATTCGTGACACCCGTTGCGTCTTCTCCTTCTTAATCCGCCAGAAACGGCCTTTAATCCGCCAGTAACTGCGTCTTCTCCTTCTTACCTCCATTATAAAATCTGAAGCCTCTCATTTCATTTGTTATTCATTCCACCATTTCTCTCAAATGTGTCTAAAATTTTTTTCATTCATTCACACCATTTCTCTCCAAGTTCTAAACGAAAGTTTCCAGATTTGTTGAAGGTATGTTTGTAAGAATATATTTCATATTAGGTTGTTTTCGTTAATATTTTGTTTTAAAAGCTGAGTTGTTAATATTTCTGATATATCATATTTGTTAGTTTGCTTAAGTTTGGTTGAAGATTTGCTCAAAAGAAACCGGAATTAGCATCAAGCCAGAATCTTCTCTTCATTACCGGTTAGTTATCAAGTTATTTCTTACTAAATATTTATAGTTGTAAGTTTTTTAAAATCTGTTAATTAAAAACGAATTACTGTGATATATTATAAAATAATATATTGTTGTATTTTTTTAAAATGTGTTTATAATTAAAAAATTAGTTTTTAAAATCTGTTTATAATTATTGTTAAAAAATGAGTTTTTTTTTTACAATCTGTTTATTGTTGTATATTTTTAAAATCTGTTTATAATATATTTTATAAAAAATTATACTGATATTTTATTGTTGTATATTTATAAAATCTATTTATTGTTGTATATTTATAAAAAATTATACTGATATTTTATAATATATTTTGAAATTAATTATTATAATGGTATACTGTTTTTTAAGGATATTTTAAAATAAAATTATTATTTACGGATTAAAATAAATATAATATAGTATTTTTTTTTCCAAAAAATATAATATACTATTATTATAGTCTTTTATTGTATGACAAAAAAATATAAATGTGTTATAATTATTATTATTAACTAATATACTGTTTTTTTTAATATACTGATATTATAGTGTTATTTTTAATTAATAATTATTTATTAAAAATAAATAAAATAAAATTAGATAAATTCAAATAAAAATTGTTTAATATGTAAAATGATATAAAAGGTTATTATCTTTTTTTGACAAGATAAAATGTTATTATCAAAAAATAGGAATTAAATCAAAATAATGTGTTGTTAAAATAATATTAATTATATTTGTATCATAGATATTATTTAGTATAGTATAAATTGTGTTGTTTTGTGTTGTACTTATGAAAATAAAATCTGTGTTATATTTACTATTAATAATTATGTTATTTGTAATTATTTTGTTTATTTTAATAGTTAGAATCACTATAGATTAATAAATAATAGTTAGTAGTTATTATAATTTGGATACGAATGTGTATTGTTCTAATACACATATTACTATGTTGTAGTATATATTAAGAACATTGATGCAAAAAAAATGGATCGTAGTTGGATGTATGATCGAATGTATCCCGGTAGAGCTGGGTTGAAGAGACGTTTTGTCGAAGGAGTCGAAGAGTTTGTTCTTTTTGCTAAGCGTCAAAAAGAATTTGAGCAACAAGGTGGAATTAGATGCCCTTGCTTCAAATGTGTATTTCGATCTATAAAAAATGAAGGTGAGGTTTGACTTGATTTGTACAATAATGGATTTAAGCCAAATTATTGGATATGGACCCGTCATGGCGAGGTAGCAGCTGGAGTTCCTGTTCCTGCGGTTGACAATGTTCCTTTTCAAGTAGAAGGTCACACTTCAAGTCCAGTCGTTTCCACATGTAGTAGTAATCCAAACACTATAGGGTATGAGTTGCTTGATGTTGTTCAAGGAATGATATCTGATGCTGTCGGTGTAAATTTGGATTTTGAAGAACCACAATATGATGCTGACGAAGTTCCAAACGAGGAAGCTCAGAGGTTTTATATGTTTTTGAACGAGACAAATAAACCATTATTTGAAGGATCTAAAGACTCTAAATTATCAATGTGTGTTCGGTTGTTGGGTCTTAAGTCTCAATTTAATGTTGCGGAATTGTGCATGGAATATATGACTAAAATGATGTTAGATGCAACCCCAATCAGAGGACTTTTGCCGCAGAGTTATTATGATGCTAAAAGATTGGTATCGAAACTTGGTTTGAAATCCATAAGAATTGATTGTTGTGTTTCTGGTTGCATGATCTATTATAATAATGAGTTTGGCATAAATGATGGAGAGTTGCTGCAATGCAAGGTTTGTCAAGAGCCACGGTATCGTGTCAGCAGAAAAGGGACGAGCAAAGGCAAACAAGTGCCAAGGAAAGCAATGTTCTATCTGTCAATTATACCAAGGCTGAAGAGGATGTTTACTTCAATGGAAACTGTGGGTAAAATGACGTGGCACTATGAAAATAGAAATAATTCTGGTGAGTTACGGCATCCATCTGATGGTGAAGCTTGGAAGCATTTTGATCGTGTGCATCCAGATTTTGCCAGTGATCCACGCAATGTTCGGCTTGGTTTGTGCTCTGATGGTTTCACACCCTATATTCAAGCATCGGCATCACCGTATTCTTGTTGGCCAGTTATTGTTACCCCATACAACCTTCCTCCAGAAATGTGTATGTCTAAACCATACATGTTTTTAAATTCTATTATTCCAGGGCCAAGTAGTCCAACGGCTGGTATTGACATATATTTGCAACCTTTGATTGATGACCTCAAAAGGTTGTGGAATGGCGTTTTAACTTATGATGCAGCACGTAGAAAAAATTTCAACATGAGGGCAGCTTTGATGTGGACCATTAATGACTTTCCTGCTTATGGAATGTTGTCTGGATGGGGGACACATGGTAAGCTGGCGTGTCCGATTTGCATGGTTGACACAAAGACTTTTACTCTTAAATATGGAGGAAAAACCACATGGTTTGACTCGCACCGTAGGTTTTTACCTAGTGATCATCCCTTTAGAAAGTCAAAATATGGATTCATCAAGGGGAAAGTTGAAACAGCTGAACCTCCTCGTAGGTTGACATCAGAAGAAGTTTGGAATAGTGTCAGAATTAGACGCTATTCAGTCATTGACACAACAATTGAGCGAGACACAGCGTCAGATGCAAGAGCGACAAGACAAACATGATCAGGAAATGCAGCAGATGCGGGAGCAGCAGAGGTTGAATGATGAGCGCTGGAATCAATTGATGGGTACTATGTCTCAATATCCGAGGCCATCAATGTCATCATCTGCATCATTTTTTCCAGCACCACAACATACCCAGCCTTATGCCGGAGCTTTTCAGCCGTACCCGGGTGTGATCGGCCAGCCTTCCTTCCGGGGAACATGTGGTCAGCCGTACTCTCAGCCGTACTCTCAGCCGCAGCAACAGTCTCAACAGCAATTCCAGCAACCACATATGCAGTCTCAACAGCTTCCTCGACCTCAGCCGCAGCAACAGTCTCAACAGCAACTCCAGCAACCCCAACAGCAGTTCGACACAGACACCAACATTGATCCTGTTTTAGCTTGGTTTCGGGATGATGACAACAACAACAACAACAACAACAACAACAACAACAACAACAACAACAACAACAACAACAACAACAACAACAACAACAACAACAACAACAACAACAACAACAACAACAACAACAACAACAACAACAACAACAACAACAACAACAACAACAACAACAACAACAACAACAACAACAACAACAACACCAACACCAGCAGCAACAACAACAACAGCAACAACAACAACACCTCTGGACCCTCCTACTATGATATCTAGTACTTTTACTATATTTTAATTTGCATTTGTAATGACTATTTCTATTTATATTTTGTAATGGATATTTTAATTAGTACTTTATTGCATGAAGTTTATGAAAATTTTATAATTTAGAAAAAAATATTTAGTAATTATTTTATTTTTTGAATTAAATAAATGAATTAAAAAATTATTTTTAAAAAATTTAAATAAAAAACGAATTAAGTATCAACAAATTTTAAATATAAAAAACCATTTGAAAAATATTTTTTTTAAATAAATATATAATACAGTACTGGCGGATTTGGTTGTTCAGTGGCTGATATTCAGCCAGTAATTACTGGAGGATTTACTGGCAGAAATTCGGCCAGTAATGACTGGCGGATTTACTGGCCGAATTTCAGCCAGTAATTACTGGCTGAAATTCGGCCAGTAATGACTGGCGGATTTACTGGCGGACTAAATCCGTCAGTAATTGTTACTGGCTGAAATTCCGCCAGTAACAATTTCTGGCCGAATTGTTACTGGCGGATTTACTGGCGGACTAATTGTTACTGGCTGAAATTCCGCCAGTAACAATTACCTGCGGCCGTTTTTCTGGCTGATTACTGGCGGACTAAATCCGTCAGTAATGTGCAATTTCTGGCCGAATTTCAGCATTACTGGGGGATTGAGTTAGCCAGTAATAACTTAAATTCTTGTAGTGTATTAGGCCCTTTTCAGCTGAGTTCACAATAGATGCTGCAGCACTATGACAGCATATCTACAACAGCAGTCTCAGTATCTAAAGTGGATGGTGCAGCATCAAGTGCTACCACATCACAATTGAAGCTCACTTCACAACAACAAATCAACAGTCCTGCATATCACAAACAGAGCAAAAACACATTTATTAGTCTAAACTCTGGGCTGCCTCCCAATAGTGCTTTGGTTTAACAGTCCTCAGCCGGACTAAGTCTTGTGCTAGATATCTTTGGATAGACCTTTGACCCCTTATAAGGAGGTTCCTTGACATCATTCTTGATGCTGCCTTCTGGTTCTGCAGCATTAACCTTTTGCAAAACAACTTGTTGCGTTGAATATTTGGCCAATGGAGGCTCTGGTGTTGGAGGAGGCACCCAATCATCTGTTATAACAGAATCAGGTTCCTCCACAACAGAATCAATCACCCTTGGCCTCCTTGTGGCCACCATTTTTGTTCGTAGCTTTGCCTTCTAACACTGATGTTGTAGCATTACCTATGACAACATCCACTCTCTGCATTTCAGTTTCCAATGGCCTTGGTGTTTTCTCTGTTTCGGGTTGAGTTTTGGGTGAATTTTTCTTTGCTGAGGAATGAGGTGGTTTTTGTATTTGTGGGGGATGTTGTCTTAGAGATGGGAAAGGTGTTGGGGTAAGGTTTGATTGTTTAGCTTGAGGTGGGGGTGGATGAAGGGTTTGTGATTAAGGGTGGGAGCTGTTAGAATTGGGCTTTTGTGATGGAGAAGGTGTTTTAGGTGGAGGGGATGGTTCTTTGGTGGGTAATGGTTTAGGTGAAGGTGCGGTGGAAAGGTTTTGGGTGGGTGGTGATTGGGAAAAAGATCATTAACAAGGTTTAAATGATGAGAAAGAGAAAACACACTGCCAATTAGCAGAGGTGACTGCCAAATATGCCACATTGGCATTTGAAACTCCATTTTGACTTTTTGACCACGTACTCAACATCTCAGCCACAGGTGCTGCAGCACATGGTGCTACAACACCAAAATTATGCATAATTGACAGCACATACCACAAAACCACTTATTCATACATGAAAAGTAAAAACGGAAAGACACAAAACACAATTAGTCCTAAAAATCTGGGTTTCCTCCCGATAACGCTTAATTTATAGTCTTTAGCTAGACTTAGCCTTCAAAACCCAAGTTAGGGTGGATAATAGGACAAGAAGAAAATGTCAACCTTTCGCTTTCTCCTTTTTGTCAGAAATCTCATGTATTTGGCATTGGGAAGCAAGTGTTCCCATGCCCCAATCAATAAGTATTTGGGATAGGATATCCCCCTCTCTTGAAAAAATTGAAACTCATTTTGCGAATGACTCTTTTCTTCAATTACCAAGGGTTGAGTCTCACTTGTCACAGGAATATTTTCATACCTCAACCTTGGATTTTCTTCCTTGTCACTATTTTTGAATTTTTCAACTTCTACAACTACACAATTTTTTTGTTTTTCTTCCATTGCTTCTAAATGACCACATTCATTTTCACACTCTACACTCTTTTCTTCCTTTTGCTCAACCACCTCTTCACTACAACTCATTTTTTTAGATGCTCCATTATAGTCTTAATGTGACCCTCTATATTCTTACATGAAGCTTCAATGGAATGAGCTAAGAGTTCTTTAAACTTAGAGTTACCCTCATGTAATCATTCGGTTTGAGCTTTAGAACATGGCTCTTGCTGACACACAAAGTTTGACATGGGCATGGAATTTAACACAAAAAAGCCTCTTTCATCTTCATCTCCATAACAATCATAGTTGAAACAATGTTGTTGAGCATTCATTGCATGCATAGAGAAAAAATTCCAATGGTCCATGGCATAAAGTGATTTTTTTTCCGCAAGAACACCAAACACAAATAACAATAGTAAAAACAACAAAGAAATACAAACACAAAGCACAATACAAAAATAGAAAAAAAAGTTGCTGAAAAACAGAACAAACTAATAAAAGAATCTAAACTAACTAAACTTACTAAATAAACAATAGAAAATAACTATCACAATCCCCGGCAACGGCGCCAAAAAGTTTTTGTGTGAAAACAATATGTGCAAGTATACATAGTCGCAACAAGTAATAAAGAGTAAGTAGAGATCGTTCCCACGAGGAGTGTTGAGTTCTTTTCTATATTTAAATTAGCAAGCAAACTAGTGAGTCAAAACAAAGTAAAATAACAAGTTGTAGAACCAAATTTTATCATCAAACAACAATTAAAATAAAGGATTAGTAGAAATCCAGAATGAGAGCAAGTTGGGAATGCCTTCACTATGCAAGTTCATCAAAATGTATTAATGCTATATCTGATGCTGCAGCACCGGGTGTTGTGGCATATAGTATATACTTTTCAGTCACTTTTCTACAGGGCTTCATTACAAGCAATTATGTCTAAGCTCTAAATAGGTCCACCCTTGGCTATTACGCACCCACAGTATTCACCCTATGGAATTTTCCCTCCTATGTCTAGGTTTTAAGCAAGGATTATTAAAGTGTCCTTTAATAACCACTATCCATATTATCCTTTGAGATCAATTTATAAACCATGTCTAAATCTATAAATGGTACTTATATTTGGTGATCAGTTCTAAAATAAGTTTGGAAATAGTATCACGAAAAGGATAAAAATGCTAACAATACATGCATTAAACACACTAAGACTTCATTACATAGATCAAAGCATCCCAACTAACAGTACTTAGATCATGATGAGCAAACAACACAAAAAATACAACTTAAACATAATGTTTAAAGCCATAAATACGAAAATACAAAGAAGAAATATAGTACGAAGTGGTATACTGAAGATTGACTCCAAGAACAATAGCATGGAGGTTCAAATCAGCTCCCAAATCCACGAAAATCTTCAAGTAACTGCTGCAGCATCACTCCCAGCATCAGAATTTCGACTTTGGTATTTTAAAGGTAGCTTGGTACAAAAATCGAGGAAAAGCTATTTCTATACTTTTCCTCCTCTGAACCAGCCTTCAAAATGAGGAAGATGACCTGCCATAAATAGTACTAGGGTTTAGTGAGCTAAGAAATATCTTTTGGAGGTGCCATTTATCATTACATGTGCCTAGGAGTACAATGTGCCCACAAAAGGGAATATTCTGCGCATGACAGCTTGGTACCAGCAGCAGGACGTGTCTGTCCATTTCTGACAACTAACAGGCGCTGAAATCAGTGCCTCAGCATTTCTCCCTCGTGTATCGCAGAAATGAGTTCCCGTGGCACCTATTGCTGCAGTAATGAAAAAACACACATAAAAGCACAAATGGGGCACCAAAGTGCCAGATGACTCAACACCAGAATTAATTCTTCTTTTACACTAAACAACATATTTTAACTAATTAAACACAATATTACTTTAGAACTCACAACAATTTAAGCTAAGAAAGCATAAATAACACTTATAAATAAGAGTTATCACATGCGCAACCAAGTTTGACATGTGCGACCGAATATTCAACACGATCAAAAGGAAGAGATAAGCACGATTCGAAGCGAAGGCTCAAAATGAAGAGTGAAGAGAAACACTATGCGACTAGTAAGTGAAGAGAAGGGCTTGAAGAGCTACGAAGAGAGAAGCCACAATGAAAAGCATGAACAACCTCACAATGAAAAGAATAGTGGAATGAAGAGCATCACAATTGAACGAACAAAAGAATAAACGCTGACAGTGTGTAGAAGGGCAAAACTAGTTTGGGGTGTAGTCGAAGACCAGCGAGCATGACATGGAGAATAACAGGAAGGATGTGTGTTTGAAGAGGCACGTTGAAAAAGAGTAATAGATTGTGAAAATTTGGATTTTGGTTTAAGGGTATTTTCATCATTTCAAACAACCAAGAAGTGTATGTAGACTCAATATGGTAATGATAACCCAAAGTCACTTCGTGTTTATTTGTTATATGTTATTCATTATAAACTGACAATTTAAGGCTAAAGTGCTCCCGGGGTCCCTTATCTTTATTTAAAGTAACGAATTAGTCCTTTATGTTTTTTTGTCCCAAATAAGTCCTTTATCTTTCAAATTTTTGACACATAAATCCTTTTCCATTAACAGTACTGATTTATGTGTCAAAAAAAAATTTATGTGTTAAAAATTTGAAACATAAAGGACTGATTTGGGACAGAAAAGGATTTATGTGTCAAAAATTTAAAACATAAAGGACTGATTTGGGACAAAAAAAAGATAAAGGTCCAAATCGTTACTTTGAATAAAGATAAGGGACCTCGGGAGCACTTTAGCCACAATTTAATCATACGAAGTAGAGCCATAAATGAGAATGGATGTGAGAGCATAATACCAACTCCTACCCCACTCCATTCCATCTCAAGTTATAAGCATCATTATTGAGTAACCGAGCAACGAAAAAAAAAGAAAAAGTATTTACTAATATTTTCAGGTTATTACCCCCTCGCTAGCTTGACTATGGAGCTTAAGAGTGTCTAGGACTTATCCCTACCCGCAAACTCGTCTTAACCAATTATTTTGGGTTGATCTCAATCTTGTCCCACATATGTTTGGGTTACTCAATCCATCCCTAATATACATACTTATATGTTCAACATTTGATTAGTACATTTATCGACCCACTGGTCTCGAGTTCGATTCACGCAGTGGACAAACACATTGTTAGCCAGTGCGGAATTTGATCCTAAGCACGAGCAGAGATTAGTCTTTAGTTGAAAGCGTTGTTACATTCCGTGGGTAGTCAGCAATGGTCTGAAAACTAAAAAAAAACTTGTGATTTGTGATAATTTAATAAGACGGTAAAATTCAAAACAAGTAGTTTGATGCTAAAAATTAACTATCTGAGACATTTACTTATAGCCGCAGCATCGTCACTTTAATTTTATTGTAGTTGCAATTGAAATGCAAATTAGACTTATATTTTATAGAAAATTTAAAGTATCAATGCATTATTAGCAAAGTTGTAAACAAAAAAACGTTACTTTTATAAAAAAAATATTAAACTTCATTATCAAATATATAAAATTTAATTTTTGTAATAACAACATTATTTAAAAATTTTATTATATATATTTTGGGACATATTGCCCGGTCTAAGGGTCGACAAAATAACCCAAATTAAGGTTTGTGATAACCCCCAAACCAAAGTGGCAAAGGAGTTAGGGATATAGGTAGGGTTAATATGAGGTAGCGAGGCACGTTATGCAGGGAATGAGAGCTTTTTATTTGAATATTTTTTTGGTTAACCTAAAAATGAGATAGCAGCAGCCACAAAATTAAAGAATACAAAGTATGACTAAAACAGTAATCACTCCAATTAAAATTCCACAAAAATTCGAAATACAAGATCTCAATTAAAAATTTAAAAAGATACATTACTAAAATTTAAACTAGAACGGATATAATATAATTTGAGTCATATGCTCATGGCTCTACAAATTTTCACTGCACGAGATCCGTTCTCGTAAAGTTCTATAGTGTTGTTCGACGTTGTCTCGTATGTTGTTGACGAAAATATATATTTAGTATGACTATTTGTTTAATGAACTCCCCTTCCTCCATATATTTAGACTAATGGGTGATTATAAACGATCGGCGAAGAATAAAGCTAAAGTCGAAGGATCGATCTGTGTAGCTTACTTACACCGTAAAACAATTTATTTCTGTTCTCGTTATTTCAGCAACTTTATTTTGTCAAGAAATAATAGAAACGAAATAGAGGTTGAAGAATAAAAACACGTGCTCACTTTATTTGTGTTTAGCAAACCTGGTCGCCAATATTTTAAATTATTGTATTTATTAATATCTTAGAAATAAAACAACCCAGAGCGTGAGGTTCAGCAGTTGGGGCTGAACCTCCCTTATCCAAGAGTCGGGGGTTCGATCCCCGCCTTGGGTACGAAGCAGCGTTAAAACTCTGGGCCAGCTGTCCTGCCCCTCGAGGCACCTACAATGAGCGAGAGATTACTCACTACTGTCCGTGCGGTGGATACCCGGGTTTACCCAAAAAAAGTCTTAGAAATAAAACAAAGCAGGTTTTTTAAAAATAAAATATTTAAATTAGTGGCCAATAGCGAGAGAATATTCCCTCGCTAATTAGGACATGTCTCACTAAAAGTTAGGACAGGTGTCATTCAAAGATAGAGACGGAATATACCCTCACTAAACATTAGCGACGGATTCCAATCTCCGTTGCTAATGTTTAGCAAGGAGTCTTTTAGCGGCGGAATTAGATCGTCGCTATTTCGGTCACAAATGTCTTTTAGCGAGGGATTTACTGACTTTAGCGAGGCAATTTCCCTCGCTCATACTGATTTTTTTTTGTAGTGGAAGTAGAGCAATAAATGAGAATGGATGTGAGAGGATAATACCAACTCCTACCCCACTCCATTCCATCTCAAGTAATAAGCATTTCTATTGACTAACTAAGTAATGGAAAAATCAGAATAAAGTCTCTCTCCCTTGACTCTGGAGCTTAAGAGTGTCTAGGACTTATCCCAACCCGCAAACTCGTCTTAATCGCTTTTTTTGGGTTGAACTTAATCCTGTCCCACATATGTTTAGGTTACTCGATCCATCCCTAATATACATACACGTATGTTTAATATTTGATTAGTACATTTATGGACCCGCTGAAAGCACGAGCGGAGATTAATCTGTCGTTGAAAGCGTTGGTACACTACTACGTGGATAGCCAGCAATGGTCTGAAAACCAAAAAAATATACTTGTGAATTGTGATAATTTAATAAGTCGTTAAAATTCAAAATAAGTAATTTGATGCTAAAAATTAACTATCTGAGACATTCACTTATAGCAGTAGCATCGTCGCTTTAATTTAATTGTTGTAGCAATAGAAATGCAAATTACACTTATATTTTATAGAAAATTTAAAGTCTCAATGTATTTTTAGCAAAGTTGTAAACAAAACAATGTTACTTTTATAAAAAAAATAACTTAATATATCTATTAAACTTCATTATCAAATATACGATATTTAATTTTAGTAATAACAACATTATTTAAAATTTATATTGTATATATTTTGGGACATAGGATCCTTTCTTAGGGTCGACAAAATAACCCAAATTAAGGTTTGTTATAACCCCCAAACCAAAGTGACAAAAGAGTTAGGGATAGGCAGGGATAATATCAGGTAGGGAGAAAATAACCCAAATTAAGGTTTGTATTTCGATAGGTGAACCTAAAAATGAGATAGCAGCAGCCACAAAATTAAAGAATACAAATATGATCAAAATAGTAATCACTCCAATTAAAAATTCCACACAAATCGAAATACAAGATCTGAATTAAAAACTTAAAAAGATAATGATAGGAAGTTTAATTAGGATTATTTAGTTATAGTATTTTAATTGGTTGAGTTTAATTAGAATAATTTAGTAGTAGTATTTTAGTTAGTAGGACTTTTATATAATGTTAATTTAATTGGGCTTTTAGCCCTTAGGCCTTTTACTTTATGAGCTCATTAGTAGTTACTATATATGTAGTCTCTTGGAGACATTTTAGGGGATCAATGAATCAAATCAAAAGTTATTTTATTTTAGTATTTTATTTCCTATTGTCTTATGCTTTTACTGTTTTGTTGTGTCTTTCCATAGCTTTCTAGAATTTAGGTTTTAGCCGCCTAACAATTGGTGCTTTCATTCTTGAACATTTATACCTCTCATGGCTTATCCATACAACACTCATCCATTTTATTCATCATCCACTCCATTATTTTACTCCACCAACACCACTCATACACCTCCATTTCCAGCCTATCCATACTACAATCCTTCATCTTTTTCTACCACCACTCTCATTACATCTCCAACACCAAATCTGAATTTCAACCATGGTTACTCTCCACCACCACATTCTCGCACTCAGAAAATGGCTTTTCCCATATGTATGGTTGTTCCGATTTTTTATGGTGCCTTCGATGATGCCAAAGAATGGGTTGTTTCCATGGAAAAATACCTCACTGTGCATGATATACCAGAGGCAACCAAGGTGACAGCAGCTGTGATGGCATTGAGAGACCATGCTCTCAAATGGTGGCTATGGCACTCTCAGAATCATCCACCAGTAAACTGGGATTCATTCAAAGTGGCTTTTCTATGGCACTTTAAGCCAAAATTTTGTGATGATTTTCTGCTAGATGAGGAGGAAGAATCACATCCAGAGTTAACCATCTTAGAGGATGAAGAAGAATCAAGAGAACAACCAAATGAAAAAAAGAACCAGAAGCAGAAGGTGTAGAAGAAGAACAAGAGGAACAAAGAGATGAAGAAGAAGAACTTAAAGAAGAACAAGAGGAGCCAGATTTGTATCCTCTTTCCATGGTAAAACTCCCTTCTGCCCATCTCTTCAAAAACAAAAGTTTTCGAGCTTCCACCGACCCAGCTCCAACACCACCACCACCGACGAAGTCTGGTCTACCTCTCGCACTAGAAGTACCAGATCTGCTCATAGATCAGTCCCCATCTCTAATGCCGACGGCACCACCAAAACCACCGGACCCACCCGATAGAGGCTCAGTTTCACGCTCTCTGTCGCCGTCGCCTGAACCACGTCTCACCATTGGCCCTCCTTCACGGTTTTGTTTCATGTCCTTGAAGGAGAACACACCACCTAGGAAGGAAGTGAGGTTGAGGGCACCTCAAACCCACCATCATGAAAGGAAAATTCGCTGTCATTTGGATCTCCATGCTGAGCCATCGGATCTGAAATATATTTCTGAGATGCAATCCCAGCTATTGGCAAGTAGCACAATCCTTGTGAATTGTTTCAAGCCAATAGTATTGTGCCACGTGTCCCAACGTTTTGAGCCTCTATTTAATTCTCCACCAGGTAATTTATTGATTTCATCTCTCTGTCATCAACCCAACATTAATTCCACCAGCCCATATGAAAGAGTAAAGTCAGCATCTGTTCCCCTCAGTTCGCAGAACAGCACCACGCCTCGCGCCCAGCCACATGATCGCACCGGTCCACGCATTTTTTCATCACAACCGTTGGATGCTGCTCTGGATTCCCCCTTTGGAAACTGCAAAACCTTTTCCTCTACCCAAGCTACCCAGCGCGCAGAGCATCATCACGCCTGTCCCTCTCACTCTTCCCACTTGTCATTTCCTTCCACATCACACATTATCACACATTTCCTTCCAACAATTAATTATCCATCAATTAATTATCCACCATCTGTGCCTCTCACACCCTCCCACGTACCCCACCTCACTGTACCATCCTCCACAAAGCCACACACTCCGCGCCAGCTGTCCTCTACTCTCTCATATCTGTACTCCACTTTTATGCAAGCATTTAAAAGGTTGGATGCTGCTCCACTCCATACTATTAGTCCCTCCATGTTTCTATACAGCTCATCAATTTGCAAAACAAAAGGCACAACATGTCTCCACTATTTTTTCGTACACAAGCTTTTCATGTTGCCAAAACAACCTTTAGCCTCCATCAAATGTTTTATCATTTTTAAAAGAAAGCTGGAACCATGGATAATCTTGGGCTTTCATTACGTTGGCTGTGATGTGATCGATGGTATAGTAACTTTCAAACAATGGGATCCAGGCAAGAAACAAAAATTAGTGTTTAGTAATAATTTTTAGAACCATGAACCCGTCGGTAATGATAGGAAGCTTAATTAGGATTATTTAGTTAATATGTTTTAGGCCCCTGCAAATATAGGGTGTTTTGGTTTAAGCCCCTGCAAAAAAAAAATTGTCAAAAGCCCTTGCAAAATGACATATTTTGTTATAAGCCCTTCTATGACTAAAATGTTAGCCTTAACATGGAATGCTATGATTGCTGGATATGTTGAGAATGGCTTATAACAAAATATTTCATTTTGCAAGGGCTTTTAACAAAAAAATTTTTTTGCAGGGGCTTAAACCAAAACACCCTATATTTGCAGGGGCCTGTCATACCCTAATTTTGTCCGGCTTAGGTTAAAACCCTAATTTTTCACAAAAAAATAAATAAATTGAAGAATGAAGAGCATCATGCATTGCATTTTGGGTCCTAAAAGTTATTCCATGGCTTTTAAAATGATTTTTAGGGTCGAAATGCATTTTGGAGCAAAATTAGGGTTTTCGGAGCAAAAAGGGCATTTTGGTCATTTCACAACAAGGTGATATCATAGAATTTCCTTCAAGGTGAGGTATCAAATCAATTTTGGGATTGGTGATATCATAGAATTTTGGGCCCAATGATTGATTCCTAGGATGTGGCCCAAAATGGCATGAATAATGAGGAATTATCATGAAAAAAATAATCAAAAATGGTAAAATAAGGAAGTGTCCTCATATAAGACAAAATGTACTATCTTTTGGCAAGCTTGCACAAACTTGGGCACTAAAGCCTCATTTGCTCCGAATTTTCCAGCTATTTTTCACCTCATTTTGTGTTTCTTCATGCCCTTGATCCATGTGATTTGTATTCCTAGCCATTGATTAAAATTCTAGATCAAATCCTAGGCTATAACTTTGTGTACAAAACCCTATTTGCCCTTAACAATTTTTGTGCAACAAAAAGCTCCTAATTTTCGTGTATGACCCCATTCCCTCTCCATTTTGTGTTTTCTCTCCACCCTCAATCCATGTGATAAGTGATCTCAACCCTCCATTCAAATCAAAGTTCAATCCTAGAGCACTTAGTAAGGCCAATGACCCAATTGCCCCTAAACCTAAAATAGCTCTATAAATACTCCCTCATTCCCACACTTAAGGATCCTTTTGCCTCTTATTCTCCTACACTCTCATTTTTTACCCTAGCACACCAAAAACTTGTCCATCTTCCTCTCTTCCACGAAATCTCTCTCACTCCCTCACTTCATTCTTTTCATCTTTCACCATCAAATCTTCCATTTCTTGCTAGATCATCATCATTCCTTCCATTCTCTTCAAGGTTGCATCATCAAATTGCTAAGAGCTAGCAATCTTTGTGGGTTCAAGGGTAGATCCAAGTTCATTTTGAGTCTATATCATCTCCTTCTTCATTTCTTTGTGATTTTGAGGTAGGCCTTGAAACCTTGCATCTCATATTTAGTTTTTCTTGCATAATCTCTCCTCTACTCCCAACTCCTTCTTGATTGTTTGTTTGCTTTGAGGATCCATTTCAAACATTTTGACAAAGACTTAGGGAGCTTTGGGTGTTTGAGATGGGTCCTTGGCCTTGAAGGAGTTATTCTTCTACTTGAATAATTTCCCTTGCATCTTTACATATTTTGCACTAGATTTCATAAATAAAATTGTTGTTTATGGGCTTTAGCATTTCGCATATCATAAAAGTTAGGGTTGATATGATTTTGTTGCACTTCCTTGCTTAATCATATGAATCCTTGCAAAAAAATAGATCTATGTTGCTGTGTGTTAATTTTGGTTTTTTTTATTAAATAAAATGTGGATCTATGTTTCCTTTGGTTCGCATGCTTATAGATCTAAAAATATTTCCAAGTTGATTTTGTTGTTGTTCTTTGTTTGGTGATGTTTGATCTTGTTGTTAATATTTTATTTTAGTGTTAGATGTTATTTTTTGTTGTTTGACGATCTAGCAATACGATTCCCACTAGTGCCTAGTGCACCTTGACCTAAGTGGTGAAGATTGCTAGAAATGACTCAATTTAGTTTGTGTGTCCACTTATTCTTGTGTCTTAGTTTGCTTATTGTAAATTGTTGATGATAGGCAAGTTGATTCTCACTAGTGCCTAGTGCACTTTTCTAAAATTGAGAGGATTGCTCTATGTGATTCAACTTGGTTTTAGTGTTTATTTACTTTTTACCTTTTTACTTTACCATTCATTAACTTTTTACCAAAACACAAAAATATTTTACTACTTTGGTTTTTACCACTTCATTAATTTTTTACTAAAACATAAAAAGATTTTACCACTTCCCATTTACCTCATGCATTTTTACTTTACCATCTCATTAAATAATTACCATTTACCTCATGCATTTTTACTTTACCATCTCATTAAATAATTACCATTTACTTCATGCATTTTTACTTTACTTTTCACTAACTTCTTACTTAAAGTTTTACAACTTATCAACTTGCAAAAATACCCAAAACATTTTCACATTCATGCATCTTCATTCATACTTAGTTTATGTGACACTCTCATGCATCCTCATATGCTTATATCTCTTGCATCCTCTTATGCATCCTTGTATGCCATCCATTCATAAATAAAGTGCTATGCATCCATTCCTTGTACACTCATGCACTTACATGCTTACCTAATCATGCATCCTTGCTTACATATTCAATCATTTAACTTAGAATACTCTATGTTTACAATCAATTGTATTCACTTGTTCTTGATGCCATGTAAATGTCTTGTCTTGATTGTGTGCCCTCCTCTCCACTTGTATGACCTCCTAATGGAGACGTAAGTCTACTTGCATGTTGTAGCATAGAGCCATTAGGGTAAATACAATCCTTCTTGCACACACACAATTACTTTGAGAACTTTGTTTTGCATCTTTAATAATTGAATCCTTTGATTGTATGGGCGTGTTTAATCTTGGTTAATGAATGATATGTTCATGTTTGCTTGAGTATTGTTCATTCATTTGCATTTGGTTATGGATTTAGAATTGACATGATGATATTGTTAATGATGATATTGTTTTCAAAAGGAGTTAGAAGCGAGACCATTCTAACCGTTGTTGTCCGGTCTTCGCAAAAGCTCTATCCCATTTTCGAAAACTTATTCATTTCTCAAAAATAAACCAATTGTCATTAAACACCAATCGCGCTGTTGCCGGTTAGGTCATTAATGATGATTTCATTTTCAAAAGAGTTAGTAGTGAGGCCATTCTAACCGTTGTTGTTCGGTCTTCACAAACGCTCACCCAATTGCGAAAGCTCAATCCACTTTCAAAAAAAACCCGAGAACTACGTAGCTTTGATCCCTCTTCCAGTGAGGGTACGTAGGAGCGGGGTCCTGTCCTGTCAAGCACACTCTTAAAAAAATCTTTGTCTTGTTCCGCTTTTCAAAGATACCCGAGAACTACGTAGCTTTGATCCCTCTTCCAGTGAGGGTACGTAGGAGCGGGGTCCTGTCCCGTCAAGCACACTTTTAAAAAAAACTTTGTTTTGTCCCCGAGAACTACGTAGCTTTGAATTCTCCATCGCACCGGGAGATACGTAGGAGCGGGGTCCTGTCCCATCAAGCACACACTTTTAAAAAAAACTTTGTTTTGTTCCACTTTTCAAAGATACCAAAAATATCCCTTTCCCCCTCGTTTTCAATAAAACAAACTCCTAAAGAAAAGAAAAGAAGTAGAATAAACCGCTTTCAAACTCAAACTTTTGTCCAAACCACACATCAAGTTAATGGTTCCCTTTCGGTAGAAAGGAGGTGCGGGGTGCTAATACCTTCCCCGTACCTAACCGACCCCCGAACCTACATCTCTGCGTTTTCAAAAGACCATCCGCCTTGTTTAAAAGACCTTTTTTCAATGTTTTGGTCTTAAAATTAAAATATTGGTGGCGGCTCCAAACTTTTTCCACGTTGTCAAACGAAAAGTCCCAAACCGGATTTTTCGGGCGCAACAGCTGGCGACTCCACTGGGGACCTTTATTTTTTTAAAAAAAAAAGAGACGAGGGTCAAGCCTAGTTAACTTTGATGTGTGGTTTTAAAATTAATTGAGTTGAAAGCTTTGTTTTACTTCTTTTATATTTGTTCACAATGCCTTGTTCATGCATTCCTCAATTCCCATGTCCCCTATTCTCTGCTCCCTTTCTTAAGGTAAAAACATGCATTTCCTCCCATTCTATTATGCTTCTTCTCGGCTCCCTTTCTTGAGGTAAGCAGTGCATATGACTGTTGCTGAAACCTAGGTTGGATTATTGGTATTGTGATATTGAACCCTAGGGTAGACGACATATTATTGCTTGCTTCTGTTTGGACTGTTCTGGGTATTCCTTTGCAGGTGGGGTATATGTGGGTAGTTTTAGGCGGTATGCCCTTGCTGCACACACTCACACCTTATGCTTACTATGCTTTGAGAGGGGACTAAAACCCAAGGTCTGACAAAACTTAGGAGAGTGGAAACGAGTAGTGACTGGTAATTGGACCGTTGTCCTTCCGACTCTCACGAAAGTTTCAGCCAGAGTATGCTCTTTCATGATGCCTCACACCAGATGGCGTTCCATCGTTGTGGGTGCTATTGTGAAAGAGAATTAGCTCTGGTAACCTGGTGAGGAAGTGACTAGAACCCGCATGGGAGGAACATTTGAGTTGTCTTAGAACTTAGGTCCCCACCTTCGTAGGACACAAGGGGCATACCAAATTGTGTGTTGCATGGTAATATAGACATGTTTTCAAAAAAGAGTAGGAGGTTTTTCAAATAAAAAGTAGAGAAAGAGCTGTCGTTGTAGCCTTTCATCTGCCGGTCCGTACGAAGTGACATATGGCCCACTCTTTTCAAAAAAAAAAGAGAGAACGAGCTGCCGTTGTAGCCTTTCTCTTACTTGGCCCATATGAAACCACGTACGGCCCGCATTTTTCAAAAAAAAAAAAGGAAAAAAAACTTGAACTAATGCCAATAAAGGTTTTGCCCTAATCTGCATATGCATAAAACATCATCATCATTTTGCATGCATCCTCGCATTGCATCCAACATAAGCTTTTACAGCTCATGCATGCATCCTTGCATTTCATCAAAGTTTGTTTGCCGAGAATCCCAAAGTGACAAAGAATCTTGCCATAGGTACAGTATGGAATCAAAAGTGAAACAGCGTACACTCCAAGGTGTTTGTTTAAGTTTGAATGCATGGAATGTGCTTTGTTTCGCTTATTGATTCTAACCTTGTTGTGTTTCAAAAAAAAAATAATAAAAATCCACTGTTAAATCTATGGCAAGATATGACACGTTGGGGTTCACGGCATAAGACAAACTAAAACTAACACTCATCTGCATTGCACGCATTGCATTCATTAATTTGCTCCTTCACTTAATAAAAATGTTCTACCAACAGAAGCGAAAGGCAAGCTGGTTCTCCGCCACCGATACTTCACCCGATTACAAGCAAAGCTGATGGCTGATCCTCAAGGGCATCCAGAGATTGAAACTGAAAGTAATCCAGAACATGAAGATTTGGGCGTACAAATTCTGAATCCTGAGCAGCTGGCTCAGGAGAACCAAGTGCTTAAGGATAAGGTTGGGCCAATGGAGGCCCAGGTGCATGAGATGATGGTCATGCTGCAAAGCTTAAAGAGTGGGACAGCTGCTGAAGGTGTCGCCGTCGTGGGTCCAGATGGTGTCAATTCTTTCGTTCCTCCTCCAATATCAGCCACAGTTCCTCCGGGATCCGGGGTCAGTAATCCCGTCTTTGCTTCAGGAATGAATGGGCCGAATCAATACACTTCACAAAGATGTCCTTGGGGTATGCCTGCTAGGTACATGCCGCGAGCTGTTGGACCTATCCCCGTCAGTATGGTTGCGCCTAATCAGGTCACTGCCGCCGTGTCCGGGGGAGCTGCCGGAGGACCGCAGATCCAAACTCCTAGTCCTCATGTTGTGCTCAGTCCTACTCCAGGGCTTGCAGCACACCCTCACAATGTTCCTCAGCCTGGAGGGTATTATTACAGTATGGGGGGTCACCCCCAAGGACATATGTTTGAGGGATCACAGCCAAATGACCCGATTCGTGCACTTGAAGAAAGAGTAAAGGCAATGGAGGGTGTGGGTGTCAGAGCCAAGGAAGCTCGTGAGCTGTGTTTAGTCCCAGATTTGGTTTTTCCACCAAAGTTCAAAGCTCCCGAAGTGGACAAATACAGAGGAACAGGCTGTCCGGAGAGCCATGTTACGATGTTTGTCCGAAAAATGGGTCCTTACGCCAATGATGACAAACTGCTGATTTACTGCTTTCAAAACAGTTTGGCTGGAGCTCCTCTAGATTGGTACATGAAACTGCAATCCTCTGAAATTCGTTGTTGGAAAGATTTGTGCGAAGCATTCATGAGACAATATAAGTATAACATGGACATGGCTCCGGACAGGTCGCAATTGCAACACATGAGTAAGGGCGAAATGGAGACTTTCAAAGAATATGCCCAGAAATGGCGAAGCCTAGCCGCCCAGGTCCAACCTCCTTTGACTGAAAAAGAAATGGTGTACACGTTCTTGGAAACTCTGCCAGCAATTTACTATGACCGGCTGATTACAAGTGTTTCAACTAGCTTCTCCGATATGATAGTCTTCCGGGAAAGACTTGAGTATGGTCTCCGAAGTGGGAGGATTTCGAATCACCTCAGTAATGCAGGAAGCTCTGGTGGTTCAAGCAATCAGAAGAAGCCTCACTCCCATTTCCCGAAGAAGAAGGAAGGGGAAACAAATGTAATCTCGAGAGGAAGTTCATCCTTTGGTACCCCTCCACCACAAACTGTTCCATTTTCTGCTCCTGTGCCATCCCAGCAAGGCAGTGACAGTCACAGGGCTCAGGGTTATCAGTACAAGAAACGGACCAGTTTTGATCCAATACCAATGACATACACTGAATTGTTTGATCACTTGACTTCCAAGAACTTGATCAACACTCGGCCAATGAAGGCCCTGCAGCCGCCATTTCCCAGAAGTTACAACGCTAATGCTACCTGCAGTTTCCACGAAAACGGGGTCGGTCATACTGTGGAGGAATGTAAAGCCTTCAAGCATGTGGTGCAAGACCTAGTAGATGCTGGGTGGATCTCGTTCAAGCAGAGCAGCCCGAATACAACAACTAATCCATTGTCAGGTCATCAGAGGCCAGCTACCAATGCTATAGAAAGTTCTATTGGGCAATTGGTAAAGGATGTGCAGAAGATCAAGACCCCGTTGTGTGTTATCTACTCTGAGTTATGCCATGTTGGGGTGGTTAAGAAGGGGTGTTGCCATGAAGAGGGGTGTGCTGACTCCACGTGTGTGGGGAATTGTAAAAACTTTGAGATGATCCTGCAGGACCTGATGGATCGGTGTGTGGTCCAGATAGGAACCCATGATGTTGAAGAAGAAGTTGCTGTCATCAAGGATGGTTCTGAGTCTGAAGAGGGTGGTGCAAGTTTGGTTCGACGCTGCGGTGCCAGTGAAAAATTAAAGAATTGGAAGGCTGCTGATCTTCCTGTGACTTTTAATTTAAAGTAATCATTTGTAATGCAACCCTGTGGCTCTGCCCAAGGCCATAGGACAAGTTGTTAGGGGCGAGCATGTTTTTATTTTCAGAATCATCATCATTAATAAAAACGTTGTTTTTGAATTTCAATCAATAAAAATCAATCCTTTTCATTTCATGTGTCTTTTCCTCGCTTTATTATTGTTTGCTTGCTTGTCTCGCCTTTCATTCTGCTTTTTTGCTTCGGCAAAATGCAGATCCACAGCAATTGTCTCCCAAAATAACAGTGCCAACAGTCCATATTTTGACTTTGATCACCCTATTAATCAAGCTGAGGGGGATGTTGAGGGAGACTGGGAAGCTCCTCCAGAACTCATGAGGTTAATGAAATAGGAAGAAAGGGTAATTCAGCTACACGGAGAATCTACTGAAGTGATCAACTTGGGTACAGCTGAGAGCAAGAAAGAGGTCAAAGTGGGTACCGCCATGAATGACGAGGATCGCATGAAGTTGGTTCAGCTGTTGCACGATTATATGGATGTGTTTGCATGGTCCTACCAAGATATGCCTGGGTTGGATACTGACATTGTGATGCATAAGTTGCCAGTCAAACCTGAATGCCCGCCTGTGAAGCAGAAACTTAGAAGGATGAAGCCTGAGATGTCCCTAAAGATTAGGGACGAGGTAAAAAAGCAGTTTGACGCCGGATTCCTAGCGGTGGCCAAATACCCACAGTGGGTTGCCAATATTGTCCCGGTTCCGAAGAAGGACGGGAAGGTCAGAATGTGCGTTGACTACCGAGATCTGAATCGTGCTAGTCCTAAAGACGATTTTCCTTTGCCCCACATTGATGTCTTAGTGGATAGTACAGCTCAACACTCGTTATTCTCCTTCATGGATGGATATTCGGGATATAATCAGATCAAGATGGACCCCGAAGATATGGAAAAGACAACTTTCATAACGCTTTGGGGAACGTTCTGTTACAAGGTCATGCCATTCGGGTTAAAGAACGCTGGTGCAACCTACCAAAGGGCCATGGTCACGCTGTTTCACAACATGATACATAAGGAGATTGAGGTTTATGTGGATGACATGATCGCAAAATCTAAAACCGACGAGGAGCATATTGTCAATCTGCAGAAGCTCTTTGAACGGTTGAGGAAATATAAACTCAAGTTAAACCCGGCCAAGTGCACGTTTGGGGTGAGATCAGGGAAGTTGTTAGGCTTCATTGTCAGCCAGAAGGGAATCGAGGTGGATCCAGACAAAGTAAAAGCCATCCTCGAGATGCCGGTGCCCAAAATAGAGAAAGAAGTCCGTGGTTTCCTCGGAAGGTTGAATTACATCTCCCGATTCATCTTCCAGTTGACTGCTACTTGTGAGCCGATCTTCAAACTGCTGTGAAAAAATCAAGAGTTAAAGTGGAATGACCAGTGTCAAGCTGCCTTTGAGAAAATCAAGGTGTATTTGCATAATCCACCAGTCTTAATGCCACCTGTGTCAGGCAGGCCTCTCATCTTATACCTTTGAGTGCTAGATAATTCAATGGGCTATGTGTTGGGGCAGCATGATGAATCCGGGAAAAAGGAGCATGCCATATACTATCTTAGCAAAAAGTTTACCGATTGTGAGACAAGATATTCTATGCTGGAAAAGACTTGTTGTGCTCTAGTTTGGGCTGCTCACCGTTTAAGGCAGTACATGCTGAGTCACACCACTTGGTTGGTGTCAAAAATGGATCCAATCAAGTACATATTTGAGAAGCCAGCTCTTACAGGACGAATTGCCCTTTGGCAGATGCAATTATCAGAATACGATATCCTGTATGTCACACAAAAAGCAGTTAAAGGTAGTGCACTTGCTGAGTATTTGGCATGTCAGCCGATTCCAGACTACCAACCAATGCAACATGATTTTCCTGATGAAGATATCATGGCACTGTTTGATGAGGGGAAGTCCCAAGAAAGTGAAAGGTGGAGAATGATCTTCGACGGTGCGTCAAATGTGTGGGGGCATGGGGCAGGTGCTGTGTTAATATCTCCTGACAATCGCTTCGTTCCTGTCACTGCAAGGTTGAGCTTCTATGTCACAAACAACATAGCAGAGTATGAAGCGTGCATATTGGGTATTCAAGCAGCCCTAGAATGGAAAGTTAAAAGGCTAGATGTGTATGGAGATTCAGCCCTGGTTATTCATCAAGTAAGAGGCGATTGGGAGACCAGAGATCCCAAACTGATTCCTTATTGTGTTTATGTGCAAGAGTTGATGGAGTCTTTTGACGAAATCACTTTCAAACACATCCCTCGAAGCGAAAACCAGCTGGCTGATGCATTGGCAACTTTATCATCCATGTTCAATATCAATTGTGATAAAAGCTTGACTCATGTCACAATCCAGCACCGGAGTCTACCTGCGCATCACTACTGCACAGCCATAGATGAAGAGCCGGATGACAAGCCTTGGTATCATGATATCAAACAGTACATCATCAGCAGAGAATACCCTCCTGGGGCATCTGAAAATGACAAGAGAAATCTTCGGCGACTGTCAAGGAATTTCTTCCTCAGCGGTGAGGTTCTCTATAAAAGGAATTATGACATGGTCCTCTTAAGGTGTGTTGCTAAAGAAGAAGCTGAAAGAATCATGAAAGATGTACACGAGGGCTCATTCGGAACTCATTCCAGTGCGCATACTATGGCTAGACAGATTTTAAGGGCGGGCTATTACTGGTTGCAGATGGAAGGTGACTGCTACAGCTTTGTCCGAAAGTGCCACAAGTGCCAAATCTACGCTGACCACATTCATGTGCCGCCTGCCAAATTGAATGTTCTGACTGCATCCTGGCCGTTTTCAATGTGGGGAATGGATGTCATCTGTCCCATTGAACCCAAAGCATCAAATGGGCATCGCTTCAACTTGGTCGCCATTGACTATTTCACGAAATGGGTTGAAGCTGCCTCATACTCCAGTGTAACCAGTTCAGTGGTTGCCAAATTTGTGAAGAAGGACCTGATTTGCCGTTATGGTCTTCCTAACAAGATCATCACTGATAACGGCAGCAATCTGAATAGCAAAATGATGAAGGACCTATGCGCAGAGTTCAAAATTCAACATCATAATTCTTCCCCCTATCGGCCAAGATGAATGGAGCAATGGAGGCAGCTAACAAGAACATCAAAAAGATTGTGCAAAAATGGTGGTCACATACAAGGATTGGCATGAAATGCTTCCCTTTGCCTTGCATGGCTATCGTACTTCAGTGCGTACCTCAACTGGGGCAACTCCTTTCTCTCTGGTATACGGGTCAGAGGCGGTCCTCCCAATCGAGGTTGAGATACCATCCCTACGGGTACTCATGGAAGCTAAACTGGAAGAAGCAGAGTGGGTGCAGGCTCGTCTGGATCAGCTAAACCTCATTGAGGAAAAAAGAATTGCAGCTTTGTGTCATGGGCAGCTGTACCAACAGAGAATGAGAACAGCTTTTGACAAGAAAGTCCGGCACCGTGAATTCAAGCAGGGAGATTTGGTGCTTAAGAAGATCTTGCCCATCCAGACTGATCCCCGAGGGAAATGGATCGACACCCACTTATGACGGCCCGTATGTGGTCAAGAAAGCCTTTTCTGGAGGAGCACTGATACTCACGAACATGGACGGAGAGGATTTAAGGAATCCAGTCAATTCGGATCAAGTGAAGAAGTATTATGCCTGAAAGAAATAGACGAAAAAAGAGAAAGACAAGCCAAGTAAGAGTTAGCTCGCTAGGTTGAAAACCCGAAAGGGCGACCTAGGCAAAATCAGAGCGACCCGGTGGATTGAAAACCCGCAAAGGGCGATCCAGGCAAAAATTAGGGTCAGAAAACTTGGGCCTGAAAAGTAAAGAAAGGCATACAACTCCTCTGAAAACTTGGATGAGGGAGTGATCAAGGTCAAGGACATAAATGTTTAGCACTGTTCCACAGAGACGGACAGTCAGAATTTAACTTCTCTCTTTTTTCGTGTCTTTTTATAGTTTAAACTTTCAAGTGTAATAAACAATCGGCGTAACTTCTTGTGCGACCGGTTTCCACATTAATAAAGTTCAACTTTCTCATATCTGTTCACTCTTTTATTTTCTGCTCTTTTTGCTCAAAATAAACGTTTTATAATGATGGTGATGATGACCTGTAAAACATGTGCATAAATCATGGAGCATTACAATTATTGCAAAGTCCCTAAAGGTCGCGGAAAAAAGCAATTCCCTAAAACCAGTTAATCATGCAAGAGAAAGGGATTGCACCCACGATTGCTTCAAACGGCAAAGTCAAAGCCAACATGCACTCGGCCCATGGGCCCCGCAATTCCAGTGGGTTCCTCAGTCTCGTGCCATGAGTGTCGCGGGTTGGCAGAACCAGCAAAAATAAGCCAAAAGGCCAAAAGAGCAAAAGAAAAAACAAACGATCAGAAAAAGAAAGCTGATCAAAGAATGAAAAGCCAAGAAAAAACAAACAGTCAGAAAAAAGAAAGCTGACAAAAGAAACGAAGAATCAAGAATAGCATCCCATTGCATTCATCATTCCACTAAATCATCACATCGCATGCACTCACATGACATGCATTCGCATAACGGACTTTGCATAGCATGCATTCATATTCCATGCACCATGTCTTGCATCTGCTAACGTGTTCAGGTGTCCTGGATCAGTGCAATGGCATTGATCATCAATCAGAGCAAGCTGAAGAAAGGTCCGCTAACCTGAGCAGACAGCCTGGATCAGTGCAATGGCATTGATCATCGATCAGAGCAAGCTGAAGAAAAGTCCGCTAACCTGAGCAGACATCCTGGATTAGTGAAATGGCACTGATCATCAATCAGAGCAAGCTGAAGAAAGGTCCGCTAGCCTGAGCAGACATCCTGGATCAGTGCAATGGTATTGATCATCAATCAAGAGAAAGCTGAAGAAAAGTCCGCTAACCTGAGCAGGCATCCTGGATCGGTGTGGAAGCATTGACCGACTAAAGGAAACCAACTGGATTTTGGAATCCCCTCTGGACCCACGTGTCCCCAGCAAGATTGACTTCACCTTGTATTCGAGCTGCAGGTAAGTCCCCCTGACCTCAATAGGTCCAGTCGAAGAGGATAGCTGTGTTAGCCTAAAACATGGCGCAGTCCTAGGGAAATATCGAGATCCAGACTTGATATAGTACCCTCCCCTGGTCGCTCGCAAGACCACCCCTTTGGAGCCCACGTGCTCCCAGGCCCAAGTGCAAGCTCGGATCATTCGCGGTTCGTTAAAAGGCTTTAGGCAGCCTCCGTCATCGACTTAACGAGGGCCGGCACCCTTTTTGCTTCCCTTTTTATTGCTTTCTTTATTGCTTTCCGCTAGCTTATTGAGGGTTGGCACCATTTAGTTTCCTGCTTACTGAGAGTTGACGATTCATCCATTGCATTCACCTCGGGCTAACACCCAATAAAAACAGAAAAAGAAAAAAGAGGAAAATTCGGGTTTCCCTAAGTAGACAAAATCGGTATAATTTCTGAATTCTTTATCTTCATTTTGCCTTGGAATATGTTTCGGCCAATTCATATTCCTCGTTAAAGTTCAGATAAAGAGGGGCAGCTGTCATACCCTAATTTTGTCCGGCTTAGGTCAAAACCCTAATTTTCCACAAAAAATAAATAAATTGAAGAATGAAGAGCATCATGCATTGCATTTTGGGTCCTAAAAGTTATTCCACAACTTTTAAAATGATTTTTAGGGTCGAAATGCATTTTGGAGCAAAATTAGGGTTTTCGGAGCAAAAAGGGCATTTTGGTCATTTCACAACAAAAACGGTTTTTATCACAAATCACTAGGCAATCATCAGGGGAATTATTTGAGGAAGAATGTGCTTAATTAGATTTTATTTTTTTTATTTTTATGCGCATGGATGTTATTTTTGCATAAAAAGTCAAACTTCAAAGAAAAGGGCAAAATGAGAATTTCCTTCAAGGTGAGGTATCAAATCAATTTTGGGATTGGTGATATCATAGAATTTTGGGCCCAATGATTGATTCCTAGGATGTGGCCCAAAATGGCATGAATAATGAGGAATTATCATGAAAAAAATAATCAAAAATGGTAAAATAAGGAAGTGTCCTCATATAAGACAAAATGTACTATCTTTTGGCAAGCTTGCACAAACTTGGGCACTAAAGCCTCATTTGCTCCGAATTTTCCAGCTATTTTTCACCTCATTTTGTGTTTCTTCATGCCCTTGATCCATGTGATTTGTATTCCTAGCCATTGATTAAAATTCTAGATCAAATCCTAGGCTCTAACTTTGTGTACAAAACCCTATTTGCCCTTAACAATTTTTGTGCAACAAAAAGCTCCTAATTTTCGTGTATGACCCCATTCCCTCTCCATTTTGTGTTTTCTCTCCACCCTCAATCCATGTGATAAGTGATCTCAACCCTCCATTCAAAATCAAAGTTCAATCCTAGAGCACTTAGTAAGGCCAATGACCCAATTGCCCCTAAACCTAAAATAGCTCTATAAATACTCCCTCATTCCCACACCTAAGGATCCTTTGGCCTCTCATTCTCCTACACTCTCATTTTTTACCCTAGCACACCAAAAACTTCTCCCTCTTCCTCTCTTCCACGAAATCTCTCTCACTCCCTCACTTCATTCTTTTCATCTTTCACCATCAAATCTTCCATTTCTTGCTAGATCATCATCATTCCTTCCATTCTCTTCAAGGTTGCATCATCAAATTGCTAAGAGCTAGCAATCTTTGTGGGTTCAAGGGTAGATCCAAGTTCATTTTGAGTCTATATCATCTCCTTCTTCATTTCTTTGTGATTTTGAGGTAGGCCTTGAAACCTTGCATCTCATATTTAGTTTTTCTTGCATAATCCTCCTCTACTCCCAACTCCTTCTTGATTGTTTGTTTGCTTTGAGGATCCATTTCAAACATTTTGACAAAGACTTAGGGAGCTTTGGGTGTTTGAGATGGGTCCTTGGCCTTGAAGGAGTTATTCTTCTACTTGAATAATTTCTCTTGCATCTTTACATATTTTGCACTAGATTTCATAAATAAAATTGTTGTTTATGGGCTTTAGCATTTCGCATATCATAAAAGTTAGGGTTGATATGATTTTGTTGCACTTCCTTGCTTAATCATATGAATCCTTGCAAAAAAAATAGATCTATGTTGCTTTGTGTTAATTTTGGTTTTTTTTATTAAATAAAATGTGGATCTATGTTTCCTTTGGTTCGCATGCTTATAGATCTAAAAATATTTCCAAGTTGATTTTGTTGTTGTTCTTTGTTTGGTGATGTTTGATCTTGTTGTTAATATTTTATTTTAGTGTTAGATGTTATTTTTTATTGTTTGACGATCTAGCAATATGATTCCCACTAGTGCCTAGTGCACCTTGACCTAAGTGGTGAAGATTGCTAGAAATGACTCAATTTAGTTTGTGTGTCCATTTATTCTTGTGTCTTAGTTTGCTTATTGTAAATTGTTGATGATAGACAAGTTGATTCTCACTAGTGCCTAGTGCACTTTTCTCAAAGTGAGAGGATTGCTCTATGTGATTCAACTTGGTTTTAATGTTTATTTACTTTTTACCTTTTTACTTTACCATTCATTAACTTTTTACCAAAACACAAAAATATTTTACTACTTTGGTTTTTACCACTTTATTAATTTTTTACTAAAACATAAAAAGATTTTACCACTTCCCATTTACCTCATGCATTTTTACTTTACCATCTCATTAAATAATTACCATTTACCTCATGCATTTTTACTTTACCATCTCATTAAATAATTACCATTTACCTCATGCATTTTTACTTTACCATCTCATTAAATAATTACCATTTACTTCATGCATTTTTACTTTACTTTTCACTAACTTCTTACTTAAAGTTTTACAACTTATCAATTTGCAAAAATACCCAAAACATTTTCACATTCATGCATCTTCATTCATACTTAGTTTATGTGACACTCTCATGCATCCTCATATGCTTATATCTCTTGCATCCTCTTATGCATCATTGTATGCCATCCATTCATAAATAAAGTGCTATGCATCCATTCCTTGTACACTCATGCACTTACATGCTTACCTAATCATGCATCCTTGCTTACATATTCAATCATTTAACTCAGAATACTCTATGTTTACAATCTATTGTATTCACTTGTTCTTGATGCCATGTAAATGTCTTGACTTGATTGTGTGCCCTCCTTTCCACTTCCTCTCCACTTGTATGACCTCCTAATGGAGACGTAAGTCTACTTGCATGTTGTAGCATAGAGCCATTAGGGTAAATACAATCCTTCTTGCACACACACAATTACTTTGAGAACTTTGTTTTGCATCTTTAATAATTGAATCCTTTGATTGTATGGGCGTGTTTAATCTTGGTTAATGAATGATATGTTCATGTTTGCTTGAGTATTGTTCATTCATTTGCATTTGGTTATGGATTTAGAATTGACATGAAGTGTTCTACTCCTTTTCTAAAACCAATTTCCTAAAATCATTTCAAAACAAAAAGAAACTTTTACTTTCAAAACAAAAATATATCAATCGTCATTAAATACCAATTGCGCCGTTGCCGATTAGGTTGTTAATGATGATATTGTTTTCAAAAGGAGTTAGAAGCGAGACCATTCTAACCGTTGTTGTTCGGTCTTCGCAAAAGCTCTATTCCATTTTCGAAAACTTATTCATTTCTCAAAAATAAACCAATTGTCATTAAACACCAATCGCGCTGTTGCCGGTTAGGTCATTAATGTTGATTTCATTTTCAAAAGAGTTAGTAGTGAGACCATTCTAACCGTTGTTGTTCGGTCTTCACAAACGCTCACCCAATTGCGAAAGCTCAATCCACTTTCAAAAAAAACCCGAGAACTACGTAGCTTTGATCCCTCTTCCAGTGAGGGTACGTAGGAGCGGGGTCCTGTCCTGTCAAGCACACTCTTAAAAAAATCTTTGTCTTGTTCCGCTTTTCAAAGATACCCGAGAACTACGTAGCTTTGATCCCTCTTCTAGTGAGGGTACGTAGGAGCGGGGTCCTGTCCCGTCAAGCACACTTTTAAAAAAAAACTTTGTTTTGTCCCCGAGAACTACGTAGCTTTGAATTCTCCATCGCACCGGGAGATACGTAGGAGCGGGGTCCTGTCCTGTCAAGCACACACTTTTAAAAAACTTTGTTTTGTTCCGCTTTTCAAAGATACCAAAAATATCCTTTTCCCCCTCGTTTTCAATAAAACAAACTCCTAAAGAAAAGAAAAGAAGTAGAATAAACCGCTTTCAAACTCAAACTTTTGTCCAAACCACACATCAAGTTAATGGTTCCCTTTCGGTAGAAAGGAGGTGCGGGGTGCTAATACCTTCCCCGTACCTAACCGACCCCCGAACCTACATCTCTGCGTTTTCAAAAGACCATCCGCCTTGTTTAAAAGACCTTTTTTTCAATGTTTTGGTCTTAAAATTAAAATATTGGTGGCGGCTCCAAACTTTTTCCACGTTGTCAAACGAAAATTCCCAAACCGGATTTTTCGGGCGCAACAGGGCTTAAAACATATTTAAGCCTATTTAGTTATAGTATTTTAATTGGTTGAGTTTAATTAGAATAATTTAGTAGTAGTATTTTAGTTAGTAGGACTTTTATATAATGTTAATTTAGTTGGGCTTTTAGCCCTTAGGCCTTTTACTTTATGAGCCCATTAGTAGTTACTATATATGTAGTCTCTTGGAGACATTTTAGGGAATCAATGAATCAAATCGAAAGTTATTTTATTTTAGTATTTTATTTCCTATTGTCTTATGCTTTTACTGTTTTGTTGTGTCTTTGCATAGCTTTCTAGAATTTAGGTTTTAGCCGCCTAACAGATAAATTACTAAAATTTAAACTAGAACGGAGATAATATAATTTGACTGCACGAGATCCGTTTTCTATAGTGTTGTCCAACGTTGTCTCGTATGTTGTTGATCACTTTTTTTGGTTGAACTTAATCATGTACCACATATGTTTAGGTTACTCGATCCATCCCTAATATACATACACGTATGTTTAATATTTGATTAGTATATTTATCGACCCGCTGAAAGCACGAGCGGAGACTAGTCTTTTGTTGAAAGTGTTGGTACACTACGTGGGTAGCCAGCAATGGTCCGAAAACCCAAAAAATATACTTGTGAATTGTGATAATTTAATATGACGTTAAAATTCAAAACAAGTAATTTGATGCTAAAAATTAACTACCCGAGACATTCACTTATAGCAATAGCATCGTCGCTTTAATTTAATTGTAGTAGCAATAGAAATGCAAATTACACTTATATTTTGTAGAAAATTTAAAGTATGAATGTAATTTTAGCAAAGTTGTAAACAAAACAATGTTACTTTTATAAAAAAATACCTGAATATATCTATTAAACTTTATTATCAAATATACGATATTTAATTTTAGTAATAACAACATTATTTAAAATTTATATTGTATATATTTTGGGACATATGATGCTTTCTTAGGGTCGACAAAATAACCCAAATTAAGGTTTGTTTTAACCCCCAAACCAAAGTGACAAAAGAGTTAGGGATAGGTAGGGATAATATCAGGTAGGGACAAAATAACCCAAATTAAGGTTTGTATTTGGATAGGTAAACCTAAAAATGAGATAGCAGCAGCCACAAAATTAAAGAATACAAATATATATGATCACAATAGTAATCACTCCAATTAAAAATTCCACTAAATTCGAAATACAAGATCTCAATTAAAAATTTAAAAAGATAAATTACTAAAATTTAAACTAGAACAGAGATAATATAATTTGAGTCATATGCTCATGGCTCTACAAATTTTCACTGCACGAGATCCGTTTTCTATAGTGTTGTTCAACGTTGTCTCGTATGTTGTTGATCCCAAACATTCACTAGATGTTCGTTTTGGTTGTGCTGCTTCATTCCTTTCATTGACATCCTTTTCTAGGATTTCGAGGATCTCCTTATGAGAATATTGTTGACAATCTAATTCATCAGTTTCTTTCTTTTCATCTACCTTGCTGCAAAAATCATGAAAAATAGAGAAAAAAAACCAATTTATGATTTGTCATTTTTTTTTAATTTAGTCATTTGTTATTCAAAATGTTACAAACGTTAGATCTTTTTTATCCAATATTGTAATGTCTATTTGAGCATAAAAATGTCAATGTTACTAACGTCTTCGGATTTGAAAACACCAAATTGTAAAATAAAAAACATATAAAATTTCGAAATAACTAGAAAAACTTGTCAAAACATTATAAAAACCTTATCAGAGAAAGCTACAAAAAATTCAAAATTGAAACTTTCATTTGTCAAACATGTTCTACAAAAGTTGCAGAATAAAAAAAAAATTAAATAAAAACCTTAAAGATTGAAACTTTCATTTGACATATAAAAACTTCAATCTAGTGGAGTACTGATTCTTATTAGCAGTGCTGAATTCAATCGACAGGAATATTAAGAATTGTGAAGGTATTATATTGCCCCTTATAGGCACACATCATGACCAAATAAGGAAAATTGTAATCGAATATTAATTGTGATTGAAATTATAAAACAAAATTTAATCACAGCTAGAAAAACAAAAATTAGTGACGCCATATTTTCGTCACTAAACAATGAAAATTCGTCACTAAACCTTTTAGCGACGAAATTTGTGACGAAACCAGATCCGTAGCGAAATCTGGCGTCACTAAATCATTTGCGAGGAATAATAAATTTCGTCGCTATTAGCGAGGAATAAATTCCTCACAAAATCCTAAAGTTTCGTCGCTAAACAATAACACCAAATCAGATAAAAAAAAAGCTTTTCGTCGCTAATAGTGAGGAATACGTTTCGTCGCTAATTGT
This sequence comes from Astragalus membranaceus, assembly GCA_039519185.1. Classification (NCBI taxonomy): domain Eukaryota; kingdom Viridiplantae; phylum Streptophyta; class Magnoliopsida; order Fabales; family Fabaceae; genus Astragalus; species Astragalus membranaceus. The sequence continues at coordinate 35,115,894 of CM076854.1, read as the reverse complement.
GAGGAAGATATTTCGTCGCTAATAACGAGGAACAAGTTTCGTCGCTAATTGTGAGGAACCATTGTCGTCGCTAATAGTGAGGAACATATTTCGTCGCTAATTGTGAGGAACGATTTTCGTCACTAACAGCGAGCCCGTTAGTGACGAATTTTAAAACCAATTTTTTTTAAATTTATCCAACACCAGTTTTTTTTTATTATATCCATTCCAACCTGTAATTGTGTGAAACCTTTAAATCAAATTAAAGGATTAAAGGAGTGGTGCTTGAATACATAGGTTACAATTTTTTTTAAAAGTACACATTTCATATTACTAATAAAGCTAATAAGCATAGTTCATACAAACCAAAAGTAATGTTAATCAAAAAAATACATAACCCTTACACATCATTGTTTGAAAAAAAACAAAAAATACATCAACCATTTAGTTCATCATAATACTCATCATCATTTTGTTGGTCATCCTCGTTTGTAGGTGGAGGTGGAGGTGGAGGTGAAGGCAGGCGTGGATGAGTTTGAGAAAAAGTCTCCATAAACTTAAGCATCTTCTCCTGTGTTGCACAAAGGCCACTCACTTGCTCCTTAAGACTTTGATTTTCAGCAGTCAAGTTAGAAAAGTCAGCCTTCATTTGCATATATTCAGACTTTATTTGCACATATTCAGACTCAGAGATTCCAGTAGATCGTTTGGAAGAAGGAATGTAGTTTTCTCCTTCAGGACCCAAACCAAATATTCTTTTCTTCTTATCTACACCTCCAACAATCTCTAAGAAGATATTGTTGTCAGATTGCTCGCTAGACACGCTATCTCCTAGTGCCTCTTGTGAGTCTCTTTCAAGAATACGACTTTCATACTCATTCTGAAAAAATAATAATCAAACATGAGCATTTCAAAATAATAACCAAAATTAGTAAAGTATAGAAGCTATCAGACCAAATATATCAGACCAAATTAATACTCATCATAGAAGTCAGGGGAAAGTAAGTCAACAAAACCATCAACTTAGCAAATAATAATCAAAATTAGCAAAGTATAGAAGCTGTCAGACCAAATTAATATATCAGACCAAATTAATACTTATCATATTTGTCTCCTTAATATTTTCTTAATATTTATCTGAGCTTGCTAGGACTCATCAATATTTTTCCAAGAATATAAGTTTTCATGGAAATTAACTAATCATAAACGTGCATAATGAAAACTTCATATACGCTACGATCCAAAAGATCATTTGTAAGATCAATAGTTTAGAAACTAAACACCTAACTTCTGCAACTTATAGACTGCAAGATCAATAGTTTTAGAAAGAAAACTCCCAAGCATCAATCCTTTCAGCCACACACAAGTAAGGTCAAAGCAGAATATTGAACTTCTTGGTTCTCTTGGTCTGCACAACAACATCATGACACATAACCTCGAATTAGTTTAGCAACAACATCAAAACTGAATATTGCACATTGCATGTAAAAGGTACTTACTACATTGAGCCAAATCACTTGCTCCTAAATATGCAGATCCTTCAATCTCAGCCAGACCAAACTTCTGTGTAGTAAAAAAAAGTAACACAACATTAGATAATTTATTTATATAATAATATTGCAAGTGAAATTGTCTTCATAGACACCAGAATAAGCATCCTAAGAGTTCAACCAGCCATGTGCGTATACATTTTAATCTTATTCATCCATCCAAAAATGATAAAGTCATGAAAGATAAATGACTGTTATTTGCATATTGAAATTGCATTGTTAAACTGGTTGAATTATTTGAGATTCGAACACATTTATATCTGTTTAAGTGCGGAATATTGGATCTCAAAAAAGGAAGGTGCAGAGAAACTAAAATTTATTTTATTTCAGGAAATAAAAGTAAGGATGACATCAGTTGCAGAACATTTTATTTCTGTTTAAGTGCGTATACATTTTATTTCTTATTCCATATCTAATAAGAAATCAGTTGCAGAACAAAAAAAAAAGAACAGAGGGAACAGAGGGAACAAAACGCGAATGGAAGGGATGATTTACCTTTAGCTTTGCAAGTTTCGCGAGATAGAACCTTTGATTCAGAGCCTGATTGGAAGAGAAACGCGAATGGAGGCTTGATGGGATGAGGAGGGTGATTCGGAGGGGAAGGCTACGGTTTCACGGTGGGATTTAGGGATTTAGCGAGAGGGTGGGTTTCAGCGAGTATGAAGTTGTGGGGGAGAGAAGAGAGCAAGAGGGGAAGGCTACGGTGGGATTTAGGGATTTAGCGAGAGGGTGGGTGTCATCGATGATGAAGTTGTGGACTTGTGGGATTTAGCGAGAGGGTGGGTGTCATCGATGATGAAGTTGTGGACTTGTGGGATTTAGCGAGAGGGTGGGTGTCATCGATGATGAAGAATACGGTGGGGGAGAGAAGACAGCAAGAGGGGGGAAGGGATTTAGGGATTTAGCGAGACTGCGAGAGGGTGGGTTTCAGTGAGAGCGAGAGCGAGAGTTTTTTTTACTTAATTAAGTGACAAAAAAAATTGCACAGAGTGAGTTAACGACGAATTTGGAATTCCTCACTATTAGTGAGGAACACTTTTCCTCACAAACTGCGTCTCTAAATTCTTTTTCAACATTTTGTGACGAATTTAGTTACGAAATTTTTAATGAGGGATATTTTCCATCTCTAAATTCGTCACAAAGTTACGAAATTTTTAGTGAGGAATATTTTTCATCTCTAAATTCGTCACAAACATAAGCTGCAGGTTCCCCCCCTAAATTTATTTTTTTCGTCACTAAATCCCTCACTAATAGTGAGGAATATTTATCCCTCTCTAAAATTCTTCTCTAAAAACAATTTTTTTAGTAGTGAATTTAAATGACTGGTAATTGATATACCATTCATCTAATATCAATTTGTCCATAAAAAAACCATCAATTACTAATCATACTTTTTTTTTGGGATACGATTACCAATCATAATTTATTAGTAATTATTCGCTTTCCATTTTATCTTTTGATGACTTTTTTGTAATTTTAATTTTTTTTGGTGTTATATAAACAAATTGATATGTCACGGTTTTCTTTTATAGATTTGCCATTTTTCAATTTTCAATATATCAACCATGCTTTTCTTCTATTGAATATTTTTTTTTTAAAATTTAACCCAAAATTAATAAAAAAAATAACCGGTCAAAAAAATTATTAAAAATATAATCAGTATCAAAATATAGTACAATTATTAGACAAAGAAGTGCTGAATTCAATCGACAAAGATGTTAAGAATTGTGAAGGGTATATATATTGCCCCTTATAGGCACACATCATGATCCCAATCAGGAAAATTGTAATCGAATATTAATTGTGATTAAAATTATAAAACAAAATTTAGTTTAAATGACGTGTAATTGATATACCATTCATCTAATATCAATTTGTCCATAATTATTCGATTTCCATTTTATCTTTTGTTGACTTTTTTGTAATTTTAATTTATTTGTTGTCATATAAACAAATTGATTTGTCACGGTTTTCTTCTATTGATATACCATTTATCAATATGTCAATCATGCTTTATCACAATACATATATTTTCAATTGAATGGATTTCACCATTATGCTACAGTCATCCAGAATATTAAAGATGCTCTTGGGTGGCAATGGAACGTTCAGCTGGTGCATTGTCTTTGAGAAGGAAACTCGGCAGCCGACTTTCTCGCGAAACTTGGAGCCCAATCTCACTCCCCTTGGAGCACTTTTAGAAATCCCCCCGTCGGGATAGAAGCAACGCTTACTGCGGAATTGCGGATGCTAGCCGCAGTCTAGTTTTGAGGATGTAGTTTCTTTGTCTTTTCTCTTTTTCTTTGTTCCCTTTTGTAACCAAAAAAAATACATATATTTAGAACCCAAGAGCACTTGGATGAATTGGTAGGGGTCTCTTCTAGCTTAACCAAAGTCTTGGGTTCGAATCCAGCCTTAGGCATACAGCAGTGTTAAGTCTCTTGAGGGAGACCTTTTCCACCCATTGTGGTCCTACCTGACTTGAGGGATTACTCTCTACAGTTGCGCACAGTAAATACTCGATTTATACCAAAAAAATACATATATTTAGAATTAAGGATAAAATTATTATCTTCTTTCCATTTTAACTTTTCTAAAAACTTTTTACTCTTTACTTTTTAATAATTATTTTTATGGGTGCTTCTAGTGTGAGTGAGGAAATCAAATTACTCACCGATTAACCGTAGGATATTGTGTAAAATGCTATGAGTAGTTAAGATTGAGTCAACTAGTATTAAATCTCAACCGTTAATGAATTTTTATACTACATCCTACGGTCATATTTAATGGTTCAACGGTGAGCGATTTGATTGCTCCCTCACCCTAGAATCACTCTATTTTTATGGATCAATTTATCATGTTTTTTAATGGTTTCTTTAATATTTTTTAACTGATTATTTTTGAAAATATTTTTTTGACCATTTATTTATTTAACAATTTTGTTTGATGGAATATTTTTTAATGGTTATATGTTTTAGTTATTTTTTTTGGTTACTTTTTTAAAATTGCTTTTTTTGTTACAAAAGAGAAAAGTTACAATTGTGTTTCTAATCTAACACTTTGTAATAAAAAATCCATATCTATTCAATGCTTATCCAATTCAATTTTTACAAGAATGTACCAACTGTATAAATAAATAAATAGAGATAGTTTTATTTTACAAATATTTGATTAGAAGCACCATCGAAAAAATAACTAATGAATTTTTTTAAAAAAAATTAACCCAAAATTAATAAAAAAAACACGTCAAAAAAGTTATTCAAAATATAATCAGTATTAAAAATAGTACAATTTACCCATAGGTAACGACTAAAAACACCCATTTTATAATAGGTAGTAACTAGAAAGTAGTTAAATTTTATAACAACTAAAAAAATGAATACTTTATGGGGAATATATATATATATATACACACAGAGAGTATCGGGTGAGAATTCTTGTTTATTGTGAAAAATGATAACTCTTAATTATAGCCGTTAGATTAAAATTAACGGTTTAAATTACGTCATTAATTACATGATCTCATGTGATCTTTAATTAAAAAGGAAACAATCATACGAAATCTTTTAATTAGTGACACAATCTGAACCGTTAAATTTAATTCAACGGTTATAATGGAGAGTTCTCATTTCGCACAATGAGCAAAACATAGCACCTGATACGCTCCCTATACACATATTTAACCTTTAAAACAATAAGAGGGAATTGACAAAAAAAAATATGTATGATATACGTTATAGAGTCACACTACTTCAAGTGGCGTCTCGAAAAATGCTGCAATAGTTATAAGCTAATAGTTACCAAACTCCTACTACGAGTGGTTGGGGCTATTAACACCCCTTAATTAATTTAAAAAATATTAAAAGATATAAAATGTCCTTAATTTTTAATACCATCTTCCTCTTATTCTCCATACACAATTTTAATGTGAGCCGAGGTCACACAAACATACGCGAACTGAGTTCACATATGTGCATATAACTAATGATCAGGAGGATCAATGGATTTGGATGCTTGAGGCTAACAAACTGTTCTCTGCTCGTACGTGTTATAAGCAGCTGATGTCCGATGTTCTTGAAAGTTCGGGCAGCGTCATTAACAGCCTGTTGGAGAAGTTGTGGCGTTGTGTTACACCTTCTGTAACACCCCGGTATTTCTTTAACAAAGAAATACCTAAATATACAATTTGGTCTAAATCAGTGTATAAAAATTCCTGTTCAGATATACATCTTTACAAGAAACAGCGGAAACTATAAAAATAATATTTTACAACTTCGAGTCTTAAGACCGAACACAGAGACTACATCAGAAGAATCCAAATCATATATGGAAGATTACATCTCCAACTTCTCCTCGAGCCCGACGACTAACAGTGCCGCCTGCCGTCCTTATAACCTATTCTCTGTAAAAACAACAAATATGGATTGGGTGAGATAACATTATCTCAGTGAGTCCTATCGAGACCCCTTACTAACTCTATCGGTTTATTATTCTTGAACTTGAACTCATGGCCCTAATAAGCGACCACGTGAACACATGATGGTTTCTCGTAACTCGTAGCCCTAATAAGCGACTACTCGTTACATTTCTGATTTTTCCTGATATAGCCCTAATAAGAGAATACGGATCATATTTTAACATGAACTTAGCACAACACTTCGAGCCTACCTTAGCTAAGGTTATATGCTCTTAGTGAACCCATTCCACTAATCACTAGTGGCAAAACATGAGAGCCTAGAAGTTGGGGCTCATGATTTCTCCTCTCCTAGTATGCTAATAAACTGGAGGATCCTCATCCTCGATATACTCAAGGTATACCATCTACCTTTCCCCGAGGGAAAGTAACTTGAATTGTGTTTACATGAATTGAGAGTTTTTATGTCCTTATAGACTTACAGTCAATTAACTTAGCATGACATGATGAACTCTAGGTTCGTTATCTCAACATGATTGGACTCAAGGTCCGTTAATATTTCTTGACTTGTGTACTCTCGCGTTTTCTAAGTACGGTTTTTTTGACACATTCACAACACACAGGTTTTCTTTTATCAAACATGTCTAATTCCATGATATCAATACACTTCCATAGTTGGGGGACCTTGGGGAATGGATTAGAAGAGGTTTGAAATCATTCGGAATGAATAAAACGTACCTTGAAGTTGGAAATCAGAAGGTTACGCACGACTCGTGCGTATAGGCACACAATCCGTGTGCTTTTCAATAAAAATGTGGAAAGTTTCAGAATGATACGCACGATCCGTGCGTCTAGGCGCACGATCTGTGCGTCTAGGCGCACGATCTGTGCGTAACTAAAAATCCATTTTTTTGTGCAGTATCAGATGGGGGCGCACGACCCGTGTGCAGAGGCACCCGATTCGTGCGTCTCCATCAGTTTTCCAGAAAACAGCGTTTTCATGAGTAATTCCGTTCTGTTCTGATTCCAAAATCTGTTCCGATCGAGACCCAATCTTAAACACACATTGAAATAGTATATTACAGCAACACAATCAATCCAATCCAGTACATCCAAACAATCAATCAAGCAATTCCTAATTCAAATCACAATTTTTTTGGGAAAACGGTTTTCGATAAATTTCCTTTCGGTACCAGAAACACATGACAATGGTTTTCGAAAAGTGAAGACTCAAACACACACATATCCCCTAAGCGAGATATAGAACTCACCCGGTTGACGATCTCGCGGAAAGGTCACGCCGGAGCACGAACGATCGGACTGAAATCAAGGAAACTACCGAACGAGCACCGAAAACACCAACGAGGCCATAACAGCAACCTCTCCTTTGCTGAACTACTGAAACAGCGACTTCACTTGCTTGAATAATCTGAAGTGGCAAACCCAAATGGTAGATCCTCTTCCAAATTCGAATGAAAGAACAAACTTCTTGACTTGAAGATGCATTCAGAATTGTAGTTTTCTAGGATCAGAGTGCAAATTTGAAACAGAAATATCTTTGTCAAACCCTAACCAAAACTACTCAAATCTATGCCCATTGTGAAGGGAATTATGTATACTTTCTTATGGAGGAAGATTCACACGCATGCAATCAGTATTCTGGAAGATATCGCAGAAACAAGGTGGCTGGGTCAATACTGGGCCTGATTTAAGGGTGCGACTTGTAATCGATGTTTTTCCCAAACCACTCAGTAGAACCAGGTCATTCTTGTGCGAAATATGGAGGGTTTTGAGTCTAGTTCCCGTACAACCAAAGATCACATTTAGAGGAGTTTTGTACGAAGAGATATCGCGTAAATACTGAAGGTATCACCTACGGGTTTCACCCAGGAATTCAGCTTAGCCTTGATCAGCATCCTCACTCTCTTGCACCACGAATTTGATGTTTCCATCCTCTGCACCAGCAGCTACTCAATCCTTACAACTCTTCCCCAATTCGAAATGCAAGGTATAGATTTCATCTAGGACAGCCACAACTGAACATGCAACATTTTGGAAATTCAGAATTACTCCATCTCCAACATTTGAGCTTCAAACTGAAAACGTGATTGAGAGATAGAAGGAGAACCAGCTTCTGATATTGCTTCCATTGAACTCAGAATCGAAAATGGAGTGAGGTGGAAGAGAGATCACTTACATGCAAGCTGATTGTGGAGTCCCCATCTTCTTCTTCCTCCTTCTCTCTTCCTCTCTCTCGCAACTCTCATTTCTTTCTCTCTAACCTTCTTTCTATTTTTTTTCTTTTCAGCTGGAATGAAAAATGACTAAGTGTAGTTGGGTGGGGGTGTAACTCAGCTGGGGATGACTCATTAAGTGAGGGAAAAGACCAAAACGCCCCTCCCTTCTAATGCTCTTAATTTACCTCTAACCTCGCCATAATTCTATGACTCATGAACTTGGCAACTGATCATAATCATCAAGCATAACATGAATCATTTGTAACTTGAAATAAACCTCTTGTGCTAAAGACTCGTTTTAGTCGATAAATACAGTAACCTCTCGCTAATTTAATTTAGCCATGATTAATTAGGGAAAAGGATTTCTTTGGACTTTTCCTCGACTAAGCTTTGCCGAGACACGACCAATTATTCCCACAAATGATAACTCGGTCTTAGGCATCATAGTACAAGTCTTTGAAAATTAGGGATGTTACACCTTCCAAGGTTATCATCTTTGGATGGCGCTTGCTCCGTGATTCATTGCTTACGGCGGGGAAATTTATTTCACCGCCGTGTTATCTTGTTGGAAGAGGACTCGGTCTGTCCGTTTTGTGGGTTGGATAGCGAAGGATCGCATCATATGTTCTTGATTTGTGATGTCGCTGCAGCAGTTTGGCAGCAAGTTTATGGCTGGTTGCGCATTCAGCCACCGAGCCTCATGGATTTACCGGATCATTGTTTGTGGTTAGGCAAGGTTTGTAAAGGCAAAAAGGAAACTCGGTATCTGATTTGGTTGACAACTTGTTGGAGTATTTGGTTGGCTAGGAACGCGTTCATTTCCAAGAATGAGGCTCCTAATATCGACTCAATCATTACCCGTATTAAGAGCTTAACGTGGAGTTGGTTGGTTTATAGAATCGGTTGTAATTCAATGTTAAATAATTCCTCTTGGTGGAATGATCCTATTGATTGTCTAAACAATTTGTAATTTATTGTTTGGGTTTGAGCACCCCTAGTGCTCCGATGAATGAAATATTGCTTATCAAAAAACAATATATGTGCATATAACTTATTTCTGAACATATGTGTAACTAAGTTTACCTTTTGTGACTGGAAAAGGACTATTGCATTTCAGTGATAATTAAAGTAGCAAGACACACTACATGAAATACATGTATTACCGGCGGATTCTGCGACATTTCCAGCGGATATGGCCAGTAAATTTCCGGCGGATTTTATTACCATTACCGGCGGATTTCTCACACAAAAAAAAAATTCGAAAAAAAAAAATAAAAACCGCCGGTAATCCTGCGTTCCGGCAGAACTGTCAATTTCGAAATTTGAACTGGAATCCGCCGGTAATTCAATTTTTTGCCGGGGTCCCCAAATCCGCCGGTAACCCATAAATCCACCGGTAATTCAATATTTGGCGGACATTTCAAAATTTGAACAGGGATCCGCTGGTATTTCAAATATTCGCCGATAATTTAAATTTTTGGCGGAGTCCCCAAATCTGCCGGTAATTGTGATTTTCAGCGGATTTGGATTTCGGTTTCCGAAATCCAACCGTTGGCAACTTTCTCCTTTAATAAACCGAAATCATCTCTTCTTCTTCTCATTTCTCTCAAATTCTCTCCTCTTCTTCTTCTTCTTCTTCTTCATTTCTCTCAAATTCTTCTCTCTTCTTCTCTACGAATTCTGCCTCTCTACAAGTTCTCTCTTGTTCTCTCTACCAAATTCTTCCAGATTTTTTTTGAAGGTATGTTCTTAACATAATATAATTTATATTTGACAGTTTTTGTTAATATGAGTTAGTTACTAATTCTGATGTTATTTGTTTAGCAATTGCTTCAGTTTGGGTGAAGGTTTGTTCGTAGGAGTCCGGAATTAGCGTCAAGTCAGAGACTTCTCTTTTACTACCAGTTAGTTATCAACTTATAGCTATCATTAGTATTTAGTAAAAACTGTTATTTGATGTTGTACTAAAAAAAGCTTATTTGATGTTGTTAGTTTAAAAGTATTTGTGGAAAAAAATAGATAAATTTAAATTGTTGTATAAAAATTAGATTTTAATTACTATTAGTTGTTTATGTTTTTAAATAAAATAATTAAGAATAATTATAATATTATTATAATATATCAGTTAAAATAAAAAAGTAAAAATAACATAGTATAAATTGTTATTATTTACTAAAAACAAAATATATTTTAATTATTTTGTATAATTTTTAGATTAGATTGTAGTTAATATTTTTTGTTTATATTTTTTAGATAAAATAAATACGAATTATAAAAATATATTTGTTAAAAAAGTAAAATTAAGATGATATAAAATGTTACTATTTACTAAAAACAAATTATATTGTAATTATTTTGTTTATTTTATTAATTAAAATAAAATTAGAGTTAATTATTTAGTAACACATTAATAGAGTTATCAAATATTTATATAATGTGTTATATTATGTGTTATTAAATATTATTATATAGTAAAAAATGTTATTTGATGTAATTAGTTGAAATTATTTGAATCATAGTAATAAATAATAGTTGCTAGTTTATTTAATTTATTGGTTATAATACACATGTGATATATGTGTATTGTTCTATTACACATATATGATATATGTTGTAGTATATATATTAGGAACATCCACAAAAAAATGGATCGTAGTTGGATGTATGATCGAATATATCCTAGAAGAGCTGGGTTGAAGCGACGTTTTATGCATGGAGTCGAAGAGTTTGTTCTTTTTGCTAAGCGTCAAAAAGAATTTGAGCGACAAGGTGGAATTACATGTCCTTGCTCCAAATGTATGTTTCGATCTATAAAAAGGAAGGTGATGTTCGACATGATTTGTACAATAATGGGTTTAAGCGAAATTATTGGATATGGACCCGTCATGGCGAGGTAGCAGCTGGAGTTCCCGCGATTGATAATGTTTCTGTCCAAGTAGAAGGTCCCACATGAAGTCAAGTTGTAGAAGCTTCCACATCAAGTAGTAATCCAACGACTACGGGATATCAGCCGTTTGATGGTGTTCAGGGGATGATATCTGATGCTATCGGTGTAAATTTGGATTTTGAAGAACCACAATATGATGCAAAAGAAGTTCGAAACGAGGAAGCTCAGAGGTTTTATATGTTTTTGAGTGAGACAAATAAACCATTATTTGAAGGATCTAAAGACTCTAAATTATGAATGTGTGTTCGGTTGTTGGGTCTTAAGTCTCAATTTAATGTTGCAGAATTGTGCATGGAATATATGATTAAAATGATGTTGGATGCAACCACCATGAGGGGACTTTTGCCGCAGAGTTATTATGATACTAAAAGATTGCTATTGAAGCTTGGCTTAAATTCCATAAGAATTGATTATTGTGTGTCTGATTGCATGATCTATTATAACAATGAGTTTGGCATAAATGATGGAGAGTTGCTGGAATGCAAGTTTTGTCAAGAGACACTGTATCGTGTCAGCAGGAAAGGGACAAGCAACGGCAAACAAGTTCCAAGGAAAGTAATGTTCTATCTGTCGATTATATCAAGGCTGAAGAGGATGTTTATTTTAATGGAAACTGCGGGTAAAATGACGCGGCACTATGAAAATAGAAATAATTCTGGTGAATTACGTCATCCATCTGATGGTGAAGCTTGAAAGCATTTTAATCGTGTTCATCCAGATTTTGCCAATGATCCACGCAATGTTCGGCTTGGTTTATGCTCTAATGGTTTCACACCATATATTCAAGCGTCGGCAACATCGTATTCTTGTTGGCCAGTTATTGTTACCCCATACAACCTTCCTCCTGAAATATGTATGTCTAAACCCTACATGTTTTTAAATGCTATAATACCAGGGCCGACTAATCCAACAGCTGGTATTGACATATATTTGCAACCTTTGAATGATGACCAAAAAAGGTTGTGGAATGGTGTTTTAACTTATGATGTAGCACGTAGACAAAATTTCATGATGAGGGCGGCTTTGATGTGGATCATTAATGACTTTCCTACGTATGGAATGTTGTCTGGATGGGTGACACATGGTAAGATGGCGTGTCCGATTTGCATGGTTGACACAAATGCTTTTACTCTTAAATATGGAGGAAAAACCTTATGGTTGACTCGCACCGTAGGTTTTTACCTAGCGATCATCCATTTAGAAAGTCAAAATAGGCATTCATCAAGGGGAATGTTGAAACAGCTGAACCTCCTCGTAGGCTGACACCAGAAGAAGTTTGGAACAGTGTCAAGGATATCCCTTCTGTGGAAATCGTTGTGGGTGTTGTTTCTCGTCCAGATAGTTATGGACTGTGGCATAATTGGACAAAAAAGTATTTTTTGGGAACTTCCATATTGGAAAGATAATCTATTGAGACACAATCTCGACGTAATGCATAATGAAAAGAATTTCTTTGATAACATATTTAACACTGTTATGAACGTGAAAGGTAAAACGAAAGACAATGAGAAGGCTAGGATGGACGTGGATCATTACTGCAGGCGAAAGGATTTGTGATAAACACTTCAACACTGTCCACAACCCCATATACATTGAAAATATCAAGTGTATCAGTTTCCAAAAATCCCATATTCCGGGTGCATCTCTAAGCAACAGCAGGGAAGACATGGCCACTCTCATTTTCTAGTATAACATTTTGAGGCAATGTGTTGACAAATTGCTGATAAAAAGGTTTTGGAATATTGATACGATTCGGCAATTAAATAGCAAACATTATAAATAATTGACTACTTTGAACTCTCTAGATAACAGTTACAAATTCCATTGTTGGGAGATTCTATACAAAGAAACAAACCGGTTAGATTAACGGAAGGAAAATACAGGAGAAAAAGGAACATTAACACTGGTTGGCACTATAGTACCATACAGGTTGGGTACTATAGTGTTGGACATTGTTTTTCAACAATTCGATAAAACCAAGGTTTGACATTCTAGTACCGAACCTGTACGGTATTATAGTGCCAACCATGCAGAAAACCAGAAGAAAAATAATGAAATATAACGCAAAGAAAGAGAGAGAGAGAGAGAGAGAGAGAGAGAGAGAGAGAGTGAGTGAGAGAGTGAGAAAGGGGGGGTGATTTTGTGAGAGAGGGAGAGTGTGGGAGGAAGGGTTTTAGTGGAGGGGTATTTTTGAGATTTGTTGGGTTTGGGGGTATATGGTGAGTTGGGGGGGGGGGGGGTTGTAAGAAGTCTAGGCCTAATATAGAGTACCCTTCAAACCCAAATTCTTTTTTACTTCCCCCCCCAATAGCCCATATACCTCTACAATTTCATTTATTCCCATTTTACCCTCAATTAAATAATCAATATTTAATCCAGAATTTCATTTTTTTTTCCGGATTTATGTGTTAAAAGATAAATCCAGATTGGTTTTTTGGAAAATTTTCAGATTTATGTGTGAAAACATAAATCTGACATGTATTTTTTTTCCCCTTTCGTATATATGTCCAAGACATTAATCTGGAAGTACATTTTTTTCATTTCAGATTTATGTCGAAGGCATAAATCCGGAAGGGGTTTTTTCAAAAAATCAAAATTTTAGTTAATTTCGTTCGAAAAAACCCGATTTCGTTTTTTGTTTCACCACTGAACAATTTGGCGTCGTTGCTGGGGATCTCTAACTAGGGATTGCCAACTTAATTGTAATACCCCAAAATAAATTTAATTATTTTGATTATCACATCGTACTCCTATGGTTTAGTATGAGAATTTCATATGTTTTGACTGAGAGATAAAAAAAATGGGATTTCTCACTACCTTTCAGCTGGTTTATAGTCATAGTGGGCTTAGCTAACAAGGAAATTGGGCTTATCCAATGAGTTTAGTTTACTTTCTGCACCTACCCTTTTTACTAATAACCCAATAACTACTATGCACCCATTCATGCAAATGCTCACTTAACATTCAAATTTTAGAAAGTTGGCAAGAGAGAGAGAGAGAGTTCGAAGGACAGAAGGGAGAGTGAGGAAATGAGAACTTGAGAGACAATGACCCTTTCATCTTCTTCCTTCCATCAACCTTCAAATCACACACTTTTGTTTCCTTCACCTCTCTCAACTCCACCCAAAATCAGAACACATTTTCTACTCATGTTCTTGAAGCCACATACATTGTCTTGCATGTCCTATTTTTGAGGAGTTTTAGTATTGGTAACAAGGTGATAGAGTAAAGGAGTTGTCAAATTGAAGATTGAAGTTAGAAAGAGGATTTTGGAACTTCAATTTCATGGGGTTTAACGAGCTTGAAGAAGGGAGTGGTTGCTGTCAAATTTTGTGGCCAAGATAGCTTCGAACTCAATAAAAGAAAAAAAAACAGAGCACTTACCAGAAAGAAGAGCGAAGCACTAACAATGGAGGAGGTGCTCCAATGGGAGAGAGAGGTAGGGACAAGAAAACGGGGGTGGTAAAAACAAGTAAAAATGTAGAAGGAATGGATTTGAAAGCCAACTTGTAAAAACAAGTTTTCAACTTGAGATGGAAATTAGTTCAGAGAAGGTTCTCATTTTGGAGTTGAATTTATTTAGCTGAGAAAGTCAGTAGCTATGAGACTGATGCTTCTGTTCATGTGGTCACTACTGTTGTACTTTGTGTATTTTCTTGATTGCCCTTTTTTTTGTGGAACCCTCTTGATTGTCCTTGTTCTCCTGATTGTCCTTTTTTTGGTGGAACCCTCTTGATTGTCCTTGTGCTAAAAGGATCAAACAATTAGCCATGTCTTCCTCTTCATTAGTGCTGGCTTGTATTGGTCCTGCATAAGAAGTTATTGTAGCTGTTTGTATAAATTATAATAGTCTCTCCTCTCTAATTTTATACCAAGACTTGGAGACTTTAGACATGTCCATTTTATTTTGATGTCATTTTGAATGATACCATAAGGAAAAATGCATGCAGTATTGACATTTCTATATTTCCTTAATACAGGTGAAGTGCAACAACTTAAAAATGAGATTGGTGACTTGAGGAGTGAATCAAAGATAAAAGATGAAACCATGAAGATGATGGCATCAGTACTTGCTGAACTCACGAAGTCATCGGAGCCCGTACCTGTTCCACTTTTACATGATTTCTTATAATTCTTTAATATTTTACGTAAATGACAAATTATTCTTTTGTTTCTATTGGTGCAGCAACAACAAAATGCCGGTGGTCACTCCTCATCATCAACTAACAACAATTGCCAGCCTTGAAGTGACTTTTATGCTTAATGCTTATTTTGAAATGTAATATGTGAGAGCTACTTGTGAAATGTGAAATTGTTATCTTGTTAACAAGAGCTACTTTAGAGAGCTACAATTCATACTTTTTTTTGGATTGCAATTACAATATATATATATATATATATATATATATATATAGAGAGAGAGAGAGAGAGAGAGAGAGAGAGAGAGAGAGAGAGAGAGAGAGAGTCAAGGATAAAATAATTATTCGATTTCCATTTTATCTTTTGATGACTTTTTTGTAATTTTAATTTATTTGTTGTCATATAAACAAATTGATTTGTCACGGTTTTCTTCTATTGATATACCATTTATCAATATGTCAATCATGCTTTATCACAATACATATATTTAGAACCCAATAGCACTTGGATGAGTTGGTAGGGGTCTCTTCTAGCTTAACCATAGTCTTGGGTTCGAATCCAGCCTTAGGCATGCAGCAGTCTTAAGTCTCTTGAGGGAGACCGTTTCCACCCGTTGTGGGCCTACCTGACTCGAGGGATTAGTCTCTGCAGTTGCGCGTAGTAGATACCCGATTTATACCAAAAAAATACATATATTTAGAATCAAGGATAAAATTATTATCCGCTTTCCATTTTAGCTTTTCTAAAAACTTTTTACTCTTTACTTTTTATTAATTATTTTTATGGGTGCTTCTAGTGTGAGTGAGGAAATCAAATTCCTCACCGATTAACGGTAGAATATTGTGTAAAATGCTATGAGTGGTTATGATTGAATCAACTAGTATTAAATCTCAACCGTTAAGGAATTTTTATACTACATCCTACGGTCATATTTAATGGTTCAACGGTGAGCGATTTGATTGCTCCCTCACCCTAGAAGCACTTTATTTTTATGGATCAATTTATCATGTTTTTTAATGGTTTCTTTAATATTTTTTAACTGATTATTTTTGAAAATACTTTTTTGACCATTTATTTATTTAACAATTTTGTTTGATGGAATATTTTTTAATGGTTATTTGTTTTAGTTATTTTTTTGGCTACTTTTTTAAAATTGCTTTTTTCTTGTTACAAAAGAGAAAAGTTACAATTGTGTTTCAAATCTAACACTTTGTAATGAAAAATCCATATATATTCAATGCTTCTCCAATTCAATTTTTACAATAATGTACCAAACTAGTGCGTATGACCCGTGCGATGCACGGGTATACATTTTCTTGTTGAAAAAACTTTAAATTAGAGGTAATGTATAAGTATATTTTGTTTATTCCATTTTATATCCATCAAATAAAATTTAAGGAATTTATATTTTATATATCTTTGTGGATATAGATGCTATATTAGTATTTCAAAAAAATGCAAATGAATTATTATTTGGTAAAGTAAAATATGTGATTTCATAGTATCGACAATAAAAATATTCACTTTTAGATATTATGATGAATTTAAAATTATATTACAGGAGAATTTAAAATTCACTTGTCTGATGGATTTCTAATTTGAGATGTATATTTAGAACTATCTATTTTAGCCTGTTAGTGAAATAAATAGTAAAATATGCTTTCAAGTTTAACTACACATTTCATATTAAGCATTTTACTTTTTTTATAACTAATTTATTGTACATAAATATATAGCTAATATTTAGATTACTATTAATAAAAATATATTATTTATCTATATCATTTTATCTAATTTGACTAAATGATCAAATAATATTTACCACTATTCTATTTAATAACTATTTTAAAGATTTAATTTAAATTAAATATAGACCACCGATGAACGATGAAAGAAAAAGTGATATGAATAAAAAGTGATATCAAATTAAAAGTTAAAAAAAAGGAAAGTGAAAGAAATATCAACACAGATTCAACCCAAACTCTCGTTTCTGTACCAAAATATCAAAACACGTTCACCATGAATTGAACATTAACTTCATCGTGATTCATGTATTCATCTTCAACCTTCCACCTTTCAAAAACCAGATCTCCATCAGACCAAATCGCAGAGTTACTCACTGAAAACGAAAAGCTAATTCGGACCAAATCGCAACAAATCGCAAATCCAACACCAACTCTTTGTAAGTCTGTTATTCCATTGGGATGACCGGTGATTTGCGGACAACTAGTACAAAAAGCTAATTCGTAGAAAGGTATTAAAAGTAACATGAATATAATTGGGATAACTTGAATTGAAGGTGGTGAGATATTGAAAGTGCCTACGAATGTTGAACAGGTAATGGTATCTTCTTTTTGCAAATTTAATCATCGTGAGTTGTTTACGTTAAGGAATTTCTTTATTCTCATTAGTTAGTTTATTTGGAAGAATGTTGAACAGGTAGTGGTTCCTTCTTTTTGCAGAATTCAAACAATTTTTGCTCTAATTAATTTCGCATTCTGGGTTTTTCTATTCGTGGGTTAAGGTTCATGTTTGAAGTTCGAATGCTTGGGGTTCGTAAGTTAGGGTTTTATTTCGCCTCTGGATTGAACAGAGTTTGGGTTTTATATTTTCCTTCTTTTTCTTCGATTTGAGAGAGATAGGGTTCTCTCATTTTTTCATAACCAGAAATCAAAATTCAGTCCCTGAACATGAATTGTTTGTTTTATACAGTTAAATCCAAAGGGTGGTGTCGCTGATAGACATTGAGGAAAGCATCATTCACCTGCTTCAACTATAACACCTGCATATTAACTATTGCTTTATTGTTCGTTACTTAAGAATGAAATACCATATGCTTGTGTAGCTATTGCTATATATAATATATATGTAGAGTACAGTGTAACACCCCGATAATTTCTAACCGGTAGAAATCACCGAAATGCACTACTGGCATAAATCAGAGTACTTCCTGTTTCAAATACTGAACACGAACTAAAACTTCAATGATAAAACCATCAAGTGCGTTTGCATAATTAACATAAAATACATGAAACGTTTCTTACACCACTCAAACTAGTGTTCAGTACCAAAATAGAAAGTATGCGGAAGCGATTTACAACTTTTACAAGTATAAGTCGTACAATCGAACATTCTAAGATAAGCAAAAGTAAATACAAGACATGACAGAATAAAGACAGCAACGGCTCCTCAAGCAGCTCCATAAGCAATACTCCGATACCTTCAACCAAATCCCTGCTTCTCTGAAAAACAACAACACATGAGAGGGTGAGACAATCTGTCTCAGTGAGTTCTATCGAGACCCCTTACTAACACTCGCGGTTCATTATGCCTGATTCATTAGTTCGTAGCCCTTAAGCCGACTACGTGGAACATACAACGTGTACTCGTGGCCCTTCTAAGCGACGCACAAGAGACACACACATAACATGATTTTTAACGTATCACCGGCAATTGTATATAAAACTACCGGCAAACCCATTCCCTGACCACAGCGGGGACAAACATGACGGGGCCTAAGTTCAAAAGGAATCATGACTTCCTCTCCCTTAGTACGCTAATCTTGAAAATAGGGTCGTCACCCTAACATGATGTATATAAATATATACCTTGGCATGAACAAAACATGACATAACATAACATAACATAACATAACATGAACTTATCATTATCATTAGCTTTGGGACATTTAGTCCATTTTATAATTACTTTTCGTGATCTCACTCGTGGTTGCTAAGTTTGTTAATCTGACTTATACATATATACAATCAATCCAAACACATTCCATGTACCCGCATTGGGCCGTCAAAAATCAACATACATACCCGCATTGGGCCGTCAACAAAACCGTGGACCACAAGGGTCGTTAGCAAAACCATGGACCACAAGGGCCGTTAATAAAACCGTTGACCGCAAGGGCCGTTAATAAAACCATGGACCACAAGGGCCGTTAATAAAACCGTGGACCGCAAGGGCCGTTAATAAAACCATGGACCACAAGGGCCGTTAATAAAGCCGTACACAAGGGCCGTTAATAAAACCATAGATATACACATAACCTTTTCCTCAAATTTGAGTTGAAGACAATCACAGTTATATTCAGTCCACAGAAAATTCCAGCATTCACACATGAACTTCAACAATGTATTTACCCTACCAAACGACATCGGAATTTAGCGAACGACCTCTCTACAGAAAGCTTATGAAGTCTTGTTTCTGGCTATATTTTTAGAATTGTGGAATGATGGGTCAATAAATACAGTTTTAGCAAATAACACAACATGTTCAGAAAACGGGACTGCGACTGTGACCTAAATTGCGATCCTTCTAAAATGACCAAAACCCACTCAATTAACCTGGAACCTGAGCCTAACAGTAGAAAATTAACCTTTGAAACGAAAACGTGAAATACCGTGATTTCGAAACATGCAAACTCAGACTCGACAAACTTCTCTAAGCGAGTATATAAATCACCTGAAATGACGAATCCTCAAACGATAGATATTTCACACGACGGCACCGACAAAGTAACACTCGAACGATCCCCATATTCGAACTCTCGCTTCAACCCGAACCACTTCTGGACAGCATCTGGGAGCAGTTTTGGAATGCGCATAACTTAGTCAATTCCTAACCAAAACTATCCAAACCAATGCCTAATGTGTAGATAATTTTGTCTAGTTTCTAACGGTTCAAGTCCCACACTGTTTCGACTAGTATTAAGGGATTTATGGCTACAATACGGTGACTGGTTAAAAATTGGTTCTGTTACAAAGGTGAAACTTGTAACTAATATTTCTCCCTCAATAATCAGCCAAACAGGGTGGTTCTTGCGCCTAAACTGAAGGGTTTTGAGTCTAGTTTCCAGAGAAATTATAACGAACATCAATGGAGGTCTATGGTGAGATGTACATCGAAATTACCTAACCTTGCTCCGTACGGGTTTGTTGAAAAACTCTTCCAGCAACATACCCTTTTGCTCAATCCTTCATGCCTCCATGGATTAGAGTTCCATAACTAACCAAAACATCCAAAACAGAACTAGGCTACCCACATTCTCCAGAAATTTCGAAATGTGGTTGGTGGATGTACTCCAATATGGTTATTGAACTTCAACAATTGATTATGAAGCTTCAATAGCAACATGCAATGGTGAATTCTCCAACTTGGTCATATGAGCTTGAAAATCCGAAAATGGCACCTTGAGAATGAGAGAGAATCAGGCTTTGATGTTGGTACCATTAGATAGAGAATGAAAAATGGAGAATATTGGATATAAGAACACTTACATGCATCCTCTTCTCTCTTGAGTTCTACCTCTCTCTCTCTCCCTCTATTCTGAGTTTCTATTTTCTGGTTTCTGGATGGAATGAAGCTGGGTCAGCTGAACCAAGCTTTAAGTGGATGGGAAAAGACCAAAATGCCCTCCACTTAGCTCCTCACCTTAATTTATCTTAATCCACTCTTATATCACATAATCTAATAATTCCTAATTAATTAATTAGTGTATATGTGGATGAATTGTGGAAGGTGGGGCAGCTGAAAGTCACTTATGGGTGGAAAAGACTAAAATACCCTTTTCCTAGTTTTCTCACTAGAAATCTCAATTAGCTCACCAATCAACCAACAATTCAAATACTAATATATTTTAGCACACAAGTATAACATAATGCACTTAATCAATTGTGCTAATTAATCATCTTGACCTCTTGCTAATTTAATAAATTAAATTAGCTAAATTGGGGATGTTACATACAGTAATAAATATTTAGTCATAAACAACACATTATCACTTGTGTGCATGCAAAAACATTTATTAGTAACTGTTTGTACCAACAAAATAATTTAGTAATTGTTCGTACCAAAAAAATCAATCATTCATGTGACGAACACCTAGATTTGTATTGGGATGACCTGCAAAACATTTAAATTATGAGTGTACTGTTAGTCATATGGTATAAAATGAAAAAATAGGATTTAAAATTATTTAATTGGAATGTCTAACCTCTGACATTCTCAAAAACTTCTCGGTAGAAAACATTTCGGGTTTGAGTGCATAGTGTTTTGTCCTCGTCAAGAATAAGATTTTTGAGACCCTTCCTCGATTTGACACGCGATAAGGCAACATACAACTGTCCATGCGTGAACACAGGACGCGACAAATAGACACCAACATGTGACAGTGACTGTCCTTGGCTCTTGTTTATTGTCATCGCGAAGCATAAGGCAATTGGAAACTGTCCTCGCTGAAACTTAAATGGAAGGCCCGAGTCACTTGGCACCATATTCATTCTTGGTATGAAGATTTTATCACCTACGTTCTTTCCGGTAAGCACTGTTGCTCCGATAACAATCTTCCCGAGGTCATTAACCATAAGTCTTGTTCCATTACATAGACCATGGGACTGGTCTATGTTTCTCATCAACATCACGGGAACTCCTACTTTTAGCTTCAATTTGTGGTTAGGGAATCCAGAGCATTTGATGTCATTTAGGACTTCAATGGTGAACCATTCACTTCGAATATCACTATCTTCATCTGATTGACAAACAGAGTCGTAGCTTAGGTATTCAGTCTCGGTGCCAGGAATCTGTGAAATCATAATGTCGTTCACCTCAGCGACCGATTCTAGTGTGGGTGCAAGTATGGCCCTCTCTTCGAAGAAGTGGTCACTGTTCATGTTATTAAGAAGGTTGGGGTAGGTGAAGTCAATCAATGACTGCAGTGGATTTTGGTGGTCATCTATGGCAATGTCGGGGGGGGATGTCAATTGGATATTCTCCAAACTCATTTGATTTAGGGTCACCATCGCCAATGCTTAATATCCAATCTACAAATTGCTTAATTTCTAAATTTTCCGACTCAACATTAGATCCTCCAAGTCTCATGTTATGAGTTAGACTACGTACTTGACAGAAATGCCAAATGCTTGATGAATTAACGGCTTGCCCAACAATAGTTTCTCGGGACGCCGCTCGCACGATGGGTACTATTTGACTAAAGTCACCTCCAAGTACAACAGCCTTGCCTCCAAAGGGCCTTTTTAGATTGTTTCTATCTTGGCTGGACATCAAGTCACGTAGAGTACGGTCAAAAGCCTCGAAACAAAATCTGCTCATTGTAACACCCCCTTCTAATACTTAATATTTAATTAATAAAAATCAGAGTTTTCGAAAACCGTTTGAGACGTTAAAAAGGAAAGCGTTACATTTACTTCATAAAAACCATCAACTTCAAAAGCAAAGATCAACAATAAAAGAGTATGATACATAGCACCCAAAACCATAAGGGACAAACCCATAAGCACCTGTTTAGTTTACACCACCATAAACATAATCGACAACGCAGCGGAAAAGCAACAAGTGTATCAAATACTTATACATCGCCAAATAAACAGTTAATCATTAACAGATAAGACAACTACATAAAACTAGAACGCCCCCCCCGGTGCTACGTATCAGAGCAGAGACCAACCGACAAGGAGAAGGTACAGAAATAACCTTCACTCGCTAATACCTGCAGGTTGCCGACATGAGAAACAACACGAAAGCAGTAGGGTGAGTCTCTAAACACATATAATAGAATGGATGATAAGCAATATATTAGGACAAGGCAACTAGAAGCACCAATACACAACTTCATAAGCATACATCATCATCTTACAACATATATATTATAATCACCAAGGCAACATCGTCAATAATAATCACCAAGAGACATCATCGTCAATAAACATAGGCACTAAGGCATCATCGTCAATAATCATGGAATAATGCATGAGATGCAACCCAACACCAAGGGCATAATGCATGTGGTACCATCACCGTCATTAGTTAGCCATTCGGGCATAATCGTCAATATAAGGCCAACACCTATAATCGTCAATAATCAACCACAAGGCCGAAGCCTATAATCGTCAATAAACAATGCACATGAAGCATGCGACACCATGAACAATGCATCAATCATCATTCACCAAATTCGTCAATCATTAAACTCACCATAAGGCCAATGCCTATAATCGTCAATCATTAAATCCACCATCATCATTAATTGCATCGTCAAACAATAGCTCTAAGGATAGCACCAACTCATATCAATTGAATACACCAAGTACATCGTCAATAAATAGCTCTAAGGCTAGCAGTTAATTCATCAATAATACCATCCTCAATTAAATAGACTATCACAAGTCCACGATACAAGACAGGCACCCTAGACAGAGTCCTACAGCCTAAACAGGCCACACCGACACGCCAACAGGCAAAAACAGACAAAATATCACTTAGACAGTTTTTGGCAACACCGGGTAACACTGCGCCAAAAACTGCGCCCAAACAGCACCTAGACATCCACCAAACAGTGCCTAGACACCCACCAAACAGCCCCCAAACACTTGACCAAACAGCGCCTAGACAGCGCCCAGACAGCCCCTAGACATTCGCCGAAACAGCAGCAACATGGCAACACTGCGCCAGGCACACAGGCAACACTGCCAGGCAACACTGGCGCAGCAGACAGCAACATTGGCAGCACACTGCACCAAGGCATACGCCCGGGCAGCAACACTGCAGAATTCCTACAACAGTG
Source organism: Astragalus membranaceus (assembly GCA_039519185.1). Classification (NCBI taxonomy): domain Eukaryota; kingdom Viridiplantae; phylum Streptophyta; class Magnoliopsida; order Fabales; family Fabaceae; genus Astragalus; species Astragalus membranaceus. Next base: position 35,092,037 of record CM076854.1, on the reverse strand, counting down.
CGCCTACTTCGGCAAATTAATTAAAATAGCAAACGACCTCGGGTTTCAACAAAAGACCACTCATTGGAAAGCTCTTTGAGTGTAGTTTCAGCCTATGATTTTCATTTTTCAAAATAAGTATCCAGTTGGTACCGTTTTTCAAAATACTACACTGAGGTACCAAATCGGACAGGTTTGCATGACCAACTTACAACCAACTCTTCTTTCTCTTTTCTTAATGAGATTTGATGAAACCAGTGCTCATTTTGAAGGGAATTGAGTCTACTTTCCAACTAAGTAAGAATCATTAAAAACGGGGTTCGAATGAGGACACAAAACTTGCCAAGACCGAACCTATACACAGATTGGTTCCAGAATTTGACCCGACTTTGGAGACTCATAACTCGAGCTACACAACTTCGATTTAAACGAAACCAGTGCCAAAACGACCGCTATTAAGTCTACTTTCCAAAACAATCAGCCGCCTAATTTTCAGACCAACCAAACAGTACCAGTTTTGAAAATACGAAACAGTGTCCAGAAAACGCGCACAACAACAAGGGGGCACGCCACACCCAAGTTGGCGCCCCATGACACAACACCGAGGCACACTTGTGCCACAACCACCAGGGCACCGAGACACAACCAAGCAACATTCAACGAGGCACATGGGCACTTGGCCCGTGCCATAACATGAACAACACACACACGCCTAGCACGCCCACAATATTGGGATTAAGGCCACGTCATGCCCGTGCTACAACAACAATTAATTCAAATATCAAGCGCGCCCCAAAGCGGGCATAAAGGCCTCGTCATGCCACGCTACCCAAACAACCAAAGCACATGGGCCAAAGGCTAGGAGCCTAGGCCATGGCACCAACAAACAACAATATCCTCAAGAACAACAACAACAACCACATAGTGGCATAACACCCAACATTTCCAATACCACAATTTAACAACAATCACCAACAAATAATCGTCAATCTCAAGTGCCATTTCACATAGGCAATTCTTCAAACACTTGATAGCACATATTTGCATGCTCATTCTCATTGAGACAGTACATCAAACACCTTGTACACATATTCTTTATCATATTCTTTTCAACATCAAAGACATCATAAATCGTCAATTGCAATTTAATACAACAACACATATTCACACCTTTCATCAAACATCACATATTCACCATAAATTCTCTTCATGTTCATAGAATGATTTCAACAAACACCTTGTAGGCACAATATACTCATAATTCATTTCAACATTAAAACATCATCAATTCATCAATTCAGCTTCAAATACAACAACAAATACACGATTAACAACACAAACATATTAATGAGTATCCCTAGAACCTAACCTTATATAAAACATATCATTTACTCTATTATGGATGAAAGAGAGCCCCTAACCTTTTAATTGAAGAACCCAAGAACCAATTAGCAAGCTAGAACCAAGAAACAAGCCCCAATCCTTCCAACCAAGCAAGAAAATCGAAAATGCAAGCCTCTCCCTTGATGAACAGTACCGCGGGTACTATTCCTCTCCTCACTATTCTATTTTTTTGAGTTGTGTTGGAAAATGAGACCACACACTAGCACCTTATCCCTCCTAAAACAACTAATGGGCCACTAATGACTATGGGCTTATTAATGAACTATGGGTCTACCATTTACACCTCCAATATTTATTTATGCACTTCCCCAATAAAATAACATCAATTTAAATAATTAACTCTAACTTAATTATCCCACTTAATTAAATATCTCCAAATTACTTAAACTAACTTAATTAATTATTGTAACTTTAATTAATCCAATTGAATAAATAGTCTAATTAATTTTGGGGCGTTACACTCATCATAGGGGCTTCGTCCCATATAATTAGTTTCGCTTGGATAAGAAGTTTGTCTCTGGCACTTCCTTGATTAATGCTGCAAGTAGAATCTTCACGTGGTTGGAGAGGTATTGAGAACGTTGAATGTGCTATCCGACCACCGGGAAGTAGTAAGGGCCATGTAAACCACATCTGACTACAAAAAACTTGCTAATTAGCGACGGATTATTCCATCATTACATGCCCCAAATCCGTCGCTAATTCCCATTAGCGAGGGAATTAGCGAGGGCCATGTTCGGTCGCTGAATTGCTCATCGCTAATGGGATTAGTGAGGGAATCTGAATCCCTTGGTAATGAGCGACGGAAATATCCCTCGCTAATTCCCTCGCTAGTAAAGACAGCCACGTGGTTAAATTCTGACAGCCACGCGTCCAATTTCCCTCGCTATTTCTCTCGCTAATGCCCAACTGATTGATTTTTTTTGATAAACCTACTTTTATACCTGTTTATTTTATTAATAAATAATAAAATCTAAAATACATAAAACAGTTTAAAATAAAAATTCCGAGAATAAAATTCTTCAATAACATAAAATTCGAATCAACAACACTTAATCTGAAATGTTATAACAAAATATTGAAATGTCAAACTAATACAACAAATCCTAAAAGCTGCCGCGATCAGACTCCTCAGCCTTCCCAGACTCCCCAAACTCCTCAGCTTGCTCCTCATCTTGCTCCTCATCTTGCTGCATATTCTTAAAATACCTAAACATCAGCTCCTGCCTACGGGTCACCTTCGCAAAGTCTTCCTGCATCTTTTTCATAGCCTCAGTAGAGGTCCTGACCTCCTGCCGAGTATCGTGCAGCTCCTGTCGAGTAGACTGCAGCTCCCCTGAGTCAGCTGAGTCATGATCTCATTTATTTGCTCCTGTTTTGAATAACCACAAATTAGCGCTCCATTTTGACAAAGCAACATTATATAATACAAATCAAGTTGTATATTTAGCTGAGTCATCTTGGAGCGCTCATCAACATACTCGCCAATGCCTTTCCTCACATGGGTGGCTCTATGCAGCTCAGGAGCAGTGATAGGGCGTCCTGCCTTCTTACTCTGTAAAATGAAACACATTTTCAAAAATTGCAAACTAATTAACTAACGTAAAAAAACACACAGATTTTAGAAATAATTTACCAATCTAGAAGCATGCTGAGCCTTGTTGATGGACCCGCCGCAGTGAAGCGAGCCACCCTTTTCTGAGTTTCTATTATTCTTGGCTTTTGTAGGATTTTTCTTGAAAGTCTGTGTAGCCCAATGGTCCTTGAAGGCATTCCAAATTTCATCACTCATGTAGTCAGGCTTCTTATCTTTACACCGCAACTTATAAAGCAAATCTGATATTTGAGCGCCCATCCTTTTAAAAAAAGTCTCTGCACATTGTCATCATCTTCTATGTCCCATGTCACTTTGGTCTGTATTAAGTAAAATGAAAATATGTATTAGTAATTATATTAAACGTTATTAAACATAAAATTTAAACTAACAATATAAGTAATGACAAAATAATTGACACTTACCCTAAAGTAGTGCAACAGATCCTTCCTGTCATAATCATCGACTTTACTCCACTTTTTATGGAACTTTTGAAAATATTTTTTGCGGATGACATGAGTGATGCTTGATGAAGCTGCCTTTGCAGGAAGAAGCCTGCATAATGAAAGATATATCAAACAATCAAATATATATAAGTCGTTGCATAATTAACTAAAAAAACAAACAATATAATACTTACGCGTTACCACGACTATAAATGAGTTTGAGTCTGACACCATTAATAACAACCACCTCCACTCTCTCGTCATCGTTCGATGAATTAGAATCAACATTACTACCACCAATATCATGCTCAATATCATCCTAGGGCTCTGGTGTAGGCATAGATAACCCAGCTGGTGGGCCCATATGCCCAGATGATGAGCCTATATGCCCAACTGGTGTGCCCATATACCCAGCTGGTGTGCCCATATACCCAGCTGGTGTGCCCATATGCCCTGCTGCATACGTATTTGGTGGGCCCATATAATGCCCATGTGATGGTAAATGATACCATCCGGGGCCAGATGGAGGCGGAGGTTGTGGGGCAATCTGAGCGGTAGCTGGTGGGCCCACAAACGTATGACCCCTCATATTTCCAATATTAAGTACCACCTCACGATTACGCCTCCTCTTAGGAGGTTCATTGGTCATAGTCTTCTTCCCTTTATGAGGACCTCTCGGTGGGTCAGAACCCTCTCCTGGATCCATATCTATGAAAAAATAGAAACGAAATGTGATACTAACAACATTAATTATATATATTTATAAATAAATTAAAGAAAGTAAATTAACAAGAACAATATTGATATATTAATGATTCTAATAAATTTAAAGACAACATAAGGAGTCAACATAAGTAGACAACATATATAAGAAAACACAAGAACAATAATGACTCTAATAAATTTAAATACAACATAAGATTAATCATAATTATTCATCTTCATTCTCTTCTTCATCATCTTCATATTCATTCTCTTCTTCATCTTGTTCATCTTCATTCTGTTCTTCATCTTCATCAACTTCTTCAACTAGGAGTCGATCATCACATAAGGAGTCAATCGGTTCAACTTCAATTACCTCATCTACTCCCGAAATTTCATCCATCTGATAAGGAACCTCATCCTCCGCATCAGTGGCTTCAATGCGACCCCGTGGTTTTCTCTTAATTGCAACACACCATCCTCTCTGAGTTGATGGATAGGGAACATAGTACACCTGCCTCACATTTTCTGCCATGATAAACGGATCATAACGTTTATACCTTCCATTCATTCGAATGTCCACGGTATTACATTTTGGATTCAATTTCGTTCCTCTTACTGATGGATCAAACCATCTACAAAAAAACAAAACTATTCTCTTTTCATAGTCTAACTGTGGGTATTCAAGTTCATATATGTCCTCCTGTTTCACCTTTAACATATACCCCACTATTAATTGTTTTTTCCCCTCACTCCATGATTGGGTGTCAAATTTGTAACCGTTAACTAGGTACATGTTCCACTCGGTCACCTCAAGAAAAGGACCATCGGCTAAGTTCCTCAAGTGTCGGATTTGGGGAGTTGGTTCTGCTTCATAAACCTAAGTAGACCACATATGGAAAAACCTAGTCATGTCTCATATCTACTTTCAACGTGTGACATTAAAACATTAGTTTTATTTACTTACCCTAGCCTTAAACCAGGATGGAAAACTTTCATGTATACGAATAGAAGATTCTTCAGCGCCGATACCCTCAATTCGTAAGAATGCACTGAAAAAGAATTATTATTACTCTTTAGATTGAAAGTTGATCAAAATCTGATTTAACTTCATACTGTGTAGATTAACAACTCAATTGGAGCATACTTACTCAAGATATGGTTTAACTTCAGTGCAATTTATCAAGACATGAACATGTGCTGATTTATACTCTTTATTTGATAAGTAATTGGTTGACTTCTTTCCTGAAGGGCGACCAGGTTTGATAAACACAGATAAAGTGAGCGGGGTGTCTTTCTTCATCAATCTCCATTTCGTTTCTATTATTTGTTGACAACATAAAGTTGTTGAAATAATGTGAACAAAAATAAATTGTTTCACGGTGTAGGTAAGCTGTGCAAATCGATCCTTCAACTCTAGCTTTATTCTTCACCAATCGTTTATAATCACCCATTAATCTACATATGAAGGAAAAACACTTCATTAAGCTATTCTCTCCACCAAATGTTGAAATAGATAATTACCTCTCAAATGGATACATCCACCTATAATGAACTGGATCCATGTCTTGCTTTATACGCAAGGTGAATCAATAGATGCTCCATGGAATCAAAGAAACCGAGAGGAAATATTCTCTCCAACTTAGAGATGATGAAAGGAATATTCTGCTCCATCTTAATAAGATCATCCCTTCTCAACGTTGAAGAGCACATATTTTTAAAAAATTGACTCACTTCAATAAGTGGTTCCAAAACACACTTTGGTAATGAATTAAAAGCAATTGGAAGCAAACACTCCATGAATACATGACAATCATTACTTTTCATTGCATACATCTTCCTGGTGTTCATATCGGCACATCTTGCAAGGTTAGAAGAATAACCATCTGGCATCCTCAATCCTTTCAACCATCGACATCATCTGGTGTTAGACAATATTTGGCTTTGGGTTTTAACATCTTCCCATTAGGCATTTCCACCAAATTCAAATCGGATCGATGTTTGCTACAGTAAAGAGCAGAATCCAAGCTAGCCTTATTATTGTCTTTGGTTATATCATTCACATTCATCACAGTGACAAATATGTTGTCAAAGAAATTCTTCTCGATCTGCGTAACATCGAGATTGTGCCTCAACAGATTATTTTTCCAATATGGGAGATTCCAAAATATGCTTTTTTGTCCAATTGTGCACCCGTCCATATATTACCAAGTGGCTTCAATCTCAAGAGGGGGGGGGGTGAATTCAGATTTAAAAACTTTTGAAAACTTTTTCCCCTTTTTAATGACTTAGATTAATTTTCGCGTAGGTTAGGAATTAAAAAATAAAGCAATAAAGCACACAGAGATTTATACTGGTTCGGTCACCTCCTAGTGGCCTACGTCCAGTCCTCACACCCTTGTGATATTTTCCACTAACACAAACAAGGCTTACGGGTGCCTTGGAAACCTTTACAGACTCAGGCACTCTTCTCCTAGGATACCCCACCTATGAAGAGCCCTCAAATCTATTACAACAATAACAAGAGATACCCCACCCCTGTTACAACAAGTGCCCCAGCAAGATACCCCATTTCCTAGTACAAACAGCTACCCTAGAGAGATACCCCACTCCCTAGTACAAATTACAATGATAAACAAATTACAAATGTAAAGACCAAAATACCTCTTGTGCAGGCCGATATTACAACTTGAAATTTCACCAACCCGACTAACCCTTGCGAGAGATCAGCTCTGACGGACGAATAGTGCGTGAAGAGCAGAAGTGAAAACATAAAAGGGTTGTTTTCGTTTGATGCGTTTATCGTGAAATGGGTTGTTGAGAATTGTGAAGTATGAAGCCTCCATTTATAGGCTATGAGAAAAATATTAACGTTGAAACATTTATTGAAATGTCAGAATCAATTGTTTGCTTGAATGAACTGAAATTGACAATCGATTATATGCTTGAGAATGAATAAGATGCAAATCGATTATGTGCTTAAAACAAGGGATATGCAAATCGATTATGTGCTTCTTTAAACTATAAATGAAATCGATTATGTGCTTGAATAAAGGAGAGAGGAAATCGATTATGTACTTAGTGAAAACAATATGAATCGATTCTTTTCTTTGAAAAAGAGTTTATGAATCGATTATATACTTAGTAAAAATAATATGAATCGATTGTATGCTTTCATATTGAGTTGAAAATCGATTTTGATGTGTAGTTTAAAGTAGTATGAATCGATTTAATAGTTTCTCAAAAATGCTTTTTATGTTTACGTGTGCATGCATGCATTTTGAAAACTAGTGAAGGCGTGAGACTTTGAGAGATGAGCTGACCCTCGGAAGAGCTTACACTTTTTCCTAAGACAATCCCCAAACCCTAAGGACAACCCTTATTTCTTGAGACTTCAATTCTTGAGCTTGATTGCCTTGGATTGTGACATTAGATACTTTGTCACTTTCATCAACTTTGGCCATAAACTTTGGCTTTGTCTTTTTCATCATCAAGACCCGACCTGCAATATAAGTTACCTGCAGTACAAGATATCCACATTCTCCCCCTTTTTGATGATGACAAAACTTTTCTCATGTTAAGGTGGGAGGTTAGTTCATCAAAACAAATAATGCATACATATATACATGTGACTATGCTCCCCCTAATGCATACATATATGTATATATATATATATATATATATATATATATATATATATATATATATATATATGTGTGTGTGTGTGTGTGTGTGTGTATGTGTGTGTGACTATGCTCCCCCTTACTTGATGCTCCCCTTATATGTTTAGTATGACAATATTATATGATTCATGCAACACTATATTTCTCCCCCTTTTTGTCATGATCAAAAGGGTCGACATATGACAAAGTTTGCAAATCTAAACAGCGTATGTTTCATTCAAATAGAAGAGGAGTCAATGATTCCAAGTTCTCTTCGAATTAAAAAGAAGCTTTCTTTTTGTAAAGGTTTCGTGAAAATATCAGCTAGCTGTTTTGAAGATTCAACAAATTCAATCACACAATCACCTTTTTGGACATGATCTCTAAGAAAATGATGTCTAATTTCTATATGCTTGGTCCTAGAGTGTTGAACGGGGTTCTTTGTAAGATTGATAGCGCTGGTGTTGACGCATTTTATCGAGATATGATCTAGTTCTACACCATAGTCAAGAATTTGTTGCTTCATCCAAAGGATTTGTGCGCAGCAACTTCCTGCTGCAACATATTCTGCTTCAGTAGTTGACAGTGCGACACTGACTTGTTTCTTATTGTGCCATGAAACAAGTGCACTACCTAGTATGTGACATGTTCCACTAGTACTTTTTGTATCCAATTTACAACCTGCAGAATCAGAGTCTGAATATCCTATAAGGCTACATGTGGCGCCTTTGGGGTACCACAGACCAACATTTTGTGTGACTACAAGATATCTCATTATTCTTTTGACAGCTACTAAATGCGACTCTTTTGGATTTGCTTGATATCTAGCACACATGCAAACACTGAACATGATGTTCGGTCTACTAGCAGTTAAATAGAGAAGGGAGCCAATCATACCTCGATATTTGCTTAGTTCTACCGGTTTACCTTCTTCATCTTTGTCTAAGTAGCACGAGGTGCTCATTGGGGTGGACATTTCTTTTGCTTTGTCCATTTCGAATCGCTTGAGTAATTATTTGCAATATTTTGATTGAGAGATGAAGATGCCGTTGTTGGTTTGTTTTATTTGAAGCCCGAGGAAGAAGTTGAGTTTTCCCATCATCGACATTTCAAACTCACTCTGCATAATACTAAAAAATTCTTTGCACAGCAATTCATTAGTAGCACCGAAAATAATGTCATCCACATAAATTTGCACAAGTAAGATGTCAAATTTTGTTCTTTTTATGAAAAGTGTAGTATCAACTTTCCCTCTTTGAAAATCATGATTGAGTAAGAATTTGCTCAATCTTTCGTTCCAAGCTCTAGGAGCTTGCTTCTGACCATACAGAGCCTTTTTGAGTTTAAAAATATGATCTGGTTTTTCATAATTTTCAAATCCAGGTGGTTGTTCAACATACACTTCTTCTCGAATAAAACCATTTAAAAAAAGCACTCTTAACATCCATTTGATATAATTTAAAATCCATAACTGATGCAAAAGCAAGTAGCATGCGAATAGCCTCTAATCTAGCTACAAGAGCATATGTTTCATCATAGTCTATTCCTTCTTCTTGATTATAACCTTTAGCAACTAGTCTAGCTTTGTTTCTAAAAATTATACCCGATTCATCTAGTTTGTTTCTAAACACCCATTTTGTGCCAATTATTTGATGCTTATCAGGCCTGGGAACAAGATCCCACACTTTGTTTCTTTCAAACTAATTTAACTCTTCTTGCATAGCGATAGTCCAATGTTCATCTTCTATGGCTTCATCTAGATTCCTAGGTTCAATTTGAGATACAAAAGCCATATGATCACATGCATTTCTAAGAGAGTTTCGAGTAATTACCCCTTTTGTTACATCACCTATAACATTTTCAAGCGAGTGGTCCCTTGGGATTCTCCATTCCTTGGGTAGCTCACTGCTTGATCCTTCTTCAATCTTTTCTTGAGGAGTGGATTTTGTTTCTTCCTCTTTATCTTTCTTCTTTTCATCCAACTGTAAATCTTCAAGTTCATCTGCAACATCATCAATAACCTTTCCCAGCCTTTTGGGGTTAGTCTCATCAAATGTAACATGTACAGATTCCTCAATTACTTTATTTCTTTTATTGAAAATTCTAAAGGCCTTGCTAGATAAAGAGTAACCGAGAAAAATTCCTTCATCAGCGTTAGCATCGAATTTTCCTAAGTTATCCTTTCCATTATTTAAAACAAAAAATTTGCATCCAAAGGTGTGCAAGTGTGCAATGTTTGGTTTTCTCCCCTTGTAAAGTGCATAGGGGGTTTTCTTTAAAATAGGCCTAATCAAAACTCTATTCATAACATAACAAGCAGTACTTACAGCATCCGCCCAAAAGTATTTTGGGATGTCGTGATCATTTAGCATTGTTCTGGCAAGTTCTTCCAATGATCGATTTTTCCTTTCAACGACTCCATTTTGTTGAGGAGTTCTAGGTGCTGAGAAGTTGTGATTGAGACCAAGTACTTCACAGAAGCTTTCAAACCTTTCATTTTCAAATTATCCACCGTGATCGAATCGAATGGAGATGATCTTCAATTCTTTCTCATTTTGAATGCTACGAGCAAGCTTCTTGAATGCTCCAAATGCCTCGCTCTTATTTGCGAGAAAGAGTGTCCAGGTGTACCTTGAATAGTCATCTACAACTTTACCTTCGCCGAGGATTCTTCCTCTGTTGTTGTCACCAAAAGTCACATGACCGCTTGATCTGGGGGTAAGAGTTAAGAACTTTGTTATATCTCCAGTCATGTGCTTTGAGCATCCGCCGTCAAGGTACCAATCTGACCCCCGTACCTTGAAGCATACCTGCAGTAATTCGAAATAAGGTTTTAGGTACCCAAATCTCTTTGGGTCCTTGTGGGTTAGTGCTCGGTATGGTCCTTTTGAGAACCCATACCTTTTTCACAGTTTGTTTATCTCTTGTCATGCAAACAGATGCAGTATGTCCAGGTTTAGCACAATAATAACATTTAATGTATGGTCTAGTAGTAAATTTTGGTTTATGATGCACATGCCTTTTTATGGAATTGTTTCTAGGAGACCTAGGATGCACATGTGGTAAGTTAGACATCTTTCCTACTGTCCATTCAAGTTCATGAACTTTCTTTTCAAATTCAACACATTTATCACACACATAATTGGCCTTAAAACATGCAAGACTATCATTTTCTTTTCTAAGCTCTAGTATTTCTTTAGTTAAAGCAATAACTTCATTTTGAAGAATAGTAATAACTTTCTTTGATTTATCTAATGCTTTAGCTAGTTTTAAGGAATCATCATGCAATTCAATAAATGCTTCATGCAATTCATCATATGCATCTTGTAAAGTTTCAGATTTAGAGCTTACCTCATTTTCGGTTTCTCTTTCATGATCTGCCATAAGTGCGACTTGAGCTTCTTCATTTTCTGACTCATCTGATGAATCCATGTCATTTTCTTCCCATGCAATGTAGGCTTTTCTACCTTTGTTTTCCTTGAATGCCTTCTTCTCGAATTTTGTTGACCTTTTCAGTAGGTTTGGACATTCCATCTTCATGTGACCAGGTTTCCCACATTCATAGCAAGTTGGAGGACCGGATGAACTTTCTTTGCTGGAGAACTTCTTAGGAGAAAAATTTTTGGCGAAATTTTTCTTTCTCATAAGCTTTTTGAATTTTCGAACCATGAGAGCCATGTTCTCCTCACTTTCATCATTCTCACTTTCTGAGTCATCATTATCACAAGGTCGACTTGAACTAGAAGCTTTTAAAGCCAAGCTTTTGTTTTTCCTATCAGTATTTTCATGCTCAGCCAAGCGAGTGAGCTCTAGTTCGTGTTCTTGCAGTTTACCAAACAGAGTGGCAAGTGACATGGTAGCTAAATTCCTTGATTCAGCTATAGCAGTTACCTTGGGTTGTCATTCTCTATTCAAACACCTTAGAACTTTGTTGATCAGATCTTCAGCAGGGAATGGCTTTCCCAGTAGAATTAGTTGATTCACTATGTGAGTGAACCTCTTTTGCATCTCTGGTATAGTTTCACATGAGTTCATTCTAAATAGCTCATATTCTCTGATCAGAGTATTTGTTCTGGCCCTTTTTACTTCATTTGTACCCTCATGAGTGACTTGCAGATTATCCCACATTTCTTGAGCAGATTTACAATTTGATACTCTAAAGAACTCATCAGGACTCAAGGCAGAAGTAATGATATTTTTAACTCGCAGATTGTGTTGAACTTTTCTCTTTTCCTCATCAGACCATTCATTTCTATCTTTAACAGTAAGAATACCATTTACCATATGCGTGGGGACATAGGGTCTTTTTTCCACAGCATCCCAAACATCTAAGTCTACCCCTTCAATAAATATTCTCATTCTTTCTTTCCAATATGCGTAATCTTTCCCGTTGAATCCCGGAGGACGGGTAAGAGAAGCACCCTCTTGCATAGACCAACCTGAAGCCATTTCTCTTGAAGCTGCTAAGCCCTTTTGCAAGAGTCTAGCTTTGATACCACTTGTTACCAAGTGGCTTCTGTGTCAAGAGGGGGGGTGAATTGAGATTTAAAAACTTTTGAAAATTTTTTCCCCTTTTCAATGACTTAGACTAATTTTCACGCAGGTTAAATGGAAGCGAAGGAATTAGAAAATAAAGCAATAAAGCTCACAGATTTATACTGGTTCGGTCACCTCCTAGAGACATACGTCCAGTCCTCACACCCTTGTGAGATTTTCCAATAACACAAACAAGGCTTACGGGTGCCTTGGAAACCATTACAGACTCAGGCACTCTTCTCCTAGGATACCCCACCTATGAAGAGCCCTCAAATCTATTACAACAATAACAAGAGATACCCCACCCCTGTTACAACTAGCTGCCCCAGAAAGATACCCCACTTCCTAGTTCAAACAGCTACCCTAGAGAGATACCCCACTCCCTAGTACAAATTACAATGATAAACAAATTACAAATGTAAAGACCAAAGTACCTCTTGTGTAGGCAGATATTACAACATGAAATTTCCCCAACCCGGCTAACCCTTGCGAGAGATCAGCTCTGACGGACGAACAGTGCGTGAAGAGCAGAAGTGAAAATGTAAAAGGGTTGTTTTCGTTTGATGCGTTTATCGTGAAATGGGTTGTTGAGAATTGTGAAGTATGAAGCCTCTATTTATAGGCTATGAGAAAAATATTAACGTTGAAACATTTATGGAAATATCAGAATCGATTGTTTGCCTGAATGAACTAAAATTGACAATCGATTATATGCTTGAGAATGAATAAGATGCAAATCGATTATGTGCTTAAAACAAGGGATACGCAAATCGATTATGTGCTTCTTTAAAATATAGATGAAATCGATTTTGTGCTTCTTTAAAAGATAAAATCGATTATGTGCTTCCTTAACATAAAGATGAAATCGATTTTGTGCTTGAATAAAGGAGAGAGGAAATCGATTATGTACTTAGTGAAAACAATATGAATCGATTCTTTGCTTTGAAAAAGAGTTTATGAATCGATTATATACTTAGTAAAAATAATATGAATCGATTGTATGCTTTCATATTGAGTTGAAAATCGATTTTGATGTGTAGTTTAAAGTAGTATGAATGGATTTTATAGTTTCTCAAAAATGCTTTTTATGTTTACGTGTGCATGCAAGCATTTTGAAAACTTGTGAAGGCGTGAAACTTTGAGAGATGAGCTGAACCTCGGAAGAGCTTACACTTTTTCCTAAGACAATCCCTAAACCCTAAGGATTACCCTTATTTCTTGAGACTTCAATTCTTGAGCTTGATTGTGTAACACCCCATTCTACCCGGCTATTATTTGTAAGAATCAGAGTTTCAAAATTTTGTTTCAATGGAATGCTACACATAACTCAAATCTAACAAATAACAAAATCAGCATAAGCGTTCATTATATCATTATAATACGCAACACCCTTAAATGGGATGGAATACTCAAGACTTCATCAAATAAAATCCACACACTAGAAAATGAATGTCTCGCAGCGGAAAATAACGTAATCTCAAATATACCGAACAACAGCCTCATCCAAATTCATTAACTCAATGCATATAAAAATTCAACAGCAAAAGAATAACACTAGAATCCTACGCCCACCCCCTAGGTGTCACGTATCAGAGCAGACCGACTCGGGAATGAAGGGAGTAAGCCTTCACTCAGGGCTACCTGTGGTAAACAACAACAGAAGGGTGAGTCTCAACTACATAATAAAGACTATAATAAGAAGTATATTTTATCATAGTGTCACACTCATACAGTCACACAGTGGCATAGTTCATACATCCAACAACTCGCATGCTTATTATTATGAGAATGTGTGCAATACAGTTATGCATGTGGTACCATTTTCCCAGACCGCAGCCTCATCATCATAATATCAAACTCAGACCGCAGCCTTACTATTACATTGTCAAACTCAGATCGCAGCCTTACCATCATAATATAAACTCAGACCGCAGCCTTATGTATGCATGAGACCCCATGACAAAATCACAATCACAATTCATAACGACACGGTCCATATATCATATATCACATCTATTATTAATCTTAGTTGTAGCCCCCATGGCCTCATCATCAATCAACCCAATTATTAGTTCATCTCAATCACGTCTCTAGGACTAAGATAGCACTTAGGAACCAATCTGTCACTTTCAGGACCAAAACGGGACACACTGCACCTGCGCACCACTTGGCGCCCTGGGCGGCCACACATGGCGCCCAACACAACACGCACGCGCACAAACATAGTAGACCACCTGAAAAATTAAAACCGCTCTAGCCAAAATGTTCAAAATGGAATTTGGTCAGGTGAAGACAAAATTTGGCTCGGGAAAATCTGCTTAGAAATTGGATTGCACACAAAGCCCCCTTTACACAAGCTAAAACTATGCCCAATAGGACCATTTCAAAACCACGCGTGCAAAACGGAAAATTCTTTAGCCAAAGTGCTTAAAATACAATTTGGTCAGGTGAATACAAAATTTGGCTCGGGAAAATCTGCTCAGAAATTGATTTGCACACAAGCCCCCTTTACACAAGCTAAAACGATGCCCAATAGGACCATTTCAAAACAATGCGTGCAAAACTGGAAATTCTTTAGCCAAAGTGTTTTAAATACAATTTGGTCAGGTGAATACAAAGTTTGGCTAGGGAAAATCTGCTCAGAAATTGATTTGCACACAAGCCCCCTTTACACAAGCTAAAACGATGCCCAATAGGACCATTTCAAAACAATGCGTGCAAAACTGGAAATTCTTTAGCCAAAGTGTTTTAAATACAATTTGGTCAGGTGAATACAAAGTTTGGCTAGGGAAAATCTGCTCAGAAATTGATTTGCACACAATCCCCCTTTACACAAGCTAAAACGATGCCCAATCGGACCATTTCAAAACAATGCGTGCAAAACTGGAAATTCTTTAGCCAAAGTGTTTTAAATACAATTTGGTCAGGTGAATACAAAGTTTGGCTAGGGAAAATCTGCTCAGAAATTGATTTGCACACAAGCCCCCTTTACACAAGCTAAAACGATGCCCAATAGGACCATTTCAAAACAATGCGTGCAAAACTGGAAATTCTTTAGCCAAAGTGTTTTAAATACAATTTGGTCAGGTGAATACAAAGTTTGGCTAGGGAAAATATGTTCGGAACTCACAGCTCACCCCTAGGCACCACAAACATAGTCAAAACAACGCCCTCTAGGACAATTTCAAAACGGTGCGTGAACAACTGAAAATTCTTTAGCCAAAATGTTTTAAATACAATTTGGTCAGGTGAATACAAAGTTTGGCTTGGGAAAATATGTTCAGCAAACTGAGTTTTGCCCAAAACACCATTTGTGCGCCATGTTTAGACATAGGCAGCACCTTGGTACGGTCCAATAAATCTAGGAGTCAACTTCTTTGCTTTCAGTGCACGCCCAACACCAGCCATAGGCGTGACCCTTAAGAAAACATGCTCACCAGCCTGAAATTCCAAGTCTTTCCTCCTTCTATCATGGTAACTCTTTTGCCGACTTTGAGACTCTTTCATTTTCTCCCTGATCATTTTTATCTTCTCTGAAGTCTCTCTTACCAATTCAGGTCCAAGAACAACACTCTCGCCAGACTCATGCCAACACAAAGGAGTTCTACACCTCCGCCCATACAGTGCCTCGTAAGGAGCCATCCCTATACTTGAATGGTAGCTGTTGTTGTAAGTAAACTCAATCAATGGAAGGTGTGTATCCCACGCACCTCCCTGCTCCAAAACACACGATCTCAATAAGTCCTCCAATGACTGAATGGTTCTCTCTGTCTGCCCATCAGTCTGAGGATGGTAGGCTGAACTCAACCTCAATCTGGACCCCAATGCCTCCTGCAAGCTCCCCCAAAACTCCGAAGTAAACCTCGGATCTCTGTCAGATACAATACTCTTCGGGACACCATGCAACTTCACAATCACCTGAATATATATTTCGGCCAATCTCGATACCGGATATGTGATGTTGATAGGAAGGAAGTGAGCAGACTTCGTCAACCTATCCACGATCACCCAAATAGAATCAAACCCCCGAACGGTTCTTGGTAACCCAGTCACAAAATCCATGGAAATACTATCCCATTTCCATTCCGGAACATCTAAAGGTTGCATCAACCCCGCAGGCTTCTGGTGCTCAACCTTTGACTTCTGTCAAGTCAAACAGGCATACACAAATTGTGCCACATCTTTCTTCATACCAGGCCACCAGAATAACTTCTTCAAGTCATGATACATCTTTGTAGCCCCTGGATGAATACTCAGCTTGCTCCTATGACTCTCCTCAAGGATCATTTTCTTCATCTCATTATCATCGGGAACACAAATCCTATCTCTGAATCTCAACACACCTTGGGAATCCAACCTGAAATCTCCATCCACATCTTGATCACCCGCAACCAACAAGTCAACCAGCTTCACATCTAATTTCTGGGCGTCTCTAATACTAATCAAGAAGTCATTACCAATCCTCAGCATACCCAGCTTAACACTCTGCGGTGTCACTTCACAAACCAGACTCATATCACGGAATTGCTCAATCAACTCCAACTCCTGTACCATCATTGCTGACATATGCAAAGTCTTTCGACTTAAAGCATCAGCCACGACATTAGCTTTGCCGGGGTGATAGTTTAAGCCAAAATCATAGTCTTTCAGCAGCTCTAACCAACGCCTCTGCCTCATATTCAGCTCCTTCTGATCAAACAAGTATTTCAAACTCTTGTGGTCGCTGAATACCTCGAATCTAGTGCCATACAAATAGTGCCTCCAAATCTTTAGCGTAAACACAATAGCAGCCAATTCCAAATCATGAGTAGGATAGTTCTTCTCATGTGTCCGCAACTGTCTGGACGCATAAGCAACTACCTTCCCATCCTGCATCAATACGCCTCCCAAGCCCATTTTGGAAGCATCACAATATACCACAAACGGTTGATCCGGCACGGGCAACACTAACACCGGAGATGTTGTCAATCTTTTCTTCAACTCTTGGAAGCTCTCTTCACACTTAGCATCCCACACAAAACTCTCCCTTTACACGTCAATTGAGTCAACGGAAGGGCTAGCTTTGAGAAACCCTCAATGAACCTCCTGTAGTAACCAGCCAACCCCAAGAAACTCCTGATCTCAGTCGCAGACTTTGGGCTTTCCCACTGTAACACTGCATCAACCTTGGCTGGGTCTACAGCTATGCCATTACTAGAAATAATGTGACCCAAAAAGCTTACCTCACGCAGCCAGAACTCGCATTTGGACAACTTACCATAAAGCTTCTTCTCTTTCAATACCTCAAGCACCAATCTCAAGTGCTCTGCATGCTCCTCTTCAGACTTGGAGTATACCAGAATATCATCTATAAAAACTACCACAAACCGATCCAAGTAACTATGGAAGATACGGTTCATGTACTCCATAAACACCCCTGGTGCATTGGTGACACCAAACGGCATCACAGAGTACTCATAATGTCCATATCTCATTCGGAATGCTGTCTTCTGGACGTCTTCGTCTTTTACTTTAATCTGATGATACCCTGACCTCAAATCAATTTTACTAAAAACCTTAGCACCCACCAGCTGGTCCATCAGATCATCAATTCTCGGAAGAGGGTACTTATTTTTGATAGTCACCTTGTTCAACTGTCTATAATCCACACACAGGCGCATACTCCCATCTTTCTTCTTTACTAACAAAACCGGGGCTCCCCACGGTGACACACTAGGCCTCACAAATTTCTTTTCAAGTAACTCTTCCAACTGCTTCTTCAACTCAGATAACTCAGAAGCTGACATCCGGTACGGTGCCATGGATACCGGCCTAGTACCAGGCACAAGGTCAATCCCAAACTCTACTTCCCTCTCTGGTGGCACACTAGGAATCTCATCAGGGAACACTTCGGGGAACTCACACACCACCTGCAACCCTTCAAACATAGCTTGGTTTTCAGCCGACATAGACGCCATCAAAGCAAATAGTTGACCACCATCCTTCATTATCTTACGCAACTGATTCCCAGACAACAAAACAGACTTCTCCTCCTCAGGAGGAAGAAAACTCACAGACTTGCTGAAACAGTTGATGTGCACATGGTTATCCACTAACCAGTCCATACCAAGAATGACATCCAACCCTCCCAAAGGCAAACATATAAGGTCAACCAGAAAATCTCTGCCGAAGACTGACAGAGGACACTTAGCACACAATAGAGAAGTAGTCACCGAACCCTTAGCTGGAGTGTCGATAACTATTTCCCTCTTCATAGCAGACAATACTAAATTTAACTTTTCAGCACAAACAGCAGCAATAAAAGAATGCGTAGCACCAGTATCAACTATAGCAACTAAAGGGGAACCATAAATAAAACAAGTACCTCTAATCTCATTGGGCCCCTCTGAACCTGCTAGCGCGAAAACTCTTCCATTGGACTTCTCTTTCTTTGGTTTGGTACACTTAGAACTAAAGTGACCAGCTTCACCACAATTGAAACACACTGATTCCTTACGATCACAGTTAGACGCCATATGACCTTTCTTCCCACAACGGTAACACATTACTTCAGTCTTGCAATCGAAGCTTTTGTGACCCGGCTTGCCACACGTGTAACACACAATATCAGCGGGAGCACCTCCCTCACTAGGCTTCTTACTCTCAAAAGATCTCTTACCAGCACCTGCCTTCCACTTATTTTTACCTCCAGCCACATCATAGGGTTTTCCCCTAAACTGAGTATTCCTTTTCTCTTTCCCAACCTTGTAGGCAGCAGAACTGTCCTCTTCATAAATCCTACTCTTGTCAACTAGTCTAGCAAAATCTCGTATCTCATGATACCCAATTGCCTTCTTAATATTAGGTCGCAGACTACTCTCAAATTTCACACACTTGGAGAACTCTGAATCAGCATCATTGGCGTAGTAAGGACAAAATTGGGCCAGCTCTTCAAATTTGGCTGCATACTCAGCCACCGACTTATTTCCCTGTTTCAATTCTAAGAATTCTACCTCTTTCTTGGCTCGAACGTCTTCAGGGTAATACTTTCTTTTAAATTCCCTTGTGAAGACTTCCCAAGTAACCTCTTCACCAGCAGTGTTCAACCTATGCATCATCCCTAACCACCACTTGTCAGCCTCTTCCGCCAGCATGTGCGTCCCAAACTTCACTTGCTGGGCAGCAGTGCACTCCATAACACGGAATATCCGCTCTATCTCATTCAACCACGACAAGGCTCCATCGGGATCATACCGACCCTTGAAGGTGGGTGGGTTTTCCCTCTGAAACGTTGCCAGGTTACGGGCATTCATATCAGCAGCAGTGTGTTGATTTCCAACAGCTTGGGCTATAGCTTGCAGAGCAGCAGCCAAAGCAGTATCATCCCTTCTCGCCATATCAACCTAGCACTGCAGCATAAACGACAATTCAGAACTAAATTAAAAACACCTAATTGTCATACACAATATGACAGACAGACACACTTGGTCGGACAGACCGAACTTTTGCTCTGATACCACTAATGTAACACCCCATTCTACCCGGCTATTATTTGTAAGAATCAGAGTTTCAAAATTTCGTTTCAATGGAATGCTACACATAACTCAAATCTAACAAATAACAAAATCAGCATAAGCGTTCATTATATCATTATAATACGCAACACCCTTAAATGGGATGGAATACTCAAGACTTCATCAAATAAAATCCACACACTAGAAAATGAATGTCTCGCAGCGGAAAATAACGTAATCTCAAATATACCGAACAACAGCCTCATCCAAATTCATTAACTCAATGCATATAAAAATTCAACAGCAAAAGAATAACACTAGAATCCTACGCCCACCCCCTAGGTGTCACGTATCAGAGCAGACCGACTCGGGAATGAAGGGAGTAAGCCTTCACTCAGGGCTACCTATGGTAAACAACAACAGAAGGGTGAGTCTCAACTACATAATAAAGACTATAATAAGAAGTATATTTTATCATAGTGTCACACTCATACAGTCACACAGTGGCATAGTTCATACATCCAACAACTCGCATGCTTATTATTATGAGAATGTATGCAATACAGTTATGCATGTGGTACCATTTTCCCAGACCGCAGCCTCATCATCATAATATCAAACTCAGACCGCAACCTTACTATTACATTGTCAAACTCAGACCCCAGCCTTACCATCATAATATAAACTCAGACCGCAGCCTTATGTATGCATGAGACCCCATGACAAAATCACAATCACATTTCATAACGACACGGTCCATATATCATATATCACATCTATTATTAATCTTAGTTGTAGCCCCCATGGCCTCATCATCAATCAACCCAATTATTAGTTCATCTCAATCACGTCTCTAGGACTAAGATAGCACTTAGGAACCAATCTGTCACTTTCAGGACCAAAACGGGACACACTGCACCTGCGCACCACTTGGCGCCCTGGGCGGCCACACATGGCGCCCAACACAACACGCACGCGCACAAACATAGTAGACCACCTGAAAAATTAAAACCGCTCTAGCCAAAATGTTCAAAATGGAATTTGGTCAGGTGAAGACAAAATTTGGCTCGGGAAAATCTGCTTAGAAATTGGATTGCACACAAAGCCCCCTTTACACAAGCTAAAACTATGCCCAATAGGACCATTTCAAAACCACGCGTGCAAAACGGAAAATTCTTTAGCCAAAGTGCTTAAAATACAATTTGGTCAGGTGAATACAAAATTTGGCTCGGGAAAATCTGCTCAGAAATTGATTTGCACACAAGCCCCCTTTACACAAGCTAAAACGATGCCCAATAGGACCATTTCAAAACAATGCGTGCAAAACTGGAAATTCTTTAGCCAAAGTGTTTTAAATACAATTTGGTCAGGTGAATACAAAGTTTGGCTAGGGAAAATCTGCTCAGAAATTGATTTGCACACAAGCCCCCTTTACACAAGCTAAAACGATGCCCAATAGGACCATTTCAAAACAATGCGTGCAAAGCTGGAAATTCTTTAGCCAAAGTGTTTTAAATACAATTTGGTCAGGTGAATACAAAGTTTGGCTAGGGAAAATCTGCTCAGAAATTGATTTGCACACAAGCCCCCTTTACACAAGCTAAAACGATGCCCAATAGGACCATTTCAAAACAATGCGTGCAAAACTGGAAATTCTTTAGCCAAAGTGTTTTAAATACAATTTGGTCAGGTGAATACAAAGTTTGGCTAGGGAAAATCTGCTCAGAAATTGATTTGCACACAAGCCCCCTTTACACATGCTAAAACGATGCCCAATAGGACCATTTCAAAACAATGCGTGCAAAACTGGAAATTCTTTAGCCAAAGTGTTTTAAATACAATTTGGTCAGGTTAATACAAAGTTTGGCTAGGGAAAATCTGCTCAGAAATTGATTTGCACACAAGCCCCCTTTACACAAGCTAAAACGATGCCCAATAGGACCATTTCAAAACAATGCGTGCAAAACTGGAAATTCTTTAGCCAAAGTGTTTTAAATACAATTTGGTCAGGTGATTACAAAGTTTGGCTAGGGAAAATATGTTCGGAACTCACAGCTCACCCCTAGGCACCACAAACATAGTCAAAACAACGCCCTCTAGGACAATTTCAAAACGGTGCGTGAACAACTGAAAATTCTTTAGCCAAAATGTTTTAAATACAATTTGGTCAGGTGAATACAAAGTTTGGCTAGGGAAAATATGTTCAGAAAACTGAGTTTTGCCCAAAACACCATTTGTGCGCCATGTTTAGACATAGGCAGCACCTTGGCGCCACCCCCAGGCGCCAGAACAGTGCCCAGGCAGCAACATCATACAACACAAGTTACTTCTACAGTACACAGGGCGCCATTTTCCCTACGCACTTGGCGCCCCATGCGTCCCAACACCCACCAAACATCAAATTCTTAATTTCTTTTCTAATTCAAATCACAACAACAATCATAAAACATATTATGCTCATACCAACAACTTCAATTTCACAATTACACACCAAATACACATCAAAATGCGAAATCAACATGTTATAATCCCTAACTCAAGCCTAAATCGATTTTCTCCTACAATTCATCAATTTCACCAATCCAAACAATCCAACAAATATCACATAACATCAAATAGGACCCTATGATCTACATACAACCTATTATACTCTCTATTATAGAGTGAGACTCCCCTAACCTTGATTGTGACGAAACTAGAGCTCTTTCCACCGAAGCACCGACAAATCACCGCAACAAGGAATCCTCTCCTTCTTCTTTCCTCTCTCACGATCGCGTCCTTTCTCTCTCTCCCTAGGATCATCACGAATGATCAACAATAGAAAGGGGTTAGGAACCGAAAACCTTAAACACTTGAAAGAGAAGGAAATTCGAATAAGAAGGGACTAGGAACTCTTACCTAGGATCAAGATGAACGGAACCCTAACTCTTAGCTTGAAGTCGCCTTTTCTTTCTCTTCTCCTCTCCTTCGACTTTCTTTCTCTTCTCCTCTCCTTCGACTTTCTTTCTCTCTTTTGGCACTATTGAGGCGCAACCTAGACCCCTAGCGCCTAAGGAGCGCCTAAGCCAATGGGCTTTGGCTTCTTGGGCCGTTACTTGTAATTCCGGTATTTCCGATGCCATCCCCTTCAATTAAATAAAATACTATATTATAATATAATCAAAATTAGTGCAACACTTTAAATAATTTAATCAATTACTTAATTAAATCATTTAGGGTGTTACAGATTGCCTTTGATTGGAACTTTGGCCATCAACCTTGGCTTTGTCTTTTTCATCATCAAAACCTGACCTGCAATATAAGTTACCTGCAGTACAAGATATCCACACCATAACCATCCAGCCGGGTGAGTTCCCCTACCTCTGTGGCTTGTGGCAAATCCATAACTCTGCTCCAGATTTCACCTGATGTCAACAGAGGTGGTGGTCCATCTGTTTCAACTACCCCTTTCTTGAAGGCCTTCTTGTTCTTTCTAAATATATGATCTTGTGGGGAGAATCTACGATGCGAGTCAAACCAAGAACTCTTGCCACCGTACTTTAGGGTAAACGCCTTTGTGTGTTCCATGCAGTGGTGACATGCCAATTTACCGTGAGTCCCCCAACCAGACAACATACCATAAGCAGGAAAGTCGTTTATTGTCCACATCAATGCGGCTTTCATCATAAAATTCTTCTTTCGTTCTGCATCATATATCAAAACACCACCCCACAATCTCTTAAGATCATCAATCAGAGGTTCCAAAAAGATATCAATGTTAGCTTTTGGATTGGATGGACCTGGTATCAGACAAGTCAAAAACATATACGGTTTAGTCATGCACATCTCAGGAGGAAGACTGTAAGGGGTAACAATGACTGGCCAACAAGAGTAGGGTGACGCCAATGCTTGGATATATGGAGTAAATCCATCAGAGCACAAGCCAAGCTGAACATTCTGTGGGTCTGAGTAAAAATCTGATTGAACTTGATCAAAGTGCTTCCTCGGCCTCCGGCTTTGCAACCTTTGGACTTGATAACAACCACTATGTGAGAAGAACCTCTTCAATGTTTACAAGCAAGCAACTTCCCTATAGATAATCTCAATTAACCCTAATTGAGAACCCGAGCACACTACTAAGGATTTCGACAACCACTTCAATCACCCGATTGAACGACCCAAGAGCACCTCCCAGGATTTCACCACCACTTCAATCTTCCCTGATTGAACGACCCAAGAATACTTTCCAGGATTTCAAAATGACCCCACAATAGTAGATTACAATATAGAAGCTATGATTTAATCACTTCAGACAGTATGACAATATAGTAACTAAGAGAGATGAGTGACTAGATCTATAGAAAATGATATGACTATGATAGCTCTATTTTCTCTCTTTCTCAGATCTAGAATTTCGAAGGTGAGAAGTAGAGAGGTGTTGTTGTGTTGTGGTGTGTCTGAAATGTGAATCACAGCTGCCTATTTATAGGCTTAGAAAAATATAGGATTTGGAAAAAACATTTAAGGCAATGAAAGAATCGATTATGGAGATAGTGCAAGAAGTGTATAATCGATTCTTATCCACCTTAAATTCAAAGGAATCGATTATGTACTTAGTTAAATGATAGAAGATTCGATTCTTGGCCTTTACAAAATGCTCACAATCGATTTCATGCTTAGTTAAAATAGGAGAAGAATCGATTTCATGGTAAGGCTAAAATATAGGAGCAATCGATTCTTTGCTTCTCAATTGATTAGATAATCGATTGTGTGCTTTAGGAAACATGTAGGAATCGATTCTTTGCTTCACAATAGATTACCAAATCGATATGAAGCCTTTGGAAAAGGATAGGAATCGATTATGCACTTTAGGAAAAAGATAGCAATCGATTCTAGGTTTTCACAAAGTTGTTTTTAGGTTTAGGTACCTTGCCATGCATGCATAAAGTATTTTCCAAAGCTTGTCATGCATGCATAACATATTTTCCAAAGCTTGTTTTGATGCATGATGCATGTTTTCAAAAATCATCTCTCAGCTATTAAAATGTCATAGACCTTAAGTGATAGGACCTTACACTTTTTCCTATTGATAGTGGATAAACAATTAGGTCTTGATTCTCAAAGAGGGCTTCTTCTCCAAGCCGCTCCACTTTAATATTGCTTGCTCCTTGATTCATTGTCCTGTACTTAATTCAACTGGAACTATTAATAGACAAATTGTAATTTGTTATCATACAAAACAAAGAGTGTTTGTCCTTGGTTCAACAAACTCCCCCTTTTTGATGATAACGAATTACATTATGCATATGGAGGTGATAAATAGGAAACGATAGCAAAAGCTCCCCCTAAGCATAAGCATAAATATAAGCAGCAAGTAAATCACAAAACAACAGCAAATTTTAAGAACAGATCGCACATATTTTCTCCTCCTTTATAAGAACAATTTACAGCAATATGCAATATTTAATTTCTCCCCCTTTGTTTTCATCAAAAAGGAGGGAAAACTCACAAGACAACTAAACATTTTATAAACTAGCAAAATCAAGCATCTCGAGCTCTCTACGGATCTTACAAAATTGAGCTTCGGCTAGGGGTTTAGTGAAGATGTCCGCTAGCTGGTCATCGGTGCCTACAAAACTTAATGCTATGCTCCCCTAGAAACATGATCTCTAATGAAATGGTGTCTTATGTCTATATGCTTAGTTCTAGAGTGTTGGATGGGGTTCTTAGCAATATTAATGGCACTAGTGTTATCACATAAAACAGGCACATTTTCATATAACAAACCAAAATCTTCCAAAGTCTGTTTCATCCACAGAACTTGTGCAACGCAGTTTCCAACCACCACATATTCGGCTTCAGTGGTGGACAAAGCAACACTGTTCTACTTTTTACTAGACCAGGAATTCAAACAAGGACCTAAGAAATGACAAGTTCCACTAGTACTCTTTCTATCTTTACAACCAGCAAAATCAGCACCAGAGAAACCAACTAAATCAAACATACTCGATTTCGGGTACCACAAACCAAAGTCTATGGTTCCCTTAACATATCTAAGAATCTGTTTTACGGCTTTTAAATGTGATTCTTTTGGACATGCTTGAAATCGAGCGCACAGACACACAACAAACATAATATCAGGTCGAGAAGCAGTTAAGTATAATAGATTACCAATCATACCTCGATACATGGTTCCATTCACAGGTTTACCTTGCTCATCCTTGTCCAATTTTGTTGCGGTCGCCATAGGAGTGCCAATTTCCTTTGCATCACTCATGTCATATTTCTTTAGTAGCTCCTTTGAGAACTTGTTTTGAGATATGAAGATTCCTTCATTCATTTGTTTTACTTGAAGTCCCAAAAAGAAATTTAGTTCCCCCATCATGCTCATTTCAAATTCACTAGTCATCATCTCAGAAAATTCCTTGCACAGATCATCATTAGTAGATCCAAAAATAATATCATCAACATAAATTGGAACTACAATGATATGTTTGCCCTTGGTTTTAAGGAATAAGGTAGAATCAATCTTACCCTTTTTGAAACCATTGGCAGTTAAATGTTTGCTTAGTCTCTCATACCAAGCTCTAGGGGCTTGCTTTAATCCATAAAGAGCCTTGTCAAGTTTGAAAACATGATTAGGGTTTTTAAAATCTTCAAAACCAGGGGGTTGTTTTACATATACTTCTTCTTCTAAAAAACTATTTAGGAAGGCACTCTTGACATCCATTTGGTGTAGTTTGAAGTCCATGTAACTTGCAAATGCCAATATTATACGAATGGACTCCAACCTAGCCACTGGAGCAAAAGTTTCTTCAAAATACACCCCTTCGATTTGGTTAAAACCTTGAACAACTAAACGGCTTTTGTTTAATAAAATAACACCATTTTCATCAAGTTTGTTGCGAAACACCCATTTAGTACCTATAATGGTTCTGTCAACTGGTTTTTCGATTAAATGCCAAACTTTGTTCCGTTCAAATTGTTCAAGTTCTTTTTGCATTGACAAAACCCATTCTGGATAATTTAAAGCTTCCTTAATATTATTAGGAACTATTTGAGAGACAAAAGCACTGTGAAAGCATAAAAGGTTAAGAGAAGAGCGAGTTGTTACCCCCTTTGATGGACTACCAATAATTTGCTCCATGGGATGATCTCGAACTGATTTCCATGTTTTGGGCAGATCATCGTGTGTTCTTCCATGGAGATGATCATCAATGTCTTGGGGCTCTCGTTCCACTTCAACTTCTTCTTGAGGTTCCACTTTCACTTCAGCTTCTTCTACACTTTCACTGTTTGATTCCGGTGATCTATTTTTGATCACTTCAACTACTTCATCCTCATCATCAACTTTCTTATCAAATGGGTTAGTTTCATCAAAAGACACATGTATAGATTCTTGCAAACATTTATCAATCTTATTGTAAACAATATAAGCCCTACTATGACTTGAATAACCCATAAAGATACCTTCAATTGATTTTGCATCAAACTTACCCAACTTGTCCTTTGTATTGAGAATGAAGCACTTACTTCCAAACACCTTGAAGTAAGAAATATTTGGAGCTCTACCATTCCATAGCTCGTATGGCGTCTTGTTAAGAGATGGCCTCAAGTATACCCTGTTTAGTACATGACATGCTGTATCAACTGCATGACCCCAAAAGTATTTGGGAAGGTTGTGCTCGTTCAGCATTGTTATGCTCATCTCTTGTATGGTTCTATTCTTCCTTTCTACCACACCATTTTGTTGAGGAGTCCTTGGAGCTGAAAAGTTATGATGAACACCATATTTTTCACACCAAGTCTTGAATGATGAATTTTCGTACTCTCCTCCATGATCACTTCTAATTTCTTTGATGGTTAAGTTTTTATCATTTTGTAACTTTCTGCACAACTTAGCAAACTCGTTAAAAGCATCACTTTTATTAGCAAGTAGAATGACCCAAGTATATCTAGAATAATCATCAACAATCACAAAGACATACTTAGACCCTCCTAGACTTACAACATCAATTTCACCAAATAAATCAAGATGGAGCAATTCAAGCACATTTTTGGTGGAAATAACAGGTTTTGAATTAAAAGAGGTTTTATGCATCTTACCTAGTTGACATGCATCACATAATTGGCCTTTTTCATATTTCAACTTGGGTAGACCTCTAACATGCTCATTCTTACTCAATTTTGAAAGATGTTCTATACTAGCATGTCCTAAACGTCTATGCCACAGATCCACATCATCAATCAAGGTAGGCATGCATACAATATCATCAGTCACATTATCAGAGTCAACATAGTATACATTGTTCTCTCGAAAGCCAATGATAAAGAGTTTAGAAGTTCTATGAGTAATAAGACATTTATCAACAGAGAAATGCACATCAAAATCATTATCACACAGTTGGCTAACACTTAGCAAATTAAATTTCACACCATCAACTAATAAGGCATTTTTAATTTTGATTGTGTTTTCCTTACCCACACAACCTTTACCTATTACTTGAGCAGATTCATTGTTGGCAAACTTTACAGATCCACTAGCTTTGTTGCTCAACTTCAGGAATAGTGAAGCATCACCCGTCATATGCCTTGAGCACCCACTATCTACCATCCACACATTTTTCTTCTTGGAAGAAGGACCAACCTGTAGAAGGAACATTTAACAGCTAGTACGAGGTACCCAAATTTTGTTGGGTCCTTGGGGGTTAGTCGTCAAGGGGTTTGTTTTCATAATCCACCTTGGTTTCTCACAAGCAGGTATAAGGGTACCAAGCTCACACAATTTACGAATAGGACATCTAAGAGAGCTATGGTTCCCTTTTTGACAATAAGTGCAAGAGAAAATAGTAGGTGTATAACTTGAAGTAGCAGCTACAAAAGTCATTTTCTTTTTCAAAATAGAGGTGGTGGAATTACCTTCATACCCAAGACCTCTCCTATCAACATATTCATGTTGGGAGTGGAGTATCTTGGTTAAGGTCTTTTCAGCTACCTCAAACTTTTTTAAAGTTTCTTTCAAAATTTCATTTTCAACCTTGACTTTTTCAAAATTTTGTTTAAGCTCTAGAAGCTCAAGGTTGAAAGTTTTATGAAGCTCATTCTTCAACTTAGCTACCTCATTTTCAAGAGTCTCGATTTGAGTGATCATGCTTTTGTTACTCTTTGTCAATTGCTTAGATTTTAATAAAAGAGTTTCATGTTCAAAATAAAGAGCTTCAAAAGCCTCACTCAAATCGTGACTACTACACACATCATCAAAATCATCATGCATAATTGAATCAGAAAGACTAGGGTTATTAAGGATTACCTTAGAAGCGTCATTTGCCATCTTACATACAACATTGCCAGTATCTTCATCTGTTTCACTATCAGTGCCAAGACTGTCCCATGTAGCTACAGGTGTGTCATTTGCCATAAGACAAACAACATTTGCGACTTCCTCGATCATCTTCCTCTGTATCACCATCAATATCTGTGTTGTCCCATGTAGCCTTCATAGCTTTCTTTTGTTTGTACTTGGGTTTTAGCTTTGGACAATTTGCTTTGAGATGACCCGGCTTGTTGCATTCTTAACATTTAAGTTGATCATCTCTTCTTTCATAGCTGTCTTCTTTGCTGTACCCAGATTTCTTTGAATAGTCACCCTTCCCTTGTGTTCTGGAGTGGGCTCGAAGGCCAATTCGTCCAACAGGCCCATCGCGGCCCAGTATCTAACTTGCACCGCAAGATGCGGCCGGCCCCGCAAAATGCGCAACGGCTAGAACGCACAGCAGTATATATACCACACTAGCTTGTGGCTTCAGGTATGTTTTACTCACCTTGTGACCCTGCCCGTTGAAGCACCTCTGACTTGAGCGTTGGAGTGCCTTTGCAGGTACCACCCGCGTGCGGCTCAGAACTCGGTCCTCCACCCCAGCGACCGAGCAACATCATCAGACTACAACAACCCATCGTAGTGATCAGGTACGATCAATTGGCGACCACAGTGGGAGGCCCGAGCGCTATTCCACATGAAACCATGCCGCCACGCCAGAAACGCACTTCTTCCAGGCTCAACAACTCTGGACAGAACCGACCCCAACGGACCCCAGAGGGCATGCCTGTCACAGTTCATGAATCACAAGATGAGCCTCGCCAAGAGCCCTCAGTGCAGGGCGGCCGGGGGCCAGTTACCCAGCCAGCCCCGCAGCTACCGGCCGAGTTGGCCGAAGTCGGAATCCCAGAAGCATTGCCAGAGCATGTGACCCAAGCACTCATACAAATTCTGGAGCAGAAGAATCAAGTGATTACTGATCGAGACGAGCTGATCGAACGCTATGAGAGAGGGTCGATCTCGATCCGCCCGCGTGCGGATAGCGGTCACCGAGGCCAACCATCTCGGCCCCATCGTTCACCACAACGAAGAGAAGCTCCTCCTCGTCGAGGCGTATCCCGACGCAATCCTTTAAGAAGGGCGATCGTCCACAGGTCGCCCCCTCATCGAGGAAGTCGCCACCGTCGTTCCCCCGTGGAAGATTACGACTATACTGACTCGAGCTATCGACCAGAGTCAGAAAGGTCGCCAACAAGATACTCGTCCAACGAGTCCTCAGGATCCCGCCGATCAAGAAGCAGGTCGTGGGACTCGTAATGGGAGTTTAACGACTACCACAACGGGGAGATTAGAGATGTCTCCCGCGCCATCAGCCGACCAAGAAGGAACTATTCAGAGCGGCCTAGAAGACGGTCGTCACCACATGCTCCGTAATACCATGGACCCCCTCCAATTGCTGACAGACTCCTTGGTCATCCGGTCGGTCTTTACGGTTTGCCCGTCGACCAAACCTATGCGGCCATGCAGCCCTACGGGCAGAATCTCATCCCGACCGGACAAGGGCCCTTCACCAGCGAAATCAGACGTTATCGCATCCCAAGGGACCTGAGGAAGCCCCCGAACCTGAACAAGTTTAACGGCCGTGGGGATCCAGATAAACACCACATGTACTTCAACAACTACTGTAGCTATAGGGAGCTAGGACGGACGATGAAGTGCAGACTTTTTCCTCAGTCGCTCGAAGGCCGGGCGTTAGAATGGTGGGAATCCCTACGTCCCAACTCCGTCTCTTCTTGGGAAGGACTTGTGGCAATGTTCTTGGCCAATTATACAGCCAACCGTTGTCAGTATCGTTATGAAGAGCACTTGGACTCGGTCGTCCAAGGAGAGAACGAACAATTGAGAGAGTTTATCGATCGGTTCATGACAGAGGCCGACACAGTCCGCAACCTATCAGACACGGACAAGCTGAAGTACCTCAAACGTGGTATAAGAAAGAACCACAGATTTGCTGAATAGTTCTCTTTGAACCGCTACTACGACCTCGGCCTGTTCCTTAGAAGGGCCAACGACCATATGGGCTACGAAGAGCAATTGGCCGCCGACAAGGGCGCCCGCGCGCGCCCCAAGGAAGAGAATGGCAGGTCGGTCAAGGGGCAAGACCGTGACAGTAAGCCCGAGTACCGGCCCAAGAAGTACGAGCATCGTACAAAACTGAACACTCCAATCGCGCAGATCTTCACGGAGTGCCAGAACAACGAGTTCACTGGTGTGAGGCGACCTGATCCTTTAGTGTTGAAAAAAGGAGGTCGGCCTACCAAGAAATACTGCAGATACCACAAGAGTAAGGGGCATGACACCAATGACTGCATGGCCCTAAAAGATGACATAGAAGATCTCATCCAGAAGGGCAAGTTGAGGCAATATATCAGAGATGAGGGTAACGATCGCCCTGAACAAAGAGTTGTTGGCCAGCCCGCCAATGACAAAGGTAAAGCGGTCGTCAACTCAACAGTCGAGCAAGCGTGTAACAATTCTGAGGAAGATCGCGACCCCAGACAGTCGAAGGGCCGCAATGTAGCCATGGTCATCCATGGAGGTAATCCGTTGGATATCAGAGAGTCCAACAAGGCAATGAAGAGGAAGTGGAATGAAGTCATGATGGTCGGCTCAACTTCAACCCCACGGCCGGCCTCGAATAGGCCGCCCATTTCCTTTGGGGACGAAGACTTGCTCGATGGAAAAGTCAATAATTATGTCCCTTTGGTAGTATCGGCCGTAATGGCCAACACTGAGGTCAGAAGAATACTGGTCGACCAAGGGAGCTCGGCCGACATCATGTTTGAGGAATTGATTGACAAGTTAAATGTGGACAGAAGCGAAATCATTCCCCAAGCAGTACCAACCCCATTGACCGGGTTCAATGGGGCGACCACCTATCCACTGGGGACGATAGAATTACTTGTTACTTTTGGAGATGATACGAACGGCAGCACGTCGTACAGGACGGTCAGAACGACGTTCTTAGTTCTGCCAATCAAATCGTGTTATCACTGCATCATTGGCCGGCCAACACTGGGAAAATTGGAGGCCGTAGCCTCAACTGTACATTTGAGGATGAAGTTTTACAGTAAAGGCGACCAAGTGGTGACAGTCATGGCCGACATGGAGGCGGCCATGAGGAGCCATTTCCTCTATCAAGAGATCTGTGATATGGAGGTGGAGAATGCTAAACCTCAGAATCTTGGAGAAGGGCATCAGGTCAATGTGGCCGACCTGGATGCTCGATACGACCCAGATAGCGACCCTGAGGACGACGACGACGATTTAGCCCGCGAGCTAAAGAATAAACTGAAGAGGCCCGAGCCACACGGAGAATTGATCGATGTTCAGTTATCGGACGACCCAACTAAGACAGTTAAGTTGGGGAGCGACCTACCTGAACAAGACAAGCAAGATCTCATCACCTGCCTCAGGGATTACGCAGACCTTTTCGCATGGCGAGCATCAGACATGCCAGGGATCCCAATAGAAGTTGCTTGCCACCAGTTGTCCGTCGATGAGACAGCCAGACCGGTCGCACAAAAGAGACGCACTCAGAGCGAAGAGAAAGCATTGGCGGCCGCACAGGCAGTTGACGACCTCATCAAGGCCAATTTCATTGAGGAAATCAAGTATACAACTTGGCTTTCCAATGTCGTGTTAGTGAAGAAGAAAAATGGTAAGTGGCGCATGTGCGTCGACTATACCGACCTGAATAAAGCATGCCCGAAGGACGCCTTCCCCCTGCCAAACATTGACAAACTGGTCGACGGGGCTGCGGGCTATAAACTCTTGTCTTTTTTAGACGCTTATTCAGGTTACAACCAAATCACTATGTACCCACCCGATCGGCATAAGACCGCGTTCATGACCGATCGTGGAAATTTCCAGTACAAGGTAATGCCCTTTGGTCTGAAGAACGCCGGAGCGACCTACCAAAGAATGATGAACAAAGTTTTCAAACGGCAGATCGGTCGTATATCAGAGGTCTACTTGGATGATATGATCATCAAAAGCAAAACCGACCAAGACCACAGTAACGACCTAAGGGAAATTTTTGAGGAAGCAAGGAAGAATTCCTTGAGGTTGAATCCAGAGAAGTGCACCTTCGGAGTAAGGGCGGGCAAGTTCCTGGGTTTCCATTTAACAGAGTGAGGGATCGAAGCAAATCCTGATAAGTGTAGGGCGGTCGCCGACATGAGGCCGCCCACTACGAAAAAAGAGATTCAGCAATTGAATGGCATGGTCGCTGCCCTGTCACGATTTATACCTAAATCAACATGCAAATCGCTTCCACTGTTCAAGCTCTTGAAGAAGGAGGTCGAGTTTGAATGGACTGACCAATGCCAGCGAGCATTGGACGAGCTGAAGGCGGCACTGACCAACCCGCCCATCATGACCAAGCCGCAACCGGGGGAGACACTTTACTTATACTTGGCCATAACGGACGAAGCCATGAGCGCCGTTCTAGTCAGGGAAAGCGACCTAAAACAAAACCAGGTCTATTTCATCAGCAAGGTATTTCAAGGCCCAGAGATCAGATACCAGAAGATCGAGAAGCTAGCCGTAGCGTTACTTGTGGCCACTCGTAGATTGCGCCCTTATTTCGTGGCCCATCAGGTCGTGGTAAGGACCGACCAGCCTATTAGGCAAATCCTTCACCGACCTGACCTTGCAGGGCGTATGATCAAGTGGGCTGTGGAACTCAGTGAGTTTGGGATCAAGTTCGAGGCTAGATCGGCCGCTAAGGCACAAGTGTTGGCCGACTTCATCGCTGAAATGACTCCAATACCAGACGATCAGGCCGTCACTACCTGGACTTTGCACGTAGATGGATCCTCCAACAGCAAAGGAAGTGGGTCCGGCTTGATACTTGAGAACTCTGAAGGACTTATTGTTGAAGTGTCATTGACTTTTGCATTTCACACTTCCAACAACCAGGCCAAGTATGAAGCATGCATTGCCGGGCTGCAGCTAGCCAAAGAATTCAACGTCGACCGTGTCGAACTTCACTCCGACTCTCTCCTGGTAGTTTCCCAAATTCAAGACCTGTACGACGCAAAGGACGATGTCTTGAAAAATTATTTGGCCAAGGTAAGGGATCTGCTCAAGCAAATCGACCGAGCAGAAGTAAAGCACGTCCCCAGGACAGAGAATTTGAGGGCTGACATCCTATCAAAGTTAGCCAGTACAAAGGCTCCTGGGAACCATAGAAGCCTAATCCAAGAAACATTAACGCGGCCGAGCGTATCGACCAAGCCTGCCCAACCATTGGCCATTCTAGCGGTCGACTTGGACAGAGACTGGATCACTCCTATCTTGCAATATATTCTCAATGGAGTAGAACCTTGCGACCAGAAGGCAGCAAAACTCCTGAGGTTGCGGGCGACCAAGTACTCAGTGATCGAAGGAAGACTGTATAGAAGGGGTTTTTCATCCCCATTGCTGAGATGCCTTACGTCGGTCGAGGCCGACCATGTACTGAGAGATATACATGAAGGGGATTGTGGTAGCCACCAAGGTGGTCGGTCAATTGCTAAGAAGGCGCTCAGAGCCGGATACTATTGGCCGACCATGGAAGAGGATGCTAAGTTACTTGTGCAGAAGTGCAAGAAATGCCAGATCCATGCCGACGTACATATAGCGCCCTCAATAGAACTACACAGCTTAACCCCACCATGGTCGTTCGCCTGGTGGGGCATGGACCTGCTCGGCCCTTTTCCACCTGCACCAGGTCAGCTGAAATTCCTCATCGTCGCGATCGACTACTTCACTAAGTGGATAGAAGCAGAGCCACTTGCCACCATTACCTCAGCGAAGGTATCTAAGTTCTTTGGGAGAAACGTGCTCGCCCGCTTTGGAGTGCCCCGGCAACTGGTGACGGATAATGGAACTCAGTTCGCAGATAGAAAGTTCAGAGAAATGCTGGCCGGCCTAGGTGTAAAACAGCGTTTCACCTCGGTCGAGCACCCACAAACCAATGGCCAGGCAGAAGCGGCCAACAGGGTAATACTACGTGGACTGAAACGAAGGTTGGATGAAGCCAAGGGCAATTGGGCAGAAGAACTACAGTCGGTCCTTTGGGCTTACAGAACGACCCCCCACTCATCGACCGGGGAGTCACCATTTAGACTTGTCCATGGTACTGACGCTGTCATCCCGATTGAGATGGGAGAGCTAAGTTGGAGGACGACCAACCCACCAACCCCGGCCGCAAATGAGCAAGCAACAAGAGAGGAACTCGACCTGGTTGATGAGCTGCGAACCAAGGCATCACTTAGGGAGCAACTCATCAAACAGAAGGTCGCTGCCAGGTATAACACCCGCGTCCAGAAGAGGGAGTTCTCCATTGGACAGCTAGTCCTTAGGAGGGCCGACGTGGGAAACAAGAACGCTCGCCAGGGAAAGCTCGCCCCTAATTGGGAAGGACCACACCGTGTTATCAGCAAGACTGGAAAGGGAGCTTACGAGCTGGAAACCATGGAAGGGGCGACCATCCCCAGAACATGGAACGCTGACAAGTTGAGAAAATATTATGTTTAAGTTGTAAAAACTATTTGATCAATAAAGAACAGGCGGTCGCTCTTTTTCCCCACAGGGGTTTTTTACCGAGGACCGACCTTAAAATTTGACTTGTGTACTTTATTTCCCGCAAATTGTATGCACGGTCGCTCACCATGCGAGTAGCAGTCGAGCGACCAGTAGAGTGCCATCGAATGGCCCAAGCGAGAGCCGCCGAGCGGCCTAAAAGAGTGCCATCGAATGGCCCAAGCGAGAGCCGCCGAGCGGCCTAAAAGAGTGCCATCGAATGGCCCAAGCGAGAGTCGCCGAGCGGCCTAAAAGAGTGCCATCGAATGGCCCAAACGAGCGACCTGCTTAGACCATCGATTGGCCGAGCGGTCTTAAAGAATAGCAAAAATGAATCAAACAGCAAAAATGAATCAAAACCAATTACAGAGCAATTAAACGGGCTGAAATTCATAGAAAAACTGTCATTGATTACAAACAAAAACGCCCTGGTCGAATCCAGGGCGCCCCTTCAAACACCGCTCGCAGGCGGGCCAAGATTACAATTCAAAAAATTACAAGTTAAGAGTCGCCGGGGGCCTGGTAGATAACTGCCTCTTCTAGAAGGACCTTCCCTTTCGACATCTTCTTGGGGCGGACGATCTGCTGATCGATCGCACGATGGGTGCTTTGCACAATCTCACGATCGACCCCCAGATCAGGGTAGAGGATCTTGATCTGGCTGACTGCATTTTCAAATTGACCCTCAGCAGCTCCCTTCGCCCGGTCAAGAACGTCCTTATAGCGACCTCTAAACTTGTTCTTTTCCTCCTCCACTGCATCCAGCTCAGTTTTCAGCCCAACGACCTGGTTTGACAGCTCTTTATTCTTTCACGTGAGGCGCTCGACCTCTTTCTCAGCTGCGTCCTTGTCAGCGACCGCCTTGTCCAGAGCAGACTCAGCCGCAGTTTGAGCAGAGACAGCGGCCACAAGTTGGCTTTCTGCTTCGACGAGCTTCCTCTCATTTTCAGCGATCGCTTCGACCCTCGGCTCAAGCTCTTTCAATTTCTTGAGCAAGTCATCTCGCTCGCCCCTCATTTCTGCGAGCAACGATAAGGCAGAATTCAATTTAAAATTTTTATCGACGAGGTCGTCTTCAAGCAATGAATATCTATGGGCAAGGCGCCTACCTTCCAGGCGATCTGCTTCTTCGGCTTGGAATTTTCTGAAAAGGATCCCAGCGGCCTTCAACGCGTCGGCCATCACCTCGAACGGCTCTTCCTTGAAACGAGCGCAATCATCATCGCCCAAGCCAAGTAGGTCGATTTTGGCGACCGGGAGTGCCCGTGGCTTTTCCCACTTTTCTGCTTGTTGTTTTGACCCCCGTGATCGACCGACCTATTCCTCTTGGACCTTTGTTGAATTGGGCTGTCCAAGTCGATTGCTTGATGTGGCGTAGCCGCCCGAGGAGCCCGACGATCAGGCTGAGATCCAGTTCCAGCAGGTTGAGGCGTACCCCCAGATTGAGCCTCAGGAATTCCGCGGACGGGCGAAGCATCACCGTCCTCGGCCGCCCATTGCTCCAAAAGGTCAAAGTCATTCATGTTCGTCATGTCAACTGCAAAGGCAAAAGCAGATGGTTAGAAACAGTTAAACAAAACAAAGTGACAGAAATTAAACTAGGCGAGCGACCACCGACCAAGGGCGGCCTTGACGTTTTTCTTGCCCCGAGCATCCACAATGTTTTTGACCTTAATGCGACCCTCAGGGACCAGGGACGCAATCTTCCTCAGCCTCTGGATCGTTCCCCTGTCCAGGTCGTCAAGTTCAGTTTCCTTGAAAGCATACTGGCCCGGTTTCTTTGAGAAATGGTTGAAACTCCACACCGTGGGAAACACGGGCGTTCCTTCCTGATCGTTTTTGGACATTTGGGCGATCCCTCGATGTGCCTCGGCCGAGTTGGGAACGACCCAAAAGAATTCCCTTTTCCATCCGGTCGTCAAGGATTCCATATAAGGCTTGAAAAAGTTGTAGGTTGACTGGTTTTTGAATGAGACCGCTTCCTTGCGAGCGCCCTTGGAGCCCTTCTCATACATATAGCTCATTTCAAACAAAGTGAAAAACAGTCTTACGGAGACCGGCCGTCTCAGAACCACGAGAACCTCTTCATACGCCTGCAAGAACGCCCAAGCGTTCGGGTTGAGTTGAGAAGGGGCGACCTGAAGATAGCGCAAAACTTGGCGTTGAAACCTGGTGAACGGCGGAATGATACCCATGCGTTCGAAAACGATGCGGTACATTGTAAATTTCAGCACATCTGTCCAGGCCGCAACATCTTCACCTTTGGCCATACCTTCTACTCTCCAGCCATCATTTAGCCCGGTCGCCAGATACTCCAGGTCTTGGCTCCCCTGTTGAACCTTGCTGCGTTGACCTCTCAGGTTGAGAGAAACCCAAGACATATTCTTTGCAACTGCGACCTCAGGATCTTCTCTATGGTCGCCCTGTTGGCCTCTGTCGGCCGTCTCGGCTCCGTCGGCCACAGCCTGTTCAACACCTTCGTCACAGGCAACCCGTGCGTTGCTCTCTGCAGTGTCATCAACCACAACCTCGGTGAACGGCGCCCGACTTCTGTCCGGCCGAGTCCCGGATATGCTAGATGAGGTCCAGTTCTGGGTCGAAGACCCAGAGGAAGATTCGTCGCTAGAAGAAGACGACCGGGCGTGCGCAGGGCTTGGCTCCACTGGTCGGGTCATATTTTGCGCAAGAGAAACAGCCGGGATTCCAAAGATACGGCGGGTTTGTTTGGTCCGCGCCAGAATGAACCTTTGGAGGGGAATAACGGTCAAGGTCTTGTTCGCGCGTGGGAAGGGGCGACGTGGTCGTCCCCAGACCTGACACCCCCTCCATCAGGTGGAACATAAAAACTCAAATAAAGGAAAAGCGGTCGTAGTTACCTGGAAGAAGAGCGAGCTGATGTTGCGAGCGAGCTGATTGCGAGCGAGCTGATTGCGAGCGAACTGATTGCGAGAGCGAAGAAATCGGAGAAACGTGCAAATGAGATACCCCTTGAACCCTATATATAATGGGCCAACCATCATCATGGGCCGGAGGCGAAGAGGCGCCACTCTTCGCGTGCCATCATTACTTAAACTCCTCGAGTCTCTAAACATCACCTCATTAAAGTAACTGTCGCTTCGGCATTTATGACGATTGATTGTCAGGCATCACCTCCAAGACGACATCTGGCCCCGTGAGACCAGGCCGCGTGGCAGCGACCACGCAATCAACCAATTAACGATCGACCAGACTACGTTCGACCAGTCGTGGTTCCAGAACGGTCGTTTTAGACCACGCTGGAGGGGCAAGGAATCAAGCCTTCGCCCGCCCCCAGGCGACCTAGGCTTGGGGGGCAACTGTTCTGGAGTGGGCTCGAAGGCCAATTCGTCCAACAGGCCCATCGCGGCCCAGTATCTAACTTGCACCGCAAGATGCGGCCGGCCCCGCAAAATGCGCAACAGCTAGAACGCGCAGCAGTATATATACCACACTAGCTTGTGGCTTCAGGTATGTTTTACTCACCTTGTGACCCTGCCCGTTGAAGCACCTCTGACTTGAGCGTTGGAGTGCCTTTGCAGGTACCACCCGCGTGCGGCTCAGAACTCGGTCCTCCACCCCAGCGACCGAGCAACATCATCAGACTACAACAACCCATCGTATTGATCAGGTACGATCACCTTGCTTGTGGAATCTCATGAATTTTTTGAAATTCTTGGCAAACATAGCCATGTCTTCATCATCGGATTATTTATCAGACCCAACTTCTTTTCTTGGAATTTTAGGAGTTTTAGCAGCTAGAGAAAGTGACTTTCTTTCTTTGACTGTTTCTTGTTCTTGAGCCTTTTTAGCGGTCAACACAACCTCAAATGAAAGTAGTGACCCAATCAAGTCTTCTTGAGGTAAGGTGCCAATATCTTTGGCTTCAGTGATAGCACATGTCTTAGGAAAGAACTCACCAGTCAAGGATGCAAGAATCTTCCCATTCAGATCTTTTGTAGAATACCTTTTCCCACGCGCTCTCAAGTTGTTCACTATTAGATTCAGTCTTTGATGCATAGCTGCAACAGATTCACCTTCCTTCATTTTGAACGCTTCATACTCAGATGTGAGAATTCTGGTCTTTGTATCTTTTACCTGACTTGTGCCGACATGTGTTGCTTCCAGATAGTCCCAAATTTCTTTAGCCCTCTGACAACCTTTTACCCTTCCATATTCTTCTTCACATAGGGATAAGTGAAGAATATTCATTGCCTTGGCATTTAGTGATATTTTGTCTAGCTCAGAGTTTCTCAGCTCACTCAGGTCAATGGTGTAGATATCTTCTATAGGTACTTCCTCTGCTTTACCAGTAGCTTGAGTTTTAGTAGTATCACCGTCAGCAGTAGCACCAGGTTTTTTAATTTTGATTTTCATCGGAATGAGTGGTCCATCAACAATGATCCTCCACAAAGTGAAATCTATAGCCTGCACGTGACATTTCATTCGACTACTCCAGTAATCATAGTTAGTCCCATCAAACAGGGGTGGCCAATGGAGGACATCACCTCTTTCATAAATGAACCCATGATCAGATATATAAATAAAATAAAATTGCGAGATGTTAAGCTCTATATGCAATTTCTAGCTCTTGATACCACTTGTTGGACTATATGATAACCTTAGAGGGGGGTGAATAAGGTTATATGCTAATAATGAAATCTTTTCAATTTTAAGACAATGCTAGTTTAAATAAAATGCGGAATATAGAATTTAAACTATATGCACTGACCTAAGTACGCTATAGGTATGACAGATCTAGATGCGGTGATGTATTATGCCAACTACGCTATGATTGGTTTTAACTATAAACAGATATTTATATTTAGCGCACTATAACAATAAACAAATACAAATGACAAATAAAGTAACAGAGTAGGGAAAGAGATACACCGTAATTTTTACGAGGTTCGGGATAAAAGCCCTACGTCCTCGGCCTCCGGCTTTGCAACCTTTGGACTTGATAACAACCACTATATGAGAAGAACCTCTTCAATGTTAACAAGCAAGCAACTTCCCTAGCTAATCTCAATTAGCCCTAATTGAGAACCCGAGCACACTGCTAAGGATTTCAACAACCACTTCAATCACCCGATTGAACGACCCAAGAGCACCTCCCAGAATTTCACCACCACTTCAATCTTCCCTGATTGAACGACCCAAGAATACTTCCCAGGATTTCCAAATGACCCCACAATAGTAGATTACAATATAGAAGCTATGATCTAATCACTTCAGACAGTATGACAATATAGTAACTGAGAGAGATGAGTGGCTAGATCTATAGAAAATGATATGACTATGATAGCTCTATTTTCTCTCTTTCTCAGATCTAGAATTTCGAAGGTGAGAAGTAGAGAGGTGTTGTTGTGTTGTGGTGTGTCTGAAATGTGAATCACACCTGCCTATTTATAGGCTTAGAAAAATATAGGATTTGGAAAAAACATTTAATGCAATGAAAGAATCGATTATGGAGATAGTGCAACAAGTGTATAATCGATTCTTATCCACCTTAAATTCAAAGGAATCGATTATGTACTTAGTTAAATGATACAAGAATCGATTCTTGGCCTTTACAAAATGCTCACCATCGATTTCATGCTTAGTTAAAATAGGAGAAGAATTGATTTCATGGTAAGGCTAAAATATAGGAGCAATCGAATCTTTGCTTCTCAAATGATTAGATAATCGATTGTGTGCTTTAGGAAACATGTAGGAATCGATTCTTTGCTTCACAATAGATTACCAAATCGATTTCAAGGCTTTGGAAAAGGATAGGAATCGATTATGCACTTAGGAAAAAGATAGGAATCGATTCTAGGTTTTCACAAAGTTGTTTTTTGGTTTAGGTACCTTGCCATGCATGCATATTTTTTTTTTCCAAAGCTTGTCATGCATGCATAACATATTTTCCAAAGCTTGTTATGATGCATGATGCATGTTTTCAAAAATCATCTCTCAGCTATTAAAATGTCATAGACCTTAAGTGATAGGACCTTACACTTTGTCCTATTGATAGCGGATAAACAATTAGGTCTTGATTCTCAAAGAGGGCTTCTTCTCCAAGCCGCTCCACTTTAATATAGCTTGCTCCTTGATTCATTGTCCTGTACTTAATTCAACTGGAACTATTAGTAGACAAATTGTAGTTTGTTATCATACAAAACAAAGAGTGCTTGTCCTGGGTTCAACACTATTGTCATAATGCCAAGTCATTTTCAGTGCAATGTCGGTCGATGCAAACATTCTTTGCAACCTTGGAACTATAGGAAAATAGAACATCGACTTTATAGGGATAGGTTTATAATTACGTTTTTCCCCTTTACGACCATGATACCTTGGGTTTCCACAGAATTTTCGTTCAAGTATCTCACCATCATTTTTACCAAATTCGTTGTTGTAAAACTACATGTGCACTTTCTCACAACAATGAATCTTCTTAAATTTCAATCCCAGCTTCGAAACTAACATCTTTGCTTCATAATAACTTTTTGGCAAATTATCCTTATTAGGTGTCGCTTCCAACATCATTTCAGTCACATAGTCTAAACCCACCTCAGAAATATTACTCATGGACTTGAGAGCTAAAAGTTTCACACACATAGATAATTTTGACAGTGGCGAACCTTCAAACAACGGTTTGTTTGAATCTCTTAACAAATTATAAAATTTTTGTGCTTCTTCATTTGGAGGCTCATCAAATGGCACATTCACCCTGAGACCATCCCAAATCATGCTTTCCATCGACTCAAAAATTTCATTACGTGGAACACCAACACCAGAACTTCTTGAAGCCCCTACCTCAAAATTTTGACGTAGTTGTTCTCCAGGGTCCACCCAAATCCAATAATTAGGCCTAAACCCCCAATGATACAAGTGTTCCCTGATTTCATCATCGGTCCTAATAAGTACACCGTCGCATTTTAAGCATGGACATCTAACCCCCTTTTCCCGTTTAGCCAATTCATGTCGCCACGCTACCACAAGAAACTGTTCAACCCCAATTACAAAAGATTCCTTCAAACCCGCTCTTCTCAGATATAACCGATCATACACCCAATCACGATTAAATTCATACAAGTTCATCTACACGCATTTAAGAAAACGTGTTAGATTCCCTTAGCATTCTCAATAATCTTTCAAGTTAGGGGCATCGATATGACCTCAATGGAGATGATTTCGAGCCGAATATGGGGGTTAAGGACAGATCAGACAAAACCATTTTCCATATAAATATTGAAGGAAGTTATTTCTAACTCTCAACCTTAAAATTGTTAGTATCGTCTTGCAATTATCTCAATGGAGATGATTTTGAGCAAAATATGGGGGTGAGGGACATCACCTCACCCTTTTCCATCAACAACACACAGTCATCTAACCTAGGGTTCATCAAAACAACAATTAAACACTTTTCAATTAACAACTCTAAAAAAATACACTTTTCAATATTCACAAATTAGCGCTCCATTTTGACAAAGCAACATTATATAATACAAATCAAGTTGTATATTTACCTGAGTCATCTTGGAGCGCTCATCAACATACTCGCCAGTGCCTTTCCTCACATGGGTGGCTCTATGCAGCTCAGGAGCAGTGATAGGGCGTCCTGCCTTCTTACTCTGTAAAATGAAACACATTTTCAAAAATTGCAAACTAGTTAACTAACGTAAAAAAACACACAGATTTTAAAAATAATTTACCAATCTAGAAGCATGCTGAGCCTTGTTGATGGACCCGCCGCAGTGAAGCGAGCCACCCTTTTCTGAGTTTCTATTATTCTTGGCTTTTGCAGGAATTTTCTTGAAAGTCTCTGTAGCCCAATGGTCCTTGAAGGCATTCCAAATTTCATCACTCAAGTAGTCAGGCTTCTTATCTTTACACCGCAACTTATAAAGCAAATCTGATATTTGAGCGCCCATCCTTTTAAAAAAAAGTCTCTGCACATTGTCATCATCTTCTATGTCCCATGTCACTTTGGTCTGTATTAAGTAAAATGAAAATATGTATTAGTTATTATATTAAACGTTATTAAACATAAATTTTAAACTAACAATATAAGTAATGACAAAATAATTGACACTTACCCTAAAGTAGTCCAGCAGATCCTTCCTGTCATAATCATCGACTTTACTCCACTTTTTAAGGAACTTTTGAAAATATTTTTTGCGGATGACATGAGTGATGCTTGATGAAGCTGCCTTTGAAGGAAGAAGCCCGCATAATGAAAAATATATCAAACAATCAAATATATATAAATCGTTGCATAATTAACTTTAAAAAAACAAACAATATAATACTTACGCGTTACCACGACTATAAATGACTTTGAGTCTGACACCATTAATAACAACCACCTCCACTCTCTCGTCATCGTTCGATGAGTCAGAATCAACATTACCACCACCAATATCATGCTCAATATCATCCCGGGGCTCTGGTGTAGGCATAGATAACCCAGCTGATGGGCCCATATGCCCAGATGATGAGCCTATATGCCCAGCTGGTGTGCCCATATACCCAACTGGTGTGCCCATATACCCAGCTGGTGTGCCCATATGTCGTGCTGCATACGCATTTGGTGGGCCCATATAATGCCCATGTGATGGTAAATGATACCATCCGGGGCCAGATGGAGGCGGAGGTTGTGGGGCATTCTGAGCAGTAGCTGGTGGGCCCACAAACGTATGACCCCTTATATTCCCAATATTAAGTACCACCTCACGATTACGCCTCCTCTTAGGAGGTTCATTGGTCATAGTCTTCTTCCCTTTATGAGGACATCTCGGTGGGTCAGAACCCCCTCCTGGATCCATATCTATGAAAAAATAGAAACGAAATGTGATACTAACAACATTAATTATATATATTTATAAATAAATTAAAGAAAGCAAATTAACAAGAACAATATTGATATATTAACGATTCTAATAAATTTAAAGACAACGTAAGGAGTCAATATAAGTAGACAACATATATAAGAAAACACAAGAACAATAATGAC
This sequence comes from Astragalus membranaceus, assembly GCA_039519185.1. Classification (NCBI taxonomy): domain Eukaryota; kingdom Viridiplantae; phylum Streptophyta; class Magnoliopsida; order Fabales; family Fabaceae; genus Astragalus; species Astragalus membranaceus. Next base: position 35,047,280 of record CM076854.1, on the reverse strand, counting down.
TCTAATAAATTTAAATACAACATAAGATTAATCAAATTATTCATCTTCATTCTCTTCTTCATCATCTTCATATTCATTCTCTTCTTCATCTTGTTCATCTTCATTCTGTTCTTCATCTTCATCAACTTCTTCAACTAGGAGTCGGTCATCACATAAGGAGTCAACTTCAATCACCTCATCTACTCCCGAAATTTCATCCACCTGATAAAGAACCTCATCCTCAGCATCAGTGGCTTCAATGCGACCCCGTGGTTTTCCCTTAATTGCAACACACCATCCTCTCTGAGTTGATGGATATGGAACATAGTACACCTGCCTCACATTTTCTACCATGATAAATGGATCATAAAGTTTATACCTTCCATTCATTCGAATGTCCACGGTATTACATTTTGGATTCAATTTCGTTCCTCTAACTGATGGATCAAACCATCTACAAAAAAAACTAAACTATTCTCTTTTCATAGTCTAACTGTGGGTATTCAAGTTCATATATTTCCTCCTGTTTCACCTTTAACATATACCCCACTATTAATTGTTTTTTCCCCTCACTCCATGATTGGGTGTCAAATTTGTAACCGTTAACTAGGTACGTGTGCCACTCGGTCACCTCAAGAAAAGGACCATCAGCTAAGTTCCTCAAGTGTCGGATTTGGGGAGTTGGTTCTACTTCATAAACCTAAATAAACCACATATGGAAAAACCTAGTTATGTCTCATATCTACTTTCAACGTGTGACATTAAAACATTAGATTTATTTACTTACTCTAGCCTTAAACCAGGATGGAAAACTTTCATGTATACGAATAGAAGATTCTTCAGCGCCTATACCCTCAATTCGTAAGAATGCACTGAAAAAGAATTATTATTACTCTTTAGATTGAAAGTTGATCAAAATCTGATTTAACTTCATACTGTATAGATTAACAACTCAATTGGAGCATACTTACTCAAGATATGGTTTAACTTCAGTGCAATTTATCAAGACATGAACATGTGCTGATTTATACTCTTTATCTGATAAGTAGTTGGTTGACTTCTTTCCCGAGGGGCGACCAGGTTTGATAAACACAGATAAAGTGAGTGGGTGTCTTTCTTCATCAATCTCCATTTCGTTTCTATTATTTGTTGACAACATAAAGTTGTTGGAATAATGTGAACAAAAATAAATTGTTTCACGGTGTAGGTAAGCTGTGCAGATCGATCCTTCAACTCTAGCTTTATTCTTCACCAATCGTCTATAGTCACCCATTAATCTACATATGAACGAAAAACACTTCATTAAACTATTCTCTCCACCAAATGTTAAAATAAAATGTTGAAATAGATAATTACCTCTCAAATGGATACATCCACCAATAATGAACTGGATCCATGTCTTGCTTCATACGCAAGGTGAATCAATAGATGCTCCATGGAATCAAAGAAACCGGGAGGAAATATTCTCTCCAACTTAGAGATGATGAAAGGAATATTCTGCTCCATCTTAATAAGATCATCCCTTCTCAATGTTGAAGAGCACATATTTTTAAAAAATTGACTCACTTCAATAAGTGGTTCCAAAACACACTTTGGTAATGAATTAAAAGCAATTGGAAGCAAACACTCCATGAATACATGACAATCATTACTTTTCATCGCATACATCTTCCCGGTGTTCACATCGGCACATCTTGCAAGGTTAGAAGAATAGCCATCTGGCATCCTCAATCCTTTCAACCACCGACAAACATCTTTTGCTTCATCTGGTGTTAGACAATATTTGGCTTTGGGTTTTAACATCTTCCCATTAGGCATTTCCACCAAATTCAAATTGGATCGATGTTTGCTACAGTAAAGATTTCACATTCATCACAGTGACAAATATGTTGTCAAAGAATTTCTTCTCGATGTGCATAACATCGAGATTGTGCCTCAACAGATTATCTTTCCAATATGGGAGATTCCAAAATATGCTTTTTTTGTCCAATTGTGCAGCCGTCCATATGTTACCAAGATTAATTTTCGCGCAGGTTAAATGGAAGCGAAGGAATTAGAAAATAAAGCAATAAAGCACACAAAGATTTATACTGGTTCGGTCACCTCCTAGTGACCTACTTCCAGTCCTCACACCCTTGTGAAATTTTCCACTGACACAAACAAGGCTTACGGGTGCCTTGGAAGCCTTTACAGACTCAGGCACCTATGAAGAGCCCTCAAATCTATTACAACAATAACAAGAAAGATACCCTACTTTCTAGTAGAAACAGCTACCCTATATAGATACCCCACTCCCTAGTACAAATTACAATGATAAACAAATTACAAATGTAAAGACCAAAATACCTCTTGTGTAGGCCGATATTACAACTTGAAATTTCACCAACCCGACTAACCCTTGCGAGAGATCAGCTCTGACGGACGAATAGTGCATGAGGGGCAGAAGTGAAAATGTAAAAGGGTTGTTTTCGTTTGATGCGTTTATCGTGAAATGGGTTGTTGATAATTGTGAAGTATGATCTAACACCCCTTTTCTACCCATTAATTCAATTGGAAAAATATCAGAGTTTTCAAAATTTTGTCTCGCACGAGGGGTATTACACATACTTCAATAAAAACCACACTTCTCAATAAAACAGCTCAAAACATAAAAACCAGGTATTACCTAGCACATCACAAAGGCGAATCTCAAAACCACAGTTATCATCGCAATAAAACTCAACGTCAATAAAATCATCTAAGCAGCGGAATAATAAAATAAAACGGAATTGTCAACAAAACTCAACAACCAAAAACATTCATGACATAAAGTTCGTCCCACCCCCTGAGTGCTACGTATCAGAGCGTGACGACTCGACTCGAATTAGTGAAGGTACCTAGTCCTTCACTCGCAATCACCTGCACGTTACCGCATGGGGGTAACATTCAAACAGAAGGGTGAGTCCAATTCAATTCATATAATAAATCATATGATAAATAATAAGTCCAGTTACAGCTCTAAATTACTCACGTCACAATCATCAATCACATCATTATAAATAACTCATCACCATGTCATGCAGGCACATGAAATGCAACCCACTCGCGGGCATATGCATGAGGTACCTTTTCACAAACGTCGCTTAGCCCTTAAGGCCTCATCGTCACTTAGCCACATGGGCCTCAAAAACGTCACTGGGTTTATGCATATGGGGCATGAGACACTATGACATGCACCACTCACAAACACACGAATACACAGATACCCAAATCATAGTCAACTATGTGACCCGTCACTTACCGGTTTGCTCACAAGAAGCACCACACCTGTCAATTCACAATTTACACACAACATCAACATCACTTAGCCTTTTAGGCCTTAACATCACTTAGCCTTTCGGGCCTCAAACGTCACTGGGTTTTCATCGTCACTTACACATAAATATCATCAGCTCAAACAATAGCCACTGAGGGCAAAAACGTCATTTACTAGCCACCAAGGGCATCATCGTCATTTACACGTCATTATAATTGATATTATCCACTAAGGGCAAAACAGTCATTTACACGTCATTATAAATAATATTAGCCACTAAGGGCAAAACAGTCATTCACACGTCATTATAAATAATATTAGCCACTAAGGGCAAAACAGTCATTTAACTAGCCCCTAGGGCATCATCGTCAAAATCATCATTTTTGACATTACTTTGTTAAAACCATTGGTCGTACGCAAAAGAGAATTTTTAAAGACACCCAAAACACCTTTTCATTGTCACGGCAACGATCACCGGGAACAGCCACTTGGGGCGCCCCAGCAACCTTCAGAAATTATAAATTTTTATTTTTAAAAAGGGAACACACAGATAGACAACTGAAAAGGCTTCACAACGCTTTTTGAATCGTTCAAAACGGATATCCGAGTCAAAAATTATAGCGAAAACAGTTTTCGAAAATATTTTGGGTCATCCTGAAAACTGGCGCCCTGGGCGCCCAGCGCCCAGGCACCTGGCTCCCAGCAAGGCGCAACACACCCACACGGGCGCTCAGCGCCCAGCGCTGCCACCCAGCGCCTCAGCGCAGCACGCCACGCAACACACACGGGCGCCCAGCGCCCAGCGCCTTGGCGCAACACAGGAACACGCGCACACGGGCGCCCAGCGCCCAGCGCTACACACGCACACACGCACACGGGCGCCCAACGCCCAGCGCTGGCACCCAGCGCCCAGCGCTACGCACACACACACGCGCACGGGCGCTCAGCGCCCAGCGCTGGCACCCAGCGCCTGGCGCAAAACTGCACAGCGCACAGCACCATGGGCGCCCAGCGCCCAGGCACTTTCAGCAACACCAATTTTTGCACAATTTCACATACACATTGTTTTCTTCAAAATTTCCACATAATCCATCACACCCATATTACAACTACTCATAATCACATATAAAATCATCAAAGCCACCTATCAAAACATCGAAATTCACACATCCTAAGCATAACATAGATCACGCATATACAACAACAAGACATGAATTCGCCAAACATCATCATGATCATCGTTAACTCTAGGCCATCACTACTTAGGATCTATCATAGGAATTATTATAGAAATCGATAGGACTTCCCTTACCTCGAATTTGAAGAATAGGATCTCTAGAGATGATCACGAACGGAACCACGGCAACCGGATCACGCCTTCTCTTTTCTCCTTGGAGCTTGCGACTTGCTCTTCTCCTCTTTTCCTCCTTCTCTACGGCGCTCCTTCTCCTCTCCTTTCTCTCCTCTCAATTTCGCAATTGCTCACAAAAACCCCTAACCTCACTTTGGCTTGCCCCCTTCGCATATGATCTTGGATCATGGGCTTGGGCTTTCCACTTAAGCCCAAGTCTAGCTAATTGGCGCCCTCCTCCCCTAATACAACCTACACCATTTAAATATAATTTTAATTAATTAAATTATACCCAATAAATTAAATAAATTCCTAAATACTTAATTAAATAAATTAATTAAATATTTAGGGTGTCACAACTCTCCCCCACTTAGAATATTTCGTCCTCGAAATTTACCTGATCAAATAACTCTGGGTAGGACTCTCGCATCTTGCTCTCCAGCTCCCAAGTCATACTCTCGCCGGCAGCTCCTAGCCAAACCACTTTCACCAATGCAATCTCTTTGCCTCTAAGTGCTTTCACTTCACGATCCACAATTCGTACGGGCATCGTCTCCACAGTGAGATTATCCCGCACCTCTACATCATCCATATGGATCACATGAGATGGATCCGAAACATACTTCCGAAGTTGCGACACATGAAACACGTCGTGCAAGTTCGAAAGATTTGGCGGTAAGGCCACTCTATAAGCCAAATTTCCGATTCTTTCGGAAATCTGATAAGGACCAACAAATCGAGGAGTGAGCTTCTTCGATTTCAACGCTCGACCAACACCGGTAATAGGAGAAACCCTCAAGAACACATGCTCACCCTCCTGAAACTCTAAATCCTTCCTCCGCTTGTCATGATAACTCATCTGACGACTCTGCGAAGCCTTCATCTTTTCACGGATCATCTTGATCTTCTCTGTGGTCTCCCGGACAATCTCCGGTCCCAACACTACACTCTCTCCCGACTCATACCAACACAATGGCGTTCTACACCTTCGACCATACAATGCTTCAAACGGTGCCATCCCAATACTGGAATGGTAACTGTTGTTATAGGTAAACTCAATCAACGCAAGGTAGGAATCCCATGAACCCCGTTGTTCCAATACACAAGCCCTCAACAAATCTTCTAACGACTGAATTGTTCTCTCTGACTGACCATCTGTCTGAGGATGATACGTCGAACTCATTTTTAACTTTGAACCCAATTCCTTCTGCAAACCCGTCCAAAACTCAGAAGTGAACCTCGGATCCCTATCTGACACAATACTCTTCGGAACACCGTGCAACTTCACAATTTCTTTGACATAGACCTCTGCCAACCTCGACACCGGATAAGTGATATTAATAGGAATAAAGTGAGCAGACTTCGTTAACCTATCAACGATCACCCAAATAGCGTCATGACCCTTAACTGTATTCGGCAACCCCGTCACAAAATCCATCGCTATGCTATCCCACTTCCACTCTGGAACTTCCAACGGTTGCATTAACCCTGCAGGCTTCTGATGCTCAACCTTAGATTTCTGACAGGTCAAACAGGTATACACAAACTGTGCTACATCTCTCTTCATACCATACCACCAAAACATCGTTTTCAGATATTGATACATTTTCGTCGCTCCAGGATGGATACTCAACTTGCTACGGTGACCCTCCTCTAAAATTGCCTTTTTCATCTCCTCATCATCCGGAACACAGATCCTACCCCGGAACCTCAACACACCACTGGAATCTAATTTGAAATCTTCATCTTCAGATTGACCAACCCCATTAATTAAATCAACTAACTTGACATCTGACTTCTGAGCTTCTCTGATGCTGCCCAGGAAATCATTATCGATCTTTAGCATTCCCAGCTTGACACTGCGAGGTGTCATTTTACAAACCAAACTCAAATTTCTGAATTCCTCGATCAACTCTATTTCTTTTACCATCATTGCCGACATATGCAAGGACTTTCTGCTTAAAGCATCAGCCACGACATTAGCTTTGCCGGGATGATAATTCAAACCAAAATCATAATCCTTCAAGAGCTCCAACCACCGACGCTGTCTCATATTCAACTCTTTCTGATCGGACAGGTACTTTAGACTCTTATGATCACTGAACACTTCGAACCTCGACCATAAAGGTAGTGCCTCCAAATCTTAAGCACAAATACCACAGCAGCCAACTCCAAATCATGCGTAGGGTAATTTTTCTCATGAACTCGCAATTGCCTCGACGCATACGCAACAACCTTTCCATCTTGCATCAGCACACCACCCAGACCCATCTTCGAAGCGTCACAATACACAACAAACGGTTCCTCCGGATTAGGCAACGTCAAAACAGGCGACGTCGTCAATCTCTTTTTCAGTTCCATAAAACTTTCCTCACACCGAGCATCCCAAACAAAAATTTTACCCTTACAAGTCAACTGAGTCAACGGAAGGGCCAACTTGGAAAAACCCTCGATGAACCTCCTGTAGTACCCAGCCAAACCCAAAAAGCTTCTAATCTCTGTTGCGGACTTCGGAGCCTCCCACTCCAACACTGCTTCTACTTTTGCCGGATCAACCGCAATACCATTACCAGAAATCACGTGCCCAAGGAAACTCACCTCTTTCAGCCAGAACTCACACTTTGATAACTTAGCATACCACTTGCAGTTCTTCAATAACAGCCTGACTCTCGGCAGACAACGATGCCATCAACGCAAATAGCTGAACTTCTCTCTTCAACTTCTTCAACTGACCAGCAGATACCAAAACAGAATCTTCTTCCCCGAAACTGACCGACTTGCTACGACAGTTGATATGAACGTGGTTATTCTCTAACCAGTCCATGCCTAAGATTACATCCAGACCTCTCAACGGCAAGCAAACTGTAACAGCCCAGGTCCACCGCAGCGGCCACCCCGGTCCCACTGTTACCTCACGGTCTTCTCTACCCCTCTTGTAGAGTTTTTGCCTTCCGTGGGAATCGAACCTTGCACCTGAGGCATAAGTGCAAGTTAAACCCCCTTCCCACTACCAATTGAGCTTGTAACACCCTAAATGATTTAATTAAGTAATTGATTAAATTATTTAAAGTGTTGCACTAATTTTGATTTTATTATAATATAGTATTTTATTTAATTAAAGGGGATGGCATTGGAAATACCAGAATTACAAGTAATGGCCCAAGAAGCCCAAGCCCATTGGCTTAGGCGCTCCTTAGGCGCTGGGGGTCTAGGTTTCGCCTCAGTGTGCCAAAAGAGAGAAAGAAAGTCGAAGGAGAGGAGAAGAGAAAGAAAGTCGAAGGAGAGGAGAAGAGAAAGAAAAGGCGACTTCAAGCTAAGAGTTAGGGTTTCATTCATCTTGATCCTAGGTAAGAGTTCCTAGTCCATTCTTATTCGATTTTCCTTCTCTTTCAAGTGTTTAAGGTTTTCGTTTCCTAACCCCTTTCTATTGTTGATCATTCGTGATGGTCCAAGAGAGAGAGAGAAAGGACGCGATCGTGAGAGAGGAGAGAAGAAGGAGAGGATTCCTTGTTGCGGTGGTTTGTCGGTGCTTCGGTGGAAAGAGCTCTATTTTCGGCATAATCAAGGTAAGGGGAGTCTCACTCTATAATAGAGAGTATAATAGGTTGTATGTAGATCATAGGGTCCTATTTGATGTTATGTGATATTTGTTGGATTGTTTGGATTGGTTGAAATTGACGAATTGTAGGAGAAAATCGATTTAGGCTTGAGTTAGGGATTATAACATGTTGATTTCGCATTTTGATGTGTATTTGGTGTGTAATTGTGAAATTGAAGTTGCTGGTATGAGCATAATATGTTTTATGATTGTTGTTGTGATTTGAATTAGAAAAGAAATTAAGAATTTGATGTTTGGTGGGTGTTGGGACGCATGGGGCGCCAAGTGCCTAGGGAAAATGGCGCCCTGTGTACTGTAGCAGTAACTTGTGTTGTATGTTGTTGCTGCCTGGGCACTGTTCTGGCGCCTGGGGTGGCGCCAAGGTGCTGCCTATGTCTAAACATGGCGCACAAATGGTGTTTTGGGCAAAACTCAGTTTTCTAAGCAGATTTTCCCGAGCCAAATTTTGTATTCACCTGACCAAATTGTATTTTAAGCACTTTGGCTAAAGAATTTTCTGTTTTGCACGCGTTGTTTTGAAATGGTCCTATTGGGCATAGTTTTAGCTTGTGTAAAGGGGGCTTTGTGTGCAAATCAATTTCTAAGCAGATTTTCCCGAGCCAAAGTTTGTATTCACCTGACCAAATTGTATTTTAAGCACTTTGGCTAAAGAATTTTCTGTTTTGCACGCGTTGTTTTGAAATGGTCCTATTGGGCATAGTTTTAGCTTGTGTAAAGGGGGCTTTGTGTGCAAATCAATTTCTAAGCAGATTTTCCCGAGCCAAATTTTGTATTCACCTGACCAAATTGTATTTTAAGCACTTTGGCTTAAGAAGTTTCTGTTTTGCACGCGTTGTTTTTTAAATGGTCCTATTGGGCATAGTTTTAGCTTGTGTAAAGGGGGCTTTGTGTGCAAATCAATTTCTAAGCAGATTTTCCGGAGCCAAATTTTGTATTCACCTGACCAAATTATATTTTAAGCACTTTGGCTAAAGAAGTTTCTGTTTTGCACGCGTTGTTTTGAAATGGTCCTATTGGGCATAGTTTTAGCTTGTGTAAAGGGGGCTTTGTGTGCAAATCAATTTCTAAGCAGATTTTCCCGAGCCAAATTTTGTATTCACCTGACCAAATTGTATTTTAAGCACTTTGGCTAAAGAAGTTTCTGTTTTGCACGCGTTGTTTTGAAATGGTCCTATTGGGCATAGTTTTAGCTTGTATAAAGGGGGCTTTGTGTGCAAATCAATTTCTAAGCAGATTTTCCCTAGCCAAATTTTGTATTCACTTGACCAAATTGTATTCTGAACGTTTTGGCTAGAGCGGTTTTAAATTTTCAGGTGGCCTACTCGGTTTGGTCCTTGTGAGGGGTTCTAGTCCTCTAGTTGAGTTTAGTCCTAGAGACGTGATTGAGATGAGATAATAAATGAGTTGATTTATGATATCATGGGGATATGGGCTATGGGGGCCAGAGTCATGGGGACTCAATTGATTGATGATGAGGCAATGGGAGCTATAACTAATGATTAATAAGGAGGGGATATATGATGTACGGACTATGTCGTTAAGAATTGCGATTGTGATCTTTGTCATGGAGTCTCATGCATACATAAGGCCGAGGTCTGAGTTTATATAGTAATGATAAGGCTGCGGTCTGAGTTGATAAGGCTGCGGTCTGAGTTTGATATTATGATGATGAGGCTGCGGTCTGGGAAAATGGTACCACATGCATAACTGTATCGCATACATTCTCATAATAAGCATGCAAGTTGTTGGATGTATGAACTATGCCACTGTGTGACTGTATGAGTGTGACACTATGATAAAATATACTTCTTATTATAGTCCTTATTATGTAGTTGAGACTCACCCTTCTGTTGTTGTTTACCACAGGTAGCCCTGAGTGAAGGCTTACTCCCTTCATTCCCGAGTCGGTCTGCTCTGATACGTGACACCTAGGGGGTGGGCTTAGGATTCTAGTGTTATTCTTTTGCTGTTGAATTTTTATATGCATTGATTTAATGATTTTGGATGAGGCTGTTGTTCGGCACTTTTGAGATTATGTTATTTTCCGCTGCGAGACATTCATTTTCTAGTGTGTGGATTTTATTGATGAATTCTTGAGTATTCCACCCCATTTAAGGGTGTTGCGTATTATAAAGATGTAATGAACGCTTATGCTGATTTTGTCGTTGTTAGATTAAAGTTATGTGTAGCATTCCATTGAAAACGAAATTTTGAAACTCTTATTCTTACAAATAATAGTCGGGTAGAATGGGGTGTTACATTAGTGGTATCAGAGCAAAAGTTCGGTCTGTCCGACCAAGTGTGTCTGTCTGTCATATTGTGTATGACAATTACGTGTTTTTAATTTAGTTCTGAATTGTCGTTTATGCTGCAGTGCTAGGTTGATATGGCTAGAAGGGATGATGCTGCTTTGGCTGCTGCTCTGCAAGCTATAGCCCAAGCTGTTGGAAATCAACACACTGCTGCTGATATGAATGCCCGTAACCTGGCAACGTTTCAGAGGGAAAACCCACCCACCTTCAAGGGTCGGTATGATCCCGATGGAGCCTTGTCGTGGTTGAATGAGATAGAGCGGATATTCCGTGTTATGGAGTGCACTGCTGCCCAGCAAGTGAAGTTTGGGACGCACATGCTGGCGGAAGAGGCTGACAAGTGGTGGTTAGGGATGCTGCATAGGTTGAACACTGCTGGTGAAGAGGTTACTTGGGAAGTCTTCACAAGGGAATTTAAAAGAAAGTATTACCCTGAAGACGTTAGGGCCAAGAAAGAGGTAGAATTCTTAGAATTGAAACAGGGAAATAAGTCGGTGGCTGAGTATGCAGCCAAATTTGAAGAGCTGGCCCAATTTTGTCCTTACTACGCCAATGATGCTGATTCAGAGTTCTCCAAGTGTGTGAAATTTGAGAGTGGCCTGCGACCTGATATTAAGAAGGCAATTGGGTATCATGAGATACGAGATTTTGCTAGACTAGTTGACAAGAGTAGGATTTATGAAGAGGACAGTTCTGCTGCCTACAAGGTTGGGAAAGAGAAAAGGAGTACTCAGTTTAGGGGAAAACCCTATGATGTGGCTGGAGGTAAAAATAAGTGGAAGGCAGGTGCTGGTAAGAGATCTTTTGAGAGTAAGAAGCCTAGTGGGGGAGGTGCTCCCGCTGATATTGTGCGTTACACGTGTGGCAAGCCGGGTCACAAAAGCTTCGATTGCAAGACTGAAGTAATGTGTTACCGTTGTGGGAAGAAAGGTCATATGGCGTCTAACTGTGATCGTAAGGAATCAGTGTGTTTCAATTGTGGTGAAGCTGGTCACTTTAGTTCTAAGTGTACCAAACCAAAGAAAGAGAAGTCCAATGGAAGAGTTTTCGCGCTAGCAGGTTCAGAGGGGCCCAATGAGATTAGAGGTACTTGTTTTATTTATGGTTCCCCTTTAGTTGCTATAGTTGATACTGGTGCTACGCATTCTTTTATTGCTGCTGTTTGTGCTGAAAAGTTAAATTTAGTATTGTCTGCTATGAAGAGGGAAATGGTTATCGACACTCCAGCTAAGGGTTCGGTGACTACTTCTCTATTGTGTGCTAAGTGTCCTCTGTCAGTCTTCGGCAGAGATTTTCTGGTTGACCTTATATGTTTGCCTTTGGGAGGGTTGGATGTTATTCTTGGTATGGACTGGTTAGTGGATAACCATGTGCACATCAACTGTTTCAGCAAGTCTGTGAGTTTTCTTCCTCCTGAGGAGGAAAAGTCTGTTTTGTTGTCTGGGGATCAGCTGCATAAGGTAATGAAGGATGGTGGTCAACTATTTGCTTTGATAGCGTCTCTGTCTGCTGAAAACCAAGCTATGGTTGAAGGGTTGCAGGTGGTGTGTGAGTTCCCTGAAGTGTTCCCTGATGAGATTCCTAGCGTGCCACCAGAGAGGGAAGTAGAGTTTGGGATTGACCTTGTGCCTGGTACTAGGCCGGTATCCATGGCACCGTACCGGATGTCAGCTTCTGAGTTATCTGAGTTGAAGAAGCAGTTGGAAGAGTTACTTGAAAAGAATTTTGTGAGGCCTAGTGTGTCACCATGGGGAGCTCCAGTTTTGTTAGTAAAGAAGAAAGATGGGAGTATGCGCCTGTGTGTGGATTATAGACAGTTGAACAAGGTGACTATCAAAAATAAGTACCCTCTTCCGAGAATTGATGATCTGATGGACCAGCTGGTGGGTGCTAAGGTTTTTTGTAAAATTGATTTGAGGTCAGGGTATCATCAGATTAAAGTAAAAGACGAAGACGTCCAGAAGACAGCATTTCGAACAAGATATGGACATTATGAGTACTCTGTGATGCCGTTTGGTGTCACCAATGCACCAGGGGTGTTTATGGAGTACATGAACCGTATCTTCCATAGTTACTTGGATCGGTTTGTGGTAGTTTTTATAGATGATATTCTGGTATACTCCAAGTCTGAAGAGGAGCATGCAGAGCACTTGAGATTGGTGCTTGAGGTGTTGAAAGAGAAAAAGCTTTATGCTAAGTTGTCCAAATGCGAGTTCTGGCTGCGTGAGGTAGGCTTTTTGGGTCACATTATTTCTAGTGATGGCATAGCTGTAGACCCAGCCAAGGTTGATGAAGTGTTACAATGGGAGAGCCCAAAGTCTGCGACTGAGATCAGGAGTTTCTTGGGGTTGGCTGGTTACTACAGGAGGTTCATTGAGGGTTTCTCAAAGCTAGCCCTTCCGTTGACTCAATTGACGTGTAAAGGGAGAGTTTTTGTGTGGGATGCTAAGTGTGAAGAGAGCTTCCAAGAGTTGAAGAAAAGATTGACAACATCTCCGGTGTTAGTGTTGCCCGTGCCGGATCAACCGTTTGTGGTATATTGCGATGCTTCCAAAATGGGCTTGGGAGGCGTCTTGATGCAGGATGGGAAGGTAGTCGCTTATGCGTCCAGACAGTTGCGGACTCATGAGAAGAACTATCCTACTCATGATTTGGAATTGGCTGCTATTGTGTTTGTGCTGAAGATTTGGAGGCACTATTTGTATGGCACTAGATTCGAGGTATTCAGCGACCACAAGAGTTTGAAATACTTGTTTGATCAGAAGGAGCTGAATATGAGGTAGAGGCGTTGGTTAGAGCTGCTGAAAGACTATGATTTTGGCTTAAACTATCACCCCGGCAAAGCTAATGTCGTGGCTGATGCTTTAAGTCGAAAGACTTTGCATATGTCAGCAATGATGGTAAAAGAGTTGGAGTTGATTGAGCAATTCCGTGATATGAGTCTGGTTTGTGAAGTGACACCGCAGAGCGTTAAGCTGGGTATGCTGAGGATTGGTAATGACTTCTTGGTTAGTATCAGAGACGCCCAGAAATTAGATGTGAAGCTGGTTGACTTGTTAGTTGCGGGTGATCGGGATGTGGATGGAGATTTCAGGTTGAATTCCCAAGGTGTGTTGAGATTCAGAGATAGGATTTGTGTTCCCGATGATAATGAGATGAAGAAGATGATCCTTGAGGAGAGTCATAGGAGCAAGCTGAGTATTCATCCAGGGGCTACAAAGATGTATCATGACTTGAAGAAGTTATTCTGGTGGCCTGGTATGACGAAAGATGTGGCCCAATTTGTGTATGCCTGTTTGACTTGCCAGAAGTCAAAGGTTGAGCACCAGAAGCCTGCGGGGTTGATGCAACCTTTAGATGTTCCGGAATGGAAATGGGATAGCATTTCCATGGATTTTGTGACTGGGTTACCAAGAACCGTTCGGGGATTTGATTCTATTTGGGTGATCGTGGATAGGTTGACGAAGTCTGCTCACTTCCTTCCTATCAACATCACGTATCCGGTGTCGAGATTGGCCGAAATATATATTCAGGTGATTGTGAAGTTGCATGGTGTCCCGAGGAGTATTGTATCTGACAGAGATCCGAGGTTTACTTCGGAGTTTTGGGGGAGCTTGCAGGAGGCATTGGGGTCCAGATTGAGGTTGAGTTCAGCCTATCATCCTCAGACTGATGGGCAGACAGAGAGAACCATTCAGTCATTGGAGGACTTACTGAGATCGTGTGTTTTGGAGCAGGGAGGTGCGTGGGATACACACCTTCCATTGATTGAGTTCACTTACAACAACAGCTACCTTTCAAGTATAGGGATGGCTCCTTACGAGGCACTGTATGGGCGGAGGTGTAGAACTCCTTTGTGTTGGCATGAGTCTGGCGAGAGTGTTGTTCTTGGACCTGAATTGGTAAGAGAGACTTCAGAGAAGATAAAAATGATCAGGGAGAAAATGAAAGAGTCTCAAAGTCGGCAAAAGAGTTACCATGATAGAAGGAGGAAAGACATGGAATTTCAGGCTGGTGAGCATGTTTTCTTAAAGGTCACGCTTATGGCTGGTGTTGGGCGTGCACTGAAAGCAAAGAAGTTGACTCCTAGATTTATTGGACCGTACCAGATCACTGAGAGGGTTGCAAAGGTTGCTTATAGGGTGGCTTTACTGTAACACCCTAAAATAATTTAATTAAGTAATTGATTAAATTATTTAAAGTGTTGCACAAATTCTTTTTATTATATTATAATATAGCATTTTATTTTAATTGAAGGGGATGGCATTGGAAATACCGGAATTGCAAGTGAGGGCCCAAGAAGCCCAAGCCCATTGGCTTAGGCGCTCCTTAGGCGCTAAGGGGTCTAGGTCTCGCCCCAATTGTGTCAAAAGAGAGCAAGAGAGTCGAAGGAGAGGAGAGAAGAGAAAGAAAGTCGAAGGAGAGGGGAAGAGAAGGAAGAAGGCGAATCTCAAGCTAAGGAGCTAGGGTTTGTTCATCTTGATTCTAGGTAAGAGTTCCTAGTCTTTTATCATTCGATTCTCCTTCTCTATCAAATGCTTAGGTTTTCGATTTTCCCTAACCCTTCCTATTTTTGATCAATTCGCGAATGGTCCAAGAGCAAGAGAGAGAGGGCGTGTTCGTGAATAAGGGAAGAAGAAGGAGAAGGATTCTTGTTGCGGTGGTTTGTCGGTGCTTCGGTGGGAAAAGCTCTAGTTCGTCGTAATCAAGGTTAGGGGAGTCTCACTCTATAATAGAGAGTATAATAGATTGTATGTAAACCATAGGATCCTACTTGACATTAATTGTTAAGTGTTAGATTGTTTAGGTTAGTTGAAATTGATAATTAGTGTGATTGATTCGATTCCCTATGCTAAGGTTTAGATTTCATGTGTTGATTTTATGCCTTGTTGTGTTCTTGATATATATATGTGAGATTGAATGTTGTTGGTATGAGCATAATGTATTTTGTGATTGTTGTGGTGATTTGTTTTGGGAAAATAATTAAGAATTTGATGTTTTGTTTTGTGTTGGGGCGCCTGGGCGCCAAGTTGCTGGGGGGGGATGGCGCACTGGGCGCTGTTTCTGTTGCTGGGTGCGTGTGTGTTCTGGGCAGGGCGCCTATGTTGCTGCCCTGTGGCGCCTGGGGTGGCGCCAGGTTGCTGCCTGTGCTTAGGCAAGGCGCATAAAACATGTTTTTGGATAAAATCATTTTCTGAGCATATTTTCCCGAGCCAAATTTTGTATTCACCTGACCAAATTATATTTTAAGCACTTTGGCTAAAGAATTTCCAGATTTGCACTTGTGGTTTTGAAATGGTCCTATTGGGCATCGTTTTGGCTTGTTTAAGGGGTGCCTTGTGTACAAATCATCTTCTGAGCATATTTTCCCGAGCCAAATTTTGTATTCACCTGACCAAATTATATTTTAAGCACTTTGGCTAAAGAATTTCCAGATTTGCACTTGTGGTTTTGAAATGGTCCTATTGGGCATCGTTTTGGCTTGTTTAAGGGGTGCCTTGTGTGCAAATCATTTTCTGAGCATATTTTTCCGAGCCAAATTTTGTATTCACGTGACCAAATCCAATTTTGAACATTTTGGCTAGAGCGGTTTTAATTTTTTAGGTGGCCTACTATGTTTGTGCGCTTGGGTGTTGTGTTGGGCGCCAAGTGTGGCCGCCCAGGGCGCCAAGTGGTGCGCCCGTGCCTTGTGTTTGGTTCCGGTCCTAATGGTGACAGATTGGTCCCTAAGTGCTAGCCTAGTCCTAGAGACGTGATTGTGATGAGAAAATAAATGAGTTGATTGATGATGAGGCCATGGGGGCTACAACAAAGATTAATAAAGATGTGATATAGGATGTATGGACTGTGTTGCTAAGAGTTATGATTTTGGTTTTGTCATAGAGTCTCATGCATACATAAGGCTGCGGTCTGAGTTTTATGTTATGATGATAAGGCTGCGGTCTGAGTTCTAAATTGAAATGATAAGGCTGCGGTCTGAGTTGATATTATGATGATAAGGCTGCGGTCTGGGAAAATGGTACCACATGCATAACTGTATTGCATACATCCTCATGATAAGCATGTGAGTTGCTGATTGTATGAACTATGCTGCTGTGCGACTGTATGAGTGCGATACTATGATGAAATATACTTCTTATTATAGTCTTTATTATATGGTTCGAGACTCACCCTTCTGTTGTTGTTTACCACAGGTAGTCCTGAGTGAAGGCTTACTCCTTTCACTCCCGAGTCGGTCTGCTCTGATACGTGACACCTAGGGGGTGGGCTTAGGATTCTAGTGTTATTCATTTGCTGTTGAATTTTTATATGCATTGATTTAATGATTTTGATGAGGCTGTTGTTCGGCGCTTTTGAGATTATGTTATTTTCCGCTGCGAGACATCTAAATTATAATGTGTGGATTTTATTGGTGAAGTCATGAGTACCCTAAATTATTTAATGGTGTTGCGTATTATAAATGTGTAACGAAGGCTTACACCGATTTGACCGTTGTTAGATTAAAATTATGTGTAGCATTCCATTGAAAAGAAATTTTGAAACTCTGATCTCTATGATAAATAGCCGTGTAGAATGGGGTGTTACATTAGTGGTATCAGAGCAAAAGTTCGGTCTGTCCGACCAAGTGTGTCTGTCTGTCATATTGTGTATGACAATTAGGTGTTTTTGTTTAGTTCTAAATTGTCGTTTATGCTGCAGTGCTAGGTTGATATGGCTAGAAGGGATGATGCTGCTTTGGCTGCTGCTCTGCAGGCCATAGCCCAAGCTGTTGGAAATCAACACAATGCTGCAGATATGAATGCCCGTAACCTGGCAACGTTTCAGAGGGAAAACCCACCCACCTTCAAGGGTCGGTATGATCCCGATGGAGCCTTGTCGTGGCTGAATGAGATAGAGCGAATCTTCCGTGTTATGGATTGCACTGCTGCCCAGCAAGTGAAGTTTGGGACGCACATGCTGGCAGAAGAGGCTGACAAGTGGTGGTTAGGGATGCTGCATAGGTTGAACACTGCTGGTGAAGAGGTTACTTGGGAAGTCTTCACAAGGGAGTTTAAAAGAAAGTATTACCCTGAAGACGTTCGGGCCAAGAAAGAGGTAGAATTCTTAGAACTGAAACAGGGAAATAAGACAGTGGCTGAGTATGCAGCCAAATTTGAAGAGCTGGCCCAATTTTGTCCTTACTACGCCAATGATGCTGATTCAGAGTTCTCTAAGTGTGTGAAATTTGAGAGTGGCCTGCGACCTGATATTAAGAAGGCAATTGGGTATCATGAGATACGAGATTTTGCTAGACTAGTTGACAAGAGTAGAATTTATGAAGAGGACAGTTCTGCTGCCTACAAGGTTGGGAAAGAGAAAAGGAATACTCAGTTTAGGGGAAAGCCCTATGATACGGCTGGAGGTAAAAATAAGTGGAAGGCAGGTGCTGGTAAAATATTTTCTGAGGGTAAGAAGCCTGGTGGGGGAGGTGCTCCCGCTGATATAGTATGTTATACGTGTGGCAAGCCGGGTCACAAAAGCTTCGATTGCAAGACTGAAGTAATGTGTTACCGTTGTGGGAAGAAAGGTCATATGGCGTCTAACTGTGATCGTAAGGAATCAGTGTGTTTCAATTGTGGTGAAGCTGGTCATTTTAGTTCTAAGTGCACCAAACCAAAGAAAGAGAAATCCAATGGAAGAGTTTTCGCGCTAGCAGGCTCAGAGGGGCCCAATGAGATTCGAGGTACTTGTTTTATTTATGGTTCCCCTTTAGTTGCTATAGTTGATACTGGTGCTACGCATTCTTTTATTGCTGCTGTTTGTGCTGAAAAGTTAAATTTAGTATTATCTGCTATGAAGAGGGAAATGGTTATCGACACTCCAGCTAAGGGTTCGGTGACTACTTCTCTATTGTGTGCTAAGTGTCCTCTGTCAGTCTTCGGCAGAGATTTTCTGGTTGACCTTATATGTTTGCCTTTGGGAGGGTTGGATGTTATTCTTGGTATGGACTGGTTAGTGGATAACCATGTGCACATCAACTGTTTCAGCAAGTCCGTGAGTTTCTTTCCTCCTGAGGAGGAAAAGTCTGTTTTGTTGTCTGGGGATCAGCTGCATAAGGTGTTGAGGGATGGTGGCCAACTATTTGCTTTGATGGCGTCTATGTCTGCTGAAAACCAAGCTATAGTTGAAGGGTTGCAGGTGGTGTGTGAGTTCCCTGAAGTGTTCCCTGATGAGATTCCTAGTGTGCCACCAGAGAGGGAAATAGAGTTTGGGATTGATCTTGTGCCTGGTACTAGGCCTGTGTCCATGGCACCGTACCGGATGTCAGCTTCTGAGTTATCTGAGTTAAAGAAGCAGTTAGAAGAGTTACTTGAAAAGAAATTTGTGAGACCTAGTGTGTCGCCATGGGGAGCTCCGATTTTGTTAGTAAAGAAGAAAGATGGGAGTATGCGCCTGTGTGTGGATTATAGACAGTTGAACAAGGTAACTATTAAAAATAAGTACCCTCTTCCGAGAATTTATGATCTGATGGACCAGCTAGTGGGTGCTAAGGTTTTTAGCAAAATTGATTTGAGGTCAGGGTATCATCAAATTAAAGTAAAAGACGAAGACGTCCAGAAGACAGCGTTCCGAACGAGGTATGGACATTATGAGTACTCTGTGATGCCGTTTGGTGTCACCAATGCACCAGGGGTGTTTATGGAGTATATGAACCGTATCTTCCATAGCTTCTTGGATCGGTTTGTGGTGGTTTTTATAGATGATATTCTGGTATACTCTAAGTCTGAAGAAGAGCATGCAGAGCACTTGAGATTGGTGCTTGAGGTATTGAAAGAGAAGAAGCTTTATGCTAAGTTGTCCAAATGCGAGTTCTGGCTGCGTGAGGTAAGCTTTTTGGGTCACATTATTTCTAGTGATGGCATAGCTGTAGACCCAGCCAAGGTTGATGCAGTGTTACAATGGGAGAGCCCAAAGTCTGCGACTGAGATCAGAAGTTTCTTGGGGTTGGCTGGTTACTACAGGAGGTTCATAGAGGGTTTCTCAAAGCTAGCCCTTCCGTTGACTCAATTGACGTGTAAAGGGAGAGTTTTTGTGTGGGATGCTAAGTGTGAAGATAGCTTCCAAGAGTTGAAGAAGAGATTGACAACATCTCCGGTGTTAGTGTTGCCAGTGCCGGATCAACCGTTTGTGGTATATTGTGATGCTTCCAAAATGGGATTGGGAGGCGTATTGATGCAGGATGGGAAGGTAGTTGCTTATGCGTCCAGACAGTTGCGGACTCATGAAAAGAACTATCCTACTCATGATTTGGAGTTGGCTGCTATTGTGTTTGTGCTGAAAATTTGGAGGCACTATTTGTATGGCACTAGATTCGAGGTATTCAGCGACCACAAGAGTTTGAAATACTTGTTTGATCAGAAGGAGCTGAATATGAGGCAGAGGCGTTGGTTAGAGCTGCTGAAAGACTATGATTTCGGCTTGAACTATCACCCCGGCAAAGCTAATGTCGTGGCTGATGCTTTAAGTCGAAAGACTTTGCATATGTCAGCAATGATGGTAAAAGAGTTGGAGTTGATTGAGCAATTCCGTGATATGAGTCTGGTTTGCGAAGTGACACCGCAGAGTGTTAAGCTGGGTATGCTGAGAATTGGTAATGACTTCTTGGTTAGTATCAGAGACGCCCAGAAATTAGATGTAAAGCTGGTTGACTTGTTGGTTGCGGGTGGTCAGAGTGTAGGTGGAGATTTCAGGTTGGATTCCCAAGGTGTGTTGAGATTCAGAGATAGGATTTGTGTTCCCGATGATAATGAGATGAAGAAGATGATCCTTGAGGAGAGTCATAGGAGCAAGCTGAGTATTCATCCCGGGGCTACAAAGATGTATCATGACTTGAAGAAATTATTTTGGTGGCCTGGTATGAAGAAAGATGTGGCACAGTTTGTGTATGCCTGTTTGACTTGCCAGAAGTCAAAGGTTGAGCACCAGAAGCCTGCGGGGTTGATGCAACCTTTAGACGTTCCGGAATGGAAATGGGATAGCATTTCCATGGATTTTGTGACTGGGTTACCAAGAACCGTTCGGAGGTTTGATTCTATTTGGGTGATCGTGGATAGGTTGACGAAGTCTGCCCACTTCCTTCCTATCAACATCACATATCCGGTATCGAGATTGGCTGAGATATATATTCAGGTGATTGTAAAGTTGCATGGTGTTCCGAAGAGTATTGTATCTGACAGAGATCCGAGATTTACTTCGGAGTTTTGGGGGAGCTTGCAGGAGGCATTGGGGTCCAGATTGAGGTTGAGTTCATCCTATCATCCTCAGACTGATGGGCAGACAGAGAGAACCATTCAGTCACTAGAGGACTTATTGAGATCGTGTGTTTTGGAGCAGGGAGATGCGTGGGAAACACACCTTCCATTAATTGAGTTTAATTACAACAACAGCTACCATTCAAGTATAGGGATGGCTCCTTACGAGGCACTGTATGGGCGGAGGTGTAGAACTCCTGTGTGTTGGCTTGAGTCTGGAGAGAGTGTTGTTCTTGGACCTGAATTAGTGAGAGAGACTACAGAGAAGATAAAAATGATCAGGGAGAAAATGAAAGAGTCTCAAAGTCGGCAAAAGAGTTACCATGATAGAAGGAGAAAAGATTTGGAATTTCAGGCTGGAGAGCATGTTTTCTTGAGGGTCACGCCTATGGCTGGTGTTGGGCGTGCACTTAAAGCAAAGAAGTTGACTCCTAGATTTATTGGACCGTACCAGATCACCGAGAGGGTCGGAAAGGTTGCTTATAGGGTGGCTTTACCACCTAACCTTTCGAACTTGCACGACGTATTTCACGTGTCGCAACTTCGGAAGTACATTCCGGACCCGTCTCATGTGATCCATATGGATGATGTTGAGGTGCGAGATAATCTCACTGTGGAGACTATGCCAGTGAGGATTGATGATAGAGAAGTGAAGGTGCTGAGAGGGAAAAACATTGCTTTAGTAAAGGTGGTGTGGTTGGGAGCTACTGGCGAAAGCATGACTTGGGAGCTGGAGAGTAGGATGCGGGAGTCCTATCCAGAGCTATTTGACTCAGGTATGAATTTCGAGGACGAAATTTCCTAAGTGGGGGAGAGTTGTAACACCCTAAAATAATTTAATTAAGTAATTGATTAAATTATTTAAAGTGTTGCACAAATTCTTTTTATTATATTATAATATAGCATTTTATTTTAATTGAAGGGGATGGCATTGGAAATACCGGAATTGCAAGTGAGGGCCCAAGAAGCCCAAGCCCATTGGCTTAGGCGCTCCTTAGGCGCTAAGGGGTCTAGGTCTCGCCCCAATTGTGTCAAAAGAGAGCAAGAGAGTCGAAGGAGAGGAGAGAAGAGAAAGAAAGTCGAAGGAGAGGAGAAGAGAAGGAAGAAGGCGAATCTCAAGCTAAGGAGCTAGGGTTTGTTCATCTTGATTCTAGGTAAGAGTTCCTAGTCTTTTATCATTCGATTCTCCTTCTCTATCAAATGCTTAGGTTTTCGATTTTCCCTAACCCTTCCTATTTTTGATCAATTCGCGAATGGTCCAAGAGCAAGAGAGAGAGGGCGTGTTCGTGAATAAGGGAAGAAGAAGGAGAAGGATTCTTGTTGCGGTGGTTTGTCGGTGCTTCGGTGGGAAAAGCTCTAGTTCGTCGTAATCAAGGTTAAGGGAGTCTCACTCTATAATAGAGAGTATAATAGATTGTATGTAAACCATAGGATCCTACTTGACATTAATTGTTAAGTGTAAGATTGTTTAGGTTAGTTGAAATTGATAATTAGTGTGATTGATTCGATTCCCTATGCTAAGGTTTAGATTTCATGTGTTGATTTTATGCCTTGTTGTGTTCTTGATATATATATGTGAGATTGAATGTTGTTGGTATGAGCATAATGTATTTTGTGATTGTTGTGGTGATTTGTTTTGGGAAAATAATTAAGAATTTGATGTTTTGTTTTGTGTTGGGGCGCCTGGGCGCCAAGTTGCTGGGGGGGGGGGGGGGATGGCGCACTGGGCGCTGTTTCTGTTGCTGGGTGCGTGTGTGTTCTGGGCAGGGCGCCTATGTTGCTGCCCTGTGGCGCCTGGGGTGGCGCCAGGTTGCTGCCTGTGCTTAGGCAAGGCGCATAAAACATGTTTTTGGATAAAATCATTTTCTGAGCATATTTTCCCGAGCCAAATTTTGTATTCACCTGACCAAATTATATTTTAAGCACTTTGGCTAAAGAATTTCCCGATTTTCACTTGTGGTTTTGAAATGGTCCTATTGGGCATCGTTTTGGCTTGTTTAAGGGGTGCCTTGTGTGCAAATCATCTTCTGAGCATATTTTCCCGAGCCAAATTTTGTATTCACCTGACCAAATTATATTTTAAGCACTTTGGCTAAAGAATTTCCAGATTTACACTTGTGGTTTTGAAATGGTCCTATTGGGCATCGTTTTGGCTTGTTTAAGGGGTGCCTTGTGTGCAAATCATTTTCTGAGCATATTTTCCCGAGCCAAATTTTGTATTCACCTGACCAAATTATATTTTAAGCACTTTGGCTAAAGAATTTCCAGATATGCACTTGTGGTTTTGAAATGGTCCTATTGGGCATCGTTTTGGCTTGTTTAAGGGGTGCCTTGTGTGCAAATCATCTTCTGAGCATATTTTCCCGAGTCAAATTTTGTTTTCACCTGACCAAATTATATTTTAAGCACTTTGGCTAAAGAATTTCCAGATTTGCACTTGTGGTTTTGAAATGGTCCTATTGGGCATCGTTTTGGCTTGTTTAAGGGGTGCCTTGTGTGCAAATCATTTTCTGAGCATATTTTCCCGAGCCAAATTTTGTATTCACCTGACCAAATTATATTTTAAGCACTTTGGCTAAAGAATTTCCAGATTTGCACCTGTGGTTTTGAAATGGTCCTATTGGGCATCGTTTTGGCTTGTTTAAGGGGTGCCTTGTGTGCAAATCATTTTCTGAGCATATTTTTCCGAGCCAAATTTTGTATTCACGTGACCAAATCCCATTTTGAACATTTTGTCTAGAGCGGTTTTAATTTTTTAGGTGGCCTACTATGTTTGTGCGCTTGGGTGTTGTGTTGGGCGCCAAGTGTGGCCGCCCAGGGCGCCAAGTGGTGCGCCCGTGCCTTGTGTTTGGTTCCGGTCCTAATGGTGACAGATTGGTCCCTAAGTGCTAGCCTAGTCCTAGAGACGTGATTGTGATGAGAAAATAAATGAGTTGATTGATGATGAGGCCATGGGGGCTACAACAAAGATCAATAAAGATGTGATATAGGATGTATGGACTGTGTTGCTAAGAGTTATGATTTTGGTTTTGTCATAGAGTCTCATGCATACATAAAGCTGCGGTCTGAGTTTTATGTTATGATGATAAGGCTGCGGTCTGAGTTCTAAATTGAAATGATAAGGCTGCGGTCTGAGTTGATATTATGATGATAAGGCTGCGGTCTGGGAAAATGGTACCACATGCATAACTGTATTGCATACATCCTCATGATAAGCATGTGAGTTGCTGATTGTATGAACTATGCTGCTGTGCGACTGTATGAGTGCGATACTATGATGAAATATACTTCTTATTATAGTCTTTATTATATGGTTCGAGACTCACCCTTCTGTTGTTGTTTACCACAGGTAGTCCTGAGTGAAGGCTTACTCCTTTCACTCCCGAGTCGGTCTGCTCTGATACGTGACACCTAGGGGGTGGGCTTAGGATTCTAGTGTTATTCATTTGCTGTTGAATTTTTATATGCATTGATTTAATGATTTTTGATGAGGCTGTTGTTCGGTGCTTTTGAGATTATGTTATTTTCCGCTGCGAGACATCTAAATTATAATGTGTGGATTTTATTGGTGAAGTCATGAGTACCCTAAATTATTTAATGGTGTTGCGTATTATAAATGTGTAACGAAGGCTTACACCGATTTGACCGTTGTTAGATTAAAATTATGTGTAGCATTCCATTGAAAAGAAATTTTGAAACTCTGATCTCTATGATAAATAGCCGTGTAGAATGGGGTGTTACATTTACCGCCTAACCTTTCGAATTTGCACGACGTATTTCACGTGTCGCAACTTCGGAAGTATATTCCGGACCCGTCTCATGTGATTCATATGGATAATGTTGAGGTGCGAGATAATCTCACTGTGGAGACTATGCCAGTGAGGATTGATGATAAAGAAGTGAAGGTGCTGAGGGGGAAAAACATTGCTTTAGTAAAGGTGGTGTGGTTGGGAGCTACTGGTGAGAGCATGACTTGGGAGCTGGAGAGTAGGATGCGGGAATCCTATCCAGAGCTATTTGACTCAGGTATGAATTTCGAGGACGAAATTTCCTAAGTGGGGGAGAGTTGTAACACCCTAAATGATTTAATTAAGTAATTGATTAAATTATTTAAAGTGTTGCACTAATTTTGATTTTATTATAATATAGTATTTTATTTAATTAAAGGGGATGGCATTGGAAATACCGGAATTACAAGTAATGGCCCAAGAAGCCCAAGCCCATTGGCTTAGGCGCTCCTTAGGCGCTGGGGGTCTAGGTTTCGCCTCAGTGTGCCAAAAGAGAGAAAAAAAGTCGAAGGAGAGGAGAAGAGAAAGAAAGTCGAAGGAGAGGAGAAGAGAAAGAAAAGGCGACTTCAAGCTAAGAGTTAGGGTTTCATTCATCTTGATCCTAGGTAAGAGTTCCTAGTCCCTTCTTATTCGATTTTCCTTCTCTTTCAAGTGTTTAAGGTTTTCGTTTCCTAACCCCTTTCTATTGTTGATCATTCGTGATGGTCCAAGAGAGAGAGAGAAAGGACGCGATCGTGAGAGAGGAGAGAAGAAGGAGAGGATTCCTTGTTGCGGTGGTTTGTCGGTGCTTCGGTGGAAAGAGCTCTATTTTCGGCATAATCAAGGTAAGGGGAGTCTCACTCTATAATAGAGAGTATAATAGGTTGTATGTAGATCATAGGGTCCTATTTGATGTTATGTGATATTTGTTGGATTGTTTGGATTGGTTGAAATTGACGAATTGTAGGAGAAAATCGATTTAGGCTTGAGTTAGGGATTATAACATGTTGATTTCGCATTTTGATGTGTATTTGGTGTGTAATTGTGAAATTGAAGTTGTTGGTATGAGCATAATATGTTTTATGATTATTGTTGTGATTTGAATTAGAAAAGAAAATAAGAATTTGATGTTTGGTGGGTGTTGGGACGCATGGGGCGCCAAGTGCCTAGGGAAAATGGCGCCCTGTGTACTGTAGCAGTAACTTGTGTTGTATGTTGTTGCTGCCTGGGCACTGTTCTGGCGCTTGGGGTGGCGCCAAGGTGCTGCCTATGTCTAAACATGGCGCACAAATGGTGTTTTGGGCAAAACTCAGTTTTCTAAGCAGATTTTCCCGAGCCAAATTTTGTATTCACCTGACCAAATTGTATTTTAAGCACTTTGGCTAAATAATTTTCTGTTTTGCACGCGTTGTTTTGAAATGGTCCTATTGGGCATAGTTTTAGCTTGTGTAAAGGGGGCTTTGTGTGCAAATCAATTTCTAAGCAGATTTTCCCGAGCCAAATTTTGTATTCACCTGACCAAATTGTATTTTAAGCACTTTGGCTAAAGAAGTTTCTGTTTTGCACGCGTTGTTTTGAAATGGTCCTATTGGGCATAGTTTTAGCTTGTGTAAAGGGGGCTTTGTGTGCAAATCAATTTCTAAGCAGATTTTCCCGAGCCAAATTTTGTATTCACCTGACCAAATTGTATTTTAAGCACTTTGGCTAAAGAAGTTTCTGTTTTGCACGCGTTGTTTTGAAATGGTCCTATTGGGCATAGTTTTAGCTTGTGTAAAGGGGGCTTTGTGTGCAAATCAATTTCTAAGCAGATTTTCCCGAGCCAAATTTTGTATTCACCTGACCAAATTGTATTCTGAACGTTTTAGCTAGAGCTGTTTTAAATTTTCAGGTGGCCTACTCGGTTTGGTCCTTGTGAGGGGTTCTAGTCCTCTAGTTGAGTTTAGTCATAGAGACGTGATTGAGATGAGATAATAAATGAGTTGATTTATGATATCATGGGGATATGGGCTATGGGGGCCAGAGTCATGGGGACTCAATTGATTGATGATGAGGCAATGGGAGCTATAACTAATGATTAATAAGCAGGGGATATATGATGTACGGACTATGTCGTTAAGAATTGCGATTGTGATCTTTGTCATGGAGTCTCATGCATACATAAGGCCGAGGTCTGAGTTTATATAGTAATGATAAGGCTGCGGTCTGAGTTGATAAGGCTGCGGTCTGAGTTTGATATTATGATGATGAGGCTGCGGTCTGGGAAAATGGTACCACATGCATAACTGTATCGCATACATTCTCATAATAAGCATGCAAGTTGTTGGATGTATGAACTATGCCACTGTGTGACTGTATGAGTGTGACACTATGATAAAATATACTTCTTATTATAGTCCTTATTATGTAGTTGAGACTCACCCTTCTGTTGTTTACCACAGGTAGCCCTGAGTGAAGGCTTACTCCCTTCATTCCCGAGTCGGTCTGCTCTGATACGTGACACCTAGGGGGTGGGCTTAGGATTCTAGTGTTATTCTTTTGCTGTTGAATTTTTATATGCATTGATTTAATGATTTTGGATGAGGCTGTTGTTCGGCACTTTTGAGATTACGTTATTTTCCGCTGCGAGACATTCATTTTCTAGTGTGTGGATTTTATTGATGAATTCTTGAGTATTCCACCCCATTTAAGGGTGTTGCGTATTATAAAGATGTAATGAACGCTTATGCTGATTTTGTCGTTGTTAGATTAAAGTTATGTGTAGCATTCCATTGAAAACGAAATTTTGAAACTCTGATTCTTACAAATAATAGTCGGGTAGAATGGGGTGTTACACAAACAAAATTCACAACAAAGTCCCTGCCGAAGATCGACACGGGACACTGAGAACACACCTGGGAAGTAATCACTGACCCCTTCGCAGGAGTATCGACAACCATATCCCCACACATAGCAGATAAAACAAGACTCCACTTCTTACAACATTCAGCAGCAGCCCAACAACAGCAGCAGCAACATCGATCCTCCCAGCCATCTCAACTCACTTGCTACAAACAAACAACAGTTAGATATAGCTGACAACACACCGTTGTCAGTTGACACTACGACTGGATAACTTGGCCGGACAGACCGAACTGCTCTGATACCACTAATGTAACACCCCTTTTCTACCCATTAATTCAATTGGAAAAATATCAGAGTTTTCAAAATTTTGTTTCGCACGAGGGGTATTACACAAACTTCAATAAAAACCACACTTCTCAATAAAACAGCTCAAAACATAATAACCAGGTATTACGTAGCACATCACAAAGGCGAATCTCAAAACCACAGTTATCATCGCAATAAAACTCAACGTCAATAAAATCATCTAAGCAGCGGAATAATAAAATAAAACAGAATTGTCAACAAAACTCAACAACCAAAAACATTCATGACATAAAGTTCGTCCCACCCCCTGAGTGCTACGTATCAGAGCGTGACGACTCAGCTCGAATTAGTGAAGGTACCTAGTCCTTCACTCGCAATCACCTGCACGTTACCGCATGGGGGTAACATTCAAACAGAAGGGTGAGTCCAATTCAATTCATATAATAAATCATATGATAAATAATAAGTCCAGTTACAACTCTAAATTACTCACGTCACAATCATCAATCACATCATTATAAATAACTCATCACCATGTCATGCAGGCACATGAAATGCAACCCACTCGCGGGCATATGCATGAGGTACCTTTTCACAAACGTCGCTTAGCCCTTAAGGCCTCATCGTCACTTAGCCACATGGGCCTCAAAAACGTCACTGGGTTTATGCATATGGGACATGAGACACTATGACATGCACCACTCACAAACACACGAATACACAGATACCCAAATCATAGTCAACTATGTGACCCGTCACTTACCGGTTTGCTCACAAGAAGCACCGCACCTGTCAATTCACAATTTACACACAACATCAACATCACTTAGCCTTTTAGGCCTTAACATCACTTAGCCTTTCGGGCCTCAAACGCCACTGGGTTTTCATCGTCACTTACACATAAATATCATCAGCTCAAACAATAGCCACTGAGGGCAAAAACGTCATTTACTAGCCACCAAGGGCATCATCGTCATTTACACGTCATTATAATTGATATTAGCCACTAAGGGCAAAACAGTCATTTACACGTCATTATAAATAATATTAGCCACTAAGGGCAAAACAGTCATTTACACGTCATTATAAATAATATTAGCCACTAAGGGCAAAACAGTCATTTAACTAGCCCCTAGGGCATCATCGTCAAAATCATCATTTTTGACATTACTTTGTTAAAACCATTGGTCGTACGCAAAAGAGAATTTTTAAAGACACCCAAAACACCTTTTCATTGTCACGGCAACGATCACCGGGAACAGCCACTTGGGGCGCCCCAGCAACCTTCAGAAATTATAAGTTTTTATTTTTAAAAATGGAACACACAGATAGACAACTGAAAAGGCTTCACAACTCTTTTTGAATCGTTCAAAACGGATATCCGAGTCAAAAGTTATAGCGAAAACAGTTTTCGAAAATATTTTGGGTCATCCTGAAAACTGGCGCCCTGGGCGCCCAGCGCCCAACAAGGCGCAACACACCCACACGGGCGCTCAGCGCCCTGCGCTGGCACCCAGCGCCTCAGCGCAGCACGCCACGCAACACACACGGGCGCCCAGCGCCTTGGCGCAACACAGGAACACGCGCACACGGGCGCCCAGCGCTACACACGCACACACGCACACACGCACACGGGCGCCCAGCGCCCAACGCTGGCACCCAGCGCCCAGCGCTACACACACACACACACGCGCACGGGCGCTCAGCGCCCAGCGCTGGCACCCAGCGCCCAGCGCCTGGCGCAACACTGCACAGCGCACAGCACCATGGGCGCCCAGCGCCCAGGCACTTTCAGCAACACCAATTTTTGCACAATTTCACATACACATTGTTTTCTTCAAAATTTCCACATAATCCATCACACCCATATTACAACTACTCATAATCACATATAAAATCATCAAAGCCACCTATCAAAACATCGAAATTCACATAGCCTAAGCACAACATAGATCACGCATATACAACAACAAGACATGAATTCGCCAAACATCATCATGATCATCGTTAACTCTAGGCCATCACTACTTAGGATCTATCATAGGAATTATTATAGAAATCGATAGGACTCCCCTTACCTCGAATTTGAAGAATAGGATCTCTAGAGATGATCACGAACGGAACCACGGCAACCGGATCACGCCTTCTCTTTTCTCCTTGGAGCTTGCGACTTGCTCTTCTCCTCTTTTCCTCCTTCTCTACGGCGCTCCGTCTCCTCTCCTTTCTCTCCTCTCAATTTCGCAATTGCTCACAAAAACCCCTAACCTGACTTTGGCTTGCCCCCTTCGCATATGATCTTGGATCATGGGCTTGGGCTTTCCACTTAAGCCCAAGTCTAGCTAATTGGCGCCCTCCTCCCCTAATACCACCTACACCATTTAAATATAATTTTAATTAATTAAATTATACCCAATAAATTAAATAAATTCCTAAATACTTAATTAAATAAATTAATTAAATATTTAGGGTGTTACAACTCTCCCCCACTTAGAATATTTCGTCCTCAAAATTTACCTGATCAAATAACTCTGGGTAGGACTCTCGCATCTTGCTCTCCAGCTCCCAAGTCATACTCTCGCTGACAGCTCCTAGCCAAACCACTTTCACCAATGCAATCTCTTTGCCTCTAAGTGCTTTCACTTCACGATCCACAATTCGTACGGGCATCGTCTCCACAGTGAGATTATCCCGCACCTCTACATCATCCATATGGATCACATGAGATGGATCCGAAACATACTTCCGAAGTTGCGACACATGAAACACGTCGTGCAAGTTCGAAAGATTTGGCGGTAAGGCCACTCTATAAGCCACATTTCCGATTCTTTCGGAAATCTGATAAGGACCAACAAATCGAGGAGTGAGCTTCTTCGATTTCAACGCTCGACCAACACCGGTAATAGGAGAAACCCTCAAGAACACATGCTCACCCTCCTGAAATTCTAAATCCTTCCTCCGCTTGTCATGATAACTCTTCTGACGACTCTGCGAAGCCTTCATCTTTTCACGGATCATCTTGATCTTCTCTGTGGTCTCCCGGACAATCTCCGGTCCCAACACTACACTCTCTCCCGACTCATACCAACACAATGGCGTTCTACACTTTCGACCATACAATGCTTCAAACGGTGCCATCCCAATACTGGAATGGTAACTGTTGTTATAGGTAAACTCAATCAACGCAAGGTAGGAATCCCATGAACCCCGTTGTTCCAATACACAAGCCCTCAACAAATATTCTAACGACTGAATTGTTCTCTCTGACTGACCATCTGTCTGAGGATGATACGCCGAACTCATTTTTAACTTTGAACCCAATTCCTTCTGCAACCCCGTCCAAAACTCAGAAGTGAACCTCGGATCCCTATCTGACACAATACTCTTCGGAACACCGTGCAACTTCACAATTTCTTTGACATAGACCTCTGCCAACCTCGACACCGGATAAGTGATATTATTAGGAATAAAGTGAGCAGACTTCGTTAACCTATCAACGATCACCCAAATAGCGTCATGACCCTTAACTGTATTCGGCAACCCCGTCACAAAATCCATCGCTATGCTATCCCACTTCCACTCTGGAACTTCCAACGGTTGCATTAACCCTGCAGGCTTCTGATGCTCAACCTTAGATTTCTGACAGGTCAAACAGGTATACACAAACTGTGCTACATCTCTCTTCATACCATACCACCAAAACATCGTTTTCAGATATTGATACATTTTCGTCGCTCCAGGATGGATACTCAACTTGCTACGGTGACCCTCCTCTAAAATTGCCTTTTTCATCTCCTCATCATCCGGAACACAGATCCTACCCCAGAACCTCAACACACCACTGGAATCTAATTTGAAATCTTCATCTTCAGATTGACCAACCCCATTAATTAAATCCACTAACTTGACATCTGACTTCTGAGCTTCTCTGATGCTGCCCAGGAAATCATTATCGATCTTTAGCATTCCCAGCTTGACACTGCGAGGTGTCATTTTACAAACCAAACTCAAATTTCTGAATTCCTCGATCAACTCTAATTCTTTTACCATCATTGCCGACATATGCAAGGACTTTCTGCTTAAAGCATCAGCCACGACATTAGCTTTGCCGGGATGATAATTCAAACCAAAATCATAATCCTTCAAGAGCTCCAACCACCGACGCTGTCTCATATTCAACTCTTTCGGACCGGACAGGTACTTTAGACTCTTATGATCACTGAACACTTCGAACCACGACCATAAAGGTAGTGCCTCCAAATCTTAAGCACAAATACCACAGCAGCCAACTCCAAATCATGCGTAGGGTAATTTTTCTCATGAACTCGCAATTGCCTCGACGCATACGCAACAACCTTTCCATCTTGCATCAGCACACCACCCAGACCCATCTTCGAAGCGTCACAATACACAACAAACGGTTCCTCCGGATTAGGCAACGTCAAAACAGGCGACGTCGTCAATCTCTTTTTCAGTTCCATAAAACTTTCCTCACACCGAGCATCCCAAACAAAAATTTTACCCTTACAAGTCAACTGAGTCAACGGAAGGGCCAACTAGGAAAAACCCTCGACGAACCTCCTGTAGTACCCAGCCAAACCCAAAAAGCTTCTAATCTCTGTTGCGGACTTCGGAGCCTCCCACTCCAACACTGCTTCTACTTTTGCCGGATCAACCGCAATACCATTACCAGAAATCACGTGCCCAAGGAAACTCACCTCTTTCAGCCAGAACTCACACTTTGATAACTTAGCATACCACTTGCAGTTCTTCAATAACAGCCTGACTCTCGGCAGACAACGATGCCATCAACGCAAATAGCTGAACTCCTTCTCTCTTCAACTTCTTCAACTGACCAGCAGATACCAAAACAGAATCTTCTTCCCCGAAACTGACCGACTTGCTACGACAGTTGATATGAACGTGGTTATTCTCTAACCAGTCCATGCCTAAGATTACATCCAGACCTCTCAACGGCAAGCAAACAAAATTTACAACAAAGTCCCTGCCGAAGATCGACACGGGACACTGAGAACACACCTGGGAAGTAATCACTGACCCCTTCGCAGGAGTATCGACAACCATATCCCCACACATAGCAGATAAAACAAGACTCCACTTCTTACAACATTCAGCAGCAGCCCAACAACAGCAGCAGCAACATCGATCCTCCCAGCCATCTCAACTCACTTGCTACAAACAAAACAACAGTTAGATATAACTGACAACACACCGTTGTCAGTTGACACTACGACTGGATAACTTGGCCGGACAGACCGAACTGCTCTGATACCACTAATGTAACACCCCTTTTCTACCCATTAATTCAATTGGAAAAATATCAGAGTTTTCAAAATTTTGTTTCGCACGAGGGGTATTACACATACTTCAATAAAAACCACACTTCTCAATAAAACAGCTCAAAACATAATAACCAGGTATTACGTAGCACATCACAAAGGCGAATCTCAAAACCACAGTTATCATCGCAATAAAACTCAACGTCAATAAAATCATCTAAGCAGCGGAATAATAAAATAAAACAGAATTGTCAACAAAACTCAACAACCAAAAACATTCATGACATAAAGTTCGTCCCACCCCCTGGGTGCTACGTATCAGAGCGTGACGACTCGACTCGAATTAGTGAAGGTACCTAGTCCTTCACTCGCAATCACCTGCACGTTACCGCATGGGGGTAACATTCAAACAGAAGGGTGAGTCCAATTCAATTCGTATAATAAATCATATGATAAGTAATAAGTCCAGTTACAGCTCTAAATTTCTCACGTCACAATCATCAATCACATCATTATAAATAACTCATCACCATGTCATGCAGGCACATGAAATGCAGCCCACTCGCGGGCATATGCATGAGGTACCTTTTCACAAACGTCGCTTAGCCCTTAAGGCCTCATCGTCACTTAGCCACATGGGCCTCAAAAACGTCACTGGGTTTATGCATATGGGGCATGAGACACTATGACATGCACCACTCACAAACACACGAATACACAGATACCCAAATCATAGTCAACTATGTGACCCGTCACTTACCGGTTTGCTCACAAGAAGCACCGCACCTGTCAATTCACAATTTACACACAACATCAACATCACTTAGCCTTTTAGGCCTTAACATCACTTAGCCTTTCGGGCCTCAAACGTCACTGGGTTTTCATCGTCACTTACACATAAATATCATCAGCTCAAACAATAGCCACTGAGGGCAAAAACGTCATTTACTAGCCACCAAGGGCATCATCGTCATTTACACGTCATTATAATTGATATTAGCCACTAAGGGAAAAACAGTCATTTACACGTCATTATAAATAATATTAGCCACTAAGGGAAAAACAGTCATTTACACGTCATTATAAATAATATTAGCCACTAAGGGAAAAACAGTCATTTAACTAGCCCCTAGGGCATCATCGTCAAAATCATCATTTTTGACATTACTTTGTTAAAACCATTGGTCGTACGCAAAAGAGAATTTTTAAAGACACCCAAAACACCTTTTCATTGTCAAGGCAACGATCACCGGGAACAGCCACTAGGGGCGCCCCAGCAACCTTCAGAAATTATAAGTTTTTATTTTTAAAAATGGAACACAATGATAGACAACTGAAAAGGCTTCACAACGCTTTTTGAATCGTTCAAAACGGATATCCGAGTCAAAAGTTATAGCGAAAACAGTTTTCAAAAATATTTTGGGTCATCCTGAAAACTGGCGCCCAGCAAGGCGCAACACACCCACACGGGCGCTCAGCGCCCAGCGCTGGCACCCAGCGCCTCAGCGCAACACGCCACGCAACACACACGGGCGCCCAGCGCCCAGCGCCTTGGCGCAACACAGGAACACGCGCACACGGGCGCCCAGCGCCCAGCGCTACACACGCACACACGCACACGGGCGCCCAGCGCTACACACACACACACGCGCATGGGCGCTCAGCGCCCAGCGCTGGCACCCAGCGCCCAGCGCCTGGCGCTGGCACCCAGCGCCCAGCGCCTGGCGCAACACTTCACAGCGCACAGCACCATGGGCGCCCAGCGCCCAGGCACTTTCAGCAACACCAATTTTTGCACAATTTCACATACACATTGTTTTCTTCAAAATTTCCACATAATCCATCACACCCATATTACAACTACTCATAATCACATATAAAATCATCAAAGCCACCTATCAAAACATCGAAATTCACACATCCTAAGAACAACATAGACCACGCATATACAACAACAAGACATGAATTCGCCAAACATCATCATGATCATCGTTAACTCTAGGCCATCACTACTTAGGATCTATCATAGGAATTATTATAGAAATCGATAGGACTCCCCTTACCTCGAATTTGAAGAATAGGATCTCTAGAGATGATCACGAACGGAACCACGGCAACCGGATCACGCCTTCTCTTTTCTCCTTGGAGCTTGCGACTTGCTCTTCTCCTCTTTTCCTCCTTCTCTGCGGCGCTCCTTCTCCTCTCCTTTCTCTCCTCTCAATTTCGCAATTGCTCACAAAAACCCCTAACCTCACTTTGGCTTTCCCCCTTCGCATATGATCTTGGATCATGGGCTTGGGCTTTCCACTTAAGCCCAAGTCTAGCTAATTGGCGCCCTCCTCCCCTAATACCACCTACACCATTTAAATATAATTTTAATTAATTAAATTATACCCAATAAATTAAATAAATTCCTAAATACTTAATTAAATATTTAGGGTGTTACATATGAAGCCTCTATTTATAGGCTGTGAGAAAAATATTAACGTTGAAACATTTATGGAAATTTCAGAATCGATTGTTTGCCTGAATGAACTAAAATTGACAATCGATTATATGCTTGAGAATGAATAAGATGCAAATCGATTATGTGCTTAAAACAAGGGATATGCAAATCGATTATGTGCTTCTTTAAAATATAGATGAAATCGAT
The DNA here is from genome assembly GCA_039519185.1 of Astragalus membranaceus. Lineage (NCBI taxonomy): Eukaryota > Viridiplantae > Streptophyta > Magnoliopsida > Fabales > Fabaceae > Astragalus > Astragalus membranaceus. The sequence continues at coordinate 35,011,568 of CM076854.1, read as the reverse complement.
TTTGTGCTTCTTTAAAAGATAAAATCGATTATGTGCTTGCTTAACATAAAGATGAAATCGATTATGTGCTTGAATAAAGGAGAGAGGAAATCGATTATGTACTTAGTGAAAACAATATGAATCGATTCTTTGCTTTGAAAAAGAGTTTATTAATTGATTATATACTTAGTAAAAATAATATGAATCGATTGTATGCTTTCATATTGAGTTGAAAATCGATTTTGATGTGTAGTTTAAAGTAGTAAGAATCGATTTTATAGTTTCTCAAAAATGCTTTTTATGTTTACGTGTGCATGCATGCATTTTGAAAACTAGTGAAGGCGTGAGACTTTGAGAGATGAGCTGACCCTCGGAAGAGGTTACACTTTTTCCTAAGACAATCCCCAAACCCTAAGGACAACCCTTATTTCTTGAGACTTCAATTCTTGAGCTTGACTGCCTTGGATTGTGACTTTAGATACTTTGTCACTTTCATCAACTTTGGCTTTGTCTTTTTCATCATCAAAACCTGACCTGCAATATAAGTTACCTGCAGTACAAGATATCCACATTCTACCCCTTTTTGATGATGACAAAAATTTTCTCATGTTAAGGTGGGAGGTTAGTTCATCAAACCAAATAATGGATACATATATATATATATATATATATATATATATATATATATATATATATATATATGTGACTATGCTCCCCCTAATGCATACATATATATGTGACTATGCTCCCCCTTACTTGATGCTCCCCCTGTTTCATTTACTATATGCAAAGTGACAATATTTCTCCCCCTATATGTTTAGTATGACAATATTGTATGATTCATGCAACACTATATTTCTCCCCCTTTTGTCATGATCAAAAGGGTCGACATATGACAAAGTTTGCGAATCTAAACAGCATATGTTTCATTCAAATAGAAGAGAAGTCAATGATTCCAAGTTCTCTTCGAATAAAAAAGAAGCTTTCTTTTTGTAAAGGTTTCGTGAAAATATCAGCAAGATGTTTTGACGATTCAACAAATTCAATCACACAATCACCTTTTTGGACATGATCTCTAAGAAAATGATGTCTAATTTCTATATGCTTGGTCCTAGAGTGTTGAACGGGGTTCTTTGTAAGGTTGATAGCGCTGGTGTTGTCGCATTTTATCGGGATATGATCTAGTTCTACACCATAGTCAAGAAGTTGTTGCTTCATCCAGAGGATTTGTGCGAAGCAACTTCCTGCTGCAACATATTCTGCTTCAGCAGTTGATAGTGCGACACTGACTTGTTTCTTATTGTGCCATGAAACAAGTGCACTACCTAGTATGTGACATGTTCCACTAGTGCTTTTTCTATCCAATTTACAACCTGCAAAATCAGAGTCTGAATATCCTATAAGGCTACATGTGGCGCCTTTGGGGTACCACAGACCAACATTTTGTGTGACTACAAGATATCTCATTATTCTTTTGACAGCTACTGAATGCGACTCTTTTGGATTTGCTTGATATCTAGCACACATGCAAACACTGAACATGATGTCCGATCTACTAGCAGTTAAATAGAGAAGGGAGCCAATCATACCTCGATATTTGCTTAGTTCTACCGGTTTACCTTCTTCAACTTTGTCTAAGTAGCACGAGGTGCTCATTGGGGTGGACATTTCTTTTGCTTTGTCCATTTTTTGCTTGAGTAATTATTTGCAATATTTTGATTGAGAGATGAAGATGCCGTTGTTGGTTTGTTTTATTTGAAGCCCGAGGAAGAAGTTGAGTTTTCCCATCATCGACATTTCAAACTCACTCTGCATAATACTAGAAAATTCTTTGCACAACAATTCATTAGTAGCACCGAAAATAATGTCATCCACATAAATTTGCACAAGTAAGATGTCAACTTTTGTTCTTTTTATGAAAAGTGTAGTATCAACTTTCCCTCTTTGAAAATCATGATTGAGTAAGAATTTGCTCAATCTTTCGTACCAAGCTCTAGGAGCTTGCTTCTGACCATACAGAGCCTTTTTGAGTTTAAAAACATGATCTGGTTTTTCATAATTTTCAAAGCCAGGTGGTTGTTCAACATACACTTCTTCTTGAATAAAACCATTTAAAAAAGCACTCTTAACATCCATTTGATATAATTTAAAATCCATAACTGATGCAAAAGCAAGTAGCACGCGAATTGCCTCTAATCTAGCTACGGGAGCATATGTTTCATCATAGTCTATTCCTTCTTCTTGATTATAACCTTTAGCAACTAGTCTAGCTTTGTTTCTAACAATTATACCCGATCCATCTAGTTTGTTTCTAAACACCCATTTTGTGCCTATTATTTGATGCTTATCAGGCCTGGGAACAAGATCCCACACTTTGTTTCTTTCAAACTGATTTAACTCTTCTTGCATAGCGATAGTCCAGTGTTCATCTTCTATGGCTTCATCTAGATTCCTAGGTTCAATTTGAGATACAAAAGCCATATGATCACATGCATTTCTAAGAGAGTTTCTAGTAGTTACCCCTTTTGTTACATCACCTATAACATTTTCAAGCGAGTGGTCCCTTGGGATTCTCCATTCCTTAGGTAGCTCACTGCTTGATCCTTCTTCAATCTTTTCTTGAGGAGGGGATTTTGTTTCTTCCTCTTTATCTTTCTTCTTTTCATCCAACTGTAAATCTTCAAGTTCATCTGCAACATCATCAATAACCTTTCCCAGCCTTTTGGGGTTAGTCTCATCAAATGTAACATGTACAGATTCCTCAATTACTTTATTTCTTTTATTAAAAATTCTAAAGGCCTTGCTAGATAAAGAGTAACCGAGAAAAATTCCTTCATCAGCCTTAGCATCGAATCTTCCTAAGTTATCCTTTCCATTATTTAAAACAAAACATTTGCGTCCAAAGGTGTGTAAGTGTGCAATGTTTGGTTTTCTCCCCTTGTAAAGTTCATAGGGGGTTTTCTTTAAAATAGGCCTAATCAAAACTCTATTCATAACATAACAAGCAGTACTTACAGCATCCGCCCAAAAGTATTTTGGGATGTCGTGATCATTTAGTATTGTTCTGGCAAGTTCTTCCAATGATCGATTTTTCCTTTCAACGACTCCATTTTGTTGAGGAGTTCTAGGTGCTGAGAAGTTGTGATTTATACCAAGTACTTCACAGAAGCTTTCAAACCTTTCATTTTCAAATTCTCCACCGTGATCGAATCGAATGGAGATGACCTTCAATTCTTTCTCATTTTGAATGCTACGAGCAAGCTTCTTGAATGCTTCAAATGCCTCGCTCTTATTTGCGAGAAAGAGTGTCCAGGTGTACCTTGAATAGTCATCTACAACTTTACCTTCACCGAGGATTCTTCCTCTATTGTTGTCACCATAAGTCACATGACCGCTTGATCTGGGGGTAAGAGTTAAGAACTTTGTTATATCTCCAGTCATGTGCTTTGAGCATCCGCTGTCAAGGTACCATCCTGCAGTAATTCAAAACAAGGTTTTAGGTACCCAAATCTTTTTGGGTCCTTGGGGGTTAGTGCTCGGTATGGTCCTTTTGGGAACCCATAGCTTTTTCACAGTTTGTTTATCTCTTGTCATGCAAACAGATGCAGTATGTCCAGGTTTAGCACAATAATAACATTTAATGTACGGTCTAGTAGTAAATTTTGGTTTATGATGCACATGTCTTTTTGTGGAATTGTTTCTAGGAGACCTAGGATGAACATGTGGTAAGTTAGACATCTTTCCTACTGCCCATTCAAGTTCATGAACTTTCTTTTCAAATTCAACACATTTGTCACACACATAATTGGCCTTAAAACATGCAAGACTATCATTTTCTTTTCTAAGCTCTAGTCTTTCTTTAGTTAAAGCAATAACTTCATTTTGAAGATTAGTAATAACTTTCTTTGATTTATCTAATGCTTTAGCTAGTTTTAAGGAATCATCATGCAATTCAATAAATGCTTCATGCAATTCATCATATGCATCTTGTAAAGTTTCAGATTTAGAGCTTACCTCATTTTCGCTTTCGCTTTCATGATCTGCCAAAAGTGCGGCTTGAGCTTCTTCATTTTCGGACTCATCTGATGAATCCATGTCATTTTCTTCCCTTGCAATGTAGGCTTTTCTACCTTTGTTTTCCTTGAATGCCTTCTTCTCGAATTTTGTTGACCTTTTCAGTAGGTTTGGACATTCCATCTTCATGTGACCAGGTTTCCCACATTCATAGCAAGTTGGAGGACCGGATGAACTTTCTTTGCTGGAGAACTTCTTAGGAGAAAAATTTTTGGTGAAATTTTTCTTTCTCAAAAGCTTTTTGAATTTTGGAACCATGAGAGCCATGTTCTCCTCACTTTCATCATTCTCACTTTCTGAGTCATCACTATCACAAGGTCGACTTGAACTAGAAGCTTTTAAAGCTAAGCTTTTCTTTTTCCTATCAGTATTTTCATGCTCAGCCAAGCGAGTGAGCTCTAGTTCGTTTTTTTGCAGTTTACCAAACAGAGTGGCAAGTGACATGGTAGCTAAATTCCTTGATTCAGCTATAGCAGTTACCATGGGTTGTCATTCTCTATTCAATCACCTTAGAACTTTTTTGATCAGATCTTCAGCAGGGAATGGCTTTCCCAGTAGAATTAGTTGATTCACTATGTGAGTGAACCTCTTTTGCATCTCAGGTATAGTTTCACCTGAGTTCATTCTGAATAGCTCATATTTTCTGATCAGAGTATTTGTTCTGGCCCTTTTTACTTCATTTGTACCCTCATGAGTGACTTGCAGATTATCCCACATTTCTTGAGCAGATTTACAATTTGATACTCTAAAGAACTCATCAGGACTCAAGGCAGAAGTAATGATATTTTTAGCTCGCAGATTGTGTTGAACTTTTCTCTTTTCCTCATCAGACCATTCATTTCTATCTTTAACAGTAAGAATACCATTTACCATATGCGTGGGGATATAGGGTCCTTTTTCCACAGCATCCCAAACATCTAAGTCTACCCCTTCAATGAATATTCTCATTCTTTCTTTCCAATATGCGTAATCTTTCCCGTTGAATCCCGGAGGATGGGTAAGAGAAGCACCCTCTTGCGTAGACCAACCTGAAGCCATTTCTCTTGAAGCTGCTAAGCCCTTTTGCAAGAGTCTAGCTTTGATACCACTTGTTACCAAGTGGCTTCAGTCTCAAGAGGGGGGGGGGGTGAATTGAGATTTAAAAACTTTTGAAAACTTTTTCCCCTTTTCAATGACTTAGATTAATTTTCGCGCATGTTAAATGGAAGCGAAGGAATTAGAAAATAAAGCAATAAAGCACACAAAGATTTATACTGGTTCGGTCACCTCCTAGTGACCTACGTCCAATCCTCACACCCTTGTGAGATTTTCCACTAACACAAACAAGGCTTACGGGTACCTTGGAAACCTTTACAGACTCAGGCACTCTTCTCCTAGGATACCCCACCTATGAAGAGCCCTCAAACTATTACAACAATAACAAGAGATACCCCACCCTGTTACAACTAGCTGCCCCAGAAAGATACCCCACTTCCTAGTACAAACAACTACCCTACGGAGATACCGCACTCCCTAGTACAAATTACAATGATAAACAAATTACAAATGTAAAGACCAAAATACCTCTTGTGTAGGCAGATATTACAACTTGAAATTTCCCCAACCCGACTAACCCTTGCGAGAGATCAGCTCTGATGGACGAACAGTGCGTGAAGAGCAGAAGTGAAAATGTAAAAGGGTTGTTTTCGTTTGAGGCGTTGATAATTCTTTTTTTAGAGTCTCTTTAATAGTTATTTTTCTTAAGTTTATTTGGTATTTTAATTATATTTTTGAGCTATTTTACTACAAATGTTTACTTTTTATTTTCAAGTGTTATTTTGAAGCAAAAGAGAAAATATGAGGAAAAATGAAGAAGCAAAGAAAATATTTGAGGAGGAACAATTTTTAAGACCGCTTGGCACTCAACAGGGCGCCAAGGGCGCCAAGCAGCAAAACTGGCGAAGCACAGGGCGCCAAGGGCGCCAAGCAGCAAAAACTGGCGCAGAGCCTGCGCACGACCCTAGCACATAGGCGTACGACCCTGGTGCAAAACTGGCGCAGACCAGCCAAAATTGACTGGCCAGGGCGCACGACCCATGCTTGCCAGCAACGCAGAACAGCTGTTACCAGCACAAGGCGCACGACCCAGGCTCCATAGGCGCACGACCCTGGTGCAAAACTGGCGCAGAGCAGCCAAAATTGACTGGCCAGGGCGCATGACCCAGGCACATGGGCGCACGACCCTGGCGCCAGACAAGTCAATTTTGGCTGCACCCACTTGCTGATGGCTATCTTTGCCAACTTGATTTGCCACTTTTTTTTGGACCATTTTGCCCCTCCACTCAAGTGCCTTGGCCCTCATATTTTCCTATAAATAGGACCTTGATCCTCACTTGTAACTAAGCTTGAATTTTGTTAGAAAATCAATGACAAAGACTCTCTAAGATTCATGACTTCAATTTACTCTTCATGCTCTTTATAATTCTTGCCTTTAAAATTCTTGCTATTTACTTTCTTGCCCTTTTATTTTCCAAGTCATTTACTTTCCTTGCTATTTACTTTCTTGCCCTTTTATTTTCCAAGTCATTTACTTTCTTGCCCTCTTATTTTCCAAGTCATTTACTTTCCTTGCTATTTACTTTCTTGCACTTTTATTTTCTTGTCATTTAAAATTCCGCTATTTATGTTTTTGCAATTTACCGATTTCTTTTACTTCTCGCTATTTAAATTCATGTATTTTCTTCTTCTTCTTCTCTCAGATTTAATATGAGTGAGTAGATACAAAGTCTTGGGTTATTGGGAGTAATCCAATGATAGGTCCCTAATAATTCCCAAGACTATTCTCCACTCCAAATTGTTTTATATTTCAATCTAATTTTATTGCCCTTCAAATCTTATTTTAAACATCAAACGAAGAACCGAAAGGTGAAGTATTGATGTTGGATCTATGAAATTAGACAAGGGAATCAACACATGAGAATAGTTTTGAAACTCTTGAGACATTATAAAGGTGTTATGCTTAATGGGTTTTGGTGACAATCAACCATGAGAATAGGCTTGATTGTTAGTTCAAAACACGCTCTTGTACTCCGAAAGGAGACATTAGTTATATTCGCTGCCTTGTCTTTGAAATATATTACTCTTATAATTTGTTGAATAGTCTAAAGAAATTATTTTGATTCCTCATTGTTGTGATAAAACTATAAACCTGAGATTGTTTGTTTTTATTTCTAAATTTTACAACTCCTAAATACCATTCCTTCTAGCTAATCAACTTTGGAAAATTAAATTGGTAATTGTTCCGGAGTGGGCTCGAAGCCCAATTTCATCCAACAGGCCCAGCGCGGCCCAATACATGGCTTGCACTGCAAGACGCGGCCAGCTCCGAGATAAGCGCGACGGCCAGAACGCCTGCGCAGTCAACAGTATATATACCACACTAGCATGTGGCTTCAGGTACGTTTTACTCACCTTGTGACCCTGCCCATTGAAGCACCTCTGACTTGAGCGTTGGAGTGCCTTTGCAGGTACCACCCGCGTGCGGCCCAGAACTCGGTCCTTCATCCCAACGACCGAGCAACATCATCAGACAGCAGCAACTCATCGTATTGATCAGGTACGATCAATTGGCGACCAAAGTGGGAGGCCCGAGTGCTATTCCACATCAAACCATGCCGCCACGTCAGAAACGCGCTTCTTCCAGGCTCAACCCCTCTGGACAGGACCGACCTCAACAGACCCCAGAGGGCGTGCCTGTGTCAGTTCATGAATCACAAGGCGAGCCTCGCCAAGAACCCTCAGTGCAGGGTGGCCGCGGGCCAGTCATCCAACCGGTCCAGCAACTACCAGCCGAGCTGGCCGAAGCTGGAATCGCAGAAACATTGCCAGAGCATGTGACCCAAGCACTCATGCAAATTCTGGAGAGAAAGAATCAAGTGATTGCTGATCGAGATGAGCTGATCGATCGCTATGAGAGAGGGTCGATCTCGGTCCGCCCGCGTGCGGATAACAGTCGTCAAGGTCAACCAGCTCGACCACATCGTTCACCGCCACCAAGAGAAGTTCCTCCTCGTCGAAGCGTATCCCAACGCAATCCTTCAAGAAGGGCGATCGTCCACAGGTCGCCCCCTCATCGAGGAAGACGCCACCGTCGTTCCCCCGTGGAAGATTACGACTATGCTGACTCGAGCTACCGACCAGGCTCAGACAGGTCGCCAACAAGATACTCGTCCAATGAGTCCTCAGGATCCCGCCGATCAAGAAGCAGGTCGTGGGACTCGTATGAGGAGTTTAATGACTACCGCAACGGGGAGATTAGAGATGTCTCCCGTGCCATCAGCCGACCAAGAAGAAACTATTCAGAGCGGCTTAGAGGACGGTCGTCGTCGCATGCTCCACAATACCATGGACCCTATGGACCCCGTCCAATTGCTGACGGATTCCTTGGTCAGCCGGTCGGCCTTTACGGTCTGCCCATCGACCAAACTTATGCCGCCATGCAGCCCAACGGGCAGAATTATATCCCGACCGGACAAGGGCCCTTCACCAGCGAAATCAGACGTTATCGCATTCCAAGGGATCTGAGGAAGCCCCCGAACCTGAACAAGTTTAACGGCCGCGGGGATCCCGATAAACACCTCATGTACTTCAACAACTACTGTAGCTATAGAGGGCTTGGTCGGACGATGAAGTGCAGATTTTTTCCTCAGTCGCTCGAAGGCCAGGCGTTAGAATGGTGGGAATCCCTACATCCCAACACCATCTCTTCTTGGGAAGGTCTTGTGGCAATGTTCTTGGCCAGTTATACAGCCATCCGTTGTCAGTATCATTATGAAGAGCACTTGGACTCGGTCGTCAAAGGAGAGAACGAACCATTGAGGGAGTTCATCGATCGGTTCATGTCAGAGGCTGACACAGTCCGCAACCTATCAGACCCGGACAAACTGAAGTATCTCAAACGTGGTATAAGAAAGAACCACAGATTTGCTGAAGAATTCCCATTGAACCACTACTACGACCTCGGCCTGTTCCTTAGAAGGGCCAACGACCATATGGGCTATGAAGAGCAATTGGCCTCTGACAAGGGCGCCCGGGCGGGTCCCAAAGAAGAGAATAGCAGGCCGGCCAAGGGGCATGAAAACTATCGTGACAGTAAGCCTGAGTACCGGACTAAGAAGTACGAGCATCGTACAAAGTTGAACACTCCGATCGCGCAGATCTTCACGGAGTGCCAAAACAACGAGTTCACTGGCGTTAGGCGACTTGATCCTCTAGTGTTGAAGAAAGGAGGTCGGCCTACCAAGAAATACTGTAGATACCACAGGAGTAAAGGGCTTGATACCAATGACTGTATGGCCCTAAAAGATGACATAGAAGATCTCATTCAGAAAGGCAAGTTGAGGCAATATGTCAGAGATAAAGGTAACGATCGCCCTGAAGAAAGAGCCGTTGGCCAACCCGCCAATGACAGAGGCAAAGCGATCGTCAACTCGACGGTCGAGCGACCGCGTGATAATTCTGAGGAAGATCGCGACCCCAGACAGTCGAAGGGCCGCAATGTAGCCATGGTCATCCATGGAGGTAACCCGTTGGATATCAGAGAGTCCAACAAGGCAATGAAGAGGAAGTGGAATGAACTTATGATGGTCGGCTCAACTTCAACCCCACGGCTGGCCTCGAATAGGCCGCCCATTTCTTTTGGGGACGAAGACTTGCTCGATGGCAAAATCAATAATTACGTCCCTTTGGTAGTATCGGCCGTAATGGCCAACACTGAGGTCAGAAGAATACTGGTCGACCAAGGGAGCTCGGCCGACATCATGTTTGAGGAACTGATTGACAAGTTAAACGTGGACAGGAGCGAAATTATTCCGCAAGCCGTACCAACCCCATTGACCGGGTTTAATGGGGCGACCACCTACCCCCTGGGGACGATAGAATTGCTTGTTACTTTTGGTGATGATACGAACGGCAGCACGTTGTACAGGACTGTCAGGACGACGTTCTTAGTTCTGCCAATCAAATCGTATTACCACTGCATCATCGGCCGGCCAACACTGGGAAAATTGGAGGCCGTAGCCTCAACTGTGCATTTAAAGATGAAGTTCTACAATAAAAGCGACCAGGTTGTGACAGTAATGGCCGACATGGAAGCGGCCATGTGGAGCCATTTCCTCTATCAAGAGATTTGTGATATGGAGGTGGTAAGTGCTAAACCGCAGGATCTCGGAGAGGGGCATCAGGTCAATGTGGCCGACCTGGATGCTCGTTACGACCCAGATAGCGACCCTGAGGATGGCGACGACGATTTAGCCCGCGAGCTAAAGAATAAACTGAAGAGGCCCGAGCCCCACGGGGAATTGGTCGATGTTTAGTTATCGGACGACCCAACTAAGATAGTTAAGTTGGGGAGCGACCTACCTGAACAGGTCAAGCAAGATCTCATCACCTGCCTCAGGGACTACGCAGACCTTTTTGCATGGCGGGCATCAGACATGCCCGTGATCCCAATAGAAATTGCGTGCCCCCAACTGTCCGTTGATGAGACAGCCAGACCGGTCGCACAAAAGAGACGCACTCAGAGCGAAGAGAAAGCATTGGCGGCCGCACTGGCAGTTGACGACCTCATCAAGGCCAATTTCATTGAAGAGATTAAGTATACGACTTGGCTTTCCAACGTCGTGTTAGTGAAGAAGAAAAATGGTAAGTGGCGCATGTGCGTCGACTATACCGACCTGAATAAGGCATGCCCAAAGACGCCTTTCCCCTGCCAAACATTGACAAACTGGTCGACGGGGCTGCGGGCTACAAACTCCTGTCTCTTTTAGACGCTTATTCAGGTTACAACCAAATCACTATGTACCCACCCGATCGGCATAAGACCGCGTTCATGACCGATCGTGGAAATTTTCAGTACAAGGTAATGCCCTTTGGTCTGAAGAACGCCGGCGCGACCTATCAAAGAATGATGAACAAGGTCTTCAGGCGGCAGATCGGTCGGATATCAGAGGTCTACTTGGATGATATGATCATCAAAAGCAAGACCGACCAAGACCACATTGACGACCTAAGGGAAATTTTTGAGGAAGCAAGGAAGAATTCCTTGAGGTTGATTCCAGAGAAGTGCACCTTCGGAGTAAGGGCGGGCAAGTTCCTGGGTTTCCACTTAACAGAGCGACGGATCGAAGCAAACCCTGATAAGTGTAGGGCGATCGCCGACATGAGGCCGCCCACTACGAAAAAAGAAATTCAGCAATTGAATGGCATGGTCGCTGCCCTGTCACGATTTATACCCAAATCAGCGTGCAAATCGCTTCCACGAAATAAGTGAGCTGTGGAACTCAGTGAGTTTGGGATCAAGTTCGAGGCTAGATCGGCCGCTAAGGCCCAAGTGTTGGCCGACTTCATCGCTGAGATGACTCCAATACCAGACGGTCAGGCCATCACGACCTGGACTTTGCACGTAGATGGATCCTCCAACAGCAAAGGAAGTGGGGCCGGTCTGATACTTGAGAACTCAGAAGGACTTACTGTTGAAGTGTCATTGACTTTCGCGTTTCACACTTCAAACAACCAGGCCGAGTATGAAGCGTGCATTGCCGGGCTGCAGCTAGCCAAAGAGTTCAACATCGACCGTGTTGAACTTCACTCTGACTCTCTACTGGTAGTCTCCCAAATTCAAGACCTATACGACGCAAAGGACGACGTCTTGAAGAATTATTTGGCCAAGGTAAGGGATCTGCTTAAGCAATTCGACCGAGTAGGAGTTAAGCACGTCCCCAGGACAGAGAACGTTCGGGCTGACATCCTATCGAAGTTAGCCAGTACAAAGACTCCTGGGAACCACAGAAGTCTAATCCAAGAAACGTTAACGCGGCCGAGCGTATCAACCAAGCCTGCCCAACCATTAGCCATTCTAGCGGACGACTTGGACAAAGACTGGATCACTCCTATCTTGCAATATATTCTCAATGGAGTAGAACCTTGCGACCAGAAGGCAGCAAAGCTCCTGAGGTTGCGGGCGACCAAGTACTCAGTGATCGAAGGAAGACTGTATAGAAGGGGCTTTTCATCCCCATTGCTGAGATGCCTTACGTCGGTCGAAGCCGACCATGTACTGAGGGATATACATGAAGGCGATTGTGGTAGCCATCAAGGTGGTCGGTCGATTGCTAAGAAGGCGCGCAGGGCCGGATACTATTGGCCGACCATGGATGAGGATGCTAAGATACTTGTTCAGAAGTGCAAGAAATGCCAAATTCATGCCGGCGTACATATAGCGCCCTCATCAGAACTACACAGCCTAACCCCACCATGGCCCTTTCTACCCTTTTATTTTAATTAAGAAAATCAGAGTTCAAAAATCATTTTCGATTCCACCACGAGGGTGTCACACATACGTCAAAATAAAACCTCAAGTCTCAAATAAAATAGTACGTCGACAAAGGTGCAATACGTAGCACTCCACAATAGGGAGACCTCAAAACATCGAAACTACGTCATAAATCCAACATCAGTGCAGCGGAAAAGTTAATCAACACATCAACAGTATAAAAAAAAAATCTAAGCACATCAGCCAAGCATCAAATACATCCCCCTAGGTGCTACGTATCAGAGCATGACGACTCGACTCAAGAAGTGAAGCTAAGGCCTTCACTGGGAATCACCTGCACGTTACCAACACGGGGGTAACATTCAAACAGGAAAGGGTGAACATCATTTCAATCCATATAATAGAAAATATGATAAGTACATAAGTCAAGTCACAGCTCTGAATTATTCACATCACAATCATCATTAACATCACTTACAATAACTCATCTCATGTCATGTAGGCATATGAAATGCAACCCACTTGCGGGCATATGCATGAGGTACCTTTTCACAAACGTCGCTTAGCCCTTAAGGCCTCATCGTCACTTAGCCACATGGGCCTCAAAAACGTCACTGGGTTTATGCATATGGGCATGAGACACTATGACATGCACCACAGACAAACACACAAATACACAAATACCCAAATCATAGTCAACTATGTGACCCGTCACTTACCGGTTTGCTCACAAGAAGCACAGCACCTGTCAAATTCACAATCAACACACAACGTCACTTGGCCCTTTAGACCTTAACATCACTTAGCCTTTCGGGCCTCAAACGTCACTGGGTTTTCATCGTCACTTATACAATAAATATCATCAGCTCAAACAATAGCCACTGAGGGCAAAAACGTCATTTACTAGCCACCAAGGGCATCATCGTCATTTACACGTCATTATAATTAATATTAGCCACTAAGGGCAAAACAGTCGTTTACACGTCATTATAAAATAATATGAGCCGCTAAGGGCAAAATAGTCATTTAACTAGCCACTAGGGGCATCATCGTCAAAATCATCATTTTGACACTAAGTCGTTAAAACCACTGGTCGTACGCAAAAGAGAGTTTTTAAAGGCATCAAAAATATCTTTTCATTGTCACAGCAACGATCACCGAGAACAGCAACTTGGGGCGCCCCAGCAACCTTCAGAAATAATAAGTCTTTATTTTTAAAAATGGGACACCCAGATGGACAACTGAAAATGCTTCACAACGCTTTTTGAATCGTTCAAAACGGATGTCTGAGTCAAAAGATACAGCAAAAACAAAAATATTTTGGGACATCCTGAAAACTGGTGCCATGGGCGCCCAGCGCCCAGGCACCTGGCACCCAGCGCCTTGGCGCAACAAGCAACGCACACACACGGGCGCTCAGCGCCCAGCGCTGGCACCCAGCGCCTTAGCGCAACACGCAGCGCGCCACACACCACACACGGGCGCTCAGCGCCCAGGAAACTGGCGCGCGCCTAGACATCCTACGCCACAAACAGACGCGGCGCCCATGGCGCCCACACACTGCACAGCAACACACACAAGACGCCTTAGGCGCCCTTGCAGCAACCGAAAACCACCATTTTTCCATCAACTTTCAAAACACCAAAAATTGATTTTTAGCAAATTAACACACCAAAATTTTATATTTTTCAGCACTCAAAATGGCACTTAATTTAATCAATTTATCAAAATTCCTTTGGGCACTATCATCACCATCACCTTGGCGCCCTAGGCGCCTATGCACACACTCACCCAATTTGCGAAACATCAAGCATCCCAACATACCAAATCGTAATTTCATGAATACACAAGTGCCAAAATCATCAAAACAAACGCATAGGTCGCGTCACCTCAATGTTCAAATACCAAAATCAATTCGCATATAGGCATACACATGTATATATATGAAATCATCATCACGGGCAAACCAAGAACATCAAGAAACATCAAAGAACATCAAGAAACAACATGGATCTAGTATAAACCCTAGATCTAGGACCTATCATGAGATCTATTAGATGGAAGGATAGAGCTCCCCTAACCTTTTAAGAAGAAGAACTCGAGCCTTAGGATGCAGTCACCAACAGAGCCTCAGCAACGATGGAGATCTCCTTCCTCCTTGATCTTCAAACTCTCTCCTCTCTTGGGCGCCCTTGCTCTCTCTTTCTCACGCTCCTCTCTTTCTCTCTTGCTAATTCGAAGAACACAAGTGAAACCCTAGGCAAGACTCCTCACCAAAATGCGCCTAGGTCAAGCCGTTGGGCCATGGGCTTCACTTAAGCCCAATCCATTCGAATGCACCTCCTCCTCCTAGCATCACACCACCCCTCAATTAAAACAATTCCAATAAATAATTAAAACCCAATTAAATAAAAGAAATACCTAAATACTTAATTAAATAAATTAATTAAATATTTAGGGTGTTACAACTATTTTGTCGACGTACTATTTTATTTGAGACTTGAGGTTTTATTTTAACGTATGTGTGACACCCTCGTGGTGGAATCGAAAATGATTTTTGAACTCTGATTTTCTTAATTAAAATAAAAGGGTAGAAAGGGGGTGTTACATTAGTGGTATCAGAGCTGTTCGGTCTGTCCGGCCAATGTTGTCCTGTCATAGTGTCTTACGACAATAGATTAGTTCTGAATTTTTGGTTTGTGCTGCAGTGGTAGTTCAGAATGGCTGGGAGAAACGACGCTGCTCTTGCTGCTGCATTGCAAGCTATGGCTCAGGCTGTGCAGGGTCAGCAGAATGCTGGAGATAACGCTGGTTTTCGGAGTCTGACTACTTTCCAGAGAGAGAATCCGCCCACCTTTAAGGGTAAATATGATCCAGATGGTGCCATGGCTTGGTTGAAGGAGATCGAAAGGATTTTCAGGGTGATGGACTGTACTGTTGAGCAGAAGGTCCGTTTTGGTACCCACATGTTAGCCGAGGAGGCCGACGACTGGTGGTTGGCTACTAGGCAGAGGTTAGAGGCTGTGCAGGAAGAGATTACTTGGGAGGTATTCAGCAGAGAATTTCTGAGAAAATATTTTCCTGAAGACGTCCGAGGGAAGAAAGAGATAGAGTTTTTGGAGCTGAAGCAGGGTGGTATGTCAGTGACTGCCTATGCGGCGAAATTTGTGGAGCTAGCAAAATTTTATCCACACTACAGTGAGGCTACAGCTGAATTTTCTAAATGCATAAAGTTCGAGAATGGGTTGAGGCCTGATATTAAAAAGGCCATTGGTTATCAGAAGATCCGGGTGTTCGCTGATCTGGTTGACAGTTGCAGAATCTTTGAGGAGGACAGTACTGCTCATTACAAAGCTACTTCTGAGAAAAAGGGTAAGTTTCAGAGTCGAAGCAAGCCGTATGAGGTTCCTACGGGTAAGAGTTATCAGAAGGCTGCTGGAGGTAAGGGTTCCAGTGGGGGAGATGCCCCTGCTAGCATTGTCTGTTATAAGTGTGGCAAGCCTGGCCACAAGAGTACTACATGCAGGTCTGATGAGAGGGTTTGCTACCGTTGTGGTAAAAAGGGTCATATGGCAGCCGAGTGTAAGGTCAAGGATGTGGTGTGTTTCAACTGTGGTGAGTCTGGGCATATCAGTACAAAGTGTACAAAGCCGAAGAAGGAAAGGTCTACTGGGAAAGTATTTGCATTGGCAGGAGAGGAGCCTGATGATAAGGATGGTCTGATTAGAGGTACGTGTTTTATTAATGGTACTTCTCTGAAATCTCTTATTGATACTGGTGCTACCCATTGTTTTATATCTGTTGATTGTTGTAAACGATTGGGTCTTGTTTTATCTGCTATGTGTGGGGATATGGTTGTCGATACTCCTGCGAAGGGGTCGGTGATTACGTCCCAGGTGTGTTCTCAGTGTCCTGTGTCGATCTTCGGCAGGGACTTTATTGTGAATTTTGTCTGCTTGCCGTTGAGAGGTCTGGATGTAATCTTAGGCATGGACTGGTTAGAGAATAATCACGTTCATATCAACTGTCGTAGCAAGTCGGTTAGTTTCGGAGAAGAAAATTCTGTTTTGGTATCTGCTGGTCAGTTGAAGAAGTTGAAGAAAGAAGGAGTTCAGCTGTTTGCATTGATGGCAACGTTGTCTGCTGAGAGTCAGACTGTTATTGAAGAACTGAAAGTGGTACGCGAGTTTCCTGAGGTTTTTCCTGACGAAATTCCGGGTGTGCCACCGGAAAGAGAAGTTGAGTTTTCGATTGATCTTGTGCCTGGTACGAGGCCTGTGTCTATGGCACCGTACAGGATGTCGGCGTCGGAATTGTCTGAGTTGAAGACGCAACTTGAAGAATTGCTTGAGAAAAAGTTTGTGAGACCGAGTGTGTCACCGTGGGGAGCTCCGGTATTGTTAGTAAAGAAGAAAGATGGGAGCATGAGGTTATGTGTGGACTATCGTCAGTTGAATAAGGTAACTATCAAGAATAAGTATCCGCTTCCGAGGATCGACGATCTGATGGATCAGTTAGTGGGTGCCCGTGTTTTCAGCAAAATTGATTTGAGGTCCGGATATCATCAGATTAAAGTAAAGGATGAAGATGTTCAGAAGACAGCGTTCAGGACAAGGTATGGGCATTATGAATATTCAGTGATGCCGTTCCGTGTGACCAATGCTCCTGGTGTATTTATGGAATATATGAACCGTATTTTCCATAATTACCTAGATCGGTTTGTGGTGATCTTCATAGATGACATTCTAGTTTATTCTAAGTCAGAGGAAGAACATGCTGAGCATCTGAAGACAGTGTTAGAAGTTCTGAAAGAGAAAAAGCTGTATGCTAAGTTATCAAAGTGTGAATTCTGGCTGAAAGAAGTGAGTTTCCTTGGGCACGTGATTTCTGGTAATCGTATTGCGGTTGATCCGGCAAAAGTAGAAGCAGTGTTGGAGTGGGAGGCTCCGAAGTCCGCAACAGAGATTAGAAGCTTTTTGGGTTTGGCGGGGTACTACAGGAGGTTCATCGAGGGTTTTTCCAAGTTGGCCCTTCCGTTGACTCGGTTGACTTGTAAGGGTAAAGTTTTTGTTTGGGATGCTCGGTGTGAGGAAAGTTTTATGGAACTGAAAAAGAGATTGACGACGTCGCCTGTTTTGACGTTGCCTAATCCGGAGGAACCGTTCGTTGTATATTGTGACGCTTCGAAAATGGGTCTTGGTGGTGTGCTGATGCAAGATGGGAAAGTCGTTGCGTATGCGTCGAGGCAGTTGCGGGTTCATGAGAAAAATTACCCTACGCACGATTTGGAATTGGCTGTTGTGGTATTTGTGCTTAAGATTTGGAGGCACTACCTTTATGGTTCGAGGTTCGAAGTGTTCAGTGATCATAAGAGTCTAAAGTATCTGTTCGATCAGAAAGAGTTGAATATGAGACAGCGTCGGTGGTTGGAGCTCTCGAAGGATTATGACTTTGGTTTGAATTATCATCCCGGCAAAGCTAATGTCGTGGCTGATGCTTTAAGCAGAAAGTCTTTGCATATGTCGGCAATGATGGTGAAAGAATTAGAGTTGATCGATGAATTCAGAGATTTGAGTTTGGTTTGTAAAATGACACCTCGCAGTGTCAAGCTGGGAATGTTAAAGATCGATAATGATTTCCTGGGCAGCATCAGAGAGGCTCAGAAGTCAGATGTCAAGTTGAGCATCAGAAGCCTGCAGGGTTAATGCAACCGTTGGAGGTTCCGGAGTGGAAGTGGGATAGCATTGCGATGGACTTTGTGACGGGATTGCCGAATACAGTTAAGGGTCATGACGCTATTTGGGTGATCGTTGATAGGTTAACGAAGTCTGCTCACTTTATTCCTATTAATATCACTTATCCGGTGTCGAGGTTGGCAGAGGTCTATGTCAAAGAAATTGTGAAGCTGCACGGTGTTCCGAAGAGTATTGTGTCAGATAGGGATCCGAGATTCACTTCTGAGTTTTGGAAGAGTTTGCAGAAGGAATTGGGTTCAAAGTTGAAAATGAGTTCGGCGTATCATCCTCAGACAGATGGTCAGTCGGAGAGAACAATTCAGTCGTTAGAGGATTTGTTGAGGGCTTGTGTATTGGAACAACGGGGTTCATGGGATTCCTACCTGGCGTTGATTGAGTTTACCTATAACAACAGCCACCATTCCAGTATCGGGATGGCACTGTTTGAAGCATTGTATGGTCGAAAGTGTAGAACGCCATTGTGTTGGTATGAGTCGGGAGAGAGTGTAGTGTTGGGACCGGAGATTGTCCGGGAGACTACAGAGAAGATCAAGATGATCCGTGAAAAGATGAAGGCTTCGCAGAGTCGTCAGAAGAGTTACCATGACAAGCGGAGGAAGGATTTAGAGTTTCAGGAGGGTGAGCATGTGTTCTTGAGGGTTTCTCCTATTACCGGTGTTGGTCGAGCATTGAAATCGAAGAAGCTCACTCCTCGATTTGTTGGTCCTTATCAGATTTTTGAAAGAATCGGAAATGTGGCTTATAGAGTGGCTTTACCGCCAAATCTTTCGAACTTGCACGACGTGTTTCACGTGTCGCAACTTCGGAAGTATGTTTCGGATCCATCTCATGTGATCCATATGGATGATGTAGAGGTGCGGGATAATCTCACTGTGGAGACGATGCCCGTACGGATTGAGGATCGTGAAGTGAAAGCGCTTAGAGGCAAGGAGATTGCATTAGTGAAAGTGGTTTGGCTAGGAGCTGCCGGCGAGAGTATGACTTGGGAGCTGGAGAGCAAGATGCGAGAGTCCTACCCAGAATTATTTGATCAGGTAAATTTCGAGGACGAAATATTCTAAGTGGGGAAGAGTTGTAACACCCTAAATATTTAATTAATTTATTTAATTAAGTATTTAGGTATTTCTTTTATTTAATTGGGTTTTAATTATTTATTGGAATTGTTTTAATTGAGGGGTGGTGTGATGCTAGGAGGAGGAGGTGCATTCGAATGGATTGGGCTTAAGTGAAGCCCATGGCCCAACGGCTTAACCTAGGCGCATTTTGGTGAGGAGTCTTGCCTAAGGTTTCACTTGTGTTCTTCGAATTAGCAAGAGAGAAAGAGAGGAGCGTGAGAAAGAGAGAGCAAGGGCGGCCAAGAGAGGAGATAGTTTGAAGATCAAGGAGGAAGGAGATCTCCATCGTTGCTGAGGCTCTGTTGGTGACTGCATCCTAAGGATCGAGTTCTTCTTCTTAAAAGGTTAGGGGAGCTCTATCCTTCCATCTAATAGATCTCATGATAGGTCCTAGATCTAGGGTTTATACTAGATCCATGTTGTTTCTTGATGTTCTTTGATGTTTCTTGATGTTCTTGGTTTGCCCGTGATGATGATTTCATATATATACATGTGTATGCCAATATGCGAATTGATTTTGGTATTTGAACATTGAGGTGACGCGACCTATGCGTTTGTTTTGATGATTTTGGCACTTGTGTATTCATGAAATTACGATTTGGTATGTTGGGATGCTTGATGTTTCGCAAATTGGGTGAGTGTATGCATAGGCGCCTAGGGCGCCAAGGTGATGGTGATGATAGTGCCCAAAGGAATTTTGATAAATTGATTAAATTAAGTGCCATTTTGAGTGCTGAAAAATATAAAATTTTGGTGTGTTAAATTGCTAAAAATCAATTTATGGTGTTTCGAAAGTTGCTGGAAAAATGGCGGTTTTCGGTTGCTGCAAGGGCGCCTAAGGCGCCTTGTGTGTGTTGCTGTGCAGTGTGTGGGCGCCATGGGCGCCGCGTCTGTGTGTGGCGCAGGATGTCTAGGCGCGCGCCAGTTTCCTGGGCGCTGAGCGCCCGTGTGTGGTGTGTGGCGCGCTGCGTGTTGCGCTAAGGCGCTGGGTGCCAGCGCTGGGCGCTGAGCGCCCGTGTGTGTGCGTTGCTTGTTGCGCCAAGGCGCTGGGTGCCAGGTGCCTGGGCGCTGGGCGCCCATGTCGCCAGTTTTCAAGATGTCCCAAAATATTTTCGAAAACTGTTTTCGCTGTATCTTTTGACTCAGACATCCGTTTTGAACGATTCAAAACGCGTTGTGAAGCATTTTCAGTTGTCCATCTGCGTGTCCCATTTTTAAAAATAAAGACTTATTATTTCTGAAGGTTGCTGGGGCGCCCCAAGTGGCTGTTCCCGGTGATCGTTGCTGTGACAATGAAAAGATATTTTTGATTTCTTTAAAAACTCTCTTTTGCGTACGACCATGGTTTTAACGACTTAGTGTCAAAATGATGATTTTGACGATGATGCCCCTAGTGGCTAGTTAAATGACTGTTTTGCCCTTAGCGGCTCATATTATTTTATAATGACGTGTAAACGACTGTTTTGCCCTTAGTGGCTAATATTAATTATAATGACGTGTAAATGACGATGATGCCCTTGGTGGCTAGTAAATGACGTTTTTGCCCTCAGTGGCTATTGTTTGAGCTGATGATATTTATTGTATAAGTGACGATGAAAACCCAGTGACGTTTGAGGCCCGAAAGGCTAAGTGATGTTAAGGTCTAAAGGGCCAAGTGACGTTGTGTGTTGATTGTGAATTTGACAGGTGCTGTGCTTCTTGTGAGCAAACCGGTAAGTGACGGGTCACATAGTTGACTATGATTTGGGTATTTGTGTATTTGTGTGTTTGTCAGTGGTGCATGTCATAGTGTCTCATGCCCATATGCATAAACCCAGTGACGTTTTTGAGGCCCATGTGGCTAAGTGACGATGAGGCCTTAAGGGCTAAGCGACGTTTGTGAAAAGGTACCTCATGCATATGCCCGCAAGTGGGTTGCATTTCATATGCCTACATGACATGAGATGAGTTATTGTAAGTGATGTGAATGATGATTGTGATGTGAATAATTCAGAGCTGTGACTTGACTTATGTACTTATCATATTTTCTATTATATGGATTGAAATGATGCTCACCCTTTCCTGTTTGAATGTTACCCCCGTGTTGGTAACGTGCAGGCGATTCCCAGTGAAGGCCTTAGCTTCACTTCTTGAGTCGAGTCGTCATGCTCTGATACGTAGCACCTGGGGGGATGTATTTGATGCTTGGCTGATGTGCTTAGATTTTTTTTTATACTGTTGATGTGTTGATTAACTTTTCCGCTGCATTGATGTTGGATTTTATGACGTAGTTTCGATGTTTTGAGGTCTCCCTATTGTGGAGTGCTACGTATTGCACCTTTGTCGACGTACTATTTTATTTGAGACTTGAGGTTTTATTTTGACGTATGTGTGACACCCTCGTGGTGGAATCGAAAATGATTTTTGAACTCTGATTTTCTTAATTAAAATAAAAGGGTAGAAAGGGGGTGTTACACATGGACCTGCTCGGCCCCTTTCCACCTGCACCAGGTCAGTTGAAATTCCTGATCGTTGCGATCGACTATTTCACTAAGTGGATAGAAGCAGAGCCACTTGCAACCATTACCTCAGCGAAGGTATCTAAGTTTTTTGGGAGAAACGTGCTCGCCCGCTTTGGAGTGCCCCAACAACTGGTGACTGATAATGGAACTCAGTTCGCAGACAGAAAGTTTGGAGAAATGCTGGCCGGTGTAACACCCTAAAACTATTTAATTAATTTATTTAATTAAGTAATTGGGGATTTAAATTAAATTATTTGATGTAATTTAATTAATTGAATTTATGCTAATATGTGTAGGAAGTATTAGAAAGTGGAGGTGCCAAACCAAATGGACTTGGGCCTAAGTGAGAAGCCCAAGCCCATTATTCTTGTCATATGCGAAGTGGCTAGGCTAGTTGGAGGCTAGGGTTTGGTGGCATTTTGCGAATTGGAGAGCTAGAGAGTGAGGGATAGGGCGCCGTAAGGAGAAGAGGAGAAGAGGAGAGAAGTCGCACCAAGGAAGAGCAAGGAAATGTGATTTTGTTGCTGTGGTCCTGTACGTGACTATCTCCGGAGCCTCCGTTCTTCAATTTTCGAGGTTAGGGGAGCTCTATCATTCTATCTAATAATTCATATGATGGGTTCTAGATCTAGGGCTTGTATTAGAACCGTATGTTTCTTGATGTTCTTTGCGTTTTGATGTTCTTTGCACTCTTGATGTACTTTGCGTTTTTGATGTTCTTTGCGTTCTTGATGTTCTTGATGCAAATTTTCGTATATATATATAAATCATGAGTTCATGCGATTTGATATATTGCTTGGTTCTTGATCTACGAATTTGTATTAGTGATGGTGCTATGCGTATGAAATGAGAAATATGATGTTAATCTATGCGTTTGATTTGTTGGAAGTGAAGTCGCATAAGGGTTGTAGGTGTTTGGGCGCCTAGGGCGCCATGAGGGTGTTAGTGTTGTTGTTTTGTTTTAATTGAATTTTGATAAATTGAGTTTTGGTAATTTGGGATGAGATAAATGCGTTTTTAGTTGCTGGAAAAATTTGAGTTGTTACACTTTAAATTTTGTTAGAAAACCAATTTTTAGTGTTAAAAAGTGTTGGACAAATTCTGGGTTGGTTGCTGGTTTCTGGGCGCTAAGCGCCTGTGCTGGGCGCTGGGCGCCTGTGCTGTGTGTTGTTGCGCGTGGGGGGCGCGCCTGGGCGCTGGGCGCCTGTGGCGCTGTGTTGCGTGTTGCGTTGTTGCGCCTGGGCGCTAGGCGCCCGTGTCTGTGTTGCGTGTTGCGCTGTGTGGCGCGCTGTTGCTCCTGGGCGCTAGGCGCCCGTGTCTGTGTTGCGTGTTGCGCTGTGTGGCGCGCTGTTGCTCCTGGGCGCTAGGCGCCCGTGTTGTGTTGCGTTGTTGTTGCCTGGGCGCTGGGCGCCTGTGCACTTGTTGCCTGGTTGCCTGGGCGCCTAAGGCGCCTGTTCCCAGGATGTTGCCTAATTTTTCCCAAAATTGTTTTTATCATAACTTTTGACTCAGACGTCCGTTTTGAGCGATTCAAAAAGTGTCGTGAAGCTCTTTACGTTGTCCATCTATGGGGCTAATTTTTTAAAACGAAAAATCGTTATTTTCTGATTGTTGTGGGAGCCAAGTGGCCGCCCCCGGTGATCCTTCCCGTGACATTGAAAAATGATATGAAGCTCTTTAAAAAATCCCTTCTGGTGTATAAACAACAGTTTTAGCGAAGTAATGTCAAAAATGATGATTTTGACGATGATGCTCTCGGGGCTAGTTAAATGACTGTTTTGCCCTTAGTGGCTAATTATTATTATTTATGACGTGTAAAAGACTATTTTGCCCCTAGCGGCCAAAGTTGTAGATAATGATGTGTAAATGACGAGGATGCCCTTAGTGGTTAGTCAAATGACGTTTTTGCCCTCAGTGGTTATAGTTTGAGTTGATTGATGTTTATGTGTGAGTGTCGATGAAAAACCAGTGACGTTTGGGGCCCGAAGGGCTAAGTGATGTTAAGGTCTAAATGGCCTAGTGACGTTGTGTGATGATTATGAATTTGACAGGTGCTGTGCTCCGTGCGAGCAAACCGGTAAGTGACGGGTCACATTGTTGACTATGATCTGAGTAATTGTGTGGTTGTGTGTTGTGAATGGTGCATGTCATAGTGTCTCATGCCCATATGCATAAAATCAGTGACGTTTTGAAGCCTGAGTGGCTAAGTGATGATGAGGCCTGAGTGGCTAAGCGACGTTTTGTGAAAAGGTACCTTCATGCATATACCCGCGAGTGGGTTGCATTTCATAAATCTATATGACATGAGATGAGTTATTGTAAATGATGCGAATGATGACTGTGATGTGGGTGTTTAGTGTATTGGATGCTGATTATTCTAGTGCGTAGCCTGTGATTGGTCCTTATCATATTTTCTATTATATAGACTGAAATGATGCTCACCCTTTCCTGTTTGAATGTTGCCCCGTGTTGGTAACGTGCAGGTGATTCCCAGTGAAGGTCTTAGCTTCACTTTTTGAGTCGAGTCATCATGCTCTGATACGTAGCACTCAGGGGGGATAACGAACTCGGCATTTATTAATGATTTTTGATTATTATGTCCATGTGGACTATTTGGTTATGTTTTACTATTTTCCGCTGCGTAGTTGGTTGTGTTATGTTGAGTTTTATAAGTGACGTTGAAATGAGACTGGAGATTTCTTTATTTGTGATGTGCTACGCGAATGCATGAATACTGAGTTGAACTGTTTTTTTTCAAAACTGATAAGCGACGTTTTATTGAAGTATGTGTAACATTCCCTATGAACGAAATTTTCAAACTCTGATTTTTATAAACGAAGTAACGGGTAGAAAGGGGTGTTACATTAGTGGTATCAGAGCAGTTCGGTCTGTCCGGCCAATGTTGTCCTGTCATAGTGTCTTATGACAATAGATTAGTTCTAAATCTTTAGTTTGTGCTGCAGTGATAGTTCATAATGGCTGGAAGGAACGACGCTGCTCTTGCTGCTGCATTACAAGCTATGGCTCAGGCTGTGCAGGGTCAGCAAAATGTTGGAGATAATGCTGGTTTTAGGAGTCTGACTACCTTCCAGAGGGAGAATCCGCCCACCTTTAAGGGCAAATATGATCCAGATGGTGCTATGGCTTGGCTGAAGGAGATCGAGAGGATTTTCAGGGTGATGGACTGTACTGTTGAGCAGAAGGTCCGCTTTGGTACCCACATGTTAGCCGAGGAGGCCGACGACTGGTGGTTGGCTACTAGGCAGAGGTTAGAGGCTGTGCAGGAAGAGATTACTTGGGAGGTATTCAGCAGGGAATTTCTGAGAAAATATTTTCCTGAAGACGTCCGCGGGAAGAAAGAGATAGAGTTTTTAGAGCTGAAGCAGGGTGGTATGTCTGTGACTGCCTATGCGGCAAAATTTGTGGAGCTAGCAAAATTTTATCCACACTACAGTGAGGCTACAGCTGAATTTTCAAAATGCATAAAATTTGAGAACGGGTTAAGGCCTGATATTAAACAGGCCATTGGTTATCAGAAGATTCGTGTGTTCGCAGATCTGGTTGACAGTTGCAGGATCTTCGAGGAGGACAGTACTGCTCGCTACAAAGTCGAAGCAAGCCGTATGAGGTTCCTGCGGGTAAGGGTTATCAGAAGGCTGCTGGAGGTAAGGGTCCTAGTGGGGGAGATGCCCCTGCTAGCATTGTCTGTTATAAGTGTGGCAAGCCTGGCCACAAGAGTACTACATGCAGGTCGGATGACAGGAATTGCTACCGTTGTGGTAAAAAGGGTCATATGGCAGCCGAGTGTAAGGTCAAGGATGTGGTGTGTTTCAACTGTGGTGAGTCTGGGCATATCAGTACAAAGTGTACAAAGCCGAAAAAAGAAAGGTCTACTGGGAAGGTATTTGCATTGGCAGGAGAGGAGCCTGATGATGATGATGGTCTGATTAGAGGTACGTGTTTTATTAATGGTACTTCTCTGAAATCTCTTATTGATACTGGTGCTACCCATTGTTTTATTTCTGTTGATTGCTGTAAAAGATTGGGTCTTGTTTTATCTGCTATGTGTGGGGATATGGTTGTCGATACTCCTGCGAAGGGGTCGGTGATTACGTCCCAGGTGTGTTCTCAGTGTCCCGTGTCGATCTTCGGCAGGGACTTTATTGTGAATTTTGTCTGTTTGCCGTTGAGAGGTCTGGATGTAGTCCTAGGCATGGACTGGTTAGAGAATAATCACGTTCATATCAACTGTCGTAGCAAGTCGGTTAGTTTCGGTGAGGAAAGTTCCGTTTTGATATCTGCTGGTCAGCTGAAGAAGTTGAAGAAAGAAGGAGTTCAGTTGTTTGCGTTGATGGCTTCGTTGTCTGGTGAGAGTCAAGCTGTTATTGAAGAACTGAAAGTGGTACGCAAGTTTCCTGAAGTCTTTCCTGATGAGATTCCGGGTGTGCCACCGGAAAGAGAAGTTGAGTTTTCGATTGATCTTGTACCCGGTACGAGGCCTGTGTCTATGGCACCGTACAGAATGTCAGCGTCGGAATTGTCTGAGTTGAAGACGCAACTTGAAGAATTGCTTGAGAAAAAGTTTGTGAGACCAAGTGTATCGCCGTGGGGAGCTCCGGTATTGTTAGTGAAGAAGAAAGATGGGAGCATGAGGTTATGTGTGGACTATCGTCAGTTGAATAAGGTAACTATCAAGAATAAGTATCCGCTTCCGAGGATCGACGATCTGATGGATCAGTTAGTGGGTGCTCGTGTTTTCAGCAAAATCGATTTGAGGTCCGGATATCATCAGATTAAAGTAAAGGATGAGGATGTCCAGAAAACGGCGTTCAGAACAAGGTATGGGCATTATGAGTATTCAGTGATGCCGTTTGGTGTGACCAATGCTCCTGGTGTATTTATGGAATATATGAACCGTATTTTCCATAATTACCTAGATCGGTTTGTGGTAATCTTCATAGATGACATTCTAGTTTATTCTAAGTCAGAGGAAGAACATGCTGAGCACCTGAAGTCTGTGTTGGAAGTTTTAAAAGAGAAAAAGTTGTATGCTAAGTTATCGAAGTGTGAGTTCTGGCTGAAAGAGGTGAGTTTTCTCGGGCACGTGATTTCTGGTAATGGTATTGCGGTTGATCCGGCAAAAGTAGAAGCAGTGTTGGAGTGGGAGTCTCCGAAGTCCGTAACAGAGATTAGAAGCTTTTTGGGTTTGGCTGGGTACTACAGGAGGTTCATCGAGGGTTTTTCCAAGTTGGCCCTTCCGTTGACTCAGTTAACCTGCAAGGGTAAAGTTTTTGTTTGGGATGCTCGGTGTGAGGAAAGTTTTATGGAACTGAAAAAGAGATTGACGACGTCGCCTGTTTTGACGTTGCCTAATCCAGAGGAACCGTTCGTTGTGTATTGTGACGCTTCGAAGATGGGTCTCGGTGGTGTGTTGATGCAGGATGGGAAAGTCGTTGCGTATGCGTCGAGGCAGTTGCGGATTCATGAGAAAAATTACCCTACGCATGATTTGGAGTTGGCTGCTGTGGTTTTTGTGCTCAAGATTTGGAGGCACTACCTTTATGGTTCGAGGTTCGAAGTGTTCAGTGATCATAAGAGTCTAAAGTATCTGTTCGATCAAAAAGAGTTGAATATGAGACAGCGTCGGTGGTTGGAACTCTTGAAGGATTATGACCTTGGTTTGAATTATCATCCCGGCAAGGCTAATGTCGTGGCTGATGCTTTAAGCAGAAAGTCTTTGCATATGTCGGCAATGATGGTGAAAGAATTAGAGTTGATCGAAGAATTCAGAGATTTGAGTTTGGTTTGTAAATTGACACCTCGCAGTGTCAAGCTGGGAATGTTAAGGATCGATAATGAATTCCTGGGCAGCATCAGGGAAGCTCAGAAGACAGATGTCAAGCTGGTGGATTTAATTAATGGGGTCGGTCAGTCTGAAGATGAAGATTTCAAATTAGATTCCAGTGGCGTGTTGAGGTTCCGGGGTAGGATCTGTGTTCCAGACGATGAAGGGATGAGAAAGGCAATTTTAGAGGAAGGTCATCGTAGCAAGTTGAGTATCCATCCTGGAGCGACGAAAATGTATCAAGATCTGAAAAAGATGTTTTGGTGGTATGGTATGAAGAGAGATGTGGCACAGTTTGTGTATGCCTGTTTGACCTGTCAAAAGTCGAAGGTCGAACACCAGAAGCCAGCAGGGTTAATGCAACCGTTGGAAGTCCCAGAGTGGAAATGGGATAGCATAGCGATGGATTTTGTGACGGGGTTACCGAATACAGTTAAGGGTCATGACTCTATTTGGGTGATCATTGATAGGTTAACGAAGTCTGCTCATTTTATTCCTATTAATATCACTTATCCGGTGTCGAGGTTGGCAGAGGTATATGTCAAAGAAATTGTGAGGCTGCACGGTGTTCCGAAGAGTATTGTGTCAGATAGGGATCCGAGATTCACTTCCGAGTTTTGGAAGAGTTTGCAGAAAGAATTGGGTTCTAAGTTAAAAATGAGTTCGGCGTATCATCCCCAGACAGACGGTCAGTCAGAGAGGACAATTCAGTCGTTAGAGGATTTGTTGAGGGCTTGTGTATTGGAACAGCGGGGTTCATGGGATTCCTACCTTGCATTGATTGAGTTTACTTATAACAACAGTCACCATTCCAGCATTGGGATGGCACCGTTTGAAGCATTGTATGGTCGAAAGTGTAGGACGCCGTTATGTTGGTATGAGTCGGGAGAAAGTGTAGTGTTGGGTCCGGAGATTGTGCGGGAGACTACAGAGAAGATCAAGATGATCCGTGAGAAGATGAAGGCTTCGCAGAGTCGTCAGAAAAGTTATCATGACAAGCGGAGGAAGGATTTAGAGTTTCAGGAGGGTGAGCATGTGTTCTTGAGGGTTTCTCCTATTACCGGTGTTGGTCGAGCGTTGAGATCGAAGAAGCTCACTCCTCGATTTGTTGGTCCTTATCAGATTTCTGAAAGAATCGGAAATGTGGCTTATAGAGTGGCTTTACCGCCAAATCTTTCGAACTTGCACGACGTGTTTCACGTGTCGCAACTTCGAAAGTATGTTTCGGATCCATCTCATGTGATCCATATGGATGATGTGGAGGTGCGGGACAATATCACTGTGGAGACGATGCCCGTACGAATTGAGGACCGTGAAGTGAAAGCGCTTAGAGGCAAAGAGATAGCATTAGTGAAAGTGGTCTGGCTAGGAGCTGCTGGCGAGAGTATGACTTGGGAGCTGGAGAGCAAGATGCGAGAATCCTACCCAGAGTTGTTTGATCAGGTAAATTTCGAGGACGAAATATTCTAAGTGGGGGAGAGTTGTAACACCCTAAAATTATTTAATTAATTTATTTAATTAAGTAATTGGGGATTTAAATTAAATTATTTGATGTAATTTAATTAATTGAATTTATGCTAATATGTGTAGGAAGTATTAGAAAGTGGAGGTGCCAAACCAAATGGACTTGGGCCTAAGTGAGAAGCCCAAGCCCATTATTCTTGTCATATGCGAAGTGGCTAGGCTAGTTGGAGGCTAGGGTTTGGTGGCATTTTGCGAATTGGAGAGCTAGAGAGTGAGGGATAGGGCGCCGTAAGGAGAAGAGGAGAAGAGGAGAGAAGTCGCACCAAGGAAGAGCAAGGAAACGTGATTTTGTTGCTGTGGTCCTGTACGTGACTATCTCCGGAGCCTCCGTTCTTCAATTTTCGAGGTTAGGGGAGCTCTATCATTCTATCTAATAATTCATATGATGGGTTCTAGATCTAGGGCTTGTATTAGAACCGTATGTTTCTTGATGTTCTTTGCGTTTTGATGTTCTTTGCACTCTTGATGTACTTTGCGTTTTTGATGTTCTTTGCGTTCTTGATGTTCTTGATGCAAATTTTCGTATATATATATAAATCATGAGTTCATGCGATTTGATATATTGCTTGGTTCTTGATCTACGAATTTGTATTAGTGATGGTGCTATGCGTATGAAATGAGAAATATGATGTTAATCTATGCGTTTGATTTGTTGGAAGTGAAGTCGCATAAGGGTTGTAGGTGTTTGGGCGCCTAGGGCGCCATGAGGGTGTTAGTGTTGTTGTTTTGTTTTAATTGAATTTTGATAAATTGAGTTTTGGTAATTTGGAATGAGATAAATGCGTTTTTAGTTGCTGGAAAAATTTGAGTTGTTACACTTTAAATTTTGTTAGAAAACCAATTTTTAGTGTTAAAAAGTGTTGGACAAATTCTGGGTTGGTTGCTGGTTTCTGGGCGCTAAGCGCCTGTGCTGGGCGCTGGGCGCCTGTGCTGTGTGTTGTTGCGCGTGGGGGGCGCGCCTGGGCGCTGGGCGCCTGTGGCGCTGTGTTGCGTGTTGCGTTGTTGCGCCTGGGCGCTAGGCGCCCGTGTCTGTGTTGCGTGTTGCGCTGTGTGGCGCGCTGTTGCTCCTGGGCGCTAGGCGCCCGTGTCTGTGTTGTGTGTTGCGCTGTGTGGCGCGCTGTTGCTCCTGGGCGCTAGGCGCCCGTGTTGTGTTGCGTTGTTGTTGCCTGGGCGCTGGGCGCCTGTGCACTTGTTGCCTGGTTGCCTGGGCCCCTAAGGCGCCTGTTCCCAGGATGTTGCCTAATTTTTCCCAAAATTGTTTTTATCATAACTTTTGACTCAGACGTCCGTTTTGAGCGATTCAAAAAGTGTCGTGAAGCTCTTTACGTTGTCCATCTATGGGGCTAATTTTTTAAAACGAAAAATCGTTATTTTCTGATTGTTGTGGGAGCCAAGTGGCCGTCCCCGGTGATCCTTCCCGTGACATTGAAAAATGATATGAAGCTCTTTAAAAAATCCCTTCTGGTGTATAAACAACAGTTTTAGCGAAGTAATGTCAAAAATGATGATTTTGACGATGATGCTCTCGGGGCTAGTTAAATGACTGTTTTGCCCTTAGTGGCTAATTATTATTATTTATGACGTGTAAAAGACTGTTTTGCCCCTAGCGGCCAAAGTTGTAGATAATGATGTGTAAATGACGAGGATGCCCTTAGTGGTTAGTCAAATGACGTTTTTGCCCTCAGTGGTTATAGTTTGAGTTGATTGATGTTTATGTGTGAGTGTCGATGAAAAACCAGTGACGTTTGGGGCCCGAAGGGCTAAGTGATGTTAAGGTCTAAATGGCCTAGTGACGTTGTGTGATGATTATGAATTTGACAGGTGCTGTGCTCCGTGCGAGCAAACCGGTAAGTGACGGGTCACATTGTTGACTATGATCTGAGTAATTGTGTGGTTGTGTGTTGTGAATGGTGCATGTCATAGTGTCTCATGCCCATATGCATAAAATCAGTGACGTTTTGAAGCCTGAGTGGCTAAGTGATGATGAGGCCTGAGTGGCTAAGCGACGTTTTGTGAAAAGGTACCTTCATGCATATACCCGCGAGTGGGTTGCATTTCATAAATCTATATGACATGAGATGAGTTATTGTAAATGATGCGAATGATGACTGTGATGTGGGTGTTTAGTGTATTGGATGCTGATTATTCTAGTGCGTAGCCTGTGATTGGTCCTTATCATATTTTCTATTATATAGACTGAAATGATGCTCACCCTTTCCTGTTTGAATGTTGCCCCGTGTTGGTAACGTGCAGGTGATTCCCAGTGAAGGTCTTAGCTTCACTTTTTGAGTCGAGTCATCATGCTCTGATACGTAGCACTCAGGGGGGATAACGAACTCGGCATTTATTAATGATTTTTGATTATTATGTCCATGTGGACTATTTGGTTATGTTTTACTATTTTCCGCTGCGTAGTTGGTTGTGTTATGTTGAGTTTTATAAGTGACGTTGAAATGAGACTGGAGATTTCTTTATTTGTGATGTGCTACGCGAATGCATGAATACTGAGTTGAACTGTTTTTTTTCAAAACTGATAAGCGACGTTTTATTGAAGTATGTGTAACATTCCCTATGAACGAAATTTTCAAACTCTGATTTTTATAAACGAAGTAACGGGTAGAAAGGGGTGTTACATTAGTGGTATCAGAGCAGTTCGGTCTGTCCGGCCAATGTTGTCCTGTCATAGTGTCCGGCCAGCGTTTCACCTCGGTCGAGCACCCACAAACCAATGGCCAGGCAGAAGCGGCCAACAGGGTAGTACTACGCGGACTGAAAAGAAGGTTGGATGAAGACAAGGGCAATTGGGCGGAAGAACTACAGTCGGTCCTTTGGGCCTACAGAACGACCCCCCACTCATCGACCGGGGAGTCACCATTTAGACTTGTCTACGGAACTGACGCTGTCATCCCGATTGAGATGGGAGAGCTAAGTTGGAAGACGACCAACCCACCAACCCCGGCCGCAATTGAGCGAGCAACAAGAGAAGAGCTCGACCTGGTTGATGAGCTGCGAACCAAGGCGTCACTTAGGGAGCAAGTCATCAAGCAGAAGGTCGCTGCCAGGTATAACGCCCGCGTCCAGAAGAGGGAGTTCTCCATTGGGCAGCTCGTCCTTAGGAGGGCCGACGTGGGGAATAAGAACGCTCGCCAGGGAAAGCTCGCCCCTAATTGGGAAGGACCATACCGTGTTATCAGCAAGACTGGAAAGGGAGCTTACGAGCTAGAAACCATGGAAGGGGCGACCATCCCCAGAACATGGAATGCTGACAAGTTGAGAAAGTATTATGTTTAAGTTGAAAACACTAATTGATCAATAAAGAACAGGCGGTCGCTCTTTTTCCCCACAGGGGTTTTTTACCGAGGACCGACCTCAAAATTTGACTTGTGTACTTTATTTCCTGCAAATTGTATGCACGGTCGTTCACCATGCGAGTAGCAGTCGAGCAACCAGTAGAGTGCCATCGAATGGCCCAAACGAGAGCCGCCGAGCGGCCTAAAAGAGTGCCATCGAATGGCCCAAACGAGAGCCGCCGAGCGGCCTATACGAAAGGCCATCGATTGGCTCAAGTGTGGATAAACAAGCGACCCACAAAGCGAGGTAAACAAATTACCCTTAGTAATGTGGCCAACGAACAATCTGCCACAACGAAGGACCATCGATTGGTCCATAAAAAATTTTGGTCGGGCGCGACCGACCATAGCAAAAAAGAATCGAATTCAATTGAAGAGCAATTAAACAGGCCAAAGTTCATTGAAAATAACGGGCAAACAAAGCGCTAAATTGTCATTAAGTACAAACGAGGACGCCTTGGTCGTATCCAGGGCGCCCATTAAAACACCGCTCGCAGGCGGGCCAAAAGTGCAAAATCCAAGATTACAGAATTCAAAAGATTACAAGTTTAAGAGTCGCTAGGGGCCTGGTAGATGACCGCCTCTTCTTGAACGACCTTCCCCTTCAGCATTTTCTTGGGACGCACGATTTGCTGCTCGATCACACGATGTGTGCATTGCACAATCTCGTGATCGACCCCTAGATCAGGGTAGAGGAGCTTAATCTGACTGACCGCATTCTCAAATTGACCCTCTGCAGCTCCCTTCGCCCGGTCAAGAACGTCTTTGTAACGACCTTGAAACTTGTTCTTTTCCTCCTCCATGGCATCCAGGTCATTTTTTAGTCCAGCGATCTGGTTCGACAGTTCTGTATTCTCTGAAGTGAGGCGTTCGACCTCTTTTTCAACTATTTTCTTGTCGACGATCGCCTTGTCCAGGGCAGACTCGGCCGCAGTTTGAGCAGCAACAGCGGCCACAAGTTGGCGTTCTGCATCGTCGAGCTTCTTCTCGTTGTCAGCGATCGCCTTGATACTCGGTTCAAGTTCCTTCATCTTCTTGAGCAAATCATTTCGCTCACCCCTCACTTCTGCGAGCAACGACAAGGCAGAGTTCAGTTTAAAATTTTTATCAACTAGATTGTCTTCGAGCAATGAATATTTATTGGCAAGGCGCCTACCTTCCATGCGATCTGCTTCCTCATCTTGGTAATTTTTGAAAAGAATTCCAGCGGCCTTCATCGCATCGGCCATCACCTCGAACGGTTCTTCTTTGAAACGAGCGCAGTCCTGATCGCCCAATCCAAGCAGGTCGATTTTTGGCGACCGGTAGTGCCCATGGCTTTTTCCACTCTTGTGCTTCTTGTTCTGACCCCCACGATCAACCGACCGATCCCTCTTGGACCTTTCTTGATTTTGAAGTGGGCTGCCCAAGTCAATGGCTTGATTTGGTGTGCCCGCTCGAGGAGTCTGACGATCGGGCTGAGATCCAGTTCCGGCAGCTTGGGGCGTACCCCCAGGTTGAGTTTCAGGAATTCCGCGGACGGGCGAAGTCTCACCATCCTTGGCCACCCATTGGTCCAAGAGGTCGAAGTCGTTCATGTTCGCCATGACTGTAACACCCCAAATTTAATTAAATATCTATTTGGTATTTATTTAATTAATAAAATAGGATTTGGGTGTTAGAAATAATAATAAAATAATTGGTGATTTTAATTAGTAGAAATATAAATGTGGAGAGGTATTAAAATAATTAGGGGATTTATTTGGTTAATTAGGAGGTGGCATAACTTAATTATCCAATTAGGTTTAAGTGGTAGAAGAAAAGCCCATGACCCAATCCCTTGATCCTAGGCGCCTATATATGTTTAAGAGTTAGGGTTTAGGTCATTCATTCGCACCTTTTAGAAAACAATCAAGAGATTTTGAAGGAGAGGCTTAAGGAAAAGCTAGGAGAGGAGTGTACGGCCAGCAAGAGAGGAGGGAGGAGCTTGGTAATTTCGTTGCTAGTAATCATCCAAGGAGGAATCTCGTTGGATCTAAGGAAGAGGAGAGGAGGGTTGTGCTTTCTCAATTGGTGACTTGATCTCCAAGTTTAGTGCTCATCTAATTTCAAGGTAAGGGGGCTCTCGTTCATAGTTAATAATTTATAAGCCACGAAATCATGGGGACTAGGTGTTAGGAGTAGTTGTTTAAATTGGTTCATGAAATATTTGGGTGATTGGGTGATCGTTTGATGTTCATGCGACTGAATGGAATTGTTATGCGAATATTCAATTTATAAACCCGTGATTGTTGGTGTTAAGGTGAGCTACAGGAATTTAACACAATATGGGGTGTAGTAGGTGTTAATTGATGTGGAGATGTTTGGTTGTTAAATTGATATAATTGTATTGCCGTCTTATAAAATATATATATAGTGCTGTTTGTGCTGTTCTATGAACAATATAATTGCCGTTGATGCTTATAACATCTATATGTGGCTGTTTTGCTGTTTTACTAACTGTATATGTTGCTGTCACGGTGTTATAAAATGCATAGGTTGCTGTTTGTGTTGTTTTATAAAATAGATATGTGCTGTAATTGTTTCATAAAATGGGTATATTGCTGTTTTTATTTATAATGCTGTTGCTGTTTTTATTAATAATGCTGTTGCTGTTTTCATTAATAATGCTGTTGCTGTTTTTATAAATAATGCTGTTGCTATTTTTTATAAATGATGCTGTTACTGTTTTTATTAAGATGTTGTTGCTGTTAATTTTTAGTTGCTGTTTATCAATTAAAATAGGTACTGTTTTTGTCGTCAAAGTGATGCTGTTTTCGCTATTTTATAAATTAAAATGGGTGCTGTTTTTGCTGTCAAAATGTTGCTGTTTTCCAATTAAATTATGTGCTGTTTTTGTTTTGTTAATGAAATATAAGCCGCTGTTTTCTTTGAAAATGACGTTTTGTTATTGAAACATGAGCTGCTGTTTTCTTTGAAAATTATGTGTTGTTCCCCCAATTGTAAATGTGGTGTTTCTTTTTTAAATTTTAAAATGTTTTGTTAATCACTTCTAAATGTGTGTTTTCTCAAACTAAAAGGTGATGCTTCCTCCTAAATTATAAGTGTGACGTTCCCTTCTGGATTTAAATGCGTTGTTACTAATAATGTAAAGGTGATGTTTATAACGATGTCGTGATGTGATTGTGATGTTTATGATGCATATTAATGGTGAATATATCTTGGTGATTGGTGAGTATATAAATTATTGGTGAGTAATATAAATACATCATTCGGTGTTTGGTGTCATGGTGCATAGTCTTGGTGTCGCATAGTCATATGCATTTCTGGTGAATAGGCCTCGGCCTCCTAAAATATTTTGGTGTTTGGTGAATGCCCTCAAGGCAATTTTGGTGATGGATCCACATGCATATGCCCAGTGGAGTTTTGGGTTGCATTTCATACATTGCATACACACGTCCTGTGTTTGATTGCGTCTTCTTGAACTGTATTTGGTGTGACGGTACTTGGTGTAACAGTATTCGGCGTAACTGCATTTGGTGTAACTGTATTGATGGTGTAGCTAAATTGATGGTATCCCTGGTGTGCCTATTATACTGTGTTTCTTGTTTTATCTATTATTATCTATGTATTTGAGACTCACCCTACTGCGTTGTGTTGCCTCGTATGTCGGCAACCTGCAGGTGACGGTGACTGAAGGTGGCTAGAGATTCTTCTTCTAGTATGGTCGAGTCGGCTCTGATACGTAGCACCGGGGGGGGAATGTTTAGCTTGTTAATTCCGTTATATTCTGAATTATGCTATTAAGCTGCTAATTCCACTGCTGTAGTATTTTGTCCTCGGACATTGTTGGTGCTATGTACCATTTACTGAAGTTATTTTAATTAATTGTGTTGGAGTTTTATTTGACCAATATTTTGGAGTTTTGTCTATGGTATTTAAATGTGGCACCCTCGGGTGGTCTCACTAAGAGTTTTTACGCACTCTGATTTTTTAAATCATGTAAATAGTAGCTTATGTAGAGAGGGGGTGTTACAATGTCAACTGCAAAGAAAAAAGTAGATGGTTAGAAACAGTTAAATAAAACGAAATGACAGAAAATAAACTAGGCGAGCGACCACCAACAAAGAGCGGCCTTGACTTTTTTCTTGCCACGAGCGTCCACAATTTTCTTGACCTTTATGCGACCCTCAGGGACTAGGGACGCAATCTTTTTCAGCCTATGGATCGTCCCCCTATCCAGGTCGTCAAGTTCTGTTTCCTTAAAGGCGTACTCGCCCGGTTTTTTCAAGAAATGGGTAAAACTCCACACCGTGGGAAACAGGGGTGTTCCTTCCCGATCATCTTTTGACATCTGGGCGATCCCTCGAAGGGCCTCGGCCGAGTTTGGAACGACCCAAAAGAATTCTCTCTTCCACCCGGTCAGCAGTGATTCCAGATAAGGCTTGAAAAAATTGTATGTCGAGCGGTTTTTGAACGAAACTGCTTCCTTACGGGCGCCCTTTGTAACACCCCAAAAATAATAGAATAAATTATTTTAATTAATTAAAAGAGATTTTGGTGGTAGAGTAATAATATAATTATTAATTATTATTTATTAAAATAATTATAAGGTGCTTTAAATAAAATGAGGAGTGGTATTGTAATTGGAGGTGGTGTTTTAATTAAATTGGGCTTAAGCTGCGGGGAAAGCCCGCTATCCAAGCCCACTAGTCTAGGCGCATATTTAAAGTGAAAAATTAGGTTTTAGCTCATTTTTTTGTGAAAAGAAAGAAAAGAGGCGAATTGAGAGAGTGAGGAGAGGGTGGAGGCGGCGCTCATGAGAGAGGAGGGAGAGAAGAAGGGCGCGCCCAAGAACAAGAGGAGAGGGGATCGTGTTGCGGTGATCTTTGGAGCTTACGTATACGGAGATAGCGTGTTCGTCATAACCTAAGGTAAGGGTGGGTCTCATCTTCTCTATAATAGGGTTTTATGATGGGGACTATGTAGGGGTAGGCTCTATGTATGCCGTTGTATTTATTTTTAGCAATTATTGATGAACTCTAGGCATACGATAACTTGTTGTTGAGAAATTGTGATTGATGATGATTTTGAGATAAATGTGATAATGTGTATGTTCAAGGTGATTAGACGTGTTTTGATGATGATTTGATGTGTCAAATGGTGTTCATATGCAATTGGTGATGATCGGTATGTTTGAGGATGGTTTGGGCATGTTTGACGATGTTTTGGCATGATGTGTGGGTGTTTTGAACAAGAATTCTGGTCCATGGGCGCCTAGGGCGCCATATGTGTGATGTTGTGTTGCTGGAAATGTTGTTGCTGGAAGTGTTACATTGTGCTGCGCGCCAGGCGCCCGGTGCTGGGCGCCAAGGGCGCCAGTGTGTGCTGTGTGCGTGTTGCGTGTGTGCTGGGCGCTGGGCGCCAAGGGCGCCAGTGTGTGCTGTGTGCGTGTTGCGTGTGTGCTGGGCGCCAAGGGCGCCAGTGCGTGTGTGTGCGTGTTGCGTGTGTGCTGGGCGCTGGGCGCCAGGTGCCAGGCCCTGGGCGCCAAGGGCGCCATTTTCAGGATGTTCCCGATTTTTATTGAAAACTGTTTTCGCTATATCTTTTGACTCGGGTGTCTGTTTTAAGTGTTTCAAAAAGCGTTGTGAAGCCTTTTCAGTTGTCTATCTGTGTGTCCCATTTTTAAAAATAAAAACTTATTATTCCTGAAGGTTGCTGGGCGCCCCAAGTGGCTGTTCCCGGTGGTCGTTGCTGTGACATTGAAAAATCGTTTTGGTGTCTTTAAATACCCCCTTTTGCGTATAATCAGTGGTTTTAGCGTCCAAGTGTCAAAAGTGATGATTTTGACGATGATGCCCTTAGTGGCTAGTTGAATGACGTTTTTTCCCTTAGTGGCCAATATTATTGATGATGATGTGTAAATGACGATGATGCCCTTAGTGGCTAGTTAAATGACCTTTTTGCCCTTAGTGGCCAATGTTGTTGATAATGATGTGTAAATGACGATGATGCCCTTGGTGGCTAGTAAATGACGTTTTTGCCCTCAGTGGCTATTGTTTGAATTGATGATGTTTATGAATAAGTGACGATGAAAATAAGTGACGTTGAGGCCCAAAAGGCTAAGTGACGATAAGGCCCAAAAGGCTAAGCGACGATGTTAATAAGCGACGATGAAATGTAGCGACGTTGTTGTATGTAATTATGAATTGACAGGTGCTGTGCCTCTTATTGGGCAAATTGGTAAGTGACGTTGACTGTGATTGCTTGTCTGTGTGTGGTGCATGTCATAGTGTCTCATGTATTCCATGTGCATGAACCCATCGACGATGAGGCCATAAAGGCTAAGCGACGATGAGGCCATAAAGGCTAAACGACGTTTGTGAAAAGGTACCTCATGCATATGCCCGCGAGTGGGTTGCATTTCTTACTCCTGCATGACATTGTGACGACTGGTTGTGCCGAGTAACTTGATGATGAGATTGACTTTTTACCCTTGCTGATGGAATTGACTGTTTTACCTTTGATGATTGACTTGATGTTTCGTGGTGTGGTAGATATAGTGTCATAACTCTAGCATAGTGCTTATCATAAGCTTTATTATATTGTTAGATGAACTCACCCCTTCTGTTTGAATGTTACCCCTATGCGGTAACGTGCAGGTGATCTCGAGTGAAGGCTTAGGTATCTTCACTAGCTAAGTCGGGTCGTCTGCTCTGATTATGTAACACTAGGGGGGGAATGACGTTGTTTAAGTTACTTATGATTGTTGTTGTTGTTGGATTTTAGTATTGTAAGCCTTGCCTGGTTGCAATGCCTATTATGATTAAACTTTTTGGATTTTCCGCTGTGAGGTTGTATTTTAATTGAAAATGACGTTTTGTAAGTATTATAAGACTGTTTTCGAAAAGCGAGTAATTTGGCGCGTGATGTTTAACAAAGTAAGTGTGACATCCCTTGTGGTGTATTTAAAATTCGAAAACTCTTATTTTACGCAAATAAATTAATGGGTTGAAAAGGGGTGTTACATTAGTGGTATCAGAGCAATGGTTGGTCCGTCCGGCCAAGTCGTAGAGTCATTGTGTCGGTTAACGACCAACTGTTGTCTTTTAGTCTTGACCATTGGTTTGCGTTGTAGTGATGTTCCTGCAGGTACAGGTAAACGGAAGCTGCTAATGGTAAGTGAACTAGTGGGGGAGATGCCCCTACTGGTATTGTGTACTGTTGTTATTGAAACTACTATTGATGTTGCCGTTTGTTTTTTGCTGCTTGCTGTGTCGCTGAAAACTGATTACTGTGCTATTTTATCGTGCTAATTAGGTGCCGTTGTTGTTTTGATTTAAACCAAGTTGCTGCTACTGTTTAATCATTGTTGCTGAAATTACTATGCTGTTGCGGTTTAATTGCTGTTGGTTGCAAAAGGCTATTTCCGAAAATTGTTGCTGTTTCTGAAAACCGTTTTATTTGAGTAATACTAATGCCTTGTGCTATGTAGTTTTGTGATCTGAAAAGTAAAATGATTTCTGAAATTGTTTTTGAAATGTCTAATGGACGATTTTACGGTTGGATACTAAAATTAGTAATAAAATCTATTTTTAATGAATGAACGTGGGTGTTGATGTGGTAGAGATCAAAGGAAATAAAATTATTTTTGACTTAGGATTTTAAATGAGGAAGTATGGAGGTGAAGTTTTGGTTGGATTGGAAAATGATTTTTCTAGTTGGTTTTATTTGAAAAGGAGTAATGATTTGTTGTTGTGTCGATTTTAAAAACCTTGTCAAAAATGATTTGATGACGATTTTGAAACTAGTATTGGGTTTCTTTGGGAGCAAAAATGTATTAGTATGTATGAAACCTTGTGTGCTCTATGATGTTTAAATTGGTTAAGAAATTTGGCGTGCTCTACGTATTGTTTGATTTATATGGAATATGTATTGCTTGTAATTTACATAGCGAGTGTGTTGAAGTGATTGATGTATTTTAATTGGTTGGTATATGATTATTGGGAAGTTTAAACTATGCTTGATGGCTGAATTTGTGGCTGCTTGGATGCTTAATTTGTTGCTAAGCTCACTGTGTAGGCACTTTCTGAGTAGGTTTGACTTTCGGCTAAACTGGGACTGTTTTACTGGTTGATAAATTATGTAACTCACAATTTTAGAAACTAGACTGAACGCTTGTCATTTTGGCTTTGGTTTGGTCGCATTTGGAGTAGTATAGCTCCAGTTATGGGCTTCGCAAGTTAGGGTAAAATTCTGGGGACCGTCTGGACATAGGGTCAATGTTTTGGTTGTGGTTTTTTTTCAAATGAACTCCTTTTCGAATGAATCCAAATTCTTTGAAAACTAGACAAAATGATTTACTGTTTAGGCTGAAGTTTCGTGTTATTTGGGTTTGTTTTGGGCATTGTAGAAGAGTCACAACTTTGGACACAGTCGCTGCCCCATTTTCTGGACCTACTGCCTTATTTGCGAAAATTGTGCCATTTGACCCATCATTTTGAAATTCTAAAAATATAGCCAGAAACTAGACTCTGTAAGTTTTCCGTAGAGGGGTTGTTTGCTACATTCCGATGTCGTTTGATAGGGTAAATAAATTGTTGAAGTTTATGTGTGAGTGCTGGAATTTCCTGCGTTGCTTAGTTTATGCTGTCATTGTAACGGAAAAATGTTTTTGCAATATCTTTTGACCCAGGAGTCCGATTTGAGTAAACTAAAATGTTTCGGAAAGCTTATTCAGAGGCCTAACTGAATATTCTAATTTCAAGGCAAAAATTGACTGTTTATGGTGTCGTTGATTTTTAGGCGTGTCGGTCGAATTAAATTGTTGTTGTGTTGTCGGTGGCTTAGAGCCCCAAGTTGTTATTGTGTTGTCGGTGGCTTAGTGCCCCAAGTCGTTGTTGCAGTGTCGGCGCCTTGGTGCCCGAAGTTGTTGATGTGTTATTGATTATAGGATTGTTGGTCCCGGAGTCTTGTCTCCAAGTTGTTGTCATGGGAGGGTTGGTCCCGGAGTTGTCTCCGCATTGTTGCTTTGTTGTTGCTTGTGGTTGCCTCGTTAATGATGTTGATGTTTAGGTGTTGTCTTGGGTACCGCCGAATGTCCCAAGTTATATTGTTGTTGATTTGTTGTTGTGGGCCGATGGCCATTATTGATTAGTACGCCGCTACTATGCCCCATGCGTTGTTGTTGTTGATGATGTTGCCTTGCTGTTGGTTTGTCGTTGTTGATGTCGCCTGAGTGGCAATTTTAGTTGTTGATGTTGCCTGAGTGGCAAAGTTGTTTGTTGATGTTGTTGTCGTGTTGCTAAATTATGAGGCTTGTTGTACGACTGTTATGCACCCTGTGAGTTTCGTCGTGATGCTGTGATGATTGATGTATTTTGTTATCCTTAAGGGTAGATGAGTGAGGTAGAATGCGAGCTAGTTTATCAGAGTAGCGCAGCGGAGTCTTAGCATGTCGTATTGGGAAGGAACTTTAATAGAGCTTGGGGGGTGATCACGTGGTACCAACGTGATTACGCTCAAATCCCTATCGGAGATCCTTAGGGAGAGGATGTGTCTGGTTGTTATTTCTCAAAGCTACCTGGCTGAATAAGTAGGAGGGACAGCCGCCCAATCACTTACCGCCGGTAATCAGAGAAATGGTGATCAGCATGGTAGATAGAACTAGTTACCTAGATAGCTTAGTCGTTGGTGGGAGAGTGTTAGCCTTGGCGGGTAAAAATTTCGAGGAAGAAATTCCTTTAAGTGGGGGAGAGTTGTAACACCCCAAAAATAATAGAATAAATTATTTTAATTAATTAAAAGAGATTTTGGTGGTAGAGTAATAATATAATTATTAATTATTATTTATTAAAATAATTATAAGGTGCTTTAAATAAAATGAGGAGTGGTATTGTAATTGGAGGTGGTGTTTTAATTAAATTGGGCTTAAGCTGCAGGGAAAGCCCGCATATTTAAAGTGAAAAATTAGGTTTTAGCTCATTTTTTTGTGAAAAGAAAGAAAAGAGGCGAATTGAGAGAGTGAGGAGAGGGTGGAGGCGGCGCTCATGAGAGAGGAGGGAGAGAAGAAGGGCGCGCCCAAGAACAAGAGGAAACGGGATCGTGTTGCGGTGATCTTTGGAGCTTACGTATACGGAGATAGCGTGTTCGTCATAACCTAAGGTAAGGGTGGGTCTCATCTTCTCTATAATAGGGTTTTATGATGGGGACTATGTAGGGGTAGGCTCTATGTATGCCGTTGTATGTATTTTTAGCAATTATTGATGAACCCTAGGCATACGATAACTTGTTGTTGAGAAATTGTGATTGATGATGATTTTGAGATAAATGTGATAATGTGTATGTTCAAGGTGATTAGACGTGTTTTGATGATGATTTGATGTGTCAAATGGTGTTCATATGCAATGGGTGATGATCGGTATGTTTGAGGATGGTTTGGGCATGTTTGATGATGTTTTTGTGGATACCTTGTATTGCAGGTAAACTAATATTGCAGGATATGTTTTGATGATGAAAAAGACAAAGGTAAAGTTGACGGTTAAAGTCACTAAACGTCAAAATCAATCCAAGACAAACAAGCCAAGAATTGAAGATTCAAGTTTAAGGGTAGTCCTTAAATATAAGGGTAGTCCTTAGGGTTTGGGTGTGTCTTAGGAAAAAGTGTAAGCTCTTTCAAAGGTCAGCTCGTATATCAAAGTCTCACACACTCACAAAGTTTTTTAAAGATGCATGCATACTTACGTAAACATTCTTATCACCTTTAAAATAATAAAATCGATTTCCTCATGCATAAACAAATATCAAAATCGATTTTCAGGTAAAACAGAAAAGGTAGAATCGATTGTCAAGTCATGTATTTTCAGTACATAAATCGATTTCTGAGCCAAACAATTTTTAAGGGAAGAATCGATTCCCACTCTTTTACACCTTAACTGAGAATCGATTCCCACATGTCTCAGGCAAGCTGTAAATCGATTCATACATAGTTTCACTAAGTATAGAATCGATTCCTAGCTTTCCATGGTACTCAAGAATCGATTTCCCATATTTTTCAAACAAAGATAAATCGATTCCTCACCTAAATAAATCGATTCCTAGATCAAAGACATTCAACAAAGAATCGATTCCTACACTATTTTCAACGTAAACTTAATTTCCTCATAGCCTATAAATAGGCAGTGCTTCACGATTCATTTTACACAGAACAACCCATTTCACGAATCAGAAAATATTTTGAGAAAAACTCTTCACGCTTTTACTTTTGCTCGTCACGCACCGTTGGTCTGTCTGAGCTGATCTGTTGCTAAGAGTTAGTTGGGGTTGCATTCTTCAAGTTGTAATATCTGCCTACATTAGAGGTATTTCAGTCTTTACAATTGTTTATTATTTAATTGTTGTGATTTGTTCTAGGGAGTGGGGTATCTCTCTAGGGTAGCTGCATGTACTAGGAAGTGGGGTATCTTTCTAGGGCAGTTGATTGTAACAGGGGTGGGGTATCTCTTTTTATTGTTATATTAGATCTGAGGGCTCTCTATAGGTGGGGTATCCTAGGAGGAGAGTGCCTGAGTCTGTAAAGGTTTTCCAAGGCACCTGTAAGCCTTGTTGTTTTGGTTAGTGGAAAATCTCACAAGGGTGTGAGGACTGGACGTAGGTCACTAGGAGGTG
This sequence comes from Astragalus membranaceus, assembly GCA_039519185.1. NCBI lineage: Eukaryota > Viridiplantae > Streptophyta > Magnoliopsida > Fabales > Fabaceae > Astragalus > Astragalus membranaceus. The sequence goes on along the minus strand of CM076854.1, from coordinate 34,967,467 downwards.
ACCGAACCAGGATAAATCTCTGCGTGCTTTACTGCTTTCCTGCTTTACTGTGATACCGCTTTACTGCTTTATATTCTAATTCCTTCGCTTCCACTTAACCTGCGCGAAATTGATCTAAGTCATTGAAAAAGGGGAAAAACGTTTTCGAAAGATCTGAAAAGTTTTAAATCTCAATTCACCCCCCCTCTTGAGACTGAAGCCACTTGGTAACAAGTGGTATCAGAGCTAGACTCTTGTATAAAGAGCTTAGCCGCTTCAAGAGAAATGGCTTCAGGTTGGTCAACGCAAGAGGGTGCTTCTCTTACCCGTCCTCCGGGATTCAACGGGAAAGATTATGCATATTGGAAAGAAAGAATGAGAATCTTTTATTGAAGGGGTAGACTTAGATGTTTGGGATGCTGTGGAAAAAGGACCCTATGTCCCCACACACATAGTAGATGGTATTCTTACAATTAAAAGTAGAAATGAATGGTCTGATGATGAGAAAAGAAAGGTGCAACATAATTTACGTGCCAAAAATATTATTACTTCAGCTTTAAGTCCTGATGAATTTTTTCGAGTTTCAAACTGTAAATCTGCCCAAGAAATGTGGGATAATCTCCAAGTTACTCATGAGGGTACAAATGAAGTGAAAAGGGCAAGAACAAATACTCATATCAGAGAGTACGAATTTTTTAGAATGAATACAGGTGAAACGATACCCTTAATGCAGAAAAGGTTCACTCACATAGTGAATCAGTTAAGCTTGTTGGGAAAGTCATTTCCTGCAGAGGATCTAATCAACAAAGTTCTGAGATGTCTGAATAGAGAATGGCAACCCAAGGTTACTGCTATAGCTGAATCAAGAAATTTAGCTACTCTGACTCTGGCTACTCTGTTCGGTAAACTTCAAGAGCATGAACTAGAACTCACCCGTCTAGCTGAGTACGAAAATACAGATAAGAAAAAGAAAAGCTTGGCTCTAAAAGCATCTTGTTCTAGTCAATTTGATGATAGTGACAACTCAGATGATGAAATTGATGAAAGTGAAGAGAATATGGCTCTTATGGTTCGGAAGTTCAAAAGGTTCATGAAAGGCAACAACTATCCAAGGAAGAACTTCAAATCAAAAAGGTTCTCCAGCAAAGAAAGTACATCCGGTCCTCCTACTTGTTATGAATGCGGGAAACCCGGGCACATGAAAATGGAATGTCCTAATCTACAGAAAAAGGACTCCAAATCTGAAAAGAAGGCATTCAAAAATAAAGGAAGAAAAGCCTACATTGCATGGGAAGACAACTGCATGGATTCATCAGATGAATCAGAAGATGAAGAAGCTCAAGTTTCATTAATGGCTGATCATGAAAGCGAGAATGAAAACAAGGTAATTTCTGACTCTGACTCTTTTCAAAATGCATATGATGATTTATATGAAGCTTTCACTGAATTGCATGATGATTCTATGAAACTAGCTAAAGCATTAAGTAAATCAAAGAAAACCATTGCTAATCTTCAAGATGAAGTTAATGCTTTAACTAGAGAAAATTTAGAGCTTAGAAAAGAAACCAATGATCTTGTCTATCTTAAAGAAAATTATGCATGTGATAAATGTGTAGAACATGAAAAGAAAATCAATGAGCTTGAATGCACAATAAGCAAAATATCCAAATTACAACATGTGCATCCTAGGATTCAGAGAAATAATCTTGTGAAAAGCAATGTGCATCATAGACCTAAGTTTTCCACTAAACCATATATTAGATGTTACTATTGTGATAAACCTGGACATACAGCTTCTTTTTGCAGGGCAAGAGGTAAACAAACTATGAAAAAGGTATGGGTTCCCAAAAGGACCATACCAAACACTAACCCACAAGGACCCAAAGAGATTTGGGTACCTAAAACCTTGTTTTGAATCACTGCAGGTATGCTTCAAGGTACGGGGGTCAGATTGGTACCTTGACAGCGGATGCTCAAAGCACATGACTGGAGATATTACAAAGTTTCTAACTCTTACCCCCAGATCAAGCGGTCATGTGACTTATGGTGACAATAACAGAGGAAGAATCCTTGGTGAAGGTAAAGTTGGTAAAGATTTAACTACTGCTATTGATAATGTGCTCTATGTTGAAGGTCTTAAACATAATTTATTAAGCATTCGCCAACTTTGTGATAAAGGAAATAGGGTAATATTTGACTCAGGTTCATGCATCATTGAGGATAAACAAAGTAAACAAGTTAGAATGATAGGAAATAGAGTAGAAAACATATACATGATGAGTTTAGATAGTGTTTCATCACATAATGCATGTTGCCTCATTAGTAAAGAAGAAAACTCTTGGTTATGGCACCGTAGGACAGCTCATATTCATATGGATCATCTTAACAAGCTAGTGTCTAAAGATCTAGTTAGTGGTTTGCCTAATATCAAGTTTGAAAAAGATAAACTATGTGATGCCTGCCAAAAGGGTAAACAGGTAAAAGTATCCTTTAAATCAAAGAATATTGTGTCTACTAACAAACCTTTGCAGCTGTTACACATGGATCTATTTGGTCCCTCAAGGACAAAAAGTTATGGTGGAAATTACTATGCTCTAGTTATAGTAGATGATTATTCAAGGTATACCTGGACTCTCTTTCTGGCAAATAAGAGCGAAGCTTTTGGAGCATTCAAAAAGCTTGCTCGCAGCATTCAAAATGAGAAAGAATTGAAGATTGTCTCAATTCGATCTGATCACGGTGGAGAATTTGAAAATGAAAAATTCGAAATCCTATGTGAAGAACTTGGTATAAATCACAACTTCTCAGCACCTAGAACTCCTCAACAAAATGGAGTTGTTGAAAGGAAGAATCGATCATTGGAGGAACTTGCCAGAACAATGCTAAATGATCATGACATCCCAAAATACTTTTGGGCGGATGCTGTAAGTACTGCTTGATATGTTATGAATAGAGTTCTGATTAGGCCTATTTTAAAGAAAACCCCCTATGAACTTTACAAGGGGAGAATACCAAATATTTCACACCTTCACACTTTTGGTTGCAAATGTTTTGTATTGAATAATGGAAAAGATAACCTAGGTAAATTCGATGCTAAAGCTGATGAAGGAATTTTTCTTGGTTACTCTTTATCGAGCAAGGCCTTTAGAATTTTTAATAAAAGAAATAAGGTAATTGAGGAATCTGTACATGTTACATTTGATGAAACTAACCCCAAAAGGCTGGGAAAGGTTATTGATGATATTGCAGATGAACCTGAAGAGCTACAAATAGGTGAGAAGAAGAAAGAAGAAGAAACAAAAACCACCTCTCAAGAGAAATCAGAAGAAGGATCAAGTAGTGAACTTCCCAAGGAATGGAGAATCCCAAGGGATCACTCGCTTGATAATGTCATAGGTGATGTAACTAAAGGGGTAACTACTCGTAACTCTCTTCGAAATGCATGTAATCATATGGCTTCTGTATCTCAAATTGAACCTAGAAATATAGATGAAGCCGTAGTTGATGAACATTGGACTATTGCTATGCAAGAAGAGTTAAATCAGTTTGAAAGAAACGAAGTGTGGGATCTAGTTCCTAGACCTGATAAACATCAGATAATAGGCACAAAATGGGTGTTCAAAAACAAGCTAGACGAATCAGGTATAATAATTAGGAACAAAGCTAGACTAGTTGCTAAAGGTTATAATCAAGAAGAAGGAATAGACTATGATGAAACGTATGCTCCTGTAGCTAGATTAGAAGCTATTCGCATGTTACTTGCTTTTGCATCAATATTGGATTTTAAATTGTATCAAATGGATGTTAAGAGCGCTTTCTTAAATGGTTTTATTCAAGAAGAAGTATATGTTGAACAGCCTCCTGGTTTTGAAAATTTTGAAAAACCAGACCATGTTTTTAAACTCAAAAAGGCTCTATATGGTCTGAAGCAAGCTCCCAGAGCTTGGTACGAAAGATTGAGCAAATTCCTACTCAATCATGATTTTCAAAGAGGGAAAGTTGACACTACACTTTTTATAAAAAGGTCAAAAGATGACATCTTACTCGTGCAAATTTATGTGGATGATATTATCTTCGGTGCTACTAATGAATTGCTTTGCAAAGAGTTTTCAAGTATTATGCAGAATGAATTTGAAATGCCAATGATGGGAGAACTCAACTTCTTCCTTGGGCTTCAAATAAAACAAACAAACAACGGCATCTTCATATCTCAATCAAAGTACTGCAAAGAACTACTCAAAAGATTCGAAATGGACAAAGCAAAAGAAATGTCCACACCAATGAGCATCTCATGCTACTTAGACAAGGATGAAGAAGGTAAACCGGTAGAACTAAGCAAATATCGAGGTATGATTGGCTCTCTTCTCTACTTAACTGCTAGTAGACCGGACATCATGTTTAGTGTTTGCATGTGTGCTAGGTATCAAGCAAATCCAAAAGAGTCACATATAGTAGCTGTCAAAAGAATAATGAGATATCTGGTAGGCACTCAAAATGTTGGACTATGGTACCCAAAAGGCGCCACATGTAGCCTTATTGGATATTCAGATTCCGACTTTGCAGGATGTAAGTTGGATAGAAAAAGCACTAGTGGTACATGTCACATACTAGGTAGTGCATTAGTCTCATGGCACAGTAAGAAACAGGTCAGTGTCGCACTGTCAACTGCTGAAGCAGAATATGTTGCAGCAGGGAGTTGTTGTGCACAAATCCTCTGGATGAAGCAACAACTTCTTGACTATAGTATAGATCTAGATCATATCCCTATAAAATGCGACAATACCAGCGCTATCAACCTTACAAAGAACCCCGTCCAACACTCTAGGACCAAGCATATAGAGATAAGACACCATTTTCTTAGAGATCATGTCCAAAAAGGGGATTGTGTAATCGAATTTGTGGAATCAGCAAAACAGCTGGCTGATATTTTTACAAAACCCTTACAAAAAGAAAACCTCTTCTTCATTCGAAGAGAACTTGGAATCATCGATTCCTCTTCATGCTGTTAGATTCACAATTTTCATTACATGTTGCCCTCTTTGATCATGACAAAAAGGGGGAGAAAAGTAGAGTTTTAATATTTAGAATAAAGTTTTAGTATTCAGAATGCATTTGCATTTACTTGCATACAGTCAATAAAATAGGGGGAGCATCATGATAGGGGGAGTATCATATACATTATCTATTTGAACTAACCTCCCACCTTGAGATGAGTTAATGTTTTGTCATCATCAAAAAGGGGGAGAATGTGGATACCTTGTATTGCAGGTAAACTAATATTGCAGGATATGTTTTGATGATGAAAAAGACAAAGGTAAAGTTGACGGTTAAAGTCATTAAACGTCAAAATCAATCCAAGACAAACGAGCCAAGAATTGAAGATTCAAGTTTAAGGGTAGTCCTTAAATATAAGGGTAGTCCTTAGGGTTTGGGTGTGCCTTAGGAAAAAGTGTAAGCTCTTTCAAAGGTCAGCTCGTATATCAAAGTCTCACACACTCACAAAGTTTTGTAAAGATGCATGCATACTTACGTAAACATTCTTATCACCTTTAAAATAATAAAATCGATTTCCTCATGCATAAACAAATATCAAAATCGATTTTCAGGTAAAACAGAAAAGGTAGAATCGATTGTCAAGTCATGTATTTTCAGTACATAAATCGATTTCTGAGCCAAACAATTTTTAAGGGAAGAATCGATTCCCACTCTTTTACACCTTAACTGAGAATCGATTCCCACATGTCTCAGGCAAGCTGTAAATCGATTCATACATAGTTTCACTAAGTATAGAATCGATTCCTAGCTTTCCATGGTACTCAAGAATCGATTTCCCATATTTTTCAAACAAAGATAAATCGATTCCTCACCTAAATAAATCGATTCCTAGATCAAAGACATTCAACAAAGAATCGATTCCTACACTATTTTCAACGTAAACTTAATTTCCTCATAGCCTATAAATAGGCAGTGCTTCACGATTCATTTTACACAGAACAACCCATTTCACGAATCAGAAAATATTTTGAGAAAAACTCTTCACGCTTTTACTTTTGCTCGTCACGCACCGTTGGTCTGTCTGAGCTGATCTGTTGCTAAGAGTTAGTTGGGGTTGCATTCTTCAAGTTGTAATATCTGCCTACATTAGAGGTATTTCAGTCTTTACAATTGTTTATTATTTAATTGTTGTGATTTGTTCTAGGGAGTGGGGTATCTCTCTAGGGTAGCTGCATGTACTAGGAAGTGGGGTATCTTTCTAGGGCAGTTGATTGTAACAGGGGTGGGGTATCTCTTTTTATTGTTATATTAGATCTGAGGGCTCTCTATAGGTGGGGTATCCTAGGAGGAGAGTGCCTGAGTCTGTAAAGGTTTTCCAAGGCACCTGTAAGCCTTGTTGTTTTGGTTAGTGGAAAATCTCACAAGGGTGTGAGGACTGGACGTAGGTCACTAGGAGGTGACCGAACTAGGATAAATCTCTGCGTGCTTTACTGCTTTCCTGCTTTACCGTGATACCGCTTTACTGCTTTATATTCTAATTCCTTCGCTTCCACTTAACCTGCGCGAAATTGATCTAAGTCATTGAAAAAGGGGAAAAATGTTTTCGAAAGATCTGAAAAGTTTTAAATCTCAATTCACCCCCCCTCTTGAGACTGAAGCCACTTGGTAACAAGTGGTATCAGAGCTAGACTCTTGTATAAAGAGATTAGCCGCTTCAAGAGAAATGGCTTCAGGTTGGTCAACGCAAGAGGGTGCTTCTCTTACCCGTCCTCCGGGATTCAACGGGAAAGATTATGCATATTGGAAAGAAAGAATGAGAATCTTTATTGAAGGGGTAGACTTAGATGTTTGGGATGCTGTGGAAAAAGGACCCTATGTCCCCACACACATAGTAGATGGTATTCTTACAATTAAAAGTAGAAATGAATGGTCTGATGATGAGAAAAGAAAGGTGCAACATAATTTATGTTCCAAAAATATTATTACTTCAGCTTTAAGTCCTGATGAATTTTTTCGAGTTTCAAACTGTAAATCTGCCCAAGAAATGTGGGATAATCTCCAAGTTACTCATGAGGGTACAAATGAAGTGAAAAGGGCAAGAACAAATACTCATATCAGAGAGTACGAACTTTTTAGAATGAATACAGGTGAAACGATACCCGTAATGCAGAAAAGGTTCACTCACATAGTGAATAAGTTAAGCTTGTTGGGAAAGTCATTTCCTGCAGAGGATCTAATCAACAAAGTTCTGAGATGTCTGAATAGAGAATGGCAACCCAAGGTTACTGCTATAGCTGAATCAAGAAATTTAGCTACTCTGACTCTGGCTACTCTGTTCGGTAAACTTCAAGAGCATGAACTAGAACTCACCCGTCTAGCTGAGTACGAAAATACAGATAAGAAAAAGAAAAGCTTGGCTCTAAAAGCATCTTGTTCTAGTCAATTTGATGATAGTGACAACTCAGATGATGAAATTGATGAAAGTGAAGAGAATATGGCTCTTATCGTTCGGAAGTTCAAAAGGTTCATGAAAGGCAACAACTATCCAAGGAAGAACTTCAAATCAAAAAGGTTCTCCAGCAAAGAAAGTACATCCGGTCCTCCTACTTGTTATGAATGCGGGAAACCCGGGCACATGAAAATGGAATGTCCTAATCTACAGAAAAGGGACTCCAAATCTGAAAAGAAGGCATTCAAAAATAAAGGAAGAAAAGCCTACATTGCATGGGAAGACAACTGCATGGATTCATCAGATGAATCAGAAGATGAAGAAGCTCAAGTTGCATTAATGGCTGATCATGAAAGCGAGAATGAAAACGAGGTAATTTCTGACTCTGACTCTTTACAAAATGCATATGATGATTTATATGAAGCTTTCACTGAATTGCATGATGATTCTATGAAACTAGCTAAAGCATTAATTAAATCAAAGAAAACCATTGCTAATCTTCAAGATGAAGTTAATGCTTTAACTAGAGAAAATTTAGAGCTTAGAAAAGAAACCAATGATCTTGTCTATCTTAAAGAAAATTATGCATGTGATAAATGTGTAGAACATGAAAAGAAAATCAATGAGCTTGAATGCACAATAAGCAAAATATCCAAATTACAACATGTGCATCCTAGGATTCAGAGAAATAATCTTGTGAAAAGAAATGTGCATCATAGACCTAAGTTTTCCACTAAACCTTATATTAGATGTTACTATTGTGATAAACCTGGACATACAGCTTCTGTTTGCAGGGCAAGAGGTAAACAAACTATGAAAAAGGTATGGGTTCCCAAAAGGACCATACCAAACACTAACCCACAAGGACCCAAAGAGATTTGGGTACCTAAAACCTTGTTTTGAATCAATGCAGGTATGCTTCAAGGTACGGGGGTCAGATTGGTACCTTGACAGCGGATGCTCAAAGCACATGACTGGAGATATTACAAAGTTTCTAACTCTTACCCCCAGATCAAGCGGTAATGTGACTTATGGTGACAATAACAGAGGAAGAATCCTTGGTGAAGGTAAAGTTGGTAAAGATTTAACTACTGCTATTGATAATGTGCTCTATGTTGAAGGTCTTAAACATAATTTATTAAGCATTCGCCAACTTTGTGATAAAGGAAATAGGGTAATATTTGACTCAGGTTCATGCATCATTGAGGATAAACAAAGTAAACAAGTTAGAATGATAGGAAATAGAGTAGAAAACATGTACATGATGAGTTTAGATAGTGTTTCATCACATAATGCGTGTTGCCTCATTAGTAAAGAAGAAAACTCTTGGTTATGGCACCGTAGGACAGCTCATATTCATATGGATCATCTTAACAAGCTAGTGTCTAAAGATCTAGTTAGTGGTTTGCCTAATATCAAGTTTGAAAAAGATAAACTGTGCGATGCATGCCAAAAGGGTAAACAGGTAAAAGTATCCTTTAAATCAAAGAATATTGTGTCTACTAACAAACCTTTGCAGCTGTTACACATGGATCTATTTGGTCCCTCAAGGACAAAAAGTTATGGTGGAAATTACTATGCTCTAGTTATAGTAGATGATTATTCAAGGTATACCTGGACTCTCTTTCTGGCAAATAAGAGCGAAGCTTTTGGAGCATTCAAAAAGCTTGCTCGCAGCATTCAAAATGATAAAGAATTGAAGATTGTCTCAATTCGATCTGATCACGGTGGAGAATTTGAAAATGAAAAATTCGAAATCCTATGTGAAGAACTTGGTATAAATCACAACTTCTCAGCACCTAGAACTCCTCAACAAAATGGAGTTGTTGAAAGGAAAAATCGATCATTGGAGGAACTTGCCAGAACAATGCTAAATGATCATGACATCCCAAAATACTTTTGGGCGGATGCTGTAAGTACTGCTTGATATGTTATGAATAGAGTTCTGATTAGGCCTATTTTAAAGAAAACCCCCTATGAACTTTACAAGGGGAGAAAACCAAATATTTCACACCTTCACACTTTTGGTTGCAAATGTTTTGTATTGAATAATGGAAAAGATAACCTAGGTAAATTCGATGCTAAAGCCGATGAAGGAATGTTTCTTGGTTACTCTTTATCGAGCAAGGCCTTTAGAATTTTTAATAAAAGAAATAAGGTAATTGAGGAATCTGTACATGTTACATTTGATGAAACTAACCCCAAAAGGCTGGGAAAGGTTATTGATGATATTGCAGATGAACCTGAAGAGCTACAAATAGGTGAGAAGAAGAAAGAAGAAGAAACAAAAACCACCTCTCAAGAGAAATCAGAAGAAGGATCAAGTAGTGAACTTCCCAAGGAATGGAGAATCCCAAGGGATCACTCGCTTGATAATGTCATAGGTGATGTAACTAAAGGGGTAACTACTCGTAACTCTCTTCGAAATGCATGTAATCATATGGCTTCTGTATCTCAAATTGAACCTAGAAATATAGATGAAGCCGTAGTTGATGAACATTGGACTATTGCTATGCAAGAAGAGTTAAATCAGTTTGAAAGAAACGAAGTGTGGGATCTAGTTCCTAGACCTGATAAACATCAGATAATAGGCACAAAATGGGTGTTCAAAAACAAGCTAGACGAATCAGGTATAATAATTAGGAACAAAGCTAGACTAGTTGCTAAAGGTTATAATCAAGAAGAAGGAATAGACTATGATGAAACGTATGCTCCTGTAGCTAGATTAGAAGCTATTCGCATGTTACTTGCTTTTGCATCAATCATGGATTTTAAATTGTATCAAATGGATGTTAAGAGCGCTTTCTTAAATGGTTTTATTCAAGAAGAAGTATATGTTGAACAGCCTCCTGGTTTTGAAAATTTTGAAAAACCAGACCATGTTTTTAAACTCAAAAAGGCTCTATATGGTCTGAAGCAAGCTCCCAGAGCTTGGTACGAAAGACTGAGCAAATTCCTACTCAATCATGATTTTCAAAGAGGGAAAGTTGACACTACACTTTTTATAAAAAGGTCAAAAGATGACATCTTACTCGTGCAAATTTATGTGGATGATATTATCTTCGGTGCTACTAATGAATTGCTTTGCAAAGAGTTTTCAAGTATTATGCAGAATGAATTTGAAATGTCAATGATGGGAGAACTCAACTTCTTCCTTGGGCTTCAAATAAAAGAAACAAACAACGACATCTTCATATCTCAATCAAAGTACTGCAAAGAACTACTCAAAAGATTCGAAATGGACAAAGCAAAAGAAATGTCCACACCAATGAGCATCTCATGCTACTTAGACAAGGATGAAGAAGGTAAACCGGTAGAACTAAGCAAATATCGAGGTATGATTGGCTCTCTTCTCTACTTAACTGCTAGTAGACCGGACATCATGTTTAGTGTTTGCATGTGTGCTAGGTATCAAGCAAATCCAAAAGAGTCACATATAGTAGCTGTCAAAAGAATAATGAGATATCTGGTAGGCACTCAAAATGTTGGACTATGGTACCCAAAAGGCGCCACATGTAGCCTTATTGGATATTCAGATTCCGACTTTGCAGGATGTAAGTTGGATAGAAAAAGCACTAGTGGTACATGTCACATACTAGGTAGTGCATTAGTCTCATGGCACAGTAAGAAACAGGTCAGTGTCGCACTGTCAACTGCTGAAGCAGAATATGTTGCAGCAGGGAGTTGTTGTGCACAAATCCTGTGGATGAAGCAACAACTTCTTGACTATGGTATAGATCTAGATCATATCCCTATAAAATGCGACAATACCAGCGCTATCAACCTTACAAAGAACCCCGTCCAACACTCTAGGACCAAGCATATAGAGATAAGACACCATTTTCTTAGAGATCATGTCCAAAAAGGGGATTGTGTAATCGAATTTGTGGAATCAGCAAAACAGCTGGCTGATATTTTTACAAAACCCTTACAAAAAGAAAACCTCTTCTTCATTCGAAGAGAACTTGGAATCATTGATTCCTCTTCATGCTGTTAGATTCACAATTTTCATTACATGTTGCCCTCTTTGATCATGACAAAAAGGGGGAGAAAAGTAGAGTTTTAATATTTAGAATAAAGTTTTAGTATTCAGCATGCATTTGCATTTACTTGCATACAGTCAATAAAATAGGGGGAGCATCATGATAGGGGGAGTATCATATACATTATCTATTTGAACTAACCTCCCACCTTGAGATGAGTTAATGTTTTGTCATCATCAAAAAGGGGGAAAATGTGGATACCTTGTATTGCAGGTAAACTAATATTGCAGGATATGTTTTGATGATGAAAAAGACAAAGGTAAAGTTGACGGTTAAAGTCACTAAACGTCAAAATCAATCCAAGACAAACGAGCCAAGAATTGAAGATTCAAGTTTAAGGGTAGTCCTTAAATATAAGGGTAGTCCTTAGGGTTTGGGTGTGTCTTAGGAAAAAGTGTAAGCTCTTTCAAAGGTCAGCTCGTATATCAAAGTCTCACACACTCACAAAGTTTTTTAAAGATGCATGCATACTTACGTAAACATTCTTATCACCTTTAAAATAATAAAATCGATTTCCTCATGCATAAACAAATATCAAAATCGATTTTCAGGTAAAACAGAAAAGGTAGAATCGATTGTCAAGTCATGTATTTTCAGTACATAAATCGATTTCTCAGCCAAACAATTTTTAAGGGAAGAATCGATTCCCACTCTTTTACACCTTAACTGAGAATCGATTCCCACATGTCTCAGGCAAGCTGTAAATCGATTCATACATAGTTTCACTAAGTATAGAATCGATTCCTAGCTTTCCATGGTACTCAAGAATCGATTTCCCATATTTTTCAAACAAAGATAAATCGATTCCTCACCTAAATAAATCGATTCCTAGATCAAAGACATTCAACAAAGAATCGATTCCTACACTATTTTCAACGTAAACTTAATTTCCTCATAGCCTATAAATAGGCAGTGCTTCACGATTCATTTTACACAGAACAACCCATTTCATGAATCAGAAAATATTTTGAGAAAAACTCTTCACGCTTTTACTTTTGCTCGTCACGCACCGTTGGTCTGTCTGAGCTGATCTGTTGCTAAGAGTTAGTTGGGGTTGCATTCTACAAGTTGTAATATCTGCCTACATTAGAGGTATTTCTGTCTTTACAATTGTTTATTATTTAATTGTTGTGATTTGTTCTAGGGAGTGGGGTATCTCTCTAGGGTAGCTGCATGTACTAGGAAGTGGGGTATCTTTCTAGGGCAGTTGATTGTAACAGGGGTGGGGTATCTCTTGTTATTGTTATATTAGATCTGAGGGCTCTCTATAGGTGGGGTATCCTAGGAGGAGAGTGCCTGAGTCTGTAAAGGTTTTCCAAGGCACCTGTAAGCCTTGTTGTTTTGGTTAGTGGAAAATCTCACAACGGTGTGAGGACTGGACGTAGGTCACTAGGAGGTGACCGAACCAGGATAAATCTCTGCGTGCTTTACTGCTTTCCTGCTTTACTGTGATACCGCTTTACTGCTTTATAATCTAATTCCTTCGCTTCCACTTAACCTGCGCGAAATTGATCTAAGTCATTGAAAAAGGGGAAAAACATTTTCGAAAGATCTGAAAAGTTTTAAATCTCAATTCACCCCCCCTCTTGAGACTGAAGCCACTTGGTAACAGTTTTGGCATGATGTGTGGGTGTTTTAAACAAGAATTCTGGTCCATGGGCGCCTAGGGCGCCATATGTGTGATGTTGTGTTGCTGGAAATGTTGTTGCTGGAAGTGTTGCATTCTGCTGGGCGCCAGGCGCCCGGTGCTGGGCGCCAAGGGCGCCAGTGTGTGCTGTGTGCGTGTTGCGTGTGTGCTGGGCGCTGGGCGCCAAGGGCGCCAGTGTGTGCTGTGTGCGTGTTGCGTGTGTGCTGGGCGCTGGGCGCCAGGCGCCAGGCGCTGGGCGCCAAGGGTGCCAGTGCGTGTGTGTCCGTGTTGTGTGTGTGCTGGGCGCCAGGTGCCAGGCGCTGGGCGCCAAGGGCGCCATTTTCAGGATGTTCCCGATTTTTATTGAAAACTGTTTTCGCTATATCTTTTGACTCGGGTGTCCGTTTTAAGTGTTTCAAAAAGCGTTGTGAAGCCTTTTCAGTTGTCTATCTGTGTGTCCCATTTTTAGAAATAAAAACTTATTATTCCTGAAGGTTGCTGGGCGCCCCAAGTGGCTGTTCCCGGTGGTCGTTGCTGTGACATTGAAAAATCGTTTTGGTGTCTTTAAAAACCCCCTTTTGCGTATAATCAGTGGTTTTAGCGTCCAAGTGTCAAAAGTGATGATTTTGACGATGATGCCCTTAGTCACTAGTTGAATGACGTTTTTGCCCTTAGTGGCCAATATTATTGATGATGATGTGTAAATGACGATGATGCCCTTAGTGGCTAGTTAAATGACCTTTTTGCCCTTAGTGGCCAATGTTGTTGATAATGATGTGTAAATGACGATGATGCCCTTGGTGGCTAGTAAATGACGTTTTTGCCCTCAGTGGCTATTGTTTGAATTGATGATGTTTATGACTAAGTGACGATGAAAATAAGTGACGTTGAGGCCCAAAAGGCTAAGTGACGATAAGGCCCAAAAGGCTAAGCGACGATGTTAATAAGCGACGATGAAATGTAGCGACGTTGTTGTATGTAATTATGAATTGACAGGTGCTGTGCCTCTTATTGGGCAAATTGGTAAGTGACGTTGACTGTGATTGCGTGTCTGTGTGTGGTGCATGTCATAGTGTCTCATGTATTCCATGTGCATGAACCCAGCGACGATGAGGCCATAAAGGCTAAGCGACGATGAGGCCATAAAGGCTAAGCGACGTTTGTGAAAAGGTACCTCATGCATATGCCCGCGAGTGGGTTGCATTTCATACTCCTGCATGACATTGTGACGACTGGTTGTACCGAGTAACTTGATGATGAGATTGACTGTTTACCCTTGCTGATGGAATTGACTGTTTTACCCTTGATGATTGAATTGATGTTTCGTGGTGTGGTAGATATAGTGTCATAACTCTAGCATAGTGCTTATCATAAGCTTTATTATATTGTTAGATGAACTCACCCCTTCTGTTTGAATGTTACCCCTATGCGGTAACGTGCAGGTGATCTCGAGTGAAGGCTTAGGTATCTTCACTAGCTGAGTCGGGTCGTCTGCTCTGATTATGTAACACTAGGGGGGGAATGACGTTGTTTAAGTTACTTATGATTGTTGTTGTTGTTGGATTTTAGTATTGTAAGCCTTGCTTGGTTGCAATTCCTATTATGATTAAACTTGTTGGATTTTCCGCTGTGAGGTTGTATTTTAATTGAAAATGACGTTTTGTAAGTATTATAAGACTGTTTTCGAAAAGCGAGTAATTTGGCGCGTGATGTTTAACGAAGTAAGTGTGACATCCCTTGTGGTGTATTTAAAATTTGAAAACTCTGATTTTACGCAAATAAATTAATGGGTAGAAAAGGGGTGTTACACCCTTGGAGCCTTTCTCGTAAATGTAGCTCATTTCAAACAATGTGAAGAATAATCTTATGGAGACCGGTCGTTTCAGAACTACAAGAACATATTCGTACGCCTGCAAGAACGCCCAAGCGTTCGGGTTCAGTTGAGAGGGGGCGACTTGAAGATAACGTAAGACCTGGCGTTGGAACTTGGTAAACTGCGGAATTATGCCCATGAGTTCGAAAACGATGCAGTACATCGTGAATTTTAGCACGTCTGTCCAGGCCGCGATGTCTTCCCCTTTTCCCATGCCTTCTATTCTCCATCCTTCGTTTAGTCCGGTCGCAAGATACGCTATGTCCTGGCTCCCCTTTTGAATTTTGCTACGTTGACCTCTCAGGCTAAGTGAAACCCAAGACATGTCCTTTTCAGCTGCGACCTCAGGATCTGCTCACTGGTCGCCTTGTTGGCCTCTGTCGGCCGTCGCAGTGCCTTAGGCCGCGGCCTGGTCAATACCTTCATCAGTGGCAACCCGTGCGTTGCTTTCTACGGCGTCATCGACTACAGACTCAGTTAACGGCGCCCCATTTTTGTCCGGCCGAGTTCCGGATTCACCAGAGGAAGTCCAATTCAGGGTTGAAGACCCAGAGGAAGACTCATCGTCAGAAAAGGACGACCGGGCTTGTACAGAACTTTGCTCCACTGGTCGGGTCATACTATGTGCAAGAGAAACAGCCGGACTTCCAGAGATACGGCGGGTCTGTTTGGTCCGCGCCAGAATAAACCTGTGAAGGGGACTAACGGTCAAGGTCTTGCTCGCGCGTGGAGAGGGGGCGACGTGGTCGTCCCCAGACCTGACACCCCCTCCACCAGGTGGAACATAAAAACTGAAATAAAGAAAGGACGGTCGTAGTTACCTGGAATTGGAGCGAGCTGATTGCGAGCGAGCTTTGGTAGGAGCGACCGATCCAATACCTCTACAACGAGCGATCAACGAGAGCGGAGGAAATCAGAGAAACGTGCAAATGAGAAACTCCCTGGAACCCTATATATAATGGGCCAACCATCATCATGGGCCGAAAGCGAAGAGGCGCGACTCTTCGCGTACCATCATTACTCAAACGCTTCGAGTCTTTAAACGTCACCTCAAAAAACCCAAAAGTCACCTCATTAAAGTAACTGTCGCCTCAGCATTTATGACAATTGATTGTCAGGCATCAAACCCGAGACGGCACCTGGCCCCGTGTGACCAGGCCGCGTGGCAGCGACCACGCAGTCGACCAATTAGCGATCGACCAGTTAACAATCGACCAGTTAACGTTCGACCAGTTATCGTTCCAGAACGGTCGTTTGTGACCACGCTGGGGGGAAAGGAATCAAGCCTTAGCCCGCCCACAGGCGACCTAGGCTTGGGGGGCAACTGTTCCGGAGTGGGCTCGAAGCCCAATTTCATCCAACAGGCCCAGCGCAGCCCAATACATGGCTTGCTCCGCAAGACGCGGCCAGCTCCGAGATAAGCGCGACGGCCAGAACGCCTGCGCAGTCAATAGTATATATACCACACTAGCATGTGGCTTCAGGTACGTTTTACTCACCTTGTGACCCTGCCCGTTGAAGCACCTCTGACTTGAGCGTTGGAGTGCCTTTGCAAGTACCACCCGCGTGCGGCCCAGAACTCGGTCCTTCATCCCAACGACCGAGCAACATCATCAGACAGCAGCAACTCTTCGTATTGATCAGGTACGATCAGTAATCACTTAGGCTCTCCCTGTGGATCGATAACTCTTTTATTACGCGATACGACTCGTGCACTTGCGAGCCTATGAAGTTTTTGGCGCCGTTGGCGGGGAGGTAGTGATATTAATTAAGTTTTTCGAAACCGGTTAGACTGAAGTTTTATTTTCTTTATTTTTACTTTTTCTTCTCTTGTCCCTCGAATGCGAAGAACCAGAAGTTTCGGTGAAACTGTTCAACAAATTCCCGAAATCGAAAGGTTCTTACATAGAAGGAGGAGAGAAATTCCCGATAACCAAATGGCGGCTAATGAAAATCGTGCTCTCAAAAAGTACGCAACACTGTCATACCCCAATTTTGTCCGGCTTAGGTCCAAACCCTAATTTTCCACACAAAAATAAATTATGCATTTGGATCCTAGAAACCATCCCAAAGTTTTTGAAATCATTTTTAGGGTTAGAATGCACGTTCTGGGAAGTTAGGGTCAAAAAGGGTATTTTTGGTCATTTCTCACAAAAGGGTCTATAAAAATAATTTTTGCAATAAGCCTCATGCATCAAATTAGGGTTTTTGAAAATGTGTTATGCATGCATGGCAAGTTTTGAAAAATATGTTATGCATGCATGGCAAGCTTTGGAAAATATTTCATGCATGCATGGCAAAGACCTAAAAACATTTTTGTGGAAAGCAAAAAGACAATTTCTCTTTTGTTCCAAATGACCAAAAATCGATTTATACAATTTATATAGGCTATGAAATCGATTTTAGGCTCACCTATAGGCCAAGAATCGATTTCCTTATCCAATGTTGGAAACAAAGAATCGATTCACACCTATACATAAGCCAAAGCCATGAATCGATTCTTACTATTTTGCAAAGGCATTAAAATCGATTTTTAAGCTCTCCTAAAAGCCATGAATCGATTCTTACTATCTTGCAAAGGCATTGAAATCGATTTTTAAGCTCTCCTAAAGGCCAAGAATCGATTCCCACATACTTTAACTAAACATGAAATCGATTCCCACCTATTTAGGATGTCTCAAGAATCGATTTCCTTCTTTTTTAAAACACAATGAAATCAATTCCTATCATTTCAGGAAGTCCAAGAATCGATTCCCACTAATTTCTAAAGCCCAAGGAATCGATTCCTATGTTTTCTAAAAGCAAAGAATCGATTATACTATATTTTGCCTTCATCAAACAATCGATTCATCCTTGCAATAAATGTTTTTTTAAAATTCCTACGCTTTCCTGAGCCTATAAATAGGCAGCCTCAAGTCACATTTTGGGGGGACATCTCACAAGATCAGAGAAGAATTGCTCCAGAGACACATTTTACGAGATCTGAGAAGACAACTCTCGCAAATCTCATTTTCCAGTTCTACGCTTCATTTTTGCTCTATTCGCGCTGTTGGTCCGTCTGAGCTGATCTCCTGCAAGGGTTAGTCGGGGTTTGCGTTCTTCAGAGTTGTAATATCTGTCTTCATCAGAGGTATTTCAGTCTTTTCATTTGTTAATATTTAGTTATTGTGATCCATGTGATTTAACTTAGCTATTGCGTTTATCTACTCGTTCTTGTATATTATCGTCCATTGTTGATGACGAACCATATGATTCCCACTTATGCCTAGTGCATCATGTTCTAAGTGGTGAAGATGGTCTCGGGTGATTCAGCTTGCCCCTTTCAAACCCTTTCAAAAACATTTTTAGAACTACGTCGCTTTGATTCCCGTTTGGGATACGTAGGAGCGAGCCACGTTCTCGTCAAGCGCAACAAATAAAATTCTTTTCATCCCCCTAAACAATCATTTTCATAAAACAAACAAAAATCATTTTTCAAACTCATTGTTGCTAGTAGCTCATCAGAGCCTCTGTTCGATTAGCTATTAGTGACAATGTCCTTTTCTCCTAAAAATAATAAACGATGATCCATCATAACCTTTGTTAGTTTGATCATCGTACAAATCAATCTCTTTCGAAAATCACTTTCCAAAAGGGTAATAAAAAACGAGTTGTTATCAATAGTCCATCAGAACCTTTGTTCGTTTGACTAACGGTGCAACTCTCTTTTTGAGTATTTAGTAGTGATTCATCATAGCCTCTGCTAGTTCAATCATTTGCTAATGCTCGTCCTATTTCAAAAAACTCACTAAAAAGTTAAAAAACAAAAACTTTTCAAAGACAACCAAGAACTACGTAGCTTTGATCCCTCTTCCAGAGAGGGTACGTAGGAGCGGGTCGTAACCCGTCAAGCACCCTTTTAAAAATCTTTGTTTTATTCCCTAGAACTACGTCGCCTTTGATTCTCCACCCGGAGATACGTAGGAACAGGGCCACGCCCCTGTCAAGCGCAAAAATAAACAATTTCTAAATAAAAAATACAAACACATCTCTTTCATAGAACAAAAATCAAAAATCTTATTTTCAAAGTAGGGAATTAAGTCGGTCGTACGGCCGGGTTAATCATCGTTTTAGGATAAGTGAACTGTGGTCCTTCAGAGCCCCAGCGCTCCTTCAGCCCCCAGCGGCCCTTCAGACCCTTAGTGGTCCTTCAACACAGATCGCACAATCCTAAGACCCCTATATTTAAAAAACACCAACACACAAACATTTTCTAACCAAGAACTACGTAGCTTTGAATTCTCCATCGCACCGGGAGATACGTAGGGGCGGGCCATGTCCCGTCAAGCACTTTTTCTAAAAACCCTTTTTTCCCCCCTTCTCACCTAAAATAAAATTTTCATTAAAGATTTCCCATTCATCTCCAAATAAGAAATAAATAGGCAAATCTAGGTATTTTTCAAATCAAACATTAAAACCACACATTTAATTAGAGGTTCCCTTTCGGTAGAAAGGACGTGCGCGGTGCTAACACCTTCCTCGCACGTAATCGACCCCCGAACCTATATCTCTAGTTTTCAAAAGACCATCCGCCTTGTCCAAAAGACCTTTTTTCAATGTTTTGGTCTTAAAATTAAAATATTGGTGGCGGCTCCAAAATATTCCACGTTGTACATTGAGAAACCCCAAGCCGGGATTTTTCGGGGTGCAACAGCTGGCGACTCCGCTGGGGACATTTTTTTTTTTAAAAAAAAAAAACGAGGGTCAAGCCTAACTAATTAAAATGTGTGGTTTAATGTATTGTTGATTTGATTAGTACCTTGTTTGCCTTTCTTTCTTATCATTGATTAGAGGCATATGCATTTGTTTTTTTTTGTAGTTCCCTTCTTCTCAATTCCCTTTCTGAAGTAAGTAATATGTTTGTTGTTGGTATCCTAGGCTAGTTGTATTTGAATAATATTGAACCATAGGGTAGACAACATGCTATTATCTGGACTGCTCTGGTTTTCATTTCAGGTGGGGGTAGTGCTAAGCAAAATGCCCTTCACACACACTACCCTTGTACCCCGAGATTATATGATTAGAGAAAAAGACCATAACCCAGGTCTGTTAGGATACCATAGGATGAGTGGATTCGAGTAGTGGGAGCCCATCAGGACCTTTGTCCGTTTGGCTACTCGCGAAAGTTTCAATCAGAGTTGTGCTCTTCCACGATACCTTGTACCTAGCAGTTTGCTGCATTTACAAGGAATTTCGTGAAAGAGACCGTGGCTCTGATGACCTTTGTGAGGGTGTGAATAGAGCTACATGAGAAGATTACCCCTAAAGTGTCTTAGATCATAGGTCTCACCTCTTTTTTAGGTCACAAGGGCTTTTCCAAAATTGTGTGTTGCATTATTACATCTAGTTCATTTCCGCCAACTTTTTTTTGAAAAAAAACAACAAAAGAAAAAAAAAATAGGTTTTTCCTTCTCTTTCATAAATACCTATATGGGGTGGCATATAGGGTATACCGCCCTAATTTTTCAAAACCCCACCTGTAAATATCTGTCTTTATAACAAGCATCCTCATCACCCGCATTTTACATCATAACAGCATGCATTCCATAAGCAAAATTCTGAAAAATTCATACAGCATTCCTCATGCATCTAAATACAAAAATAACATAAAACCATATGCATTGCATTCATTTACGCATTCATACGTGTACTCATAAAAAATGTTCTATCATCAGAGAGAAACAAAAGACAAGTTGGTTCACCAACACCGATACTCCACCCTTCTGCAATCAAGGTTGATGGCTAGTAATCGGAATCTTAAGAATAAGGGCCGCCGGAGCCAAGAGGAGTTAGTTGCAGAGATTCTTAATCCTGAGCAGCTGGCTCAAGAGAATCAAGCTTTGAAGACCAAAGTGGAGGCTATGGAAGCACAGATGGTCGAGGTAATGAGTATGCTACAGAATCTGAGGGGTGGAGCCGCCGCTGGGGCCGCCGCTGTTGTAAATTCCGAAGGGGTTTCTCCTCCGGTGTCCGCTGAAGTTACAACTACTCACACTTCTTATGAACAGGGGGTCAGTCACTTTGCCCATCCTTCAGGGGCGAGCGGACAGAGTCATCTGAATGCACCGATATATCCTTGGGGGATGCCAATGGGTTATACGCCGCCTGCTGCTGAAGCTATTCCTGTGGGGCCGAGTCAACCTGTCACGACTATGCCTGGTGGAGCTGCTATGGGACCACAAATTCATACTCCTAGTCCTGATATTGCACTGGCAAGAGGTTCACCTAGTCCTACTCTGGGAGTTACTGTGAACCCTCAGAATGCTGTCCATCATATGGGAAACCCTGCTCAGCATGGGGGTTATCATCACGGTCCGGGGAACTATCCACAAGGTCATTTGTTTGGGAACACTCAGCATGGGGATCGGTATCACTCGCTTGAAGAGCGCTTAAGAGCTGTGGAAGGATCAGGAACTAGAGCCAGGGATGCCCGAGATTTGTGCCTTATACCCCCTAAATTCAAAGCACCTGACTTTGATAAATATCGCGGCACCGGGTGTCCATCTAGCCATCTGACGATGTATGTTCATGCTCATGATGACAAGGTGCTCATTCATTATTTCCAGGACAGTCTGGCTGGGGCATCACTAGATTGGTACAGCGGAAAGATTGCTAGAGGTTTTGGCAATTCTAGTGGACAAAAGAAACCCTTTCCCAACTTCCCCAAGAAGAAAGAAGGGGAAACCAATGTTATTTCCGCAGGGGGAGGCCCATCTTTCAGCTCTCCTCAGCGGGCGGTACCATTATCTTTCAACTCTCCGCAGCAAACTAATTCAGGCTACAGAGCCCAGAACTATCAAGAGAAGAGGCGTGCTAATTTTGATCCGATCCCGATGACCTATACTGAATTGTTCAATCATCTTGTCTCAAAGAATTTGGTCAATACTCTCCCCATGAAGCCTATACAACCTCCCTTTCCTAGGGGGTACAATGCTGATGCTACTTGTAGCTTTCATAGTGGAGGAGTCGGCCACACGGTGGAGGACTGCAAGGCTTTCAAATATGTAGTCCAGGATTTGATTGACGCCAACTGGATCTCTTTCAAGCCGAACAGTCCCAGTACAACTACAAACCCCCTACCGGGACATGGGACACCATCCGCTAATGCAGTAGAGGATTCTATGGGGCAGACAATGATAAAAGATGTTAAGTGTATCCAGACTCCTCTGGAAAATATACATGCTGAGTTGTGTCGTCGTGGTGTTATCAAGAAGGGCTGTGTATGCGCCGATCCTTTATGTGTGGGTGACTGTGAAATTTTCAAGTCAGTCCTGCAAGACCTGATAGATCGGTGCGTGGTTCAGATAGGGACCCATGATATTGAAAATAAGGAAGTAATAGCGGTGCCTATGAAAGAGGGATGTTGGGATACCCTAGGGGAGCCCAGTGGAAAGTTTGATTACTTGGTCAGGTATGACGCTCCCGAGAGTGCTCAAATCCGAATAGAAGACATCCAGCCCACAGGATGGGATGAGGAAGAGGAACAACACGATCAAATTGCTGTCATCAAGGATGAGGGTGGTGCAAACCTGGTTTGTCGCTGCAGTGCTGGTGAAAGAATTTAAAGACTGTTGATCTTCCTGGGACCTTTGATTTAAAGTAGTCATTTGTAATGCAACCCTATGGCTCTGCCCAAGGCCACAGGACCAGTTGTTAGGGGCGCACATGTTTTTATTTTCTAAATTATCATCATCAATAAAAACGTTGTTTTTGAATTCCAATCAATAAAAATCAATTTCTTTCTCATTTCATGTGTCTCTTCTTTTCTTTATTATTTTTGCCTGCATGTCTCACCTTCCATTCTGCTTTTTCGCCTCGGCAAAAAGCAAATCCACAGCAATTGTCTCTCAAAATAACAGTGCCAACAGTCCATATTTTGACTTTGATCACCTTACCAATCAAGCAGAGTGGGACGTTGAGAAAGACCGGGAAAATCCTCCAAGAGGTTAATGAAGCAAGGAAAAAGAGTTATTCAGCATCACGGGGAATCCACTGAAGTGATCAACTTGGGAACCGCTGAGAACAAGAAAGAGGTCAAGATGGGTACTTCAATAAAGGAAAATTAGAGCGCAAAAAGGAAATAAAAAAGAAGGGCAAGTGCATGAAAATAAGTGAATTATTGTCCCAGAGTTAATTTTTGAGGAAATATGCAATCATGATTTGAAATGAAGTTGGACCACCATTCCATAACCAAGAACAAAACCCTCCTACCCACCGAAGCCAAGAAAATCCCAAAGAGAAAACAAAATCTTTTCCGACCCGTCTTAAGCCAAGAAAAGCCAAAAATCCAAAAGTCACCTTAGACAAGGATCACCTCGAATTAAAAAACAGTGCATCGTTCTTTATCAGCTCACCCAAGCTCAAGAAAAAGAAGAAGTCAAAGAAGGAAAAATCATTCAAAAGGAAAATCCCAAAACCAAAAGAAAAATACAAAAGAGATGTAAATAGTGAGTTGATACATATTACCACAGAACCCAAGAGGTCCTCGTCTCAATAAACCTTCAAACACTTTCTCATTCCATGCGCCCCTCCTCTCATAAACCGCAAACACTCTCCTTTGACCTCGACAGCCCGCCCTCCATAAACCCTTAGCCAGGAATAAAACCTCCTAATACCTCATCAAGTCAGTTAACCATCATAAATCATCGATCAATAGCCAACACCCGAATAAAAACCATCCTGCCATTAGCCCCAAATACTTCATTAAGCTTACTCATCTCTCCTCCACAAAACACCACAATCCCGAAAGGTCCATCCGGATCAATGATTGATTGCTGTTGTTTTCTCAAGGTTTTAGCTCAAGGACAAGTAAATTCATTTGTTTACCATATGCCAAGTGGGGCAATTCTGTCGCTCTTCACCCCTCCTACAACTGGGGAAATTGACCCTACACCTATCTCATCCCTTGTTGCACTCACATTCATTGAAATCATACAGGGGCAACCCCCTTTCTTCTCTAGTGTATGGGTCAGAAGCAGTTCTTCTCATCAAGGTTGAAACACCCTCTCTGCAAGTAGTCATGGAGGCCAGGTTAGAAGAAGCAAAATGGATCCAAGCTCGTCTAGATCAACTGAAAAGAATTGCTGCCCTGCGCCATGGCCAGTTGTACCAACAAAAGATGAAGGCAGCTTTCGGCAAGCAAGTCCGCCTTCGAGAATTCGGCGTTGGAGACCCTGTACTCAAAAAGATCCTACCTATCCGGACTGACTCCGTGAGAAGTTGAGGCCCACTTATGACGGTCCATGTGAAGTCAAGAAAGCTTTTTCCAGAGGAGCGCCGATACTCATAAACATAGACGGCGAAGATCTCAGGAATCCAGTCAATTCAGATCAAGTGAAGAAGTATTATGCCTAAAAGAAATGGATGAAAAAAGAGAAAGACAAGCCAAGTAAGAATTAGCTCGCTAGGTTGAAAACCCGCAAAGGGCGACCTAGGCAAAATCAGAGCGACCCGGTGGATTGAAAACCCGCAAAGGGCGATCCAGGCAAAAATTAGGGTCTGAAAACTTAGGCATGAAAAGTAAAGAAAGGCATACAACTCTCCTACAAGCTTGGATGAGGGAGTGATCAAGGTCAAGGACATAGATGTTTGGCACTGTTCCACAGAGACAGACAGTCAGAATTCAGCTTCTCTCCTTTTTTTCGTGTCTTTTTACAGTTTAAACTTTCAAGTGTAATAAATAATCGGCGTAACTTCTTGTGCGACCGGTTTCCACATTAATAAAGTTCAAATTTCTCGTATTTGTTCACTCTTTTATTTTCTGCTTTTTCTGCTCAAAATAAACGTTTTATGATGATGATGGTCCTGAACTGTAAAACATGTGCATATATCATAGAGCATTGCAAATCATTACGAGATTCTTAAGAGTCCTGAGAGAAAGCACACCCTCAAAATCAGTCAATCATGCAACTACATCCACGATGGCTTCAAACCAGCAAAGTCAAGACCAACATGCACTCGGCCCATGAGCCCCGCAAGTCCAACAGGTTCCTCAGTCTCGTGTCATGAGTGTCGCGGGTTGGCTGAACCAAAAAAAAAAAAAAAAGGGGGCAATAAACAAACACAGTCATGCATTACATTCATCATGCATAAAATCATGCATTTATCAGACATAAAAATAATGATAATAAAGTAAAGAAAAAGAGAAATTCAGGCATTTGCATTCATCATAAGAGAAAGAAAAAGAAAATAACAATCATGGCATTTGCATCATGCATCGCATAGAGAAAAAACAAAACGAAGTCTTCCATTGCATACGCTGGCATTCCATGCGGTCAAACCAGACCTTTGTGTCCTTAAACCAGATCATTGTGGTCCATAAACCAGACCTTCGTGTCCTTAAACCATACCTTTAGGGTCCATAAATCAGACCAATATGCAGACACAAATTGCTCCATAAACCAGGCTTGTCGGCCCATAAACCAGACTCGTTGTGATCCTTAAATCAGACTAATGTCAAGTCCATAACTTAGCATTCCAAGGCATTTCACAACTCTCAAGCATTGCATTTGCATACACACACTTCATAAAAAGGGAAAAGAACAAAATCATCGTATGTCATTCATCATTAGAGCATTACATTTTGCATCAGATACTTCATAGAAAAAGCAAAGAAAGCAAACAAAGATAAGAAACCACAAAAGCAACACCAAAACATTCCCTGTCGTCCAGCATTCCATATCATTCAGCATTCCTTTGTCATTCAATCATCAAACATTAAAGCATTGCATATGCATCATATTAACAAGAATCATTGCATCAAACATCAAAGCATTGCATCATAGAAGAAGCAAAAAGAAACAAACAGCATTTCATTCATCAAAGCATCAATCACCGCATACATTTGCATTCAAACATCAAAGCAATATAGTTGCATCACATCAATACTGGCATCTCATAAATAAATAAATAAAAAAGAAAGAAAACAGCAATCATGGCATTTGCATTGCATGCATTTATTCATTTTTTCAGCTACAGGTACAAAGAGAGGATGAGCACTTCGGTGTTAGCCCTCGCCCCCAGATTCCAGAAAATGTTCCCCCAAGTTGGGGGTTCAGAAAGAAAAAAAAGAAGAAGAAAAAAGAGAAATAGAAAAAAGGGAGAGAAAAGAAAAGAGAGCGCTCAAGCGCGCATTGCGGATTGGAGCACAGAGATCATCGCTCCCTTCTGCCCAGGTCTCACATCGTGTACGAGCAACGCGATGGACCGCAGCCCCATGTGAGGTTCAACGGAATAGTTGTATCAGCCTAAGATACAGTGGACGCCGTGCATTGATCTGTATATCAGTTCCGGAGCTGATAACGATCCCCCCGGTCGCTCGAAAGACCAACAGGAAGAGCGTGCTCCTCAAAGCCACGTGCAAACTCGGATTCGTCAAAGAGTTCGTTTAAGGATTACAGGTTTTAGGCAGCCTGGGCAATTTACCGTTTTCTGCACGCAAGTGCCCATTTTACTTTTCTGTCTGCACGCAAGTGCCCATTTTACTTTTCTGTCTGCACGCAAGTGCCCATTTTACTTTTCTGTCTGCACGCAAGTGCCCATTTTACTTTTCTGTCTGCACGCAAGTGCCCATTTTACTTTTCTGTCTGCACGCAAGTGCCCATTTACTGCTTTCTGCATGCCAAGTGCCCACTTTACCGCTTTCTGCACAAAAGTGCCCATCTTTTCAAAAAATCTAGAAAAAGAAAAAAAAGGAAAATTCGGGTTTTCCCAAGTGGACAAAATCGGTATAATTTCTGAATTCTTTATCTTCATTTTGCCTTGGAATATGTTTCGGCCAATTCATATTCCTCGTTAAAATTCAGATAAAGAGGGGCAGCTGTCATACCCCAATTTTGTCCGGCTTAGGTCCAAACCCTAATTTTCCACACAAAAATAAATTATGCATTTGGATCCTAGAAACCATCCCAAAGTTTTTGAAATCATTTTTAGGGTTAGAATGCACGTTCTGGGAAGTTAGGGTCAAAAAGGGCATTTTTGGTCATTTCTCACAAAAGGGTCTATAAAAATAATTTTTGCAATAAGCCTCATGCATCAAATTAGGGTTTTTGAAAATTTGTTATGCATGCATGGCAAGTTTTGAAAAATATGTTATGCATGCATGGCAAGCTTTGGAAAATATTTCATGCATGCATGGCAAAGACCTAAAAACATTTTTGTGGAAAGCAAAAAGACAATTTCTCTTTTGTTCCAAATGACCAAAAATCGATTTATACAATTTATATAGGCTATGAAATCGATTTTAGGCTCACCTATAGGCCAAGAATCGATTTCCTTATCCAATGTTGGAAACAAAGAATCGATTCACACCTATACATACGCCAAAGCCATGAATCGATTCTTACTATTTTGCAAAGGCATTAAAATCGATTTTTAAGCTCTCCTAAAAGCCATGAGTCGATTCTTACTATCTTGCAAAGGCATTGAAATCGATTTTTAAGCTCTCCTAAAGGCCAAGAATCGATTCCCACATACTTTAACTAAACATGAAATCGATTCCCACCTATTTAGGATGTCTCAAGAATCGATTTCCTTCTTTTTTAAAACACAATGAAATCAATTCCTATCATTTCAGGAAGTCCAAGAATCGATTCCCACTAATTTCTAAAGCCCAAGGAATCGATTCCTATGTTTTCTAAAAGCAAAGAATCGATTATACTATATTTTGCCTTCATCAAACAATCGATTCATCCTTGCAATAAATGTTTTTTTAAAATTCCTACGCTTTCCTGAGCCTATAAATAGGTAGCCTCAAGTCACATTTTGGGGGGACATCTCACAAGATCAGAGAAGAATTGCTCCAGAGACACATTTCACGAGATCTGAGAAGACAACTCTCGCAAATCTCATTTTCCAGTTCTACGCTTCATTTTTGCTCTATTCGCGCTGTTGGTCCGTCTGAGCTGATCTCCTGCAAGGGTTAGTCGGGGTTTGCGTTCTTCAGAGTTGTAATATCTGTCTTCATCAGAGGTATTTCAGTCTTTTCATTTGTTAATATTTAGTTATTGTGATCCATGTGATTTAACTTAGCTATTGCGTTTATCTACTCGTTCTTGTATATTATCGTCCATTGTTGATGACGAACCATATGATTCCCACTTATGCCTAGTGCATCATGTTCTAAGTGGTGAAGATGGTCTCGGGTGATTCAGCTTGCCCCTTTCAAACCCTTTCAAAAACATTTTTAGAACTACGTCGCTTTGATTCCCGTTTGGGATACGTAGGAGCGAGCCACGTTCTCGTCAAACGCAACAAATAAAATTCTTTTCATCCCCCTAAACAATCATTTTCATAAAACAAACAAAAATCATTTTTCAAACTCATTGTTGCTAGTAGCTCATCAGAGCCTCTGTTCGATTAGCTATTAGTGACAATGTCCTTTTCTCCTAAAAATAATAAACGATGATCCATCATAACCTTTGTTAGTTTGATCATCGTACAAATCAATCTCTTTCGAAAATCACTTTCCAAAAGGGTAATAAAAAACGAGTTGTTATCAATAGTCCATCAGAACCTTTGTTCGTTTGACTAACGGTGCAACTCTCTTTTTGAGTATTTAGTAGTGATTCATCATAGCCTCTGCTAGTTCAATCATTTGCTAATGCTCGTCCTATTTCAAAAAACTCACTAAAAAGTTAAAAAACAAAAACTTTTCAAAGACAACCAAGAACTACGTAGCTTTGATCCCTCTTCCAGAGAGGGTACGTAGGAGCGGGTCGTAACCCGTCAAGCACCCTTTTAAAAATCTTTGTTTTATTCCCTAGAACTACGTCGCCTTTGATTCTCCACCCGGAGATACGTAGGAACAGGGCCACGCCCCTGTCAAGCGCAAAAATAAACAATTTCTAAATAAAAAATACAAACACATCTCTTTCATAGAACAAAAATCAAAAATCTTATTTTCAAAGTAGGGAATTAAGTCGGTCGTACGGCCGGGTTAATCATCGTTTTAGGATAAGTGAACTGTGGTCCTTCAGAGCCCCAGCGCTCCTTCAGCCCCCAGCGGCCCTTCAGACCCTTAGTGGTCCTTCAACACAGATCGCACAATCCTAAGACCCCTATATTTAAAAAACACCAACACACAAACATTTTCTAACCAAGAACTACGTAGCTTTGAATTCTCCATCGCACCGGGAGATACGTAGGGGCGGGCCATGTCCCGTCAAGCACTTTTTCTAAAAACCCTTTTTTCCCCCCTTCTCACCTAAAATAAAATTTTCATTAAAGATTTCCCATTCATCTCCAAATAAGAAATAAATAGGCAAATCTAGGTATTTTTCAAATCAAACATTAAAACCACACATTTAATTAGAGGTTCCCTTTCGGTAGAAAGGACGTGCGCGGTGCTAACACCTTCCTCGCACGTAATCGACCCCCGAACCTATAACTCTAGTTTTCAAAAGACCATCCGCCTTGTCCAAAAGACCTTTTTTCAATGTTTTGGTCTTAAAATTAAAATATTGGTGGCGGCTCCAAAATATTCCACGTTGTACATCGAGAAACCCCAAGCCGGGATTTTTCGGGGTGCAACAAACACCTTCAGCAAAACCATCGGTTGTCATTGTACATCCAAATGTGGAAGCAAATAATTTTGAACTCAAATCATCTCTGCTTTCAATGGTTCAACAAAACCAATTTTCTGGTTCTCCTACGGAGGACCCAAATCTTCATATTTCAATTTTTTTGGAATACTGTGGAACTCTCAAATTAAACGGGGTACCTCAAGATGCCATAAGACTAAAGCTCTTCCCTTTTTCATTAAGGGATAGAGCAAGAGCATGGCTACATTCTTTGCCTTCGGAATCCATTACCAGCTGGGGCCAATTAAAACAAGCCTTTCTTACTAGGTTCTTTCCCCCAAGTAAAACATCTCAAATGAGAAGTCAAATTACTCGATTTTCTCAAAACGACGGGGAATCTCTTTATGATGCTTGGGAACGTTTCAAAGAAATGTTAAGGCTATGCCCCCATCATGGACTAGAGAAATGGCTCGTTGTTCACACATTTTATAATGGATTACAATATGCAACTAGAATGACTGTTGATGCAGCTGCAGGTGGAGCTTTGATGAACAAAAATTTTACTGAAGCTTATGCACTCATTGAAGATATGGCTCAAAACCATTGTCAATGGGCAAGTGAGCGAGCCATAGCAGATAAACCAGCATCATCAAAAGAGCCAGGTAAATATGAAATATCTGATGTTGTAATCTTGCCTCAAAAGTGGACGCACTTTTTCAAAAAGTTGAAAAATTAAATGTAAGTGCCGTCTCAAAAACTTTTTCTCCTACTACTCCACCATGTGAATTATGTGGGGTTGTTGGCCATATTGGAGCTGAATGCCAGCTTGAGGCATCTAGTACTGGAAATGAGCATATTAACTATGCTCAAAAAGAAGATCCGTTTTCAAATACTTATAAGGGTAAAATATGTTTTTAGTCCCTACAAAATCGGCTCCTTCTAAGTTTAGTCCCTACATTAACGAAATAGGCGTTTTGGTCCTCATCTTTTTTTTCCGTTTTCAATTTTAGTCCCTCATGACTTTTAATAGCGCTTCAAAACTTTTAATAGCGCTTATAAAAGGTCAAAAAAGCGCTATTAAAAGTTTTGAAGCGCTATTAAAAGTCATGAGGGACTAAAATTGAAAACGGCAAAATAAGATGAAGACCAAAACGCCTATTTCGTTAATGTAAGGACTAAACTTAGAAGGAGCCGATTTTGTAGGGACTAAAAACATATTTAACCCTACTTATAATTCTGGGTGGAGAAATCATCCAAATTTTTCTTATAAAACTCCTCCACCCAATCCAGCACCTAGACCACCTCCTGTCTTTCAAAATCTAAGCGTTTTTAACAACCCACAAAACAACCCACAAAAGTCGAACTTGGAATTTTTGATGGAAAAATTTGTGTCATCTCAAACAAAACAAAATGAAGAATTCAAAAATCAAACTGGTTATTTGAATGACACACTTATCAAATTAGAATCAAAAATCGACTCTATTGCCGCTCATAGTGAGATGCTTGAAAATCAAATAACTCAAGTGGCAACACAGGTGGCTTCATCCTCTAAATATTCGGGGGTATTTCCCG
The DNA here is from genome assembly GCA_039519185.1 of Astragalus membranaceus. NCBI lineage: Eukaryota > Viridiplantae > Streptophyta > Magnoliopsida > Fabales > Fabaceae > Astragalus > Astragalus membranaceus. Next base: position 34,936,371 of record CM076854.1, on the reverse strand, counting down.
GACAGCCTGAACAAAATCTAAATGGCCAAATATATGCCGTCACCCTTAGAAGCGGAAAACAATTAGAGGAACCAAGAGCAAACCAAGGAAAAATTGTGAGTGAAAAACATAATTTACCATGTGAGCAAGAAGAGAAAGAAAAAGAGAAAGAACCAGAAAAAGAAAAAAAGAAAGAACCAGAAAAAGAAAGAGAAGAACCAAACATCCCCCCACCACCATACGAAGCATCTCCTTTATCTTATTTTTCACCTTCCTTTGTGAAAATAACATTTGATCTGGGGGGAATTGAAAATAAGATCTTATTTCTTTTACAACTTCCATTTTACAAGCCATGGGATCCAGGAATATGGTTTCATTCTTCATGTGTCACTTGGTCTTTATGCTTCAAGCAATGGGACCCAGGAATAACTTTCCAAAGGGCAAAGGTCAAGCTAATGACCATAAACGAGCGCTGCGTGGGAGGCAACCCACTGGTTTACCTATGTTTTGTTTTCCTGGAAAAAGCAGAAAAGCTACAAAATGCCAATCAATGTGAGCTTTCTTACCCCTCTCATATATTCTATTCTGATTTACATTGAGGACAATGTTCGGTCCAAGCATAGGGGGGGGGGGGTATTTTATTGCTTTTCTTGGGTATGTCTTTATTGCTTTGCAGAGTTTTTATCTTTTTGTACTTTGAGTTGTATCTGCTCCCTCCATCATGAAACTTTGTGAACCCTAAGCATGTTTTAGATAAGCCTTTTCTGGACAAAATTTTTTTTCAAATTTTCATTAGCAATCATCTAGGTGGACTGGTTGGGAACAACAAAATTGTATCATGATTCGATTTCTACTTCTAGGGCTTTTTCACACACCCACTATTGAGACTTTTTTTTCAGTTATTAATACAATTAGAAGGACTGAAAAGAAACTACTAACTTGGTTCTCTTGGCGACATTCACTGGATACGAGGTTACTGGAGAAAAACGTCTGGATCGGGGTATTCAAAAAAAATAATAAAATAAAATAAAATAAAATAATAATAATAAAATAAAAATGCAAAACCAATTAAAAATGCAAAAATTTGTGCATTTTAAATGTCAAAATGAATGGTTAGCATATGAAATCAAAAAAAAATGCTTGAATGCCCAACATATAAAGACCCTCCTTTGAGACCCGGTCTTAGTGAATGAAGGACCCAAGCTTAAGAATGCTGGGGAACCGGTTCTATGATGACATTGATATCCTCTCTAGAGTATTGATACTTTAAAACTGTCTACCAATTCCACAAGAAGCCTGGATAGTAGTTCTCAAACCAAAGTGTTAGAATTGCCCCACAGTTCACTTAAGGTTTCGATATGAAAATAAATTCCCTTCAGAATTGGCCTAAAGATTTACACTGTTTTTACTTGAGGACAAGCAAAGGTTCAAGCATAGGGGAGTTTGATAAGTCTATTTTTAGAGTCTTTTTATTAGTTATTTTTCTTAAGTTTATTTGGTATTTTAATTATATTTTTGAGCTATTTTACTACAAATGTTTACTTTTTATTTTCAGGTGTTATTTTGAAGCAAAAGAGAAAATGTGACGAAAAATGAAGAAACAAAGAAAATATTTGAGGAGGAACAATTTTTAAGACCGCTTGGCACTCAACAGGGCGCCAAGGGTGTAACACCCCAAAAATTAATTAAATATTTATTAGTGTATTTATTTGATTAATTATATTAGAAATTGTGTGTTAAATATAATAATAAAATAGACGTGTGGTGTTGTGTGTGGGTTGGTCCATAGAGGGGTTAGAAAATAATTAAGTGAGGTGGATAAGCCCACCATGGTATTCGAATTAGTTAGTAAGAAGAAAAAGCCCAAAGGAGTGGTAAGTCATGAGAAGGGTTTAGTAATTAGAGTTTCATTCATGTTTAGAAAGAAAAAAAAAGAGGAAGGATTTGCGTGAGAAGGGAGAGGAGAGTGCGACGGCTCTTAGAGGAAAAGAAAGGAGAAGAGGCGTGAACCAAGAACAAGAGAGAGAGAAGGAAAAAGCTAGGGCTCCAAGGTTCTAAGGGTAAAGGGATTTCGAATTCTTCTAGAAGGTAAGGGTGGGGTTCCTTTATCTAATGGGTTTATATGAAGGGGGTTATGTATGGGGTAGGCATTATATTGCCATAGGTCTGAAATTGTGTTTGATTTATGATGATTGGAATAAGCCTTGAACATATGATGAGTTGTTGTTGAAAATTCATGATCGTATGCCAAGTGTTTGATTAATGTTTTGATAGTGTTTTTGATTGATGATAAATGGTGATGATCATGGTAATTGATGTTTATATTGGTGATTTAATCTTGGTGTTTGAATTGGTGATTTAATTGACGAGAAACCAAAAGAATGGTTCCTAGGCGCCTTAGGCGCCATTGTTGTGTTTTTATGTTGCTGGATTTGGATCCCCATGGCTGGGCGCCATGTCAAAGTTTTGTTTCGTGCCTGGTTGAAGGCGCCCTGCCCCTGGAAGCCTTACCTATTGATTCTAAGCATTTCCAGTTTTGCTCCTTGCTGTTCCGGTGGTGCTGGGGAAGGCGCCCTAGGTGCCCATGCACTTGTCCCCGCGCGTGTGTCGCTGGTTCTGGCGCCCCATGCGCCCATAACCCAATGTCTTATTGTATGTTGTTGAATGGTCCTTGCTCCTGGGTGAATTGTTCACTGTTGTGTCATTCTGGTTGGTTCCCTGTCCCTAGGAGCCAAATTCTGTGCTGTGTTGCTGTTTTGGGATCCCTATCCATAGGCGCCGTGCTCTTTTCGTTTTGGTGGGTTGTTGTTGCCGTTCTGATGCTTGGTTTCCCCCTAGGAGTTATTTTATGCGTGTTTCTGTTTGTTTTGGCGTTGGCTCTCTAGGCGCCTCACTGGGCGCCAGGTTCCTTGTTGCTGGGCGCCAAATCCTGCGCCAGTTCCTGCGTCTGGATCCCTGCTCCTGGGCGCCATTTTCAGGATGTCTTAGTTTTTCTCCTAAATTGTTTTCGAAATAACTTTTGACTCGGAAGTCCGATTGAGGCGTTTCAAATGTTTTGGATAGCTTATTCAGAGGCCTAACTGAATATTCTAATTTTAAGGCAATGTGAACCCTTTGTCTGATGTTGGTCTTAGGTATTGTAAATGGTGTTCTTTTGGGTGTTTTGGTGTCTCGAGTATTTTGGAAAAGCGTCGTTTTGGAAAGATTGTTGGTGCCCTTAGTGTCTAAGTTTGTTGTGATGTCGTTAGTGCCTCTAGTGCCTAAGTTTGTTGGTGTGGGTTGTCGGCGCCGTAGCGCCCATTGATGTTGTGATGTTGTGATGTTGTTGCTATGCTAGTGATGGACAATGTTGGTCCCTTGGTCGGTGAATTGCCCATATTTGTAGGCATGGATTTGTTGTTGTGGGCCAATGGCCAATGTTGTTTGCTGTTGTAGGCCGCGTGCCGAGGCTGAGTGCCGGTTTGTTGTAGGCTGCGTGCCAAGGCTGAGTGCCGGTTTTTTGTAGGCTACGTGCCAAGGCTGAGTGCCGGTTTGTTGTAGGCTGCGTGCCAAGGCTGAGTGCCGGTTTGTTGTAGGTTGCGTGCCAAGGCTGAGTGCCGGTTGTGATTGAGTGCCCGAGTGGCGAGTTGTTGATGTAAATATTGTTGCCGTTGTTGTGTGTCGCTGTTGTCGTTATTGTCATGATGCGGGTCGCTGTGGGTGATATTGACTGGGTAGAAAAGGGTGTTACAAAGGGCGCCAAGCAGCAAAACTGGCGCAGCACAGGGCGCCAAGGGCGCCAAGCAGCAAAAACTGGCGCAGAGCCTGCGCACGACCCTGGCACATAGGTGCACGACCCTGGTGCAAAATTGGCGCAGAGCAGCCAAAATTGACTGGCCAGGGTGCACGACCCTGGCACATAGGCGCACGACCCAGGCTCCATAGGTGCACGACCCTGGTGTAAAACTGGCGCAGAGCAGCCAAAATTGACTGGCCAGGGCGCACGACCCAGGCACATGGGCGCACGACCCTGGCGCCAGACAAGTCATTTTTGGCTGCACCCACTTGCTGATGGCTAACTTTGCCAACTTGATTTGCCACTTTTTTTTGGACCATTTTGCCCCTCCACTCAAGTGCCTTGGCCCTCATATTTTCCTATAAATAGGACCTTGATCATCACTTGTAACTAAGCTTGAATTTTGTTAAATGACAAAGACTCTCTAAGATTCATGACTTCAATTTACTCTTCATGCTCTTTATAATTCTTGCCTTTTAAATTCTTGCTATTTACTTTCTTGCCCTTTTATTTTCCAAGTCATTTACTTTCCTTGCTATTTACTTTCTTGCCCTTTTATTTTCCAAGTCATTTACTTTCTTGCCCTTTTATTTTCCAAGTCATTTACTTTCCTTGCTATTTACTTTCTTGTACTTTTATTTTCTTGTCATTTACAATTCCGCTATTTATGTTTTTGCAATTTACCGCTTTCTTTTATTTCTCGCTATTTAAATTCATGTCTTTTCTTCTTCTTCTTCTCTCATATTTAATATGAGTGAGTAGATACAAAATCTTGGGTTATTGGGAGTAATCCAATGATAGGTCCCTAATAATTCCCAAGACTATTCTCCACTCCAAATTGTTTTATATTTCAATCTAATTTTATTGCCCTTCAAATCTTATTTTAAGCATCAAACGAAGAACGGAAAGGTGAAGTATTGATGTTGGATCTATGAAATTAGACAAGGGAATCAACACATGAGAATAGTTTTGAAACTCTTGAGACATTATAAAGGTGTTATGCTTAATAGGTTTTGGTGACAATCAACCATGAGAATAGGCTTGATTGTTAGTTCAAAACACGCTCTTGTACTCCGAAAGGAGACATTAGTTATATTCGATGCCTTGTCTTTGAATTATATTACTCTTATAATTTGTTTAATAGTCTAAAGAAATTATTTTGATTTCTCATTGTTGTGATAAAACTATAAACCTGAGATTGTTTGTTTTTATTTCTAAATTTTACAACTCCTAAAAACCATTCCTTCTAGCTAATCAACTTTGGAAAATTAAATTGGTAATCACTTAGGCTCTCCCTGTGGATCGATAACTCTTTTATTACATGATACGACTCGTGCACTTGCGAGCCTATCAGGCGTTTATCGTGAAATGGGTTGTTGACAATTGTGAAGTATGAAGTGTAACGCCCCGATTTTTATTAAAAATTATTTTGAATTAGTATTCGAAGTATGAATAATTTTGGAAGTTATTTTAGTTTATAGAGTTGTAAGAAAATATTTGTTGTGAAATCGGGATTTAAAAATGAATTAAAATGAGTTTTTACTATATTTATGCGCATACACCCCCCTGTTTTGCTATTCGCACCCCCCTGCCCACCGTACTTACCGTGTGCGTCGCCCACCCCAGAGAAACCCGGGCACTATTCATTCTTCTCCTTCCTCGCTGAAACGCAGAAGCACAAAACGAAAACCCTCTCTTCTCCTCAAATTCGTTCTCCTTCCCTAGGCCACGGTTTGGCCTGAAAATTCACCTTCCCACTCGAAATCACGCTCTGAGTTCGATTTTGGCCTCGATTTAATCGATTGGTGCTTCGTTCAGCCAGTTTCAGACACGACCCTAAAACCCAACCGAACGGTTTTGCACCTATTCCGACCACCACAGACTCCGGTTGGAAAATCGGACATCATATTTGGATTCTACTCGTCGAGACCTTCAGGAAACACTAGTCCTTTGTTAGTTTCGGTGAAGTTGACATCAGACCTGTTCGTACCGTTAATTGCTCGTTTCCCAAGGAACCCGTAGACTTCCGGTGCTAAGTTCGTTACCGTGGACGATTCGGCTCTGTGCTCGCTATCAATATTAATATTAAATTACCCAGGTTAGGGGGCTCTACTTTATACCTATAATAATGCTTAAGTTAGGTGATATATGTAGGATTGGTTGTAGGAGTTAGATTGTTGAGTTAGGCTAGTTAAATGGTGGACAATTGCTACTGTTTGTGTTGTTTTGGTGAGATAGATTGAATTGTTGTTTTAGTTGAATTATTGAATAATTGTTACTGTTAGTGGTTGTTCCAGTCGAATTGTGCTTCCTTGTTGTCCTATGAATTGTTGTTTTAGTGAAATGGTTAAATAATTGTTTTAGTTGAATATATTTGTTGAATATGATAGCTACTGTTTTTGGTTGTTTTAGAGCTAAGTTGAATTGTTGAATATATTTGTTGAATATGATAGCTACTGTTTTTGGTTGTTTTAGAGATAGGTTGAATTGTTGAATATTATGGTTATTGAAATTAAGTGAGTTGATACTATGTTGGATATAATTATATGTAAGTTATGCTAATAGGTTGTGGTTGGATTAAGTTAGTTGAAGGGTGGAAATTGTTACTGTTTTGTGGTGTTAGTTGATGGGCATAATTGTTGAATGTAGTGTTAATATATATATGTTGGGGAAATGAATTAAATTGAAATTGTGGAGACTAGGCTACTGTTAGTGGTGTTGCGCAGGGGCGCCAAATTAGGCAGCCCCGTGCGCGTGTGGTGCGTGCTGGTGGTGTTGCGCAGGGGCGCCAATTCGGGCAGCCCCGTGCGGGTGTGTTGTGTGTACTGCGTAGGTGTGTAGTTGCGGGGAAGTGTAATTTGTGAAAATTAGATTACTAGCCTAAGGATGCAAAGCGGCGTGTACGGAGTTATAATTAATTGGAGATGTGAAAGCGGTGAGGGACTCCGGTCCAAAGCGGTGCGTTGACCTTAAGGCCTTTATGTTGAATTATATTAAATTGAGAAATGCAAAGCGGTGAGTCTAATAATTGTTATGGTTTATGTGTGGTGTTGTGGTGCATAGTCATAGTGTCACATGATTCATGTTGCATAAAGCGGTGTGTCGGCTTCGGCCAAAGCGGTGCGGTGGCTTCGGCCAAAGCGGTGCGGTGGCTTCGGCCAAAGCGGTGAGTGCCCTCCAGGCTAATAGCGGTGATGATGGATCCACATGCATGTTGCATTACATGCATTAGTCAAGCATTTGATGAGTTTATGGATGAATCATGAATATGATGATTGTTGTTGATAATGTGGTGAGTGGTTATGAATTAGTGTTGCTTGCTGCCTTCCTTATTATAACGCTTTTCTTAATCATTATTATTTGTGTAAAGAGACTCACCCTGCTGCCTTTGTTGCTTCTTATGTCGGCAACGTGCAGGTGATAGCGAGTGAAGGTATTCACATGCCTTCTTATAGTCGGTTGTGTCTGCTCTGATACGTAGCACCGGGGGGCGATCAGTCTAGTAGCTGTTTTAATTAAAGTTGTTCAAAACTAGTTATTTGATAATGTATTCAAATATGTTTACGAAACATGTTATTTTCCGCGGTGTGGTGATTATGTAAACTTTGATGTAATTAAACGGATGTTTTTGGGGTTCGTCCCGATCAAGTGCTATGTATCACATGCTTTATTGTTTTATGAGCTTCAGGTGTTGTCGTATGTTTTATTGGTGAAAATGTAGCACCCTCTCGGGTTGCGCTGAAAGGATTTTTCGAAAACTCTGATTTTATTAATTAAATACTAGTTGGTTAGAAGGGGGTGTTACATTAGTGGTATCAGAGCAGTTCGGTCTGTCCGGCCAAGTCGTCTAGTCGTAGTGTCCTTAATGATTGAGTAGTACTAGATTAGTTCTAACAATTGATTGTGTAGTAAGTGATGTTCCTGCAGGTAGAGGGCAAACCGAGTACTGCTGATGGTAAGCGAATAAGTGGGGGAGATACCCCTGCTGATGATGTGTGCTGTATTGTGTTTCCGATGTGTGAAATCTGTGTCTTTTGTTTTTGATTTCTCTGCTGATTTGGAAAATACTTGGTTTTCGAAAGATGCATTAGTTACTTCTTTTGAAACCGAAGGAAAATATTATTAGGATTAGGATGAATTGTCAATATTGTATTTCAGGTCATCCTAGTTATCATGTTAAAAGAGATATTTTGCCGCTCTAGGCTTTAACGTTCTTATAAACAATTACTACATGATTTGAGGAGCTGATGACACTTTTCACTTGCGAAAATCATTTCCAAAACTAAAATGTTGATTGTGCTGAAAAACAATTCTCACTCATTTTTCGCACTTCTACTTATAAATGTTTTTGGGGTAGGGGTGTCACATTTATTGATATGTCGATTGTGTGATTGTTATTTGACTTGGATTTTGTCCATGACTTGTGATGTTGTTGTTGTTGTTGTGTCTAATAATACTAGCGGTGTTGTTGTTGTTGTTGGGTCAATGTGACCAAAGCGTTGTTGTTGTTGTTGTTGTGTTGGGTCGAATAAGACCAAATGTTGATGTCGTTGTTCTCAGGTTAACTGATAGTGTATTGGTGAATTATATGACAGTGTATCTAATGATGGTGTGTTTATAAATGATGAAATTGTGGTGTTTGGTGTTGAGATGAATTATGAACATGTGTTGCCTACAAGTTGTTTGATGGTGTTACCTTATGAGTTTTGAAGGTGAAATTACTATGCTTAAGTAGTATATGATGTTGAAATTGGTATTTTGGTGGTTGGGTGAATTTGGGGTGTCTTAATGTTTTGATAGGATTGTAGTCAAGGTGTCGATAAAATGTATAAGTGAAGTTTAGAATGCACATAGGTGTTTGACCAAATGTCAATATGTTGATTGAATGCCCGAGTGTTGTTTGATAACATGAATTGTTGAATTTGAGTGTTGTTTGAGATTATTGTTTCGTGACTGAACATTATGAATTTTACTTGTTTACGATTTTGTGCATTTCTGGACACTGCTTCGTTTTTCAAAAACTGGCACCGTTTAGTTGATCCAAAAATTTTCTGGTTGATTGTTTTTGAAAATAGATTTAACGCCGGTCGTTTTGCCACTGGTTTCGTTTAATTTGGAGTTGTGTAGCTCAAGTTATGATTGTTTCAAGTTAGGTCAAGTTTTTGGAATCACACTGTGAGTGGGTTCGGTTTTTGTAGGTTTTGTGTCATAAAATGAACTCCATTTTGAATGATTCTTGTTTCTTTGGAAAGTAGACTTAATTCTCTACAATTTAGACACTGGTTTCATAAATTTTCATTAAGAAATGAGAGAGATAATTTGGTTACAAGTTGAGTAAGATATTCTGCCCAAGTTTGGTACCTCAGTGTAGTGTTTTGAAAAAACTGTACCAATTGGCTACTTATTTTGAAAAATAAAAATCATAGGTTGAAACTACACTCAGAGAGCTTTCCAACAAGTATTTATTTGTCGAAATCCGACGTCGTTTACTATTTTAATTAATTCGCCAAAGCAGGCGCGTAGTTGCAGAATTTTCTGCACCCGAGTTTATGAAGATTAGCAAAAACGTTTGAACCTTAATATTTATACGTTGTGGATTTGTAATTTAAAGGTGAAGTGATTTTTTTGAAGTTGCTTGAGAACCTTTAACCAACATATTGAACTGAATCGTGGTGTAGTTGTCTGAATTGAGGTGTTGTTTGTAAGCTGAGTATCATGTTGAACTTAAATTGTTGAATTCTACGTTAATTGGTGTTAAGGTGAATATGAGATTAATTATGCATGCTAGATGTTTGTTGTATCGAACCCAATAAAAATTGAGAGTGAGAATATGATGATTGTGGGTGCTTGTTAAGTTACTTGAATACAATTGGTGTTGAATTTAGTGCTTGAGGAGTTGTGCAATTAAGTGGTGTGTTAGATGCATATGTTGCGTGGTGTTGTTTGGTTGGGCGTGGGCGCCAAATGTGGCAGCCCATGCGCGTCGCGTACTGTTGTGGTTGTTGCGCGACGTTGCGCTTCGTGTGTGATGGTGAGAGTGAGGCGCGGTGCGATGTTGCCTTGTGCTCACCTAGGAGCGCGTCTTGGTGTGTTGCGTGTTGTGTGTTTGTGGATGAGGCGCGGCCCGATGTTGCCTTGTGCTCACCTAGGAGCGCGTCTTGGTATGTTGCGTATTGTGTGTTTGTGGATGAGGCGCGGCACGATGTTGCCTTGTGCTCACCTAGGAGCGCGTCTTAGTGTGTTGTTGTTGTTGTTTGTAGCCTGTTGAGTCCGATGGAGATTGCGTAGAGTTAGATATGTAAGAATGAGTCTGATTGTTAATTCTTGAGTTACCTGGCTGAACGAGTAGGAGGGACGGCCGCCCAATCACTTACCGTCGGTAATCAGGGAAATGATAATCAGCAGCTTAGATAGCGCTAGTGGTCTAGATAGCTGTAGTTGTTAGTGGGAGGGTGATAGTTTTGGTCGGTGGGAATTTTCGAGGACGAAAATATTCCAAGTGGGGGAGAGTTGTAACGCCCCGATTTTTATTAAAAATTATTTTGAATTAGTATTCGAAGTATGAATAATTTTGGAAGTTATTTTAGTTTATAGAGTTGTAAGAAAATATTTGTTGTGAAATCGGGATTTAAAAATGAATTAAAATGAGTTTTTACTATATTTATGCGCATACACCCCCCTGTTTTGCTATTCGCACCCCCCTGCCCACCGTACTTACCGTGTGCGTCGCCCACCCCAGAGAAACCCGGGCACTATTCATTCTTCTCCTTCCTCGCTGAAACGCAGAAGCACAAAACGAAAACCCTCTCTTCTCCTCAAATTCGTTCTCCTTCCCTAGGCCACGGTTTGGCCTGAAAATTCACCTTCCCACTCGAAATCACGCTCTGAGTTCGATTTTGGCCTCGATTTAATCGATTGGTGCTTCGTTCAGCCAGTTTCAGACACGACCCTAAAACCCAACCGAACGGTTTTGCACCTATTCCGACCACCACAGACTCCGGTTGGAAAATCGGACATCATATTTGGATTCTACTCGTCGAGACCTTCAGGAAACACTAGTCCTTTGTTAGTTTCGGTGAAGTTGACATCAGACCTGTTCGTACCGTTAATTGCTCGTTTCCCAAGGAACCCGTAGACTTCCGGTGCTAAGTTCGTTACCGTGGACGATTCGGCTCTGTGCTCGCTATCAATATTAATATTAAATTACCCAGGTTAGGGGGCTCTACTTTATACCTATAATAATGCTTAAGTTAGGTGATATATGTAGGATTGGTTGTAGGAGTTAGATTGTTGAGTTAGGCTAGTTAAATGGTGGACAATTGCTACTGTTTGTGTTGTTTTGGTGAGATAGATTGAATTGTTGTTTTAGTTGAATTATTGAATAATTGTTACTGTTAGTGGTTGTTCCAGTCGAATTGTGCTTCCTTGTTGTCCTATGAATTGTTGTTTTAGTGAAATGGTTAAATAATTGTTTTAGTTGAATATATTTGTTGAATATGATAGCTACTGTTTTTGGTTGTTTTAGAGCTAAGTTGAATTGTTGAATATATTTGTTGAATATGATAGCTACTGTTTTTGGTTGTTTTAGAGATAGGTTGAATTGTTGAATATTATGGTTATTGAAATTAAGTGAGTTGATACTATGTTGGATATAATTATATGTAAGTTATGCTAATAGGTTGTGGTTGGATTAAGTTAGTTGAAGGGTGGAAATTGTTACTGTTTTGTGGTGTTAGTTGATGGGCATAATTGTTGAATGTAGTGTTAATATATATATGTTGGGGAAATGAATTAAATTGAAATTGTGGAGACTAGGCTACTGTTAGTGGTGTTGCGCAGGGGCGCCAAATTAGGCAGCCCCGTGCGCGTGTGGTGCGTGCTGGTGGTGTTGCGCAGGGGCGCCAATTCGGGCAGCCCCGTGCGGGTGTGTTGTGTGTACTGCGTAGGTGTGTAGTTGCGGGGAAGTGTAATTTGTGAAAATTAGATTACTAGCCTAAGGATGCAAAGCGGCGTGTACGGAGTTGTAATTAATTGGAGATGTGAAAGCGGTGAGGGACTCCGGTCCAAAGCGGTGCGTTGACCTTAAGGCCTTTATGTTGAATTATATTAAATTGAGAAATGCAAAGCGGTGAGTCTAATAATTGTTATGGTTTATGTGTGGTGTTGTGGTGCATAGTCATAGTGTCACATGATTCATGTTGCATAAAGCGGTGTGTCGGCTTCGGCCAAAGCGGTGCGGTGGCTTCGGCCAAAGCGGTGCGGTGGCTTCGGCCAAAGCGGTGAGTGCCCTCCAGGCTAATAGCGGTGATGATGGATCCACATGCATGTTGCATTACATGCATTAGTCAAGCATTTGATGAGTTTATGGATGAATTATGAATATGATGATTGTTGTTGATAATGTGGTGAGTGGTTATGAATTAGTGTTGCTTGCTGCCTTCCTTATTATAACGCTTTTCTTAATCATTATTATTTGTGTAAAGAGACTCACCCTGCTGCCTTTGTTGCTTCTTATGTCGGCAACGTGCAGGTGATAGCGAGTGAAGGTATTCACATGCCTTCTTATAGTCGGTTGTGTCTGCTCTGATACGTAGCACCGGGGGGCGATCAGTCTAGTAGCTGTTTTAATTAAAGTTGTTCAAAACTAGTTATTTGATAATGTATTCAAATATGTTTACGAAACATGTTATTTTCCGCGGTGTGGTGATTATGTAAACTTTGATGTAATTAAACGGATGTTTTTGGGGTTCGTCCCGATCAAGTGCTATGTATCACATGCTTTATTGTTTTATGAGCTTCAGGTGTTGTCGTATGTTTTATTGGTGAAAATGTAGCACCCTCTCGGGTTGCGCTGAAAGGATTTTTCGAAAACTCTGATTTTATTAATTAAATACTAGTTGGTTAGAAGGGGGTGTTACATGAAGCCTCTATTTATAGGCTATGAGAAAAATATTAACGTTGAAACATTTATGGAAATGTCAGAATCGATTGTTTGCCTGAACGAACTAAAATTGACAATCGATTATATGCTTGAGAATGAATAAGATGCAAATCGATTATGTGCTTAAAACAAGGGATACGCAAATCGATTATGTGCTTCTTTAAAATATAGATGAAATCGATTTTGTGGTTCTTTAAAAGATAAAATCGATTATGTGCTTCCTTAACATAAAGATGAAATCGATTATGTGCTTGAATAAAGGAGAGAGGAAATCGATTATGTACTTAGTGAAAACAATATGAATCGATTCTTTGCTTTGAAAAAAAGTTTATGAATCAATTATATACTTAGTAAAAATAATATGAATCGATTGTATGCTTTCATATTGAGTTGAAAATCGATTTTGATGTGTAGTTTAAAGTAGTATGAATCGATTTTATAGTTTCTCAAAAATGCTTTTTATGTTTACGTGTGCATGCATGCATTTTGAAAACTAGTGAAGGCGTGAGACTTTGAGAGATGAGCTGACCCTCGGAAGAGCTTACACTTTTCCCTAAGACAATCCCCAAACCCTAAGGACTACCCTTATTTCTTGAGACTTCAATTCTTGAGCTTGATTGCCTTGGATTGTGACTTTAGATACTTTGTCACTTTCATCAAATTTGGCCATCAACTTTGGCTTTGTCTTTTTCATCATCAAAACCTGACCTGCAATATAAATTACCTGCAGTACAAGATATCCACACCATAACCATCCGGCCGGGTGAGTTCCCCTACCTCTGTGGCTTGTGGCAAATCCATAACTCTGCTCCAGATTTCACCTGATGTCAACAGAGGTGGTGGTCCATCTGTTTCAACTACCCCTTTCTTGAAGGCCTTCTTGTTCTTTCTAAATATATGATCTTTTGGTAAGAATCTACGATGCGAGTCAAACCAAGAACTCTTGCCACCGTACTTTAGGGTAAACGCCTTTGTATGTTCCATGCAGTGGGCACATGCCAATTTACCGTTAGTCCCCCAACCAGACAACATACCATAAGCAGGAAAGTCGTTAAGTGTCCACAACAATGCGGCTCTCATCATAAAATTCTTCTTTCGTGCTGCATCATATGTCAAAACACCACCCCAAAATCTCTTAAGATCATCAATCAGAGGTTCCAAAAAGATATCAATGTTAGCTTTTGGATTGGATGGACCTGGTATCAGACAAGTCAAAAACATATGCGCTTTAGTCATGCACATCTGAGGAGGAAGATTGTAAGGGGTAACAATGACTGGCCAACAAGAGTAGGGTGACGCCAATGCTTGGATATATGGAGTAAATCCATCAGAGCACAAGCCAAGCCGAACATTCCGTGGGTCTGAGAAAAAATCTGATTGCACTTGATCAAAGTGCTTCCACGCTTCACCGTCAGATGGGTGGCGTAAAATGTCGTCTGAGGTACGCCTATTTGTTGGACTATATGATAACCTTAGAGGGGGGTGAATAAGGTTATATGCTAATAATGAAATCTTTTCAATTTTAAGACAATGCTAGTTTAAATTAAATGCGGAATATAGAATTTAAACTATATGCACTGACCTAAGTACGCTATAGGTATGACAGATCTAGATGCGGTGATATATTATGCCAACTACGCTATGATTAGTTTTAACTATAAACATATATTTATATTTAGCGCAGTATAACAATAAACAAATACAAATGAGAAATAAAGTAAAAGAGTAGGGAAAGAGATACACCGTAATTTTTACGAGGTTCGGGATAAAATGTAACACCCCGGTATTTCTTTGAACAAAGAAATGCCTAAATATACAATTTGGTATAAATCAGATTATAAAAATTCTTGTTCAGATATACATCTTTACAAGAAACAGCGGAAACTATAAAAATTATAACATGATACAAGTTCGAGTCATAAGACCGAATACAGAGACTACATCAGAAGAATCCAAAACACAGATGGAAGATTTCATCTCCAACTTCTCCTCGAGCCTGACGACTAACTCTGCCGCCTGCTGTCCTTATAACCTGTTCTCTGTAAAAACAACAAATATGGATTGGGTGAGACAACTTGTCTCAGTGAGTCCTACCGTGCCCCCTCACTGACACTCGGTTCAATTATTAAACCGTTACAACAAAATCGGACATAACAATGTCTTATTTATTAATCGAAATGCCAAGCAAATCGTGTTCTTATCTTTGCTTAACATGAAACGGCTGTACAACGACTACGAATCCCGAATCATAAGCTATAAATCGAAATGCCGACTGTACAACGACTACGAATCCCGGCAAATCGTGTTTTCATTTTAGTTTAGCATAAATCGGCTGTACAACGACTACGAATCCCGATAACCCACGAATAGACCACGCCAAAACGTATACAGGGACTAGGTAAGGGGTCATGACTACCCTCCCTAGTATGCTACTTGTCGGGTCGTCACCCAACGCAATACGTATGACAATACATATCAAGTTCTCAAGAGTAAGATAATTTATATCTTCTTTTTCATTTTGATCACCAAAGGATCAGTCATATAAGCTCATTAGATAATTTATATCTTTCGATCACCAAAGGATCGTTCGCATAGTAATTGGATAAACAATATCCATATCGATCTATAATCCGTTTTGAGGAATTCATAAATTAGACCTCCGGCATTATAATCATATTCAATTGACATATATAAACATATATATATTCAGTCAGTCCATCAGACGGTGTACCCACACGTATACTAGGGTTTCGGTTTTTCAATCAAATATGCTTTTGAAACTCTTTTTCAAAATCGTGAGTCGAATAAGTTCAAAATACGGTTGTCAGTAAGGCAATATCTTTAAAATTGGTTGGGAAGAAGATTAGGAGTGATTCGGGATCGAAAGGAGCGACGAAATGAGAAATCGGAGTCCGGTAACAGCAGCTAACGCACGGTCCATGCCCAGGGGCGCACGACCCGTGCGTGATTTACCAAAACCACACAGCCAACCCGAAGAGGGCGCACGGTCCGTTCCCAAGGGCGCACGACCCGTGCGGCCTATTCTGTTACCGAATTCTAGTTTCTCATTCCGTTTTCCATTTCTCGCCCAAATTGAATTCCGATCATTATCCAACCTGAAAACGGATTTAATAAACAACATTCCAGACCATATTCCAGTGAAAGCACTAAAAATCACAATTTCGTAAATTGTTCAACAATTCAATAAAAACCGTAAAAACGCGATATTGCTCAAAAACGGTTTTCGGTTCCAAAATCTTTCGAAAATTGATAATTGCCTTATGACTCAACCCAATATAATTTCAAGACACGAAAAATATCCCTATCCGTGAGTAGAACTCACCCGGTTGACGATCTCGCGAGAAATCACGCCGGAGCACGGACGACCGGACCGTAACCACTCGAACAATCCTCGTAGTCACGTACACGCTCCTAGTGCCTCCGCAACTGAATTCCGCAACCAACACCTCTCTTGATACTGGCTTCATCTCCGGTGGATAGAATTGATGTAACACCCCGGTATTTTTATCGAGTAAAAATACCCAAGTGTACCAAACCTAAAACATCAGAGATATATTTCCTGTTTAAATACTGAACACCACTATAAAATTTTCACTGAATAACAACAGAATAGTCTTAAACATAAATAAGACCATAAACAGTCAGTGAAACACAGTGTTCAATATCTTACAAGAAAGCGGAAATAAATACATAACGCTAAAGACAAAATGTCTTGATACACAGATAACAAGGAAAGATATACACTTAAGCATAAAGCTAAGTCTTCAGCAACCATCCGAGTACCACCTACTCGTGCCTCTTGGATCTCCACATTCCCTGTTTATCTGTAAAACAACAGCATTTAAACAGTGAGATACAATCTCAGTGAGTTCTACCGCGACCCCTACTAACCCTCTCAGTCCAATTATGAAATCTTTTATCTCGGAGTTTAATTTATAAACCCCGCAATTTAACCTAGCGCGACACCGGCCCCGGACATGGTAATCCCGATGAATCGCACTACATAACACGGCACCGACCCCAGACATGGTAATCCCGATGAACCGCATTATTTAGTCCTTAACACAGCACCGACCCCAGACATGGTAATCCCGGTGAACCGTATTATAGAACTTTCTTTCTTGTAGTTTAATTTATAGACCACGCAATTTAACCTAGCACGACATCGGCCCCAGACATGGTAATCCCGATGAATCGCACTACATAACACGGCACCGACCCCAGACATGGTAATCCCGATGAACCGCATTATTTAATCTTTGACACAACACCGACCCCAGACATGGTAATCCCGGTGAACCCCATAACCAATAGTGTTTCCTAATGGAACGGAGCCTAGGGTAAGGGCTCATGACTTCCCCGCCTAGTATGTCAACATGGGTCGTCACCCAAACTCAATATAATATATATATATATATATTTATCTACAATCATATGAACATTTAGTTCATTTACATTTGACCGATAACTGAACACGATACCCGAATTGGGCCATTTCCTATAATCGATATAATATATATCGTCAATCGTAGACCGGTTTATTATTAATAAAACATTTCCGCACACGAGTACTATTATTTCGGTTTATGGAAACAATTTATAACTTCAAAGCATTTTATAAACCCCTTTTTAATTATACTCAAAATCATGGCATTATAAGCCTAATACCATTGGAAAGGGGTTAGGAAAGGATTAGAAGAGGATTGGAATCGATCGGGATCGTTTCGGGCAAGTTTGGAAAATTTTGACTGAACACAGCGCACGGTTCGTGCGCCCATACGCACGGGTCGTGCGCCCATACGCACGGGTCGTGCGCCCTGTAATGCGTTTTTGAAAACAGAAACAGAAAGATCCGCACGATCCGTGCGCCTGAGACGCACGGGTCGTGCGCTTTTGACAGCATTGTATTTTATCCCGTTTTCGCATTTTTCGTCGTTCCGACCAATTCTGATACCTGTTCCAGTCCAGTCCCAACATAAAAACAGTCCAAAAAATATACAAACAATAATAATCATCAATCGATCAATCCAAAAACCAATTGGACATAAAACGCGATTTTCATACAAAATACGTTTTCGATAACGAGCCAAAACCGAAACACATTTCACAATTTAAGTTAATTAATTTAAAAACCTAAACGTGAGTAAAACTCACCCTTGAAGCGTGAACCACGATCGAGCCGAATTCACCGAGTAACCACACGAACGCTCCCCGCTCCGGCGACACCCAATCCGCTTCCAAAGCTTTCCACTCGATCGCGAAACCTCTTTTTGACCGAAATGCCGAATTCCTCTAAATCCTCCATGGACACTGTTCATCATCTCTAACCTCCAAAACTACTATTCACACATAAACCCAATTTTTGATTTTCAACCCCAAATCACCCAACTAGCTTCCAATCTTTCAATCGAACTTCAATACTCGAGCAATCCACCTTGGGTTCGTTCCTAATCGAACTTAAACCTTCAAAACCAACCCAAAATCGGATTTCCCTCAAAACCTCCAAAACACTAAAATGGCCAAGTGAGAGAGAGTGAGTTGATCGTCATGAAATTGGTACCAAAACGAAGAGGAAGGAACGCCGAACATTTTTCGTGTTGGAAGGAAGTCGTTTCGGTGAAGTCTTCTCTCTCCCTCTTCTCTTCTCCCTCACGCCAATCTCTCTCTTTTCTCTCCTTTTCTCTCTTTTCCTTCTCTGCTTCTCGTTCTCTTCTTCCTTTCTTTCTTTAATTAATTCTTTCTCCTGTTCACTCACACACACACACACACACACGTATACATATATATATTTATTTAATATATAAGTTGTAACGCGGTCAAATTACCATATTGATCGAAATCTCCTATTTCGATTCCAAAACTTCCTTGGTCCGTATTATCCGGTTAACGATCCGATAACAACAAATAAATAATTTTAGCACTCGATAAATTTACCAGTTAAGTACTAAATTGGTTTAATTGGGTTAACACCCAAATAATTCTACTAATTATTTTGAGGATGTTACATTCTCCCCAACTTGAAAGAATTTTGTCCTCAAAATTTCGTCAAGTCTTTCATCTGACTAACCGAGAATCGACATTCTCAGAAAGGTCAAAATTTGCTGGAAAACAATCTCCAACTAACGAAATGAGTGTAGAAAACCTTCCCAAGTTGGCACATCAATCTCCAGGTATGATCCACTACTACCCCAGAACGCTTCTAAGATTACAGTCCGGACTCTCTTATTACGAATCGACACGAGAAACTCCTCTTTCGCCTACATAAGCTCGGCACCGCATTTGAAAACACTTCTGAAGCTTCATTCTAATTATCCTCGCTTGCTCCCCAACTTTGATTAATCTAAATCAAATGGTCTAATACAAGACACTTGATAGAATATATGTTGAATATGAGATCCACAAACTGGTACTCCTCGGCAGAGGTAAAAACAAACATGATTTCCTCAAAGGGTGTAAACACGTTCTTCGCAAATTTTCTAAAAATCCATAACAGTTCCTGTACACATTGAAAAATGTGACGGAAAGTCACTGTGAATTTCCTTGACTCGCTTCCAAGTCTTCGAGGTAAAACTTTTTCAAAAAGATGAGATTTGGGTTTTATCAAAAGCTCTGACCTTAAACGTAGAAATAAACCACGGGGACAGCAAATAAATTAAACGTAATGAAAATCCCCTCAGTTGTTCTCCAAACAACTATCAACAGAACTCAGAGCTCCTTTCTGAATTAATCAATAGCGTTGAGAGCTTCCCCTCAACCTAAGTAATCCTCCTAGGATTTTCCTCCTAATCATATCCTATTAGTCTCTTGATTCGTTCCCAAAATTAACTTTAGCATGCGGGTTTTCACAAAAATGATTTTTCAAAACTATCACGCCGCACACCAAGCTTCACTTCGGAAATTCCAGTCTCTTGCAGCAGATCCATCAATTAATCCTCTGGTGCTTATTCGCAATGTGAAAAACAGTCAACAGTTACCTCACCTACATATTCGCGTTCGCGTTCGACTTGTCAAACGGAATCATATTATACCATCTCATTGTTAACCTTCACAAAGAAGAGATTATCAACTAATACCTTGCCACTAATACATCTGCTTTACATCTTGGTGGATCCAGGGTGTACAGAATATAAACTTCGGTGTGCTTCCTCTAACACTTGACTTCTATTTTTCTCATCATCGGGCGCACAGATCTTACTGTTGAAACAACCGACTCCATCACTATCCATGGTAAAATCTGGAAATACCTTTTGTGATTTTAACTTCACATCAACTTCCTGTGCTAAGCGTATAGAATCCCTTAGGGGGCTAGAGATCCTTATATGGCTCAACTTTAACCGGTTCCCCCTTGATCTTGATTTCAGATTTAAGTCCCTAAAGACCCTGATAATTCCATCTCGTGCATCATAAACTCTACCATGTGAATGGATTTCCTACTCATTGCATTAGCTACAACATTGGCATCTCTTGAATGCTACATCAACACTAATTTATAATCCTCCAGAAACTCAACACACTTCTCTGCCTGCTATGCAGTTCTTTCTGATCAAACAGATACCTTAAATTATTGTGATCACTAAAGACATCGAAACGAGACCCATACAGGTATCGTCTCCAAATCTTCAGTACATACACAGTAGCTGCCAAATCATAATCATGAGTCGGATAACTCTTCTCATGAGACCTTAATTGTCTGGACGCATAAGCTACCACTTGTTGATTTCGCATTAGAATACATCCTAAACCCTTCCCTGAAGCGTCATCGAAAATTTAAAATTCCAATGACGGATCCGGAAGAATCAGGATTAGAGTAGAAGTCAAAATCTTCGACTCTTGAAAACATTCTTCACAATCAGCATCCCACATAAACGGATGACCCTTACGAGTTAACCGAGTAAGTGGAAAACTAACTGTGAGAACCCTTAAACAAATCTCTTATAGTAACCGGCAAGACCCAGAAACTTTTGATCTCTGCGGCTGACGTCGGTCACTCCCATTCAACACCGCTTCCTTCTTACTGGGATCTACAGAAACTCCCGACTTGGGAAATCACATGTCCCAAAGACTTTACCTCTGACACCCAAAAATCACACTCCGAATGTTTCAAGTACAAGTTCTTTTCTCGGAGTACTTTCAGAACAATGCGGAGATGTTGGACATGCTCCTCAATGGTCATCGAGCACATGAAGATACCATCAATGAAAACGACTACAAATTGATCTAGGTAATTGAGGAAAACTCGGTTCAGGAAATCCATGAATACCGCTGGAGCATTAGTCAAACCGAAGGGCATCACTACAAACTCGTAATGTCCATACCTAGTACGGAAGGCTGTCTTCGGAATATCTAAGGCTCTAACTTTTATTTGATGATATCCTGACCTCAGATCGATTTTTAGGAAACACTGCAGCACCTCAAATTGCTCACGCAAATCGTCTATCCTTGGTAAGGGATATTTATTCTTGATCGTCACTTTGTTGAGTTGTCGATAATCAATGCACAATCTCATGCTACCATCTTTCCTTTTGACTAACCATACCAGAGCACTCCTTAGAGAAGCACTCAGTCGAATGAATTTCTTTAACATCGACTCTTCAAGTTGAGACTCCATTTCCTTTAATTCTAAAGAAACATTCAATGAGAAATAATAGATATTGATCCCGTGCCAGGAACCAATTCTACCGTAAACTCTACCCCTCGCTCTGGAGGTTCAGAAGAAACTTCATCGTGAAAACTTCCAGAAAGTCATTCACAACCTGAATGTTCACCAAATCTAAACTAGTTTCAGCGGATGCAGATAACATACTAACATGTGCTTCTGCACCTTGAAATGAAGATTGACCGTCTAAGGTGAACTAGGTAACCGCTTCAGAATTTGTCCTAGACAATTTAACTGATTCTGAAGCAAAGCTGATAGCTGATTAACACAGTCGATTGCAACATGATTTGCAGTCATCCAATTCGTACCCAAAATGGTGTCCACACGCCTCACAGGCAACAACAAATTCTACAATGGAATTCCTGCCTCTTATGACAAGTAGTCAATTTGACTAAAACATTAGGTCTGGATACGACCTTCAGCAGCAGTTAAAATAGTTATCGGCTCGGATAGCGGAAATAAGGTTAATCCCAACCGATCTACTCACGATTGAGCTATTATACAATGGGTTGCACCCGAACCGTATAATATACTGACAGAGTGATTGAAAATTGATCTCATACCCCTCGGTAAATTGGCTGCAGTTGTAACTGTCTGTGCATCCAGAGTGTTGACTCGTCCTTGCCTTAGAGCTGTTTGTAACTCCTTGGAACTCTTCCTTACAGGGAACTCTTTACCATAGTGACCCTTTACATTACTATAATAGCACCGATTATATCTTTGCTTACAATCACCATGGTGATGCTTTCCACAGTTAGAAAATCTTCTGACCTTTGAAGAATCAAAGAATTGCGCTTGCTTTTCCTTTCTCATACTTCCTATGAGATCATCCTCGGCGACATAGGCTGATTGTACCTAGGCAACATAATTGGTAATAGTATAAGAACTAAGACCCTATGTCATAAAAGCACTAAGGCCCTTCTTATACATCTGCATTCTCCATTCGTCATCTGGAGCTTACTTTACCACCCTGTAAAACTGAGACAACTTCTCAAACTTAGCGGTGTTTTCTTCCACCGTCCTGTCACCTTTCCTGAGGATGCACCGGTTGGAGACTCCGGTCTTGGTCGAGGATTGCGTCTTGGTCATCCTTCCATAATTCCGCTTATGATGCACTAAGTATTAAGTTGATCAGGCTCAATGTCTCTTAGCATCACAAGTGTAATTACAACAAGGACTAACAAGGAATCGACTCAACCCTAAACTAAGTCCGACTAGGTCGAACTGCTCTGATACCAACTGTAACACCCCGGTATTTTTATCGAGTAAAAAGACCCAAGTGTACCAAACCTAAAACATCAGAGATATATTTCCTGTTTAAATACTGAACACCACTATAAAATTTTCACTGAATAACAACAGAATAGTCTTAAACATAAATAAGACCATAAACAATCAGTGAAACACAGTGTTCAATATTTTACAAGAAAGCGGAAATAAATACATAACGGTAAAGACAAAATGTCTTGATACACAGAACAAGGAAAGATATACACTTAAGCATAAAGCTAAGTCTTCAGCAACCATCCGAGTACCACCTACTCGTGCCTCTTGGATCTCCACATTCCCCGTTTATCTGTAAAACAACAACATTTAAACAGTGAGATACAATCTCAGTGAGTTCTACCGAGACCCCTACTAACCCTCTCGGTCCAATTATGAAATCTTTTATCTCGGAGTTTAATTTATAAACCCCGCAATTTAACCTAGCGCGACACCGGCCCCAGACATGGTAATCCCGATGAATCGCACTACATATCACGGCACCGACCCCAGACATGGTAATCCCGATGAACCGCATTATTTCGTCCTTAACACAGCACCGACCCCAGACATGGTAATCCCGGTGAACCGTATTATAGAACTTTCTTTCTTGTAGTTTAATTTATAGACCACGCAATTTAACCTAGCACGACACTGGCCCCAGACATGGTAATCCCGATGAATCGCACTACATAACACGGCACCGACTCCAGACATGGTAATCCCGATGAACCGCATTATTTAATCTTTGACACAACACCGACCCCAGACATGGTAATCCCGGTGAACCCCATAACCAATAGTGTTTCCTAATGGCACGGACCCTAGGGTAAGGGCTCATGACTTCCCCGCCTAGTATGTCAACATGGGTCGTCACCCAAACTCAATATAATATATATATATATATATATATATATTTATCTACAATCATATGAACATTTAGTTCATTTACATTTGACCGATAACTGAACACGATACCCGCATTGGGCCGTTTCCTATAATCGATATAATATATATCGTGAATCGTAGACCGGTTTATTATTAATAAAACATTTCCGCACACGAGTACTATTATTTCGGTTTATGGAAACAATTTATAACTTCAAAGCATTTTATAAACCCCTTTTTAATTATACTCAAAATCATGGCATTATAAGCCTAATACCATTGGAAAGGGGTTAGGAAAGGATTAGAAGAGGATTGGAATCGATCGGGATCGTTTCGGGCAAGTTTGGAAAATTTTGACAGAACACAGCGCACGGTTCGTGCGCCCATACGCACGGGTCGTGCGCCCATACGCACAGGTCGTGCGCCCTGTAATGCGTTTTTGAAAACAGAAACAGAAAGATCCGCACGATCCGTGCGCCTGAGACGCACGGGTCGTGCGCTTTTGACAGCATTGTATTTTATCCCGTTTTCGCATTTTTCGTCGTTCCGACCAATTCTGATACCTGTTCCAGTCCAGTCCCAACATAAAAACAGTCCAAAATATATACAAACAATAATAATCATCAATCGATCAATCCAAAAACCAATTGGACATAAAACGCGATTTTCATACAAAATACGTTTTCGATAACGAGCCAAAACCGAAACACATTTCACAATTTAAGTTAATTAATTTAAAAACCTAAACGTGAGTAAAACTCACCCTTGAAGCGTGAACCACGATCGAGCCGAATTCACCGAGTAACCACACGAACGCTCCCCGCTCCGGCGACACCCATTCCGCTTCCAAAGCTTTCCACTCGATCGCGAAACCTCTTTTTGACCAAAATGCCGAATTCCTCTAAATCCTCCATGGACACTATTCATCATCTCTAACCTCCAAAACTACTATTCACACATAAACCCAATTTTTGATTTTCAACCCCAGATCACCCAACTAGCTTCCAATCTTTCAATCGAACTTTAATACTCGAGCAATCCACCTTGGGTTCGTTCCTAATCGGACTTAAACCTTCAAAACCAACCCAAAATCGGATTTCCCTCAAAACCTCCAAAACACTAAAATGGCCAAGTGAGAGAGAGTGAGTTGATCGTCATGAAATTGGTACCAAAACGAAGAGGAAGGAACGCCGAACATTTTTCGTGTTGGAAGGAACTCGTTTCGGTGAAGTCTTCTCTCTCCCTCTTCTCTTCTCCCTCATGCCAATCTCTCTCTTTTCTCTCCTTTTCCCTCTTTTCCTTCTCTGCTTCTCGTTCTCTTCTTCCTTTCTTTCTTTAATTAATTCTTTCTCCTCTTCACTCTCACACACACACACACGTATACATATATATATTTATTTAATATATAAGTTGTAACGCGGTCAAATTACCATATTGATTGAAATCTCCTATTTCGATTCCAAAACTTCATTGGTCCGTATTATCCGGTTAACGATCCGATAACAACAAATAAATAATTTTAGCACTCGATAAATTTACCAGTTAAGTACTAAATTGGTTTAATTGGGTTAACACCCAAATAATTCTACTAATTATTTTGAGGATGTTACAATTGACGTCTCGCGCGACTTGACAACTCGAATCCCAAATCCGACGAATCACATTTCCAGCTTCTTCTTTTCTGTTTTCCAGAATCAATGCACACTTTTGTAACAGCCATAACTATGTCAATTCGCAACCAAACTCCTTCAAATCAGTGCCCGTTCTGAAGAGGATTTTGTCTACTTTCAAATGGTCAAGGATTCACACGCATGCATCCAGTGGTTTGGGAGATATCACCAAGACAAGGTGACTGGTCCAGGATAGTGTTTGATTGTGAAACCGTAACTTGTGAACAGGATATCTCTCTCATTTCTACATGAAATCATACGGTTCTTGTGCCCAAAATGAATAGCTTTGTGTCTAGTTTCCAGAGGGACAAGAATCACGATCATCGGAGTAGGGTACAGTGAGATACGATGAAAACAATGAAGGTAGGTAAAATGGGTTTTACCCAGAATTTCTGATTAGCTTGATCATCATCTCCAATCACTTGCCATTACGAATTTGAGCTTCCACCCTCTGTACCAGCAGCTCCATATCCTTCAAAACACCTTCCACTCCACAATGTAGGTTCAGGTTTGCTTCACCTCAAGCTCCTACTGCACATGCAAGGTCATCTATCTCTCAAACTCCATTTCTTCAAACTTGGAGCTTCAAGACTTCGAAAATGGTAACATGCAAGGGAGGATGAGGGAGCTTCAGAAATTAGTATCACTAGAGTGGAATTCGAAAATAGGAAAGGATGGGCTATCTACCACTTGCATGCATCCAGAATTCTAGAAGATCTCTCCACCCCTTCTTCTTCTTATATCTCCCCACTCTCTCCCTATTCTCTTGAGTTTTTATTTTTCTGTTTTGCTTCCTTCTTTCTTTTCAGCTGGAAGTGTTAGGATGTTGTGGCAAAGGGTTGGTTCAGCTGAGTGAGAGTGGGAGGGGTGAGGGCTTAAGTTGTGGTGAAATGACCAAACTGCCCTTGGCCCATCTAAGTCATGGTTTGGAGGCTAAAACCCCAATAATCTTATGGCTTTCCGCTCGGCATAGGTTTTCTCGACTAATCCTCATTCGAGTCGAGACTAATTGCTCACTCAATTGATACGTCTTCGATGTGAGGCGAAATGACAATTTTACCCTTCAGCTGAATTGTTTAATTAAATTATGACTAAGCCACAATTAAATGTAGAGTAGGATTTCTTTGGACTTTTCCTCGACTATTAATCCCCGAGACACGACCAATTATTCCCACAAATAATTACTCGGTCCTAGGCATCATAGTACGAGTCTTTAAAAATTAGGGTTGTTACATAAAAGCCCTACGTCCTCGGCCTCCGGCTTTGCAACCTTTGGACTTGATAACAACACTATATGAGAAGAACCTCTTCAATGTTTACAAGCAAGCAACTTCCCTATAGCTAATCTCAATTAACCCTAATTGAGAACCCGAGCACACTGCTAAGGATTTCAACAACCACTTCAATCACCCGATTGAACGACCCAAGAGCACCTCCCAGGATTTCACCACTGTAACGCCCAAATGTTTAATTAAATTATTTAATTAAATATTTAGGTATTCAATTATTTATTTATTTATTTTAGTTGGTGTAATTATATTAACGTTGGATTAAGAGGTGTGTAATTGAATATTAGGGGATGGCGTTAGTGATTGGGCTTAAGCTGGAGGAAAGCCCGTGACCCAAGTCCACTAGCTAGGCACATAGGTGAAGCGCCTAGGCTAGCGTTTGGTTCACTTATGCGAATTGTTTGAGAAAAAGGAGTGGAAACTTGCGAAATAGAGAGAGAGAGAGAGCAGAGAGAAAGTGTACGGCGCGCATATCCAAGGGAGAGGGAGAAGAGGAATTCGCGAATTCAAGGGAGCAGAGAGGAGCCGTGTTGCTGAGGTTCTGTTGGTGACTCGATCAAGAGAATTGGTGCTCTCCTACTATAAGGTAAGGGTGGGGTTCTTCCTTATAATGGGGTTTTATGATGGGGTCATGTGGGAATAGATCCTATGATGCCTAGGGTTTGATTTTGATGTGTAGTTTGATGGTAGGTGAATCATAACTAGGTTGATTGAAAATAGTTGCTTGTTGGTGATTGTTGTGACCCTAAACATTGGTGATTCGTTGTTGTTATAACTAATTGCATGCTAGGTGTTCGATTATATTATTGATTGGTGTTGTGAGTGACAAAATATGATGATTGGCATTGGTAATTAAGAATTGATGAGCTAAATTGGTAATATGGTTTGCATATGTGGTGTTTCGGTGAATTTGGTGTAATGCTGTTTTTGGGGCCCTGGTGCTGGGCGCCATTCCTGGGTGGGTGTGTTGCTGTTTCTGGCGCCCTGGGTGTGGGCGCCGTGTGCCAATGTTGCCTTGTGTCATGTTGCTATTTTTGGCGCCCTGTGCATGGGCGCCGTGTCTGGTGCACGTCCCTGGTTGTGTTACGTTTCGTGTTGCTGTTTCTGGCGCCCTGGGTGTGGGCGCCGTGTTCCAGTGGGTGTTGTGTTGCGCGCTGTTGGCGCAGGGGCGCCATGGGCGCCACATCCTGAGGGTGTTGTGTTTCCTGGGAGTTGCTGTTTTAGGCGCCCAGTGCCTGGGCGCCGTGTCTGGGTGTGTTTCCTGCGCCATGTTGCGTTCATGTTGTGTTCTGGGCTGTCTGGGCGCCTATGTCCTGCAGTGTTGCCTGTTGTGTTGGTGTCTGTTGCTAGGCGCCCTGCTCCTGGGCGCCAAAGTCATGTGTGTTGCATTGTTTGCTAAGCGCCCTGCTCCTGGGCGCCAAGTTCAGTGTTGTTGCCTGTTGCTGGGCGCCCTGCTCCTGGGCGCCAGTTTTCTGTGTGGCTGTTCCCTGCTAGGCTCCCTGTGCATGGGCGCCGTGTCTGGAGTGTGTTCCACGTTGTGTTGCGTTGCTGTTCCGTGTTCCTGAGTTGTCTGGGCGCCAAGGGCGCCAGTTTTCTGTGTGTTGGCCAGATTTTGCGTGTTGCTCCTAGGCGCCCAGTGCCTGGGCGCCATTTCCAAGATGTTCCTCAATTTTTCCCCGGTTTTGTTTTTAACATATCTTTTGACTCGGGTGTCCGATTTGGACGTTTCAAAATGTTTTGGAAAGCTTATTCAGAGGTCTAGCTGAATATTCTAATTTGAGGCAAAGTAGTCCATTTTTCTGGAAAAGTTGTTAACCGTTGGTGTAATCGTTAAATGGTGATGTTTTAAAAAGAAAGTCGTCATGTCTCCAATACTTTGGAAAAATTGTCGTTTGTCTCCGGTTTCGTGAAAAACCCTCGTGTCTCAAATGTTTTAGAAAATTGTTCTCATCTGGGTGTATTGGTCCTGTTTTGGAAGATTGTTGTCCTCTAGGTGTCTTGGTGCGGTTTGATGCTAGGTGTGAAGGCTCAAACCTTGGTGTTGTTGGAACTAGGTGTGAAGGTTCCAAGTCTTGTTGTTCCGTTGGGTCGGGTGGTTGGTGTTTTCGGTGTCGTTGTGGCTAGGTGTGAAAGCCCAACTTTGGTGATATTTGGTGATTGTTGTTGGTGTGTCACATTGTGACTAATTAGGTGATTGTCTGTGTGCATTCATGGTGTCGCATACAGCATATGCATTATTTTGGTGAAGGCCTTTGGTCTTGGAGCTAGGTGTGAAAGCTCATATTTTCTAAAACTAGTGAGCCTGGTGTGAAAGCTCAATTTTTGGTGAATTGGTGAGCCGGGTGTGAAAGCTCTCAATTTTGGCGACGCCTCTATTTACAGGCACAATTTTTGTGATTTTGGTACCACATGCATATGCCCGTTGGTGTGGGTTGCATTCATGCATCGTCATGACATTTGGTGACTGGTTGTAATGTTTGTAATTTGATGTAATGTTTATAATTGGACGTATGTTATAGTTTGGTGTGTGTAGTGGAGTGGTAGATATAGTATCATATTCTAGCATATTTCCTATCATTTTACGCTATTATATTGAAAATATCTCACCCCTTCTGTTTGAATGTTACCCCTATGCGGTAACGTGCAGGTGATTACGAGTGAAGGCTTAGGTACCTTCGCTATTCTGTGTCGGTGTCGTCGGTGTCCTTTGCTTTGATGTGTAACACTCAAGGGGGGATAAACGCTAAACTTTGGTTGTTATATTTTGTTATTTGGAGTCCATTCAGAACGTTGTTATTTTATGTTTTAAAACTTATATTATTTTCCGCTGCGTGGTGATGTATTTTTGACCAGGTGTTATTTATGTCGTATGAGACGTTTTGTTTATCGATGAATGTGTGACATCTCTTTTCAAAATATGAAATAAATTTTTGTAACTCTGATTTTATTAAATAATTACCGGGTAGAAAAGGGGTGTTACATTAGTGGTATCAGAGCAAAAGTTCGGTTTGTCCGGCCAAATTGTCCAGTCGTAGTGTCAATTGACAATGGTGTGTTGTCAATTATATCTAACTGTTGATTGTTTTCGTAGCAAGTGAGTTGTGTAACGCCCCTAATTTTTAAAAACTCGTACTTCGATACCTAAGACCGAGTAATTATTTGTGGGAATAATTGGTCGCGTCTCGGGGATCCATGTGTCAAGGAAATTGTCTAGAAATCCTATTCTCCTTTAAAGTGTGGCTTATTCATAATTTAAATGAGGAATTGGGGTTGAAGGGCAAATCCGTCTTTTCACATCCCTAATCGTTAAAAATATAATTATGAAGATAGTAATTAAGTACGAGCCGGAAGAATTAAGGAACTCCGGATCGGAACTGGATTAACCGAGGAAGTTTTGTGCCAAAGAGAATCTTCAACACCTAAACTATCATTTTATGGACCAAGGGCAAAATGGTCTTTTCACCATCATTTAAACCCTCAGCCATATACACTCAACTGAACCTTCACCCACTCATTTTATCATTTCTCCAGCTGAAAGAAAGAAAGGAAAACAGAAGTGAGGGAGAGGAGAGTGGGGCGAAGGGAAGAGGAAGGAAAGGAGAGAAGAGCTTCTCAATTGGTCATTGCATGTAAGTCTTCTAAACCTCTCTCTACTCCATTTTTGATTCTGAATCCAATGGTACCACTTTCAAAGTCTGATCGTCACCCATTCTCTCTATCCCATTTTCTGTTTTGGTTGTTGAAATGGTGAAGATGATGGAGCTTGGAATTGTTATGGCTTCCATGTCCCGTTTTTGCTGTTAAGAGGGGGAAGTCTCAAGCTTGCATTTCAATTTGGAGGAAGTTGTGGAAGATCGGGTTGCTGTTTCAGTTTGAGAGAAAGGAAGCCACTGTCCTTGTTCGAATTCGGTTTCTAGCGGGGATTGTTCGTGGTTTTCTGTTCGACGATTTCGTCTCTCGACCCGACTCTCGGACTTCGGTATAACGGGTGAGTTCTACTCACGATTAGGGACGTTTTATGACTTTGAATAATTATGTTTCGGTGCTGTGTCGAAATCCCAGTTTTGAACCATCAAAGGAATCGATTTCACTTTAAAACGAATTAAATGAATTTCTGGGAATTTTCTGGGTTTCAGGTGATTGAAATTAGAAATCGAATTGGGCGAGAACGGAGAGCTAAAATGAGAAAAATGTGAAATTTTGGTAACAGACACAGGTCGCACGGACCGTGCGCCCCTGGGCACGGATCGTGCGCCTGCTTCGGGTTGGAAGAATTAGAACTCAAACGGGACGCACGGGTCGTGCGCCCCTTGGGCACGGATCGTGCGCTCCTTTCGGGTTGGATATGTTATTTGAAGTGCATCACGCACGGGTCGTGCGCCCCTGGGCACGGACCGTGCGTGAGGTTCTGTTACTGACTTCCGTTTTCTCGTTGTGTCGCTCCGTTCGATCCCGAACCTTTTCTAATCTCTTTCTCAACCATTTAAAAAGGGATTTCCTTACTGACAACCGTATTTTGAACTTGCTCCACTTATGATTTTGAAAAAGAGCCTTGAAAGCCCATTTGATCGAAAAACCGAAACCCTAGTACGCGTGTGAGTACACCGACTGATGGACTGACTGAATATACATGTTTATATATGTCAAATGAAAATGATTATTGTAACACCCCATTCTACCCGGCTATTTATTATAGAGATCAGAGTTTCAAAATTTCTTTTCGAATGGAATGCTACACATAAGCTTAATTTAACAACGGTCAAATCGGTGTAAGCCTTCGTTACACATTTATAATACGCAACACCATTAAATAATTTAGGGTACACGTGACTTCACCAATAAAATCCACACATTGTAATTTAGATGACTCGCAGCGGAAAAATAACACAATCTCCAAAATACGCCGAACAACAGGCTCATCAAAAATCATCAACTCAAAGCATATAAAATTCAACGACAAATGAATAACATTAAAATCCCTAATCCAACCCCCTAGGTGTCACGTATCAGAGCAGACCGACTCGGGAGTGAAAGGAGTAGGCCTTCACTCAGGACTACCTGTGGTAAACAACAACAGAAGGGTGAGTCTCAACTACATAATAAAGATTATAATAAGAAGTATATTACGTCATAGCATCACACTCACACAGTAGCATAGTCCATACAATCACCAACTAGCATGCTTATCATGAGGATGTATGCAATACAGTTATGCATGTGGTACCATTTTCCCAGACCGCAGCCTTATCATTATAATATCAACTCAGACCGCAGCCTTATCATTTCAATTTAGAACTCAGACCGCAGCCTTATTATCATAATTAGCAACTCAGACCGCAGCCTTATGTATGCATGAGACTCCATGACAAAACCACAATCATAATTATTAACAACACGGTCCATGTATCCTATATCACATCTTTAATTAATCTTAGTTTTAGCCCCCATGGCCTCATCATCAACCAACTCATTATTTTCTCCTCACAATCACGTCCCTAGGACTAGGATAACACTTAGGGACCAATCTGGCACCATTAGACCCGAAACTCGAACACAAGTCATGGGCGCCCCACTTGGCGCCCTGGGCGGCCACACTTGGCGCCCCACACAACACCCAAAAACACAAACATAGTAGACCACCTTAAAAATTGAAACCGCTCTAGCCAAAATGTTCAAAATGGGATTTGGTCACGTGAATACAGAATTTGGCTAGGGAAAATATGTTCAGAACTCACAGCTCACCCCTAGGCATCACAAACATAGTCAAACAACGCCCTCTAGGACAATTTCAAAACCGTAAGTGCAAATCTGGAAATTCTTTAGCCAAAGTACTTAAAATATGATTTGGTCAGGTGAATACAAAGTTTGGCTCGGTAAAATATGCTCAGAACATGATGTGTGCGCAAGGCACCTCTTAAACAAGTCAAAATGATGCCCAATAGGACAATTTTCAAACCACAAGTGCAAATCTGGAAATTCTTTAGCCAAAGTACTTAAAATATGATTTGGTCAGGTGAATACAAAGTTTGGCTCGGTAAAATATGCTCAGAACATGATGTGTGCACAAGGCACCCCTAAAACAAGTCAAAATGATGCCCAATAGGACAACTTTCAAACCACAAGTGAAAATCTGGAAATTCTTTAGCCAAAGTACTTAAAATATGATTTGGTCAGGTGAATACAAAGTTTGGCTCGGTAAAATATGCTCAGAACATGATGTGTACACAAGGCACCCCTAAAACAAGTCAAAATGATGCCCAATAGGACAACTTTCAAACCACAAGTGAAAATCTGGAAATTCTTTAGCCAAAGTACTTAAAATATGATTTGGTCAGGTGAATACAAAGTTTGGCCCGGTAAAATATGCTCAGAACATGATGTGTGCACAAGGCACCCCTAAAACAAGTCAAAATGATGCCCAATAGGACAATTTTCAAACCACAAGTGAAAACCTGGAAATTCTTTAGCCAAAGTACTTAAAATATGATTTGGTCAGGTGAATACAAAGTTTGGCTCGGTAAAATATGCTCAGAACATGATGTGTGCACAAGGCACCCCTAAAACAAGTCAAAATGATGCCCAATAGGACAACTTTCAAACCACAAGTGAAAATCTGGAAATTCTTTAGCCAAAGTACTTAAAATATGATTTGGTCAGGTGAATACAAAGTTTGGCCCGGTAAAATATGCTCAGAACATGATGTGTGCACAAGGCACCCCTAAAACAAGTCAAAATGATGCCCAATAGGACAACTTTCAAACCACAAGTGCAAATCTGGAAATTCTTTAGCCAAAGTACTTAAAATATGATTTGGTCAGGTGAATACAAAGTTTGGCTCGGTAAAATATGCTTAGAAACTGAGTTTACCCAAAAACATGATTTATGCGCCTTGCCTAAGCATAGGCAGCAACCTGGCGCCACCCCAGGCGCCACAGGCAACAACACAGGCGCCCTGCCCAGAACACACACACGCCCAGCAACAGAAAACAGCGCCCAGGGCGCCAATTCCCCCCCCCCCCCCCCAGCACTAGGCGCCCAGGCGCCCCAACACAACCAAAACACCAAAAATTCTTACTCATTTTTCTAAACCAAATCACCATAACATTCACAAATTACATTGTGCTCATACCAACAACATTCAATCTCATATATATATTAGGAACACATCAAGGCACAAAATCAACACATGAAATCCAAACCTTAGCATAGGGAAATCGAATTAACCACAACAATTATCAAATTCAACTAACCTAAACAATTCTAACAATTAATAAGTAGTGTCAAATGGGATCCTATGGTTTACATACAACCTATTATATTCTCTATTATAGAGTGAGACTCCCCTAACCTTGAATATGCCGGAATTAGAGTTCTTTCCACCGAAGCACCGACAACCACCACAACAACGAATCCCCTCCTTCTTCTTTCCTCTATCACGATCGCGCCCTCTCTCTCTTTCTCTTGGACCATTCGCAAATTGAACAGAAGAGGAAGGGTTAGGGAAAATTCGAAACCTAAGCATTTGATAGAGAAAGGAAATCGAATCATAGAAGATTAGGAACCCTTACCTAGGATCAAGATGCACGAACCCTAACTCCAAGCTTGAAGTCGCTCCTTCCTTCTCTTCTCCTCTCCTTCGACTTTCTTTCTTTTCTTCTCTCTTTCGACTTTCTTTCTTTCTTCTGACACTAGTGAGGCGCGACCTAGACCCCTAGTGCCTAAGGAGCGCCTAAGCCAACGGGCTTGGGCTTCTTGGGCCGTCATTTGCAATTCCGGTATTACCAACGCCATCCCCTTCGATTAAATAATAAATACCACATTATCATATAATAAAATAAAATAGTGCAACACTTTAAATAATTTAATCAATTACTTAATTAAATTATTTTAGGGTGTTACAACTCTCCCCCACTTGGGAAATTTCGTCCTCGAAATTCATACCTGAGTCAAATAGCTCTGGATAGGACTCCCGCATCCTACTCTCCAGCTCCCAAGTCATGCTCTCGCCAGTAGCTCCCAACCACACCACCTTTACTAAAACAATGCTCTTCCCTCTCAGCACCTTCACTTCTCTATCATCAATCCTCACTGGCATAGTCTCCACAGTGAGATTATCTCGCACCTCAATATCATCCATATGGACCACATGAGACGGGTCCGGAATGTACTTCCGAAGTTGCGACACGTGAAATACGTCGTGCAAGTTCGAAAGGTTAGGTGGTAGAGCCACCCTATAAGCAACCTTTCCGACCCTCTCAGTGATCTGGTACGGTCCAATAAATCTAGGAGTCAACTTCTTTGCTTTAAGTGCACGCCCAACACCTGCCATAGGCGTGACCCTCAAGAAAACATGCTCACCAGCCTGAAATTCTAAATCTTTTCTCCTTCTATCATGGTAACTCTTTTGCCGACTTTGAGACTCTTTCATTTTCTCCCTGATCATTTTTATCTTCTCTGTAGTCTCTCTCACTAATTCAGGTCCAAGAACAACACTTTCGCCAGATTCATGCCAACACAAAGGAGTTCTACACCTCCGCCCATACAGTGCCTCATAAGGAGCCATCCCTATACTCGAATGGTAGCTGTTGTTGTAAGTGAACTCAATCAACGAAAGGTGTGTATCCCACGCACCTCCCTGCTCTAAAACACACGATCTCAATAAGTCCTCCAATGACTGAATGGTTCTCTCTGTCTGCCCATCAGTCTGAGGATGGTAGGCTGAACTCAACCTCAATCTGGACCCCAATGCCTCCTGCAAGCTCCCCCAAAACTCCGAAGTAAACCTCGGATCTCTGTCAGATACAATACTCTTCGGGACACCATGCAACTTCACAATCACTTGAATATATATCTCGGCCAATCTCGCTACCGGATACGTGATGTTGATAGGAAGGAAGTGAGCAGACTTCGTCAACCTATCCACGATCACCCAAATAGAATCAAATCCCCGAACGGTTCTTGGTAACCCTGTCACAAAATCCATGGAAATGCTATCCCATTTCCATTCCGGAACATCCAAAGGTTGCATCAACCCCGCAGGCTTCTGGTGCTCAACCTTTGACTTCTGGCAAGTCAAACAGGCATACACAAACTGTGCTACATCTTTCTTCATACCAGGCCACCAGAATAATTTCTTCAAGTCATGATACATCTTTGTAGCCCCTGGATGAATACTCAGCTTGCTCCTATGACTCTCCTCAAGGATCATCTTCTTCATCTCAATATCATCGGGAACGCAGATCCTGTCTCTAAATCTCAACACACCCTGGGAATCCAACCTGAAATCCCTATCCACATTCTGATCACCCGCAACTAACAAGTCAACCAGCTTCACATCCAATTTCTGTGCGTCTCTGATACTAACCAAGAAGTCATTACCAATCCTCAGCATACCCAGCCTAACACTTCGCGGCGTCACTTCACAAACCAGACTCATATCACGAAATTGCTCAACCAACTCTAACTCTTTTATCATCATCGCTGACATATGCAAAGTCTTCCGACTTAAAGCATCAGCCACGACATTAGCTTTGCCGGGGTGATAGTTTAAGCCAAAATCATAGTCTTTCAGCAGCTCTAACCAACGCCTCTGCCTCATATTCAGCTCCTTCTGATCAAACAAGTATTTCAAACTCTTGTGGTCGCTGAATACCTAGAATCTAGTGCCATACAAATAGTGCCTCCAAATTTTTAGCGCAAACACAATAGCAGCCAATTCCAAATCATGAGTAGGATAGTTCTTCTCATGAGTCCGCAACTGTCTGGACGCATAAGCGACTACCTTCCCATCCTGCATCAATACGCCCCCTAAGCCCATTCTGGAAGCATCACAATATACCACAAACGGTTGATCCGGCACGGGCAACACTAACACCGGAGATGTTGTCAATCTTTTCTTCAACTCTTGGAAACTCTCCTCACACTTAGCATCCCAAACAAAAATTTTCCCTTTACACGTCAATTGAGTCAACGGAAGGGCTAGCTTTGAGAAACCCTCAATGAACCTCCTGTAGTAACCAGCCAATCCCAAGAAACTCCTGATCTCAGTCGCCGACTTTGGGCTCTCCCACTGTAACACAGCATCAACCTTGGCTGGGTCCACAGCTATGCCATCACTAGAAATAATATGACCCAGAAAGCTTACCTCACGCAGCCAGAACTCGCATTTGGACAACTTAGCATAAAGCTTCTTCTCTTTCAATACCTCAAGCACCAATCTCAAGTGCTCCGCATGCTCCTCCTCAGACTTGGAGTATACCAGAATATCATCTATAAAAACTACCACAAATCGATCCAAGTAACTATGGAAGATACGGTTCATGTACTCCATAAACACCCCTGGTGCATTGGTGACACCAAACGGCATCACAGAGTATTCATAATGTCCATATCTCGTTCGAAACGCTGTCTTCTGGACGTCTTCATCTTTTACTTTAATCTGGTGATACCCTGACCTCAAATCAATTTTACTAAAGACTTTAGCACCCACCAGCTGGTCCATCAGATCATCAATTCTCGGAAGAGGGTACTTATTTTTGATAGTCACTTTGTTCAACTGTCTATAATCCACACACAGGCGCATACTCCCATCTTTCTTCTTTACTAATAAAACCGGAGCTCCCCATGGTGACACACTAGGCCTCACAAATTTCTTTTCAAGTAACTCTTCCAACTGCTTCTTCAATTCAGATAACTCAGAAGCTGACATTCGGTACGGAGCCATGGACACAGGCTTAGTACCAGGCACAAGGTCAATCCCAAACTCTACTTCCCTCTCAGGTGGCACACTAGGAATCTCATCAGGGAACACTTCCGGGAATTCACACACCACCTGCAATCCTTCAACCATAGCTTGGTTTTCAGCAGACATAGACGCTATCAAAGCAAATAGTTGACCACCATCCCTCATTACCTTATGCAGCTGATCCCCAGATAACAAAACAGACTCTCCCTCCTCAGGAGGAAGGAAACTCACAGACTTGCTGAAACAGTTGATGTGCACATGGTTATCCACTAACCAGTCCATACCAAGAATAACATCCAACCCTCCCAAAGGCAAACATATAAGGTCTGTTAGACTTGAGAGTCTATAAAAGTAACCTTAGAGGGGGGGGGGTGAATAAGGTTATAGGTGATTAATGGATTCTTTTTCAATTTAAAAACTTTTTCGATATTGGTTTGGATAAAATGCGGAATAATAATATTTGACCAATATAGAAGGAGTAGAATGAGATGATGGACAGATCAATATTGTATACAGCAATAAAATAGATAATGAGAAGAAAGATTACAATATGATATATTTGCACAGTTATATTGAGAATATGATAATATAAGCAGTTATGATAATATCAATATTATAAGCAGATAAAGTGCAAAATATAAAGAGATAGGGAAGAGAGAGAGACACAGCAATTTAGCGAGGTTCGGGATAAAACCCCTACGTCCTCGGCCTTAGGCTTTTCAACCCTTGGACTTAGTAACCACTATATTGAAGAGAGTTTGATACAAACAGTCGACCCCAATATAAGTGAATCTCAATTCCCCTGAATTGAGAACCCAAGCACTCTTGCTAAGGATTTCTAAACCAACTCAATAACCCTATTGAGAGACCCAAGTACACAGCCCAGGATTTCAAAACACCAACTCAATCCCTTGATTGAGAGACCCAAGTACAAAGCCCAGGATTTCAAAATAACCACTAGAACAAAATAAGAATTACACAATTGAGATCTATGGATCCAATCACTTCTTAGTAATGTGTCAGTTTAGAAACTGAGAGAGATGAGTGATCTTAGGATTTTATAGATGCTCTATAAGATGAGGGATGATCTTGCTTTTGCAACCACTTCAAAATTGATATAACAATAGAAGTTGAGGTTGCTTGAAAGCTTTTAAAAATATAGATATGATTTTGAAAAACGAAGCTTTTTGAAAAACAAGATTCAAAACAGTTGGAGCACAGGATCTCAGATCTAGATCTATAAACAGCTTTTGAAAAAAGATATAACAATTTAAAATCAAAAGCTTATAAAAATAAAACAATGAGGAGCAATAGATCTATAGAGATTCGAATATGAGAGAGTAGAGAAGAAATTGTGAGCAGTGGAGTTGGAATGAAAGTGAAGCTCAACCAGGTATTTATAGGCTTAGGCACCGTTGAAAATTTTTGAAAAGCATTTAATATAAGTGAAGAATCGATTCATTGATCAAGTTAAAATGTGAAGGAATCGATTCATTGCCTTTAAAAAATAAAAGAATCGATTGTTTGTTTAGTTGAAATAAGAGAGGAATCGATTCATTGATGTTTTGGAAAAAGTGGGAATCGATTCATTGTTTATGAAGAAAGGAGTGAATCGATTTTCAGGCCATAAGGAGGTCCTGAGAATCGATTCTCAGTTCATTTAGAAGCATAGGGAATCGATTCTTAGTTCATAAAAAATAGGAGGATTCGATTCTTAGGCTAGTTGAATTAATAGGGAATCGATTTTTCTTTTCTTTTTAGAAGGCATGGGAATCGATTCATGGCCCTTTGAAAACATGAGGGAATCGATTTTCAGGCCATAT
The DNA here is from genome assembly GCA_039519185.1 of Astragalus membranaceus. NCBI lineage: Eukaryota > Viridiplantae > Streptophyta > Magnoliopsida > Fabales > Fabaceae > Astragalus > Astragalus membranaceus. The sequence continues at coordinate 34,897,322 of CM076854.1, read as the reverse complement.
AGGAGGTCCTGAGAATCGATTTCAAGGCCTATGAAATGGGTTGGAAATCGATTCCAAGCTTTCCTAAAAATATTTTTTCAACTTGCCACCTTATGCATGCATGCAATTTTGTGAAATATTTTTTCAAAACTATTTTTATGCATCATGCATGTTTTGAAAATTCATCTCTCTCAATAGCTAAAGTGCCACACACTTTAGGTGATAGGACCTTTACAAAGTGTCCTAAAAAGGCTTAGACACAACTTAGGATTTTGAACTTCATATGTTGCTTCTTCTTCAAGCTTCTCTTCTTTTGTGTCTTCTTCTCTTTAAATTAAGTCCTGCACTTTGCTCAACTTGAAACATTAGTAGATATGATGTAATTTGTTATCATACAAAATAAAGGAGTGTTTACCCTTGGTTCAACAAACTCCCCCTTTTTGATGATAACAAATTACATTATGCATAGGGTTTGATAATAATGAAAATTCTCTTTTAAAAAAGCTCCCCCTAAGCATAAGCATATATTTTCTCCTATTTTCTCCCCACATATAATAGTAACTTGCATATTTTCTCCCCCTTTGTTTTCATCAAAAAGGAGAGGGGGTGAAAAAACAAATAGAAAACATTTTATAAACTAGCATAATCAAGCATCCCTAGCTCTCTACGGATTTTACAAAAAAGGAGCTTCGGCTAGGGGTTTAGTGAAGATATCCGCTAGTTGGTCATCCGTGCCTACAAATTTTAATGCAATGCTCCCCCTAGACACATGATCTCTAATAAAGTGATGTCTAATGTCAATATGTTTAGTGCGAGAGTGTTGTATAGGGTTCTTAGCAATATTTATAGCACTTGTATTATCACACAAAACAGGCACACTTTCAAAAATTAGACCAAAGTCTTCCAAAGTTTGTTTCATCCACAGAACTTGTGCGACGCAGTTTCCAACAGCCACATATTCAGCTTCAGCTGTGGACAAAGCAACACTGTTCTGCTTCTTACTAGACCAGGAGGTCAAACAAGGACCAAGAAAATGACAAGTTCCACTAGTACTTTTTCTATCAAGAGTGCAACCTGCAAAATCAGCATCAGAAAAACAACTAAATCAAACGTACTCGATTTCGGGTACCACAAACCAAAGTCTATGGTCCCTTTAACATACCTAAGAATCCGTTTTACAGCTTTTAAATGTGATTCTTTTGGGCATGCTTGAAATCGAGCACACAAGCATACAGCAAACATAATATCAGGTCGAGATGCAGTTAAGTATAAGAGACTACCTATCATACCTCGATACATAGTTTCATTTACCGGTTTACCTTGCTCATCCTTATCTAGTTTAGTTGCTGTTGCCATTGGAGTGCTGATTTCTTTTGCGTCATTCATGTTATATTTCTTCAGCAATTCCTTTGAGAACTTTGTTTGGGATATGAAGATTCCTTCATTTGATTGTTTCACTTGAAGTCCCAAGAAAAAGTTAAGTTCTCCCATCATACTCATTTCAAATTCACTAGTCATCATCTCAGAAAATTCCTTGCACAAATCATCATTAGTAGATCCAAAGATAATATCATCAACATAGATTTGAACTACTATGATATGTTTGCCCTTGGTTTTAAGGAATAAGGTAGAATCAATCTTACCCTTTTTGAAACCATTGGCAGTTAAATGTTTGCTTAATCTCTCATACCAAGCTCTAGGCGCTTGTTTCAATCCATAGAGGGCTTTGTCAAGTTTAAAGACGTGATCGGGATTTTTAAAATCTTCAAAACCAGGGGGTTGTTTTACAAAAACTTCTTCTTCTAAGAAACCATTTAGGAAGGCACTTTTGACATCCATTTGGTGTAGTTTGAAATCCATGTAGGAGGCAAATGCCAAAATTATCCTAATGGACTCCAATCTAGCCACAGGAGCAAAAGTTTCTTCAAAATCCACCCCTTCGATTTGATTAAAACCTTGAACTACTAGACGACTTTTGTTTAATAAAATTGTTCCATTTTCGTCAAGTTTGTTGCGAAAAACCCATTTAGTTCCTATGATGGTCCGATCGACCGGTTTTTCAACTAAGTGCCAAACTTTATTTCTTTCAAATTGTTCAAGTTCTTTTTGCATTGACAAAACCCACTCTGGATCAATTAAGGCTTCCTTGATATTATTTGGAACTATTTGAGAGACAAAAGCACTATGAAAGCATAAAAGATTTAGAGAAGAGCGAGTTGTTACCCCCTTTGATGGACTACCAATAATTTGCTCCATGGGATGATCTCGAACTGTTTTCCATGTCTTGGGCAGATCATCGTGTGTTCTTCCATGGATATGGTCGTCGATGTCTTGGGGCTCTCGTTCCATTTCAACTTCATTTTGAGTTTCAATTTCCACCTCTGCTTCTTCTACACTTTCATTGTTAGTTTCAGGTGATCTATTTTTGATCACTTCAATCACTTCATCCTCATCATCAGCAGCTTTCTTATCAAAAGGGTTAGTTTCATCAAAAGAAACATGAATAGATTCTTGCATAGTTTTATCAATTTTATTGTAAACGATATAAGCTCTACTATGATTTGAATAACCCATAAAAATACCTTCGGATGACTTGGCATCAAACTTACCCAACTTGTCCTTTGTATTAAGAATGAAGCACTTACTTCCAAAGACTTTGAAGTATGAAATGTTTGGGGCTCTACCATTCCACAGCTCATATGGTGTTTTGTTGAGAGATGGCCTTAAGTATACACGGTTTAGCACATGACACGCTGTATCCACTGCATGACCCCAGAAATATTTGGGAAGGTTGTGCTCATTCAGCATTGTCCTGCTCATCTCTTGTATAGTTCTGTTCTTTCTTTCAACTACACCATTTTGTTGAGGAGTTCTTGGAGCTGAAAAGTTATGATGAATGCCATACTTTTCACACCACGTCTTGAATGATGAATTTTCGTACTCTCCTCCATGATCGCTTCTAATTTCTTTGATGGCTAAGTTTTTCTCATTTTGTAGCTTTCTGCACAACTTAGCAAACTCGTTAAAAGCATCACTTTTATTTGCAAGTAGGATAACCCAAGTATATCTAGAATAATCATCAACAATAACAAAGACATACTTAGACCCTCCTAGACTTACGACATCAATTTCACCAAACAAATCAAGATGTAGCAGTTCAAGCACATTTTTGGTGGAAATAACAGGTTTTGATTTAAAAGAGGTTTTGTGCATTTTACCAAGTTGACATGCATCACATAATTGGCCTTTTTCATATTTTAATTTAGGTAGACCTCTAACATGCTCATTCTTACTTAACTTAGATAGATGTTCTATACTAGCATGTCCTAAGCGTCTATGCCACAAATCCACATCATCAATCAAGGTAGGCATACATACTATCTCATCACTTACATTATCAAAATCAACATAGTATACATTGTTTTCTCGAAAGCCAGTAATGTAGAGTTTAGAAGTCATATGGGTGATAACACATTTATCAACAGAAAAGTGCACATCAAAATCATTATCGCATAGTTGGCTAACACTTAGTAAGTTAAATTTAACACCATCAACTAATAAAGCATCTTTAATTTTAATTGTGTTTTCCTTACCCACACAACCTTTACCTATTACTTGAGCAGATTCATTGTTGGCAAACTTTACAGATCCACTAGCTTTGTTGCTCAGTTTTAGAAACAGTGAAGCATCACCAGTCATATGCTTTGAGCAACCACTATCAACCATCCACACATTTTTCTTTTTAGCTGAGGGACCAACCTGCAAAAGAATTGTTTAACAACTAGCACGAGGTACCCTTTTTGTTGGGTCCTTGGGAGTTAGTCATCAAGGGGTTTGCTTTCACAATCCACCTTGGTTTCTTCCAAACAGGTACAAGGGTTCCAAGCTCACATATTTTACGGATAGGGCATGAAGAAGAGCTATGGTTCCCTTTTTGACAATATGTGCATTTGAAGATAGTAGGTTTATAACTAGAAGTAGAAGCTACAAAGGTGATATTTTTGTTTGAGCTGGAGGTGGTGGAATTTCCTTGGTACCCAATACCTCTCCTATCAACATATTGATGTTGATAGTGAAGCAACTGAGTCAAGGTCTTTTCACCAACCTCAAACTTTTTCAAAGATTCTTTCAAAAATTCATTTTCAACCTTGACTTTTTCAAAATTTTGTTTTAGTTCTCGAAATTCAAGGTTGACTGATTTGTGTAGTTCATTCTTTAATCTAGTGACTTCACTTTCAAGAGTCTCGATTTGAGTGGATAGGCTTTTGTTGCTCTTTGTTAATTTCTTGGATTTTAACAAAAGTTTTTCGTGTTCGAAATATAGAGCCTCAAAAGCTTCACTCAGATCGTGACTACTATAGTCATTATCAATCATATCATCATGCATAGAAGAGGTAGAGGAACTAGAAAAGTTAAGGCTTACCTTTGATGTATCATTTGCCATGCTGCAGACAGCATTGTCGGTCTGCTCATCTTCTTCTGATTCACCATCAGTGCTGAGATTGTCCCATGTTGCTTCAGGTGTGTTCTTTGCCATGAGGCAGACAGCATTTGCAACTTCTTCTTCTTCTGTCTCACTTTCAGTGTCTGTATTGTCCCATGTTGCTTTCATTGCTTTCTTTTGCTTAGATTTCAGCTTGTAACAGTTTTCTTTGATGTGACCGGGTTTGTTGCATTCGAAACATCTTGGTTGATCATTCTTTTTCTCATACCTGTCTTCTTTGTTGTACCCGGACTTCTTTGAAAAGTCACCCTTTCCAAACTTTTTGAATCTCATAAATTTTTTGAAATTTTTGGCAAGCATAGCCATATCTTCATCATCGGTTTCAGATTCAACCTCTTTCCTTGCTACTTTAGAAGTTTTAGCAGCAAGGGCAAGAGATTTCTTCTCTTTTACAGTTTCTTTTTCTTGATTCTTTTTGGCAGCCAGAACTACCTCAAATGCTAGCAATGATCCAATAAGGTCTTCTTGAGGTAAAGTGCCAATGTCTTTGGCTTCGGTTATAGCACAAGTCTTAGGGAAGAAATCACCAGTTAAGGATTCAAGGATCTTTCCATTCAAATCCTTGTTGGTGTATTTCTTTCCTAAGGCCCTCAAGTTGTTTACAATTAAATTTAATCTCTGATGCATTGCTGTGACAGACTCACCTTCTTTCATTTTAAAACTTTCATATTCAGAGGTGAGAATTCTAATTTTAGTATCTTTTACCTGGCTTGTCCCGACATGAGTGGCTTGTAGGCAGTCCCAGATTTCCTTTGCACTTTGACACCCTTTTACTCTACCATATTCTTCTTCACAGAGTGATAGATGAAGGATATTCATGGCCTTTGCATTTAGGGATATCTTGTCAAGTTCAGATTTTCTTAACTCACTCAGGTCGATGGTGTAGATGTCTTCCACCGGTACTTCTTCAGCTTTGCCGGTGGCTTGAATTTTTGAAGTGTCACCATCAGTATTACCTGGTTTTGTGATCTTGATCTTCATAGGGATCAGAGGTCCATCAACAATAATTCTCCACAGAGTGAAATCTATAGCCTGCACATGACATTTCATACGACTACTCCAGTAATCATAGTTAGTACCATCAAATAGAGGAGGCCTATTAGAGGACATTCCTTCTTTCATAAAAGAACCCATAATCACAGATAAATATATAGAATTTAAATTGCGAGATGTAAAGCTCTATATGCAATTTCTAGCTCTGATACCACTTGTTAGACTTGAGAGTCTATAAAAGTAACCTTAGAGGGGGGGGGGTGAATAAGGTTATAGGTGATTAATGGATTCTTTTTCAATTTAAAAACTTTTTCGATATTGGTTTGGATAAAATGCGGAATAATAATATTTGACCAATATAGAAGGAGTAGAATGAGATGATGGACAGATCAATATTGTATACAGCAATAAAATAGATAATGAGAAGAAAGATTACAATATGATATATTTGCACAGTTATATTGAGAATATGATAATATAAGCAGTTATGATAATATCAATATTATAAGCAGATAAAGTGCAAAATATAAAGAGATAGGGAAGAGAGAGAGACACAGCAATTTAGCGAGGTTCGGGATAAAACCCCTACGTCCTCGGCCTTAGGCTTTTCAACCCTTGGACTTAGTAACCACTATATTGAAGAGAGTTTGATACAAACAGTCGACCCCAATATAAGTGAATCTCAATTCCCCTGAATTGAGAACCCAAGCACTCTTGCTAAGGATTTCTAAACCAACTCAATAACCCTATTGAGAGACCCAAGTACACAGCCCAGGATTTCAAAACACCAACTCAGTCCCTTGATTGAGAGACCCAAGTACAAAGCCCAGGATTTCAAAATAACCACTAGAACAAAATAAGAATTACACAATTGAGATCTATGGATCCAATCACTTCTTAGTAATGTGTCAGTTTAGAAACTGAGAGAGATGAGTGATCTTAGGATTTTATAGATGCTCTATAAGATGAGGGATGATCTTGCTTTTGCAACCACTTCAAAATTGATATAACAATAGAAGTTGAGGTTGCTTGAAAGCTTTTAAAAATATGGATATGATTTTGAAAAACGAAGCTTTTTGAAAAACAAGATTCAAAACAGTTGGAGCACAGGATCTCAGATCTAGATCTATAAACAGCTTTTGAAAAAAGATATAACAATTTAAAATCAAAAGCTTATAAAAATAAAACAATGAGGAGCAATAGATCTATAGAGATTCGAATATGAGAGAGTAGAGAAGAAATTGTGAGCAGTGGAGTTGGAATGAAAGTGAAGCTCAACCAGGTATTTATAGGCTTAGGCACCGTTGAAAATTTTTGAAAAGCATTTAATATAAGTGAAGAATCGATTCATTGATCAAGTTAAAATGTGAAGGAATCGATTCATTGCCTTTAAAAAATAAAAGAATCGATTGTTTGTTTAGTTGAAATAAGAGAGGAATCGATTCATTGATGTTTTGGAAAAAGTGGGAATCGATTCATTGTTTATGAAGAAAGGAGTGAATCGATTTTCAGGCCATAAGGAGGTCCTGAGAATCGATTCTCAGTTCATTTAGAAGCATAGGGAATCGATTCTTAGTTCATAAAAAATAGGAGGATTCGATTCTTAGGCTAGTTGAATTAATAGGGAATCGATTTTTCTTTTCTTTTTAGAAGGCATGGGAATCGATTCATGGCCCTTTGAAAACATGAGGGAATCGATTTTCAGGCCATATAGGAGGTCCTGAGAATCGATTTCAAGGCCTATGAAATGGGTTGGAAATCAATTCCAAGCTTTCCTAAAAATATTTTTTCAACTTGCCACCTTATGCATGCATGCAATTTTGTGAAATATTTTTTCAAAACTATTTTTATGCATCATGCATGTTTTGAAAATTCATCTCTCTCAATAGCTAAAGTGCCACACACTTTAGGTGATAGGACCTTTACAAAGTGTCCTAAAAAGGCTTAGACACAACTTAGGATTTTGAACTTCATATGTTGCTTCTTCTTCAAGCTTCTCTTCTTTTGTGTCTTCTTCTCTTTAAATTAAGTCCTGCACTTTGCTCAACTTGAAACATTAGTAGATATGATGTAATTTGTTATCATACAAAATAAAGGAGTGTTTACCCTTGGTTCAACAAGGTCAACCAGAAAATCTCTGCCGAAAACTGACAGAGGACACTTAGCACACAATAGAGAAGTAGTCACCGAACCCTTAGCCGGAGTGTCGATAACCATTTCCCTTTTCATATCAGACAATACTAGGTTTAACTTTTCAGCACAAACAGCAGCAATAAAAGAATGCGTAGCACCAGTATCAACTATAGCAACTAAAGGGGAACCATAAATAAAACAAGTACCTCGAATCTCATTGGGCCCCTCTGAGCCTGCTAGCGCGAAAACTCTTCCATTGGATTTTTCTTTCTTCGGTTTGGTGCATTTAGAACTGAAGTGACCAGCTTCACCACAATTGAAACACACTGATTCCTTACGATCACAGTTAGACGCCATATGACCTTTCTTCCCACAACGGTAACACATTACCTCAGTCTTGCAATCGAAACTTTTGTGACCCGGCTTGCCACAGGTATAACACACTATATCAGCGGGAGCACCTCCCCCACTAGGCTTCTTACCCTCAGAAAATTTCTTACCAGCACCTGCCTTCCACTTATTTTTACCTCCAGACACATCATATGGTTTGCCCCTAAACTGAGTATTCCTCTTTTCTTTCCCAATCTTGTAGGCAGCAGAACTGTCCTCTTCATAAATTCTACTCTTGTCAACTAATCTAGCAAAATCTCGTATCTCATGATACCCAATTGCCTTCTTAATGTCAGGTCGCAGGCCACTTTCAAATTTCACACATTTAGAGAACTCTGAATCAGCATCATTGGCGTAGTAAGGACAAAATTGTGCCAGCTCTTCGAACTTGGCTGCATACTCAGCCACAGTCTTATTTCCCTGTTTCAGTTCTAAGAATTCTACCTCTTTCTTGGCCCGAACGTCTTCAGGGTAATACTTTCTTTTAAACTCTCTTGTGAAGACTTCCCAAGTAACCTCTTCACCAGCAGTGTTCAACCTATGCAGCATCCCTAACCACCACTTGTCAGCCTCTTCCGCCAGCATGTGCGTCCCAAACTTCACTTGCTGGGCAGCAGTGCAATCTATAACACGGAATATCCGCTCTATCTCATTCAACCACGACAAGGCTCCATCGGGATCATACCGACCCTTGAAGGTGGGTGGGTTTTCCCTCTGAAACGTTGCCAGGTTACGGGCATTCATATCAGCAGCATTGTTTTGATTCCCAACAGCTTGGGCTATGGCCTGCAGAGCAGCAGCCAAAGCAGCATCATCCCTTCTAGCCATCTCAACCTAGCACTGCAGCATAAACGACAATTTAGAACTAAAACAAAACACCTAATTGTCATACACAATATGACAGACAGACACACTTGGTCGGACAGACCGAACTTTTGCTCTGATACCACTAATGTAACACCCCATTCTACCCGGCTATTTATTATAGAGATCAGAGTTTCAAAATTTCTTTTCGAATGGAATGCTACACATAAGCTTAATTTAACAACGGTCAAATCGGTGTAAGCCTTCGTTACACATTTATAATACGCAACACCATTAAATAATTTAGGGTACACGTGACTTCACCAATAAAATCCACACATTGTAATTTAGATGACTCGCAGCGGAAAAATAACACAATCTCCAAAATACGCCGAACAACAGGCTCATCAAAAATCATCAACTCAAAGCATATAAAATTCAACGACAAATGAATAACATTAAAATCCCTAATCCAACCCCCTAGGTGTCACGTATCAGAGCAGACCGACTCGGGAGTGAAAGGAGTAGGCCTTCACTCAGGACTACCTGTGGTAAACAACAACAGAAGGGTGAGTCTCAACTACATAATAAAGATTATAATAAGAAGTATATTACGTCATAGCATCACACTCACACAGTAGCATAGTCCATACAATCACCAACTAGCATGCTTATCATGAGGATGTATGCAATACAGTTATGCATGTGGTACCATTTTCCCAGACCGCAGCCTTATCATTATAATATCAACTCAGACCGCAGCCTTATCATTTCAATTTAGAACTCAGACCGCAGCCTTATTATCATAATTAGCAACTCAGACCGCAGCCTTATGTATGCATGAGACTCCATGACAAAACCACAATCATAATTATTAACAACACGGTCCATGTATCCTATATCACATCTTTAATTAATCTTAGTTTTAGCCCCCATGGCCTCATCATCAACCAACTCATTATTTTCTCCTCACAATCACGTCCCTAGGACTAGGATAACACTTAGGGACCAATCTGGCACCATTAGACCCGAAACTCGAACACAAGTCATGGGCGCCCCACTTGGCGCCCTGGGCGGCCACACTTGGCGCCCCACACAACACCCAAAAACACAAACATAGTAGACCACCTTAAAAATTGAAACCGCTCTAGCCAAAATGTTCAAAATGGGATTTGGTCACGTGAATACAGAATTTGGCTAGGGAAAATATGTTCAGAACTCACAGCTCACCCCTAGGCATCACAAACATAGTCAAACAACGCCCTCTAGGACAATTTCAAAACCGTAAGTGCAAATCTGGAAATTCTTTAGCCAAAGTACTTAAAATATGATTTGGTCAGGTGAATACAAAGTTTGGCTCGGTAAAATATGCTCAGAACATGATGTGTGCGCAAGGCACCTCTTAAACAAGTCAAAATGATGCCCAATAGGACAATTTTCAAACCACAAGTGCAAATCTGGAAATTCTTTAGCCAAAGTACTTAAAATATGATTTGGTCAGGTGAATACAAAGTTTGGCTCGGTAAAATATGCTCAGAACATGATGTGTGCACAAGGCACCCCTAAAACAAGTCAAAATGATGCCCAATAGGACAACTTTCAAACCACAAGTGCAAATCTGGAAATTCTTTAGCCAAAGTACTTAAAATATGATTTGGTCATGTGAATACAAAGTTTGGCTCGGTAAAATATGCTCAGAACATGATGTGTGCACAAGGCACCCCTAAAACAAGTCAAAATGATGCCCAATAGGACAACTTTCAAACCACAAGTGCAAATCTGGAAATTCTTTAGCCAAAGTACTTAAAATATGATTTGATCAGGTGAATACAAAGTTTGGCCCGGTAAAATATGCTCAGAACATGATGTGTGCACAAGGCACCCCTAAAACAAGTCAAAATGATGCCCAATAGGACAATTTTCAAACCACAAGTGCAAACCTGGAAATTCTTTAGCCAAAGTACTTAAAATATGATTTGGTCAGGTGAATACAAAGTTTGGCTCGGTAAAATATGCTCAGAACATGATGTGTGCACAAGGCACCCCTAAAACAAGTCAAAATGATGCCCAATAGGACAACTTTCAAACCACAAGTGCAAATCTGGAAATTCTTTAGCCAAAGTACTTAAAATATGATTTGGTCAGGTGAATACAAAGTTTGGCCCGGTAAAATATGCTCAGAACATGATGTGTGCACAAGGCACCCCTAAAACAAGTCAAAATGATGCCCAATAGGACAACTTTCAAACCACAAGTGAAAATCTGGAAATTCTTTAGCCAAAGTACTTAAAATATGATTTGGTCAGGTGAATACAAAGTTTGGCTCGGTAAAATATGCTTAGAAACTGAGTTTACCCAAAAACATGATTTATGCGCCTTGCCTAAGCATAGGCAGCAACCTGGCGCCACCCCAGGCGCCACAGGCAACAACACAGGCGCCCTGCCCAGAACACACACACGCCCAGCAACAGAAAACAGCGCCCAGGGCGCCAATTCCCCCCCAGCACTAGGCGCCCAGGCGCCCCAACACAACCAAAACACCAAAAATTCTTACTCATTTTTCTAAACCAAATCACCATAACATTCACAAATTACATTGTGCTCATACCAACAACATTCAATCTCATATATATATTAGGAACACATCAAGGCACAAAATCAACACATGAAATCCAAACCTTAGCATAGGGAAATCGAATTAACCACAACAATTATCAAATTCAACTAACCTAAACAATTCTAACAATTAATAAGTAGTGTCAAATGGGATCCTATGGTTTACATACAACCTATTATATTCTCTATTATAGAGTGAGACTCCCCTAACCTTGAATATGCCGGAATTAGAGTTCTTTCCACCGAAGCACCGACAACCACCACAACAACGAATCCCCTCCTTCTTCTTTCCTCTATCACGATCGCGCCCTCTCTCTCTTTCTCTTGGACCATTCGCAAATTGAACAGAAGAGGAAGGGTTAGGGAAAATTCGAAACCTAAGCATTTGATAGAGAAAGGAAATCGAATCATAGAAGATTAGGAACCCTTACCTAGGATCAAGATGCACGAACCCTAACTCCAAGCTTGAAGTCGCTCCTTCCTTCTCTTCTCCTCTCCTTCGACTTTCTTTCTTTTCTTCTCTCTTTCGACTTTCTTTCTTTCTTCTGACACTAGTGAGGCGCGACCTAGACCCCTAGTGCCTAAGGAGCGCCTAAGCCAACGGGCTTGGGCTTCTTGGGCCGTCATTTGCAATTCCGGTATTACCAACGCCATCCCCTTCGATTAAATAATAAATACCACATTATCATATAATAAAATAAAATAGTGCAACACTTTAAATAATTTAATCAATTACTTAATTAAATTGTTTTAGGGTGTTACAATTATAATGCCGGAGGTCTAACTTATGAGTTCCTCAAAACGGGTTATAGATCGATATGGATATTGTTTATCCAATTACTATGTAATTGATCCATGTGGTGATCGAAAAGATATATATTATCTAACTCTCGAGAATTTGATGCATATTGTCATATGTATTGCGTTGGGTGACGACCCGACAAGTAGCATACTAGGAAGGGAAGTCATGAGCCCTCACCCTAGGCCCTGAATGTGTTCTGGCGTGGTCAACTCACGGGTTACCGGGATTAGCAGGCGTTGTGCGGCCGGTTTGTGCTAAGTAATGCACGAATTGCCGGGATTAGCAGTCGTTGTGCGGTCGGCATTCGATTATTATATAAGATTCACGAATTGCTGGGATTAGCAGTCGTTGTGCGGTCGTGATTCGATTAATAAATAAGACATTGTTATGTCAGCTTTTGTTGTAACGGTTTAATAAATTGAACCGAGTGTTGTGAGGGGGCACGGTGGAACTCACTGAGATAATGTTATCTCACCCTATCCATATTTGTTGTTTTTCAGAAAAGCAGGGAAAAAGGAAGACTATTGTGCACGAGTAGTTGGTATACTCTTGGAGGTGCTGAAGACTTAGTCATTTGATCCTTTGTTCTTTTGTTGTCCTATTGGTTGTATAAACTTATATTGATTATGAGTTATATGAACTGTTTTATGTTTCTGTTTGGTATTTGGACTTGGATATTGTAATCCATTCGGTATGGAACCGATAAACTTCTATTATGAAGCAATGTCATTCCGATTATGTTTTTATTTCGGAAAAAGTTTGTATGTCCAATACTTAAACAGGAAATGTGTCCTCTGAATTTCCGCAACCTGTGCATCTTCGGTCTCTCTACATGTTAGAAATACCGGGGTGTTACAAGTTGAAATGGATGGGAGGAACGACACTGGAATTGTTGCTGCTCTAGCTGCCATGGCACAAGCTGTGCAGAATCAACAGAATGCTGGTGAGAATGCTGGGGTTCTGAGTTTGGCTACCTTTCAGAGAGAGAATCCGCCTACGTTCAATGGCAAGTATGATCCTGATGGTGCTTTAGCTTGGTTGAAAGAAACAGAGAGAATTTTTCGAGTGATGGATTGTACCCAAGCACAGAAGGTCCGCTATGGTACGCATATGCTAGCTGAGGAAGCTGATGATTGGTGGTTAGAGACGAGGCAGAGGCTGGAGGCTGCTAATGAAGAGATTACTTGGGAAGTGTTCAGCAGAGAGTTTAACCGTAAGTATTATCCGAAAGATGCCCGAGGGAAGAAAGAGATTGAGTTTCTGGAGCTGAAACAAGGGAGTATGTCCGTATCAGAGTATGCCGCTAAGTTTGTGGAGCTGGCAAAGTTCTATCCGCATTACACTGGAGCTACTGCTGAGTTTACCAAGTGTATCAAGTTCGAGAATGGTTTGAGGCCCGAGATCAAGAAAGCAGTCGGATATCAGAAGATCCGTGTCTTTGCTGACTTGATTGATAGTTGCAGGATTTTTGAGGAGGATAGTAATGCCCACTACAAGATTGTGAACGATAAGAAGGGCTAGTCTCAGAGTCGTGGGAAGCCGTATGATGCTCCTGCTGGTAGAGGTGAACCGGAAGCTGCTGATGGCAAGAGGCTTAGTGGGGGAGATGCTTCGGTCGTTATCGTGTGTTTCAGATGTGGCAAAGCTGGTCATAAGAGTAATGCGTGCAAAGCTGAGGCGAAGAGGTGTCTCCATTGTGGTAAGATTGGCCATGAGGCGCCCGGGTGTGAGCACAAGGAGTTGATTTGTTTCAACTGTGGCGAAGGAGGGCACATCAGTAGTCAGTGTCAGAGACCGAAGAGGGAACGAGCTGGTGGAAGGATGTTCGCTTTGGTAGGGTCAGAGACTCCTAGGGAGGGCGGACTTATTAGAGGTACCTGCTTCATTGATGGTGTTCCTCTAACTTATATTGTCGATACCGGTGCTACTCTTTGTTTTATCGCTGCTAATTGCGTCGAAAGATTGGGTCTTGCGTTGTCTTCTATGAATGGAGAAATGGTTGTCGACACTCCAGCTAATGGGTCTGTGACTACTTCTCTTGTGTGTTCTGGGTGTCCCTTGTCGATTTTCGACAGAGACTTTGTTGTTGATTTAATTTGGTTGTCGTTAAGCGGAATGGATGTGATTCTAGGTATGAACTGGTTAGAGTATAACCATGCCCATATCAATTGTCATAGCAAGTCTGTAAGTTTTCCTACGCCTGAAAAGGAGGAAGTTGGTTTGTTGCCTGCTAGACAATCGCGGAAATTAATTCGGGAGCAAGGGGAGACTTCGCAAAGTAGACAGAAGAGTCATCGTAATAAGAGAAGGAAGGATTTGAAATTTCAAGCGGGTGAGGTGCGAGTACGGGATAATCTCACCGTGGAGACGATGCCTGTACGGATTGAAGGTCATGAAGTGAAAGCTTTAAGAGGCAAGGAGATTGCGTTGGTGAAAGTAGTTTGGCTAGGAGCTGCTGGAGAGAGCACGACTTGGGAGTTGGAGAGTAAGATGCGGGAGTCCTATCCAGAGCTGTTTGATTCAGGTGAGTTTTCGAGGACGAAAACATTCTAAGTGGGGGAAAGTTGTAACGCCCAAATGTTTAATTAAATTATTTAATTAAATATTTAGGTATTCAATTATTTATTTATTTATTTTAGTTGGTGTAATTATATTAACGTTGGATTAAGAGGTGTGTAATTGAATATTAGGGGATGGCGTTAGTGATCGGGCTTAAGCTAGAGGAAAGCCCGTGACCCAAGTCCACTAGCTAGGCGCATAGGTGATGCGCCTAGGCTAGGGTTTGGTTCACTTATGCGAATTGTTTGAGAAAAAGGAGAGGAAACTTGCGAAATAGAGAGAGAGAGAGAGAGAGAGAGAGAGAGAGAGAGAGAGAAGAGAGAAAGTGTACGGCGCGCATATCCAAGGGAGAGGGAGAAGAGGAATTCGCGAATTCAAGGGAGCAGAGAGGAGTCGTGTTGCTGAGGTTCTGTTGGTGACTCGATCAAGAGAATTGGTGCTCTCTTACTATAAGGTAAGGGTGGGGTTCTTCCTTATAATGGGGTTTTATGATGGGGTCATGTGGGAATAGATCCTATGATGCCTAGGGTTTGATTTTGATGTGTAGTTTGATGGTAGGTGAATCATAACTAGGTTGATTGAAAATAGTTGCTTGTTGGTGATTGTTGTGACCCTAAACATTGGTGATTCGTTGTTGTTATAACTAATTACATGCTAGGTGTTCGATTATATTATTGATTGGTGTCGTGAGTGACAAAATATGATGATTGGCATTGGTAATTAAGAATTGATGAGCTAAATTGGTGATATGATTTGCATATGTGGTGTTTCGGTGAATTTGGTGTAATGCTGTTTTTGGGGCCCCGGTGCTGGGCGCCATTCCTGGGTGGGTGTGTTGCTGTTTCTGGCGCCCTGGGTGTGGGCACCGTGTGCCAATGTTGCCTTGTGTCATGTTGCTGTTTTTGGCGCCGTGTCTGGTGCACGTCCCTGGTTTTGTTGCGTTTCGTGTTGCGGTTTCTGGCGCCCTGGGTGTGGGCGCCGTGTTCCAGTGGGTGTTGTGTTGCGCGCTGTTGGCGCAGGGGCGCCATGGGCGCCACATCCTGGGGGTGTTGTGTTTCCTGGGTGTTGCTGTTTTAGGCGCCCAGTGCCTGGGCGCCGTGTCTGGGTGTGTTTCTTGCGCCATGTTGCGTTCATGTTGTGTTCTGGGCTGTCTGGGCGCCAAGGGCGCCATGTCCTGCAGTGTTGCCTGTTGTGTTGCTGTCTGTTGCTAGGCGCCCTGCTCCTGGGCGCCAAAGTCATGTGTGTTGCGTTGGTTGCTAAGCGCCCTGCTCCTGGGCGCCAAGTTCAGTGTTGTTGCCTGTTGCTGGGCGCCCTGCTCCTGGGCGCCAGTTTTCTGTGTGTTGGCCAGATTTTGCATGTTGCTCCGAGGCGCCCAGTGCCTGGGCACCATTTCCAGGATGTTCCTCAATTTTTCCCCGGTTTTCTTTTTAACATATCTTTTGACTCGGGTGTCCGATTTGGACGTTTCAAAATGTTTTGGAAAGCTTATTCAGAGGCCTAGCTGAATATTCTAATTTGAGGCAAAGTAGTCCATTTTTCTGGAAAAGTTGTTAACCGTTGGTATAATCGTTAAATGGTGATGTTTTATAAAGAAAGTCGTCATGTCTCCAATACTTTGGTATAACCCTCGTGTCTCACATGTTTTAGAAAATTGTTGTCATCTGGGTGTATTGGTGCTGTTTTGGAAGATTGTTGTCCTCTAGGTGTCTTGGTGCGGTTTGATGCTAGGTGTGAAGGCTCAAACCTTGGTGTTGTTGGAACTAGGTGTGAAGGTTCCAAGTCTTGTTGTTTTGTTGTGTTGGGTGGTTGGTGTTTTCGGTGTCGTTGTGGCTAGGTGTGAAAGCCCAACTTTGGTTATATTTGGTGATTGTTGTCGGTGTGTCACATTGTGACTAATTTGGTGATTGTCTGTGTAACACCCCCTTCTAATAACCTTACTATTTAATAAAATCAGAGTTTCTTTTTTTTTTTGAAAGCAACATAAGAGAGTGCTACGTCTACTCCATTAAATCAAACAACATTCCAATCGCATAGTTCGGCTAAAAGCCACAAGATACATAGCACCATAAAATACCTGTTTAGTTCGCATCAACTAAATACAGTCACTACCACAGTGGAATAATAATAAGTTCGAAAACAAGTCCAATACATCACCAATAACAGTCTAACAGTATAAATAAAATAACACATAAGCATAAGACGCCCCCCCGGTGCTACGTATCAGAGCATGACACTCCCTACCAGATGAAGGCATAAGGGTAACCTTCACTCTCTATTACCTGCACGTTGCCGACATGAGAAGCAACATAAAAGCAGTAGGGTGAGTCTCTTTACATAATTAATAACATATGGAATAAGCACTGCATAGGAAAAGTAACTAGGCACACTGATTCACAATAATGGCAGCAACCACATCAAAATTACAATCTCCAAACAACAATACAAAATGTATGGTTATGCATGAAATGCAACCCAAACTCCACGGGCACATGCATGTCGGATCCGTCACCAAATACAAGCCCTGAGGGCACTCACCAATTGTAATTAGGCCGAAGCCTCTGCTCACCGATAATGCACATGGTTCATGAGACGCCATGACAATGCACCACAACACACCACACAATTCACCATATCCACCATTTAATCAACTCACCATAAACTAACCGAATAACTCACCAATAAACTCACCAAATAAACTCACCAATAAACTCACCAAATAAACTCACCAATAAATCAGTACCAATTTAATTAAACCGTTTTAGGACATTGACACGGAATAGGAGAAAGTGAATAAAAATTGTAATTAGACACCTTGAACAACTTCAGTCCAGAACCATCAGGAAAATAATCCATTTATGCATAAAACCAGAACATTTGGATAGACACCGAAATTAGCTTCGAAACGCATTTTGAACCGTCCAATTTGGACACCCGAGTAAAAAGTTATGATTTAAACAAAATCGGAAAAAAAACACTTAGACATTCTGAAACTGGCGCCCAGGAACTGGGCGCCCAGGAGCAACACTGGACTGGCGCAACTGGCGCAGGAACTGGCACAGGGGAACACGGCGCCCATGCACTAGGCGCCTAAGGCCAACACGGAAAACAGCTCATTTGACTCCAAAAATTATTTTACACGAGCCATTTATTCAGTGTATGAGAACCCAAAAGGAATTTTGAGAAAATATGCAACACAACAGTGGCGCCCTTGGCGCCCATGGCCAAGGCGCCTAGCGCCAAAACAGGGAACACAGTGAGACAGGCGCAGGAAAAACTGGCGCAGAGCACACGGCACCCATGCACAGGGCTCCATGGGGCAACACGGGATACAACTCTTTTGACGGTCAAAATCATTTTACACGAGCCATTTAACTTGGACATGAAAACCAAAAGCCAAAATTGGCAAAACAATCACCAGAAAGTTGGGGCCCTTGGCGCCCATGGCACAAGGCGCCTAGGTGCAGAATTTTCCAGCAACACACACACACACCTAGGGCCCTAAGGCACCAACACTTTTTGAGTTCCTCTCAACATAAAAATACCAAATTAAATCACCAACACCTATTATCAATATGAATGCTAACCATCACGTTTTTCACCAAGAATTCATTCAGTCATAACACAAAAAAATTGGCATGCACAATTCCTATTATGTCCAATTCAACACCAAAACAAATATATTTTCAGCACATACGATTTTCAGCATAGCAACAACATCAAAACACACCAATCATTCATAGAAATCACCCTAGAACCTAACCCTAGACAATACTCATCACATAAGCTATTAAGAATGGAAAGAAGAACCCCCTAACCTTATGGAATTCGAATATACTAGGCAAGGCTCCAAGGAATTACAAGACACCAACAAGCTTTCCCTTCCTCTTTGAGTGTTCCACGAATTTCCTCTCCTTTCCTATTGCAAGTCGTCGCCTCCTCTTCTCACTCTCTCTCTATTCCCTTCTTTTCTTTCTTTTTGGATGAAATGAGTGAATGAAGACTAACTCTAGAGACCCCTAAGTAAATCGAATCATATGACTAGTCAATGGGTCATGGGCCTACTTGTGGATCATGGGCCCTCATGTGCACCACCTAATTCATGACAACACCTCCTAAATAAACAAAATAAAATAAAATAAATCCTGAATTAGTTAATTAAATTAAATAAATATTGTAAGCCTTAAATAACTTAATTAAATAAATAATTAAATTATTTTGGGGCGTTACAATCCTCCCCCACTTAGAATATTTTGTCCTCGAAATTACCTGAATCAAACAATTCCGGATATGCTTCCCGCATCTTACTCTCCAGCTCCCAAGTCATACTCTCACCAGCAGCTCCTAACCAAACCACTTTCACCAAAGGAATCTCCTTCCCTCTCAGAATCTTCACTTCTCTATCTTCAATTCGCACAGGCATAGTCTCCACAGTGAGATTATCCCGTAACTCTACTTCATCCATCTGAATCACATGAGACGGGTCCGGAACATACTTTCGAAGTTGTGACACGTGAAACACGTCATGCAAGTTCGAAAGATTAGGCGGCAAAGCCACACTATAGGCAACACTTCCCACCCTCTCCGTAATCTGATACGGACCAATGAAACGGGGAGTTGACTTCTTTGATTTCACGGCACGCCCAACACCAGTCACCGGAGTGACTCTCAGAAACACATGATCACCGGCCTGAAACTCTAAATCCTTCCTTCTCTTATCATGATAGCTCTTTTGTCGACTCTGCGACGCTTTCATCTTCTCACGGATTAATTTTACCTTCTCAGTTGTTTCTCGCACAATCTCAGGCCCCAACACTGCACTCTCTCCAGATTCATACCAACATAACGGAGTCCTACATCTCCGACCATACAACGCCTCAAACGGTGCCATTCCAATACTAGAATGAAAACTGTTATTGTAGGTGAACTCAATCAATGGAAGATGAGAATCCCACGAACCTCCTTGCTCAAGAACACATGCCCTCAACAAGTCCTCTAACGACTGAATAGTCCTCTCCGTCTGACCATCTGTCTGCGGATGATAAGCGGAGCTCAATCTCAACTTAGAACCCAAAGCTTCTTGCAAACTTTTCCAAAATTCCGAAGTGAATCTTGGATCTCTATCCGATACAATACTAAGCGGAACGCCATGCAACTTCACAATTGTCTTGATGTAGATCTCTGCCAACTTTGGAACTGGATAAGTGATATTAATCGGTAAGAAGTGAGCTGACTTTGTCAAACTGTCAACAACCACCCATATAGCATCAAACCCTCTCACGGTATTTGGCAAGCCAGTCACAAAATCCATGGAAATGCTATCCCATTTCCATTCCGGAACTTCTAATGGTTGCATCAACCCCGCGGGCTTCTGATGCTCAATCTTAGACTT
Source organism: Astragalus membranaceus (assembly GCA_039519185.1). Lineage (NCBI taxonomy): Eukaryota > Viridiplantae > Streptophyta > Magnoliopsida > Fabales > Fabaceae > Astragalus > Astragalus membranaceus. The sequence goes on along the minus strand of CM076854.1, from coordinate 34,877,153 downwards.
CTGACAAGTCAGACAAGAATACACAAACTGTGCCACATCCTTCTTCATACCAGGCCACCAGAACAACTTCTTCAAATCTTGGTACATTTTCGTAGCCCCTGGATGAATACTCAACTTGCTCCTATGGCTCTCCTCAAGAATCACTCTCTTCATCTCAGCATCATCAGGAATACAGATCCTATCCCTGAATCTCAATACACCTTGGGAATCTAACTTGAAATCTCCATTCACAGCTTGATCATTCGCAACTAACAAGTCCACCAACTTTACATCTGACTTTTGGGCTTCTCGAATACTAACCAAAAATTCATTGCCAATCTTCAACATCCCCAATCTGACACTCTACGGTGTCACTTCACAAACCAGACTCATATCCCGGAACTGCTCAATCAGCTCTAATTCTTTCACCATCATAGCCGACATATGCAAGCCCTTCCGACTTAAAGCATCAGCCACGACATTAGCTTTGCCAGGGTGATAGTTCAAGCCAAAATCATAATCCTTCAGCAATTCTAACCAACGTCTCTGTCTCATATTCAGCTCCTTCTGATCGAACAAGTATTTCAAACTCTTATGGTCACTAAACACCTCAAATCTAGTACCATACAGATAGTGCCTCCAAATCTTCAGCACAAACACAATCGCAGCTAGCTCCAAATCATGAGTAGGGTAGTTCTTCTCATGGGTCCTCAACTGTCTAGACGCATAAGCTACTACCTTACCTTCTTGCATCAACACACCTCCCAAACCCATCTTGGAAGCATCGCAATACACCACAAACGGTTGATCCGGAACAGGCAAAGTCAAAACGGGCGATGTTGTCAACCTCTTCTTCAACTCATTGAAGCTCTCCTCACAGCGAGCATCCCACACAAATGCTTTTCCCTTACACGTCAATTGAGTCAACGGAAGGGCTAACTTCGAGAAACCTTCAATAAACCTCCTGTAATAACCAGCTAATCCCAAGAAGCTTCTAATCTCTGTAACTGACTTCGGGCTCTCCCATTGCAACACAGCATCAACCTTGGCTGGATCTACGGCTATACCATTACCAGAGATAATATGACCAAGGAAACCTACTTCATTCAGCCAGAACTCACACTTAGACAACTTCGCATACAACTTCTTTTCTTTCAACACTTCTAGTACTAACCTCAAATGTTCTGCGTGCTCCTCTTCCGTCTTAGAATACACCAGAATGTCGTCAATAAACACAACTACAAACCGATCCAAGTAACTATGGAAGGTACGATTCATGTACTCCATAAACACTCCCGGCGCGTTGGTAACACCAAACGGCATCACAGAATACTCATAGTGCCCATATCTCGTTCTGAAAGCTGTCTTCTGAATGTCTTCATCCTTTACCTTGATCTGGTGATAACCCGACCTCAAATCGATTTTGCTAAACACTTTAGCACCCACCAACCGGTCCATCAAATCATCAATTCTGGGGAGCGGATATCTGTTCTTTATTGTCACCTTGTTCAATTGCCTATAATCGACACAAAGTCTCATACTCCCATCCTTCTTTTTCACCAACAATACCGGAGCACCCCATGGTGACACACTTGGACTTACAAATTTCTTCTCAAGTAGATCTTCTAGTAGCTTTTTCAATTCAGACAACTCTGAGGCTGACATCCGGTACGGTGCCATAGACACAGGCCTAGTACCAGGTATAAGATCAATAGCAAACTCAACCTCCCTCTCTGGCGGAACACTTGGAATTTCATCCGGGAACACTTCAGGAAACTCACACACTACTTGTACCCCTTCAATAATCGCCTGATTCTCAGCAGACAATGACGCCATCAAAGCAAACAGATGAACTCCCTCTTTCATTACCTTATGCAATTGACCAGCAGGCAACAAACCGGATTCTTCTTCTTCAGGAGGAAGGAAACTCACAGATTTACGAAAACAATTAATATGCACATGGTTAACTACTAACCAGTCCATACCAAGGATGACATCCAACCCTCCCAACGGAAAACAAATAAGGTCAATAAGGAAATCTCTGCCGAATATTGACAGAGGGCACTTAGCACACACAAGAGAGGTAGTTACTGAACCCTTAGCTGGAGTGTCAATAACCATCTCCCTCATCATAGAAGACAAAGCAAGGTCCAATTTCTTAGCACATAAAGCAGCAATAAATGAATGCGTAGCACCGGTATCAACAATAGCAATTAAAGGAATACCATTAATAAAACATGTACCTCTAATCTCATTAGTATCCTCTGATCCTGCGAGAGCAAACACTTTTCCACTTAACTTCTCTTTCTTCGGCTTAGTACACTTGGTACTAATATGACCTACTTCCCCACAGTTGTAGCACACCACATCCTTTTTCTCACAATTTGCAGCTATATGGCCTTCTTTACCGCACTTAAAACATTTATTATCCGAGCAGTCAAAACTCTTATGGCCGGGCTTGCCACACCTGTAGCACACAACCTTCGCAGGGGCATCTCCCCCACTTGGTTTCTTACTATCAGCATACCTCTGCTTACCCTTACCAGCAGGAACCTCATATGGCTTACCCCGGTTCTGAAATTTACCCCTCTGATCTCTCATGACCTTGGAGTGAGCATTACTATCCTCTTCGAATATCCTGCAACTGTCGATTAAATCAGCGAATACCCGAATCTTCTGGCACCCTATAGCTTTCTTTATATCAGCCCTCAGTCCATTCTCAAACTTAATACATTTTGAGAATTCAGAATCAGCATCAACATAATGGGGATAAAACTTAGCCAATTCAGTGAACTTGGCAGCATACTCTGTCACTGACATGTTTCCTTGCTTTAGCTCAAGGAATTCTATTTCTTTCTTTCCCCTCACATCCTCTGGAAAATACTTCCGTAAGAACTCTCTACGGAAAACAGCCCAAGTTATCTCCTCATTAGTAGTTTCTAACCTCTGCCTAACCTCCATCCACCAATCATCAGCTTCTTCTGCCAGCGTATGGGTGCCATACCTGACCTTCTGCGCATCATTACAATCCATGACACAAAATATCCTTTCAATATCTTTCAGCCATGCTAGAGCACCATCTGGATTATACTTGCCCTTAAAAACGGGTGGATTCTCCCTCTGGAACGTGGCTAAACTGCGAGTCCCAGCATTTTCAGCACCATTTTGCTGGGTCCCAACAGCCTGAGCCATAGCCTGCAGAGCAGCAGCAAGAGCAGCATCGTTTCTCCTAGCCATTTCAAATTATCACTGCAGCACAAACAGAAATTTAGAACTAATCTAACAATTCCTATTTGTCATAAGACACTATGACAGGACGACTTGGCCGGACAGACCAAACTGCTCTGATACCACTAATGTAACACCCCCTTCTAATAACCTTACTATTTAATAAAATCAGAGTTTCATTTTTTTTTTTGAAAGCAACATAAGAGAGTGCTACGTCTACAAGCATAAGACGCCCCCCCGGTGCTATGTATCAGAGCATGACACTCCCTACCAGATGAAGGCATAAGGGTAACCTTCACTCGCTATTACCTGCACGTTGCCGACATGAGAAGCAACATAAAAGCAGTAGGGTGAGTCTCTTTACATAATTAATAACATATGGAATAAGCACAGCATAGGAAAAGTAACTAGGCACACCGATTCACAACAATGGCAGCAACCACATCAAAATTACAATCTCCAAACAACAATACAAAATGTATGGTGATGCATGAAATGCAACCCAAACTCCACGGGCACATGCATGTCGGATCCGTCACCAAATACAAGCCCTGAGGGCACTCACCAATTGTAATTAGGCCGAATCCTCTGCTCACCGATAATGCACATGGTTCATGAGACGCCATGACAATGCACCACAACACACCACACAATTCACCATATCCACCATTTAATCAACTCACCATAAACTAACCAAATAACTCACCAATAAACTCACCAAATAAACTCACCAATAAACTCACCAAATAAACTCACCAATAAATCAGTACCAATTTAATTAATCCGTTTTAGGACATTGACACGGAATAGGAGAAAGTGAATAAAAATTGCAATTAGACACCTTGAACAACTTCAGTCCAGAACCATCAGGAAAATAATCTATTTTTTCAGATTAGCTTCGAAACGCATTTTGAACCGTCCAATTTGGACACCCGAGTAAAAAGTTATGATTGAAACAAAATCGGAAAAAAACACTTAGACATTCTGAAGCTGGCGCCCAGGCGCTGGGCGCCCAGAAGCAACACTGGACTGGCGCAACTGGCGCAGGAACTGGCACAGGGGAACACGGCGCCCATGCACTAGGCGCCTAAGGCCAACACGGAAAACAACTCATTTGACTCCAAAAATTATTTTACACGAGCCATTTATTCAGTGTATGAGAACCCAAAAGGAATTTTGAGAAAATATGCAACACAACAGTGGCGCCCTTGGCGCCCATGGCCAAGGCGCCTAGCGCCAAAACTGGGAACACAGCGAGACAGGCGCAGGAGAAACTGGCGCAGAGCACACGGCGCCCATGCACAGGGCTCCATGGGGCAACACGGGATACAACTCTTTTGACGGTCAAAATCATTTTACACGAGCCATTTAACTTGGACATGAAAACCAAAAGCCAAAATTGGCAAAACAATCACCAGAAAGTTGGGGCCCTTGGCGCCCATGGCACAAGGCGCCTAGGTGCAGAATTTTCCAACAACACACACACACACCTAGGGCGCCTAAGGCACCAACACTTTTTGAGTTCCTCTCAACATAAAAATACCAAATTAAATCACCAACACCTATTATCAATATGAATGCTAACCATCACGTTTTTCACCAAGAATTCATTCAGTCATAACACAAAACAATTGGCATGCACAATTCCTATTATGTCCAATTCAACACCAAAACAAATATATTTTCAGCACATACGATTTTCAGCATAGCAACAACATCAAAACACACCAATCATTCATAGAAATCACCCTAGAACCTAACCCTAGACAATACTCATCACATAAGCTATTAAGAATGGAAAGAAGAACCCCCTAACCTTATGGAATTCGAATATACTAGGCAAGGCTCCAAGGAATTACAAGACACCAACAAGCTTTCCCTTCCTCTTTGAGTGTTCCACGAATTTCCTCTCCTTTCCTCTTGCAAGCCGTCGCCTCCTCTTCTCACTCTCTCTCTATTCGCTTCTTTTCTTTCTTTTTGGATGAAATGAGTGAATGAAGACTAACTCTAGAGACCCCTAAGTAAATCGAATCATATGACTAGTCAATGGGTCATGGGCCTACTTGTGGATCATGGGCTCTCATGTGCACCACCTAATTCATGACAACACCTCCTAAATAAACAAAATAAAATAAGATAAATCCTGAATTAGTTAATTAAATTAAATAAATATTGTAAGCCTTAAATAACTTAATTAAATAAATAATTAAATTATTTTGGGGGTGTCTGAAATAACTTAATTAAATAACTTAATTAAATAAATATGATAGCTCTATTTTCTCTCTTTCTCAGATCTAGAATTTCGAAGGTGAGAAGTAGAGAGGTGTTGTTGTGTTGTGGTGTGTCTGAAATGTGAATCACACCTGCCTATTTATAGGCTTAGAAATATATAGGATTTGGAAAAAACATTTAATGCAATGAAAGAATCGATTATGGAGATAGTGCAACAAGTGTATAATCGATTCTTATCCACCTTAAATTCAAAGGAATCGATTAATTACTTAGTTAAATGATAGAAGAATCGATTCTTGGCCTTTACAAAATTCTCACAATCGTTTTCATGCTTAGTTAAAATAGTAGAAGAATCGATTTCCTGGTAAGGCTAAAATATAGGAGCAATGGATTCTTTGCTTCTCAATTGATTAGATAATCGATTGTGTGCTGTAGGAAACATGTAGGAATCGATTCTTTGCTTCACAATAGATTACCAAATCGATTTCAAGCATTTGGAAAAGGATAGGATTCGATTATGCACTTTAGGAAAAAGATAGGAATCGATTCTAGGTTTTCACAAAGTTGTTTTTAGGTTTAGGTACCTTGCCATGCATGCATTAAATATTTTCCAAAGCTTGTCATGCATGCATAACATATTTTCCAAAGCTTGTTTTGATACATGATGCATGTTTTCAAAAAGCATCTCTCAACTATTAAAATGTCATAGACCTTAAGTGATAGGACCTTGCACTTTGTCCTATTGATAGTGGATAAACAATTAGGTCTTGATTCTCAAAGAGGGCTTCTTCTCCAAGCCACTCCACTTTAATATATCTTGCTCCTTGATTCATTGTCCTGTACTTAATTCAACTAGAACTATTAGTAGACAAATTGTAATTTGTTCTCATACAAAACAAAGAGTGTTTGTCCTTGGTTCAACAAACTCCCCCTTTTTGATGATAACAAATTACATTATGCATTGGGAGGTGATAAATAGGAAACGATAGCAAAAGCTCCCCCTAAGCATAAGCATAAATATAAGCAGCAAGTAAATCACAAAACAACAGCAAATTTTAAGAACAGATCGCACATATTTTCTCCTCCTTTATAAGAACAATTTACAGCAATATGCAATATTTATTTTCTTCCCCTTTGTTTTCATCAAAAAGGAGGGAAAACTCACAGGACAAATAAACATTTTATTAACTAGCAAAATCAAGCATCCCGAGCTCTCTACGGATCTTACAAAATTGAGCTTCGGCTAGGGGTTTAGTGAAGATGTCCGCTAGCTAGTCATCGGTGCCTACAAAACTTAATGCTATGCTCCTCCTAGAAACATGATCTCTAATGAAATCGTGTCTTATGTCTATATGCTAAGTTCTAGAGTGTTGGATGGGGTTCTTAGCAATATTAATGGCACTAGTTTTTTTTTAAACAAAGGATAGGAGCCTCGTTAAAACCTTCTGATGCAAAACCCTCCTTAGGGATAAAAACATCTAGAAGGAAAGAGTACTCCCCCCGATTTCATTAAAACAAAACAAAAATTACAAAAAGCAAGGGGGGACATAAACAAAAACCCTTGCATAGAATAAATTCATAAAACGAAAATAAGGAAGAGCAACCCTATTACGATGAAAATCATCTTTGATAAAATTGGGAGTACTGTTCCACCACTGAAACCCGGACAGAGTGACCCCATGAGACTCTAGTTTATCAGCACAATGGTTCCCTTCCCTATAAACATGAGAACAAAAGAAAGACATGGACTTTAGAATGTCCATGCAGTTACGCCAACGAATGCGGAGATTCCAAGGAACGATGGAGTCCGAGGAGAAAGCCAGAATAGCAAGCTGCGAGTCACTTTCAATCCAAAGACGATGCCAACATTTCTTATAGGCCACCTCAATGGCAACTATGACACCCACTAATTCCGCATGAAGCGCGCAATTAATACCAAGGGGGAGGGCAAAACAACCAAGAGAGTCAGCATTATTATCACGAAAAATGCTCCCACAAGCAGCTAAACCAGGAGAGCCCCTAGCAGCGCCATCAGTATTACATTTCACCCAAGAGTAGGGAGGAGACTTCCAAAGCACTTCGATAATGTTAGGAGCCTTGCGAGGTTTACCAGCCACCGAAAAAGCCTTAAGAACCGCAAAGTCCTGCATAGAGGCAGAGGTGGAGCCCATGCTAAGAGTACCCGAAAGATTCACATTAGCAGTAATCAAATTTTTCAGGAGCGTGGGCACTATCTTTTTATTATCAAAGCGAAGCTTATTTCGAGCATGCCAGATAGCCCAAAAGACGTTTACAACAGCAGCAGTCACAACATCCTGCACTTGGTCAGACATAGGATGCAAACACACCTCGATAATAGTTTCAGGGGAGGAAATATTAATATTAAAAGCGATCTTACCACTAAGCCAGGACCAAAGATTTTTGGCGAAAGAGCAATCACAGAAAAGATGCAACGTACATTCATAGTTTTCTTCACAGAGACTACACATAGAAACCGTGCCGCAGCCACTGTAACACCCCAAAAATGATTAGATATTTATTTAGTCATTTGTTTAATTAATTAATTAATTAATTAATGGATTTAATTAATTGGGGAATAAGTGTAGAAAATAATAATAAGGTGTTTCATGTTAATTAGGAGGTGGCGCCCAATAATTAGGTGAGTGGTTAATGGAGGCCCGTGATCCAAGTGATCCATGGGTTAGGCGCATTTGATGAGGGTTAGGGGTTTGGCTTGCTCATTAGCGCAAAACCCTAAGAAAAAGAAAGAAAGAATTAGCGAATAGAGAGGAGAGAAGGAGAGGAGGGTTCGGCACTAGTGGAAAAAAGGCATTTTATATCGGTTAAAATTGACATTTCATATCGGTTTTTGAACCGATGCCGAAAAAGGAGATATAAAAAAATTGGACATTTCATATCGGTTCCTGAACCGTTATGAAAAGTTTTTTCATATCGGTTATATAGGCCAACCGATATGAAACGGCATTTTCGCTTATTTTTTATATCGGTTATTTGTTTGAACCGATATGAAAAGTCAGTTTCCGCTTATATTTTATATCGGTTATATATTTGAACCGATATGAAAAGTCTTTTTAACATCGGTTTTCTTCCAGAACCGATATAAAATACGGATTTTTAACATCGGTTCAATATAGAACCGATATGAAAACTGAAGGTTTTTTTTTTAAAAAAAAGTGTTTTCTGTTCAGCAACATAATGGAATAACAATTCATTATTAATTGGTAACCAATATTAGAATTATTGCATTCATAATATTCAGTATTTGATTGAACTGAAGTAATTCTTCATTGATTGAAATAAGCTAGATACAAAGGATTATATAGAGATCCTTTACATAGAGACTTGAGTAGCAACTATAACAGAATCTAACTGAATAACAAACTGAAGCTAACAGATTAACAAACCGAAACTGAAGCTAACAACATCAGTTATATTAAGACTTAGCTTATTATCTAATATGGTTGAACACAAACAAAAATGTACAACAATACAAATGGAGCCACTGAAAATCACAAATGGAGCCACCTCCAGCAAAGCCACCGACCACCTCCAGCAAAGTGAAACTCAATAATAAAAATGGAGCCACTGAAAATCACAAAGACAATAATTCAGTTTATTAGTGCAGACAAACCATCACCCAAATGGTAAAAGTTAAACAGCATTCCTACGGTTATGAATGCAGCAGACCTAAATAAGCAGTCTCACATGGCTGCAGCAGACAGTTTAAACTGAAATTAAACAGCATTCCTACGGTTATGAATGCAGCAGACATAAATAAGCAGACTCACATGGCTGCATCAGACCTACAGTTTTCAGATAATACACCAATTTTTATTTATAGACACTCAGCCCTTCTATGAACTAAACCAGTTGATATCAGCAAGACAAACATCAAATGTACAATGATTTCAGCATAGGTATAACTCTCCTCATCAACTACATACAAAGAAGGTGAGATCTTAAACTTAGAACTCAAAATCCATTTGACTTTCATTCTATATAAATTATGCTAAGCTAGTAAAAGTAGAAAGCAGCCAATTGCTGCATCTATATAAATCCAGTTGCTGCATCTAACTGGGATGTGACTTTATATTTTCAAAAACAGAAGAATGAGGTTGGAAATACTGTTTGGGTTTTTGCTTATGCTATACCTTGATGATGTTTCAGTTATCATCAAAACCCAATACAAACAGATTTCATCAACAAATATCCTTCCTTTGTTTTCCATTGATTCCCAGTCTACATGATTTACACTGATTACAGTAATAGATCAATCCAGAATCAAAACTGTCCAGAAATCAAAATTCAATCCAGAAACAAAACTGTCCAGAAATCAAAATTCAATCCAGAATCAAAATCAAAATTCAAAACTGTCCAGAAATCAAAATTCAATTCAGAATCCAGAAATCAAAATTCAATCCAGCCAAAAGACAATACTACCCTTGGTTAATTAGTAAGTACCAAAAGACATAATGGATTTACCTTTCTAGCCTATTATCACCCAATAGAATGATTTCGGTAAAGTTCAAGAAATAGTTGTGCCCACCGACACCGAATATCGTATAGATCGTCATCATTGAATGGTTCGGTATTGTTGAATCTCTACAATATGATATGACACAAGACCAAACATTAGTTAATCAACTAAAACACATTTTTAATATAACTTGTAAAAAACTCTATTACGTACCTCCAACCATAAATCAACAATACTTGCAGAGACAATGTTGAACATATGTCTCATAACATAAAATCCACACTCAGTGTTGCCAGCTTGCCTTCGGGACTACAAATTATATGTCATAGTAAATATTATATATAGTAATAAAATACATTATAAAAATTGTAATTAAATCTCAAGAGTTAAACTTACATCGGGGTTAATCCATATAGGTGCCTTCTTTCTAGTCCCCATCAACTTATGATATCCTTCCATAGCACTAATAAAAAAAGAAAGACATCATACAAACTCTCTAACTTTGTTGTTACTTTTCTACACATGATGTATAATAAATAAGAGCTTACATATTAACTTTTTGCTTGAGGGATGCAGTCGGCTTCTTTCCAAGCGAGCAAAGGAAGACGATTTCATTACTCATAGGACAAATGATCAACAATTGCCAATGTGACCTACATTGGGAAACAATTAGTGACAAATCACATAAAATTTGAAGATAATTGATAAACATGTACTTACATATAAAGATAGGGCGCTAGGTAAAACTCCTTGGAATTAGCTGGAGTCAAAACGTGCTGAGGAATCACCGGAGACAAAAAATGTTGAGGGTCAATGAAACCATACAAATCACTATTGCCCTTCAAGATACAGTGACGTTGCATATACCTAAGATGTCATGCTAAATGTTAATTATACAGTTTGAAAGTTTAATTGGTTAACTAAAGTATAAGTAAAACTAACTTACGTCAACCAAAATTGTACAACACTTAAGCTGAGCATTTGGTTACCACAACAAAGATCCATTATTTCTTTCTCTACTAGAAAAAATTCTTGAAGAATGGGATCATGTTCCAATCTTAGTTGTATAGGATTTTTAATAGGTACAATCAATATCATCAACTCTTGAATCGGACTAACTTGAGGTGCAGCACTTTTGGGTGGATTGTCGACCTTGCTAGATTTTCCAATTTCCTAGACAAGATAATATATTAGTAAGTCTTCTCTACCATTACCAAGTTATTTCCAGTGTAAATATAGAAAGAAATGAGTAATATTGAAAACCTTATTTGAAAAAGGTTTAACAAGTCTTCTCGGCCACTGAATAAAATTTTTTAGGGCTTGTTCCACAGTTTGAACCTCATCAGTGGGCATAGGAACTTGAGCACCTCGATGTCGAACCTCTTCAACCACCACCCTCACCATATCATTCTCCAAACTCTTGTTATGAATGACTGAGCCCAAATTGAATATACGACCAATTGCCACCAAATGGTAAGGATTATCAACGTACAACTTACACCGATCTGGTATATCATATGACTGATCTGGGTTATCATCAAATTGATCTTGGATATCATCAAACTGATTCTGGATATCATCAACAGAACAACTACCCTTATTACTGTTTGAGCATTGTTGGGAGTAGCCCATAGAAGCCAGCTCCTGCATTGAATTTCATAAAACATTAAAGGCATTCTTTTTACATTTTACTTTTTACCATAAGTGTTAATTTATATATACCTGCATCACATCCTGTCTAACTTTCTGTGTAAGTTTTTCGGTGAGGTTCTGAGTAATTTTTTCTGTGAGGATAGCTAAGTCTTCCTTGGTGACAACTTCTGAGGTGGGCCCACAACGTGAACGTCGTCCAAAGTAATTTATAATGCCCACACCTCGTCCAACACCACGAACACGACCGGGGTGCTCGGGACACCCAATCGCACTAGCCAATATATCTTTGCGTCCATGTGGAACAAAGGTTCCTTGCGAAGATTCTTCTTCTAGAGAATCCTAGAACATGTAATTCACAAACATGCTTAAAACTTGAGCATTCTTGTTAAAATTAAAATTGAATATTTACTTACAATTTTCTCAGCAATAACGCGTGCTTTTTCAGATGTAAAAGCACCATTTCTCTTTTGCCTGGCTCTCTTCCATAATTCATGGCGTTTAGGTGGTGATGGTGGATTGACAACTAGCGAAGGATCAGATCGGGATGCTTCTTCATTCTCTTTCTCCCTTTCTTTCAATATCTTTTCACGAAGCAAACCATAACCCCCACGAGACAAAGTGTGAGGGTAGAGATTATTTGACTGAACTTCTTGTGCTTTTTTCCTTTTCTCCTATTATCAATAATAACATGCAAATAAATACAAAAAAATTAAATAAATATATTAGGTAAACTATAATTCGAACTCACTTGAAATGTGGGTGTTAATCGGGACTGAACAAACTGCTCCCACGTCTCCTCATCAAGGAACGAATACTTTTCACAAGGAGATTCATCCTTTCGTTCTCCAAATACATATTTGCTTGTGAGTTGTGTTTTAAAAGACTTCCAAAGATCACCCGCATATCGAATCACTTTCTTCTTCACTAATTCAGTATTTGGAACATCAAATGTGCTCTAAATTACAAAACAAAATGAAAAACTTAATAATATCGTTATAAAATGCATCATTGTTTAATCTTAGCCATAAACATGCTTCTGAATCATTCAAAAAGTGCTACCAATGATTCTACCAATGTAAAAAACTAATTCAAAATAGAAGGCATGTCATGAGTACCATGATAGTTTCCCACATCTTATTTTTAACATCTTCATCAATATCTTTCCAATCCATTACCAAGATACTAGGCTTGCTTCGAGCTAAAAGGCCTATGAAACTGTTGAACCTTACTGCATTCTAATGTTTCAGAAACACTATCAGCATTAACGATTTGCTCTTTAAACCAATTAAGGAAAGTCTTGTTATGCTCAATCAACTTTTCTTTTTCGCTCATTCGAGGATACTTCTCCTTGACAATGTTTTTATGAGTAGATAAGTAAGGTTGAACCTCACTAGTGTTATTCAATATATACATATGTGCCTGAAGAACTTCTGCCCGACTCATACTCTTAATAGCTAAACCTCGCGTACCCTTTCCTGCACATCTTCCCTCATGACGAGACTTAGGAATCCCTATAGGTTCCACCTTAGACATGTAATCTGAACAAAACTCAATAGCTTCTTCCGCAACGTACCTCTGAATGATAGATGCTTCAGGACGATATTGGTTCTTAACATACCCTTTCAATATTTTCATGTATCGCTCAATTGGGTACATCCACCTTAAATAAACAGGGCCACACAATCTAATTTCCCTCACTAGATGAACAATTAAGTGAACCATAATGTCAAAAAAAGAAGGAGGAAAATACATCTCCAATTGGCACAATATAATGGCAGCCTCATTTTCCAAGTCATCCAATTTCAAAGGGTCAATGACTTTGCTACATATAGCATTGAAGAATATGCACAATCTAGTTATGACATGTCGAACTTTTTTAGGCAAAATGTCACGAATAGCCACCGGTAGAAGTTGTTGCATTAAGACATGACAATCATGAGACTTTAGGCCAACTAATTTGAGATCCTTCATCGAGACAAGTCTCTTGATATTTGAGGAGTAACCTTGTGGTACTTTGACACCACACAAACACTCACAAAAACTTTTTTTCTCTTTTTTGGACAATGTATGACATGCCGGGGGAAGATATGTGGATTTACCTCTTTGTTGCGGAGCTAACTGCTCTCTAATACCCATCACAACCAAATCTAATCGAGCATTCACACCATCCTTTGTCTTTCCCTGAATGTTGAGAAGCGTTCCGATAACACTATCACATACATTTTTTTCCACGTGCATGACGTCAATACAATGTCTAACATCAAGTTTGGACCAGTATGGAAGATCAAAGAACACTCACCTCTTCTTCCATTTATTTTTCTCATTAGGTTGTTTTTGCGACTTTCCAAATATAACTTTGATGTCCTTAACTCGTTGATAAACTTCTTCTCCAGTTAAGGCTTTTGGAGCAATTTCATTCTCTTGATATCCATTAAAAGCTTTTTTCAACCTCCGATACGGATGATTATGTCTGAGAAATCTACGATGTCCAAGGTAAACAGTTTTCCTTCCATGTTGTAGTTGATGATAACATGTGTTTTCATCACAAATAGGGCATGCTTTATGCCCCTTAACACTATACCCAGACAAGTTCCCGTATGCTGGAAAGTCATTGATTGTACAAAATAACATGGCACGCAACTTGAAATACTCATTTCTATATCCGTCAAACACATCAACTCCTTCCTCCCATAGCATTCTCAAATCTTCAATCAAGGGACTTAGGTAAACATCTATGTCATTCCCTGGTTGTTTTGGGCCCGAAATCATCATAGATAACATCATGTATTTGCGCTTCATGCACAACCAAGGGGATAAATTGTAAATTATCAAGAGAACGGGCCATGAACTATGGTTACTACTTAAGTTACCGTACGGATTCATTCCATCCGTAGCAAGTCCAAGTCTAAGATTTCTTGGCTCATTGCCGAATTCCGAAAACAAACAATTAATTTTCTTCCATTGCAAAGAGTCGGCCGGATGGCGAAGCTGTCCATCACATATTCGTTCATCTGAATGCCACCTAATGTTCTTTGAGTCATTTGCATTAGCAAACAATCGCTTGAATCTTGGAATTATTGGAAGATACCATAACACTTTTGCTGGAGAACCCTTTGTGCTCACATCACAACTAGAATCATCATCTTTCACTTTGTAGCGTGATGTCCCACAGGTAGGACACACATGCTTATCTTTAAATTCTTTCCTGTACAATATGCAATCTTTAGGACATGCATGTATTTTTTTATACTCCAAACCCACAGGACACAATATCTTTTTCGCCTCATAGTTACGGTCTGGTAATGTGTTACCTTCTGGAAGCATGTCTTTCAGCAACTCAAGCAATTCTGTGAAACTTGTATCGGTCCACCCGTTTTTTGCCTTTAGGTTGACCAATTTTAACACGGCTGACAACCGTGTGAACTTGGTGCACCCCGGATACAACGACTCTACGTTGTCGCTGCACAAAGTATCATACATACATGTTTGCTGAAAAGACTCTGGTCCAAGATCTCGAATCATCTCTTCTAGTCGATCATTCATATCTACATTAACCTCCTCTCTCTGGGATGTGCTTGGTCTTCCCGACGATTCACCATGCCATATCCACCTTGTATAACTCTTGTTAAAGCCATCACAACGAAGATGATCGCGAATGTCCTTAACAACTAGTTTGTCAGTATTCAAACAATTGACACAAGGACAATAAAACTTACAGCTAACACAAGGACAAATAAACTTTTCATTATTTTTTGGACAGCTTCTTTTAGCAAATTCTAGAAACTCTTCCACGCCCTTCTCATACTCATCACTTAGACGGCTAGTATTGATCCAACTACGATCCATAACTACTTAGGCAGCTAGTATTGATCCAACTAGAGTGAAAGCATAGTAGTAGTGGAAAAAAGACCAAAGTAATTAAAGATAGAGTAGAGGAGCTTGGAATCCTCTGCAACGAAGGAAAAAAGCAGGAAACAATCAGCGAACAGCCCCAGTGGAAGCAGGAAAAAACACAAGCAACATGACTTCAGAAAGAAATATTTGGTGATTCTCTTTTTCGAAAAAACACAAGCATGAGTGCCATGCCTTATCTTAAAATTCAATGTTTTTGGTCCTCTAAATTAGTCAAAATATTCAAATGAAGCTGAATTAATCATTACAAAAATTGGTCACGTTTTCTAAAGCTAAATGGATGCTTACTATTATTTACGTTTTCCTAAGTTTAGCATTATCAACATCCAGAACATCCAAAAAATTTGCATTGCTTAAATAAGTCTTTCTATTTCATATCTTGTAGGATTATAAAGATGTCTACCTCTATATGATACCTTTTTTGTTCTGTAGGCAGCTTAAATCAGGGAAAACAAAGGCTCTCTTCTGTATATCTTTCCAATATCAATCCTGCAAACATAATGCATACCTATTAGCTAAAAAGATAAATATTCAAAGATAGGGTGGAGGCGTGCAAAAGATAAACACATAAAATAAGTTGAAAAAACAAAAACAAAAGAAATCAGGGTTCTAAGATTTCAATTTAATCCAGACTAAGTACAATTTAATCCAAACAAAAACAAAAACACAATGTACAATTGTACAATATTTGAGTAGAAGCCTTAAAGGTCACTAATCCCAACTAAGTACTAACTAGTTTGAATGAATAAGGCAAACTGTAAAATGCAATTTTTTATTTATTAATGTCATGGATGAAATCATAAACACAATGAAGATTATAGGTCTACAGCTACTGCTATGCAGGTGCAGATTCTAGCAAAATATTAAAAAACTTGAGAACTTTTTTAAATGAAACAACATTTAGCAAGCTAATGTGCACAGCCACCTAAGGACTACAGAGGAATGAGGTTGGAAATACTGTTTTGGTTTTTGCTTATGCTATACCTTGATGATGTTTATGTTCTGATTATTAACCATATGTTCCTATTAACTTGCTAGCCTTAGTTACATTGTAAATACTTAGTCAATGCACAGGTTTAATTTCTGTTATTGTTAAAGAAATTAGGATAATTCTTTTAACATTTTTCTTAATTTAGAAGTACTCTTAATAACATGTTAATATCACAGTCTAGTTACATTGAATTTTTAATTAAACAACAAAAATTAAAAAATCATCAAAAAAATTAATCGAAACTGTTGCTCTCCGAAACGGTAAATACAAAGTGACCTGTGAAGTGAAATTTAACCTTTGCAGATTTTCTGTTCTATACTTTTTTATTTTCTGTTTGTTTCCCTTGCGAGCATGAAATAATGGTTAGTTGTTGTGGCTATAGATGCAGAAGCAATTTGTGCTTCTTCCTACTAGAAAGGGGATATAATGGTTAGTTGTTGTGGCTATAGATGCAGAAGCAATTTGTGCTTCTTCCTTACATGATCTCTGTGTGTTCAATGTTTTAATAAAATCTTTTTTTTCTTTTCCTAATTTTACATGCTGCATTTCCTTTTTTGTTGAATCCCCCCACTGGGTTAATGGTTTACTCTATGCTAATATTGTGTTTGTTGTTAAGCATAAGAATGTCTATTGTGAAACATAAGTTAGTAAAATGTTTATGATGGTTTAATAGTCAACGTTCCTAGTATTTTTTTTATGAAGTTGTGATTTATATCAAAAAATATGAAGATGAATCTTGGAACATAAATAAGAAAAACCCAAACGCTTCTTGGAACTCTGGTTTAGGTCCCTTTAGCTATAACTTTAGGTTTGATTTATTTACATGTGGCTTGCTCTTTTGCTATTAGGAGGCATTTATGCAGATAATCAAAACATGGCAGAGAAATGTGCAGTGAAGTTAGAAGAGCAGCAGTGTTTTTGTTGTGTCACTTTGAGGTGAGATGGCTTCGGCTTTGATTGTTTGGGAAGTGGAAGTAGCTTGTAGTTTTGAGGATAT